>CM045587.1:4207120-5475888 GCA_024721215.1 Cheumatopsyche charites
TTTTGAAATTTGTAATTTCATTTACTTTATATAGTATTTTAAATTTCACTAAAATTTATGCTCAACTACTACTCAATAACGAATAATTAGTTTAAATTTCTACCCTGTATGATGTTATAAAAACTTAAAATACTTAACATAGATTAAGTAGGATAACCGGCACACCATACGCAAGTTCTTGCGGATAATGCCTAAAAATTTTCGCCTGCGGCGCATTGTGTTTTAGTTTAATAAATTAAATATGAATTTGAAAAAACTTGTCAACTAAGATTTTTACATCTGTTAAAGATAAAAGAATCATTTTCTAAGTTTAAGAATTTGAATATGTATTTTCATTTCGGACTTTTTAGATGTCAATTTTGCATAGGGGTTTAATATGTTAAACGGCTCAAAAGTAGTGAATATAATAAACATGAATTTATCAAAAAAAATATTTTCTGAAGAGATATTTTAAGTTTTTCAAAAATTATGAAAAAAATTTTCGCCTGCGGCGCTATTTTTATTTTTTTTTCATATACATATAATAAAAATATGTTGGGAAGGGCATACATTTTATCATTTTAATTTTGTTTTTTTTTTTTTTGGGGGGAGAGCCCAATCCCATGAAAGTACCCGGGCCCAGATTTTGTAAAAATGGGGGGGGGGGGGGTGGGCGCTGAGAAATAATTTATTTTTAAAGGGGGCGGTGAAAGAAATAAGTTTGATAATCACCGATATACATAGTTAGACGTGCGTCGTTATGCGATAAATAGACTCATTTCGCAAAGTCGAAATCTTTCGATTGAAGTTGGACTTTCTCGTTTCGCAGACCGCACAAGTGGCCGCGGACTCAAAGGCCGCCCCGTTTCGCCCAAACCCTATGAAAATATTATTTATCGGGGGCGTTTGCCAGTGACAGCTGTCAGCACTTTCGACGGGTTAACACGCCGGCTCCTTCGGCGTTCGCTTATTGCTCTCGCTTACTCGATCGCCGGCCGAAGGGAAGATTTTTACCTGGCCGAAGATCGGAAATCGAATATATGGGACCCCGATTCCGACAGTGGTGTAAGTTCCGCTTCGGCGGTGTGACGGGATCGGATAATGTCCCGCCGCCTTTATGAAGGGCGTCCACTGTGAGCGGAGTGGACTGAGCGAGTCTATCGACGACCGAAAGGAAGATTTTTATCCGGTCGATGAAATGAAACGTATGTGTCCTCGATTGTGATAAAATTGTATATTCCGCTCCATTTGAGCAACGGGATTGGATAACATCCCGCATTCTTAAAGTCCAATGTCCACTGCCGAGCAGAACGGAATTGTTTAGAGACACAGCTATACGAAATATGAGGACGCCTTTATGGATATCCCGTTCTTTCGTATAGCTATGTCCTCGGTCCGTTCTGTTCCTCTCGCCAGTGGAGAGTGGGTTTTATGCTTGCTGTCCATTGAGAGCAGAGCGAACTTAGTGAATCTATCGACTGTTTATCGCCGGTCGAAAGGAAGATTTTTACCTAGTCGATGATATAAAATCGATTGTATGCTCCTTCGATTGTGATAGTGGTGTGAATTTCGCTTCATTTATGTAGCGAGATCGGAAAACATTCCGCCGTCTTTAAGCCCAATGTCCACTACCGAGTGGAATGGAATTGACTAGAGACAAGGCTATATAAAATAGGAGAATGCCTTTATGGCTATCCCCCTCTTTCATATAGCTGTGTCCCTGGTCCGTTCCGTTCCACTCGCCATTGGACAGTGGGCTTTATACATTATGTCCACTGCGAGCGGAGCAAACCCATTGAGTTTATCAACTCTCAAATTCATATAGGGTGTACGTTTGAAGTGTTTATCTCCAATTAAGTGACAGAGATAGCCAAAAGCAAAGAATGGCAAACGATAAACTTAATGATTTAGTAAACGGAAATACAATTTCTCAATTATCAAAATTTGAATAAATAAATATTTTATGGACTTATACCACCGCCATATTGAGGGCGAGAATATCCAAAGAAATGTCTCGGCCGAGAGTTCGATTCGATTCGAGATTAGAATGCTTTGAATTTCCAGATTCGAGGCGAACGACGTTCTTGGCAAATCATTTTCAAATTGAGAAAAAAATTGGGTTTGCATTTTTATGCCGTACGAAAATGAATATTTGATTACTGGATGTGAAGACTAATTTTAGCTTCAGCAGATTTTTTTCGAATATTGCAATTTTTGCTATACTGCTTCTTTTGATCATTTTTTTACATGAAATGTGAAAATTAGACATCTGATAAAACGTGTATGATTCTAAAAATTTAACAAATTACAAGTATACATTTTGTTATTATATATCATAAGTATTATTTGGATTGCATATGATAATATTATATGTATGAATAAATTACACCATATAAGTTTTATCGCATAAATTAAATCTTGATTCATAGTCGAAAATAAATTCGTTCGATATTGAATATATTACATGCATATACATACATATATTATATAAACAAACCAAATTTTAATTTCATTTATACATATTTATACATATTCATATCCACTTTTAGTTCAAGCTTTCGTAGAAAAACATCCGTCGGTCTATTAAAACTTTTTTTTGAACGGCAAAACTTGAGCTTTTTTCCATTTCCCATACACATATATGAAAATATATCATATTTTAGTATGAGGCTTATATTATAGCATCGTCAGCAAGAAATCAATTTAATTTTTTTTTTGTTATTCGTATGTGGAAAATTGAAAATTCCCATATTGCATCGATGTACAAGCTATTATATGTATATTCAAGCTTTGTTTTACGCTTGAATAACAAAGCTTTACCTGAGCTTTTGATTAGATTTTTTCAATCGTCAATTAAGAATTAAACTTTAGAAATATATATGTGTTTATATATTGATACGATTTCGAATAAAAGTAGAGTCGATTGTTAATCAATGAGTGCTAATTGAAGTCTTTTTCCATTGAACATTTGATACCATTCGCATTGGAAAAAAATACAATTTATAAAAAATATATTTTCAAATAGAAATGAGAAAAAACAAGTGCTTTCGAGTCTGAACTGCCTATAGATCGACGATCAAACAAGCAGAAGTAATGGGATTGGTCATTTCCAATCGAAATGCGATTTCATAGATATAATAGTATATAAATGTATGTATATGCATGCAGTTGGTTTTTAAATGGTTCAAAAGCCATTTTAAAACAAGTATTTAATGATAAGTTCCATTTTTGGAATGAGAATAACTTTTTTTACTTTTTAGAATTATAACAATTTCGAGGTTGTTAAGGGGGAAAATTTGGAATTGCGCTCACTTAAAAGGGAAAAACCATTATATCTCTCATATTTATGACTTAATTTTAAAATTGAGAAAAGTATATCAGTAGTGTGACTATTTAACTATCAATATTATAAAATAAAATCTATGAAACTTTCTGTTTTAACTAATAATTAAGTATATAAAAAAACAGCTTTGAGTCTTTACGTATAGTTTTGGGTTATAGCACAAAAATTTGAATTTATCTAAAAAACAAATTATATTCAATAAAACTTGAAAAATATCAATGAGCACGATTAGCGAGTGAACAAAACCATTCTCCTAATTAACTTACAAACAATTGAATTCAAAATCGCAAAAAACTTCAAAACGAATAAACTAGATTTAAATATCCCAATTCAAAAAAATCAATATAATTATTAATTACATTATTTTATATTGAAATATATTCTATATTATACGATATGTGAGTCTCTTTTCGAGAACCGAAGGTTTCTCTAGTGCCACCATATACTGAACGATCCTCAATGGGTCTTGTTGAAAACAGATATGCTTTTTTGACTCACAACACCCACTTCAGTGAGTCTGTGGAGAGGCATTAATATTTTCAAGGTTCTCAAGTTTGAAAATTTGGCAGGAAGCTTTCTAGGACACGCAAAAGAGTTATTTATTGCTCACACTCAGCCGCATCGCATCGTATAGTTCAAAAAATTATTACGTTTAATTTGAATTTATGTTTTGTTTGAGAATTTTTTCATTTTAATACCTAAAAATAAATGTGACTCCAATTTTTGCGAAAAAATGATATTTAAATATCCAAACACATGGCATAAGGCAACACGGTTTTTTAGTCATATGTACTAGTAACTATATAGTGTTTTTTGTTTTCATAATAAATTGTGTGTTCCAATCCACCCTGAGCTCCCCATAGTTATGACTTTCTATATGTAAAGTATCTTTCTTGACTAATAAATATAAATATCATTAAATGACAGAAAATGTTTTGCCACCGAATAATAAATCATTTAAATCAAATCTGTGCATAAAAAAGTTAACTGACCACTTCAAGGGAACTTCAAGAAACGTATCAACTCGTTTGATCGTTTTTCTCGACTTTTTGCTTTACGGAGTTACTTTTGGCTCTGAGTGACTCATATATTTCCGCTATTAATGATTCGAATTGATTTCCTCAAAACGTTTTGCTTTTCACACTAAAACAATTCAAAATATGAATTTTAAATTATATTGGTTTAGTGAAAATGCAAAATTAATAAATCACCAATGAAAATTTCATCAGAATTTCTAGAATTAACGTTAAATCAACATATTTAGCTTTGTGGTGAATTTGAACATTCTCGGACGTTTTTCATTCACAACGGAATACCATTAGCATACACTTACTACGTTCGAAACTAAAAGCCACAGCGAGGAGAAGCTCTTGCTCAACGTATTGAATATCACTTACGTATATATGTACATATCTATCCAATATATGATAAAACGTAAATATGTAGGTATCGTGTTAGAATATGATATAATACAAAACATATCCTATATTTTGTGAGGTTGGAAACTTTCTATAGTTTTTGAACAAAGGGATGAAGTCATTAGCGATTGATAAACGCCGAGTGGTTGGCTCAGTTTACATTAAAACAAATTGAATTTTAAAGAATAGTATTAATATTTTTCCGATAAAATGTGTAAGATGAGCTTTATGGAAGCTTAATTAATTTTAAAATTATGATGTAATATAAAAGTAATGATTGATTGATTAATATCTAACCGAACCTTATTGAAAATATAAATGCAATTATGACGCTATTCTAAGAATTCGATATGAAAATTAATATTTAAATATATTCAACGATCATACATATTTCGTTATTCATGTCGATGAATGAAAATTCAGTGTGAAAAAACACAAGAACCGAATTTCTTTTCAAACTCAAATTTTTAATATGATCGTAGAAAAATGGTAAACTTCACTGTTTATGAACTTTTTTTAAAATTTATTAGTGAATTTATTAATATGCAATTTAAGTAAAGTTTGAAAACAGTTTTCTTTCATTTATATATCTATGTGAAAATTTGCCAAGCATGTCTCGACAAGAAAAATAATTTTCCACGAGTTCAAGAGAGCAAACCTTCCGAGAAATAGAAACAGGAATGATGCTGTTTGACTTTATCAATCGGTGAATATGTCATAGTTCAAGTATTCATTTTATAAACAAACTAGTGTGAGTACCTACAGATACACTATTGATTTATTTGAGTGTCTACTTCTATTGGCAAAGAAGTTAATTCCCTAAACGTTTGGTTATCAAGAAACAAATATTTTAATTGTGAAATGAATTATAAGGGAAATATTGTCAGAAAAACTGTTTTTAAACACAAGTTTTTCAATATGGCGGTCCAACAGGAAAATTCATATACTAGGGAGGCACAGTTAAAATTCAAAAAAGCACATCTAAATCTATTAAAATTATCTATTTTCAAAACTCTTTTGAAATTTTCAAAGTAACCACCTTTTTAAAAATTCACTCTCCGGTCTAATCATACGACGAGTCATTAAGCCTTGTATTCACACTTCATACATTTGTGAAAATATTTAAATGCAAATGCAAAAAAAATAATCATAGATACAATTATGTCCACAAATTATGCTATTATATATTTTGAATCACTCTATAATTACCGATTAATTGGGTCATTTACCGATAAATCAATAATACAATTCTTAACTCTTAAGCCCGCTCAAGACTCATGCGCGATGCACGAGTATAGCTTTTTTGGATGAGTTTGCGACGTTCGCGCGTGAATCGCGCATGATTCTGAATCAAAATTAACATACACATAATTACATATACACAATAGTAAGACTTACTTGAAAAAATAGGTGTCGTTGGCGAATCCGAAGAACGGCACGGTGTAAGTCAGCATCCAAATGTTGCCTCCACCGCAGTCGTAGTAAGGCTTGGACCATTTGCCATCTTCGTAGGTGACAGACAGTATTTCGTCAGCCACTCTTTCTGTATGGGCACTCTCGTTGTAAGTGTAAGTGTTGAAACCTGAGAATTGAAAGAAAAATATTTATCAAAGTCTGGCGACGAGTTTCGGTCGATCGAGTTTTGCTGGGGAGTCGAGAAATCGACGACAGTTCGCGTTTCTTGTAAATGTGTTTGGGATTTTCGTATAAAGAGTAACAATCGAACTGTATATTTCGGGAATGTTTTGTTTCATATTAAATCGATTCACTATCATTTTATGGGAAATAGTGTCAACCAAGCGCTGTCGAGGATGAAAAACGACAATAGACGTATTCTAGTTACAAGCGCGCTTTTTCTAATCGATTATGCGCAAATGATTTGCTTTTTTGCTTTAAATACGATCGGAAGTGTATTTTTAGTTAATAAATTCACATTTTTGTGCTTGATGGTGAAGAAAAAGTATCGCCTGTATGGTTGAAAAAATCGCTCTTGCGACTTGAGCTGTTAAACTATAGAGCGACAAAATTTGATATTGCAGTCTGCGGCAAAATTCTATTTTTGTGGTATCGAAAAAAAATCATTCGAAAATTGCGTTGTCACAGTATGAGAGCATTTTACTGTATAGACACATCCACGGAATAGAACTTTTACTATACATATAAAATAAGAGTGCATTTACACGAAATGCAATCAAATCGGAACCAAAATCAATAGACAGCGACAGACTTACGAAAATCAAAAGAAATGTCTATATATCCATATTTTTTTGTGTATATTGTCATTAACTTTTGTATAGTTTTTTTCTATTTGTTAGTTCTGGCTTCGGTTTGGTTGCTTATAGTGTGAACGTGCCCTATATTCTCGAAATTCGAAAGGAAAATAAAGATGCTCATTTTATGTTGGTGTAAGTGCTGGAAAATGGATTTTTTCTGGAAGATGCATTTTTTTTCATTAACAAAGTGTAATATTTTCTACGAAACGTTGATAGAGAGTAAAGCAATGTTCCGTAATTTATGCTGAAACAGCGATGAAGAAAATAAATTGAATATTAATTTAGCGACGTAATCAATTTAGTTGCTTGATACATTAATAGCTTGCCTCTGTACCAGAGACAGGATGAAGAAAATATTATTAGTACTTACAATTAGTAGGAAATTGCTTATTAAAACAATATGAACTAATTTTTAAACATTTTACATATTAAAAATTTATACGTAATATAATATGATTAATTTATATAATGAATAAAATACTTGGGTAAGTACCTAATATACTTTCATATGCACTAACGTTTTATTTAATTAAGTATTAATGATTCACAAGTACTCAATTACATAGGCACATTAATTTGTCGAATCAATGTTGTATTAAAAAAAAGCAAATACAATTAAATCACATATTTTATAATGATAATAATTTTTTAAAAAGCTTGAATTCCATCATTCTGAAAAAGTAAGAAAAATATTTTTTATTGATTTTGGTCATTTTTCTTATTTGATAACACTAGCATTCCTAGTAAAATTCGATTAAATCTCTGACAAAAGGTGGTATTTTTTTACAGAAAATGTCAAGTGTGCCAATTCACAGTTTAATTGCGAACGAAACCGATAGAAACCGTCTGTAAAAAAAACACAGTTTATTTGGAATTGGTCATCCATAACATTGGCAGGGGCATCGAATCGAAAGTGATTTTGAAATAAAAAAGAAAACGCCATGCTTTATTGCGAACGTCTGCTTCTTTTTCGCTCCACAAGACAGAAACACGTTCGGTTTGCGGAAAAACGAAATAAACGCCATTCTGATATCGGGAAAATGCGCGCCAAATTGAGTGTTATAACGATACATTTTCACGGCGACGATAGTGCTAAACGACTCGTCGGAATAACAAATAAACGTGCCGTTTACGATCCGAGAATTCATAAAAATATAATGCGAAAACGTTGAAAAATTAACGGGAAATGCGAAGTGCTCAAGCGAATTCGTTTTGTACCTACGTCCTGATTTCAAGTCGTTTGTTTGAGTGCTATTTGTTAGCAGAGTGGTGCGTTTTGTTGAAATTTTCGATCTACAAAATGTCTTAGGGCGGAAAGTTGCTACTTTTTTTTTGGAAGAAAAATAGTATTTTTTTTAAATATCGTTTAACATTTTGTATTCGGGCAAAGTAATGCATAATTTTATGATCGACTTATTGTGCACAAATTCATGATACAATGTAAATAATTTGGATACAAAATAATATGATTACGAAACCTTTAAATGTTAATTTTAGACATTTTAGCTTATGTATTGAGCAAAAACAATATAGTTGATCTCACAAACGGATATATTTTTATCTCATGCTTCTAGATAATTTGAAAAATTGGATTTTGATTACATAAATAAGGACACGGATTAAATGTCTGTTTTTTCATATACGTATAGTACGTTGTAACTAAGATAAGACGTCTTTCGTTGTTCTGCTTATCTTTTCATTAACTTGTGTTAATTTCTATTTTTTTTGTCATCTATAACACTTATCTAATTGAGTTTAGTTGTTTTTTTATTCACTTATACAATATGAAAAAAAAAACAAAATAATGACCAAGCCATAAATTCGATTTAATGAATGAAATATTTTAATTATTTAATGATTTTTTTAGTTTTAATATTATTATAAGTTGCAGAAAAATAGATTAATTAATAAATCTGAATTTTCAATATATCGAAACTATTCTGAGAATCAATATTAAAATATTTCCACAAAAATTAAAAAGATGCATTTTCTAGGAATAATAATATGAATCAATTCCAACAAAATTTTATTATATAACGTGCTTTTCGATACTAAAAATGAAGCAAAATATATTGTAACACAGATACAAATGAATAATATAATAAATCATACGAATATACAACACATAGTGAAAAACTTTTCGTCGGTTTTCAAAATTTAATTAATCCTGCAAAGTTAACAACCGTTCAGTAATTTCTCGTATATCTTCATATACAATGTGTGGATTCAATAAATCAAATATTTCATTTACCATTCGAAGGAGAACCATTTTGTCGTAAAAATAAAACCAATATAACGTAAAAAAAGTATATCTATACAGTTGAAGCAAAAAAAAAAAATGAAAATTGCATTAAAAGGAGAACCGATGCTTATTTGTATTAGTTTTTCTTTCGCAGTTTCTATAATTAAATAACCAAAAGGAAACAGTTTTTTAATTCAATAAAAGGAAATTCTAGTAGGTATATTCTAGAGTATTAACATTCTAATTATGCCTGAAACCTTTTGAGAAAAACTTGAATTTAGCTGCAAAAACAGGCAAATTTGGAAAAAAAAGAAAATTTTCAAGTCATGTGAAGCACAAATAATGAAGTACGTAAAAATTTCCAGAATTAGAAGCTCAATGAGATATTTAATTATTAAAATTATCAGAAAGTAAGGGTAATTCGAAAAAATACAAAAATAATATTAAAGCATTATATAAAAGCACACTTAAGTATATGGAACTAACAGGAACGTGAAAAACTATACTTCAGTTTACAATCGACTCAAAGTTCCAAGAATCTCGAGCAATGCCGAGTCACAGAATCTGATTATGTACATAAATTTATTAAATGTCTTTACGTATTCGCTACATCCACATGTATTATGAAGGTAGAAATCAGTCTTCGTAGAATGAGGTCTTTTGATTGAAAATTGAAATATACTCAATAAAAATGAGCAATTTTTTCGCTCCGAACTGGGTTCTTTGGTCCGCTTTTCTATAATCGGCTTAATTTCATTGTAGAACGCTTTCCTATAACATTAGCATGCTTTTTGGTGAGGGAAAATAATCTGGGGGTACCAAGCTCTTCTCTTTGGTTGGTTTCTCGAACGGTCGAACTCTTTTTGAGAAATGTTTTATGGAATATATAATTATATAAAATATGTATGTTTAAGAGTACCTAAATGTAGGTTATATTAATAAATATCGAGTTCAAGTAGGACTTATGATTATACATATTCAATAAGCAATATGTATATCAACGTAAATATAAGTGAATAAAAGGAAAAAATAATATCAAAAAAATATATTTTTGAATTTATTCGTAATCGCTGTTTATATGTGAACTTCAATAGTATAAATCCATTTTTTGAAACAAAAAACATTTGAATATCAAAGAACTTGATATAGTCGTAACTTTCTATGTGATAAACATTTTTCATGGAAAATAAATATAAATACAATCAAACTAAAAAATTATTTTGGCCACTGGATAATACATAATTTAATAATTAATTCTGTTCTTAAATGCGAAATGACGACATCAACGGCTTATTATAATAAAATTTGAATATCAATAATTTTTGATACACAAAATAATGAAGGGAATTCCGAAAAATGCATCAAATAAGTTTGATCATTTTTCTCGACTTAAATGGAGTTAGTCTCACTTAGATCTGGACAGCTAATATTTACGTTATTATTACCGTTTAAAAAAAAAGTTAAAACCGATCCATTTTCTAAAATATAGATTCTACAACAAAATGAATCGATAGAAAAACGGGGATACGAATGTAGGGTCACTTCTGGCATCACTTTAGAGTGGGCGGGTTTTAATTCGAGAGCATTTCTCGAAATTGGACCGAAGGGAAGTATTAAATTAATGGGGATGAGATCTTAAAATACCTTCGAACAAGACAAAAGTTGGATTGCACTTCAGTGAATGTGTTGGATGCTTCAAATATCAAATGTGAAGAATTTGCGATATTATTGATAGAATAAATTCACATATAAAGAAATATATTCTTATATATGTAGGCTCTGTTTTATGATGTCTATAAATACAATTTGATATTATAGTTTAAAAATACAAACGAAATGTTTATATATCCAATATTCTCATCGTCAGTTAAATATAATACGCATACCTATAATTTCGGGAACAACTGGTACCTAACAAATTTTTTCCATTTTGGCAGATCGAAGATATTACAAAATGTGATTTCGTCATCAAGCAAAAATGTATTTGTACATAAATAAGCGTTGAAAATATTTTATTAATATAATATACTCACTGAGAAATTTATTTTAATTAACTAGTTAATTATATTAGAAAAGGATTACATTTGAATGGTTTCTCTTTGTCTTTCCCGGGAGAATTGCGTTATAACCTTCAGCGATTCGAGTTTACTTAACTGAATATCATTTCAGATGAAAATTTATTAACGCGATTGTGCATGTTATGTGAAAGTTTAATATTTAAAAGCGAAGATCAAATTGATAAAATAATTATTCTGTTTGGAACATATGCATGTACAATACATTTAAGCGTAAAACTATAATCATAAGTTCACAATGGATATATTATCAAGCAAATATGAGACGACAATCTAAACATGAAAATTTATTTTAATAATGATATCTTCAGTGATACTCGTAGTTATATTATCATTGAACAAAATTAAAAAATCTTAGACTCAAATTTCAACGAAGAAGTGACCGTTATTTATAAACCACTGAAGCTTCTTCACCGTCTGAATTTTGTATGAATACAAATTGAATTGCCGAAAAAAAAGGATACACTGAAAAGGTTCGTTAAAATCCGAAATTCAATTATTACGCTAAACTTGAATATAATACACACGTGTCTACGTATAAATTTCTCACATACTGCGAACCATCCATTTATAACAATATGAGAGTTAATGAGATCATGCAGGTGAATTTAGGCCATAGAAGCTGACTACCATTGTTATACGCTACATCACTCCTTTTGTTACGAAAATAATTTATTATTGCTTTAATCCGAGATAGCAATAGAGAGTGATATATCAGTAATGAACATTCCCGAAATGTAACGAAACCGACGCAATTCTGCGATGACCGCTCTTGATATATTGTATCACGGCGTTGAATAAATTCGGTCCTCGAGGTAATTATGAAGCCAGAATGGTGAAGTACATACATTACAAAGAACAGACTTTGATTATATTACACCTATTACATAGAATGAAGAATGTGTTAAGTTGTGGGCACAGCAAATTCACACTTCAATAGTGGTTAAAGCCACTTTGATTCATTGAGATCGTTCGACAAATATAGTCAGAGTTCAATTGATTTCAGTGGTCGTCTTCAAAGGATTTTAAATTTATTGCATCTTACTATACGGGTGTTAAATTAGCAAATTGATTTTTGAAAAATTTGCTAAATGGAGGTGGTAAGAGTCTATTTCAATTATAATAACTATGAGTTGGTTTGGATAATATGTTTTGAAAGTTCAAGAGGATGTTCCTTTTTCAACGAACGCTGCCAGAAATGTGTACAGTTCTTTGAATTATTTTATTTTATCTGAACTTTTCACTTTACTTAATCTTTTGAACTCTGTCGTAAAATTTAGTTTAGAATCGTTTTAAATTGAAAATTGTGAAATGGCTGAAATATATTGCGAAAATGATCGAACTTAAAATAATCTAATTACATATTTCTAACGAATATTTCATTTTTTATCATCAATAATTTAAATTTGCAAAGTCTTTAAATATAATTTTAGAGCTTTTAGTTCAATATCGTCAGCAAAATGTCAATTTAATAACGGCTACGATTACAGTATGTAGGAAAAACCTTATTTTCAGATTTTTTTTTAGAGGGTGAAATTGTCTACTACTCACATTATGTAAATATGTATATTATAGATTCTGTTACCTCACATCTTGTCAACCTACATCCACAAGGGGATACAATACATTGTTGTATGGGATTATGCCTGACAAAAGTATGACCCTAAAGGATACATGCGAGGGAAATAGTGGCAACTTAATGTTCTCGTTTTTATTTTCCCATATATTATATTTTCGGAAAACAAAAATGAAATATTCGATTCGGACACGCGCCCAATTATCGACTCTTCCAAAAGAATTGATCATAATCAGCTTCAAATTGAATCATAAAATTCATCTGAAAACTTAATTATTCTGGTTGAATGGTCACGTTTACTGATTGTTAATGGAGCGCGAATATTTTTCGTTTCATGCTGATATTATCTTGTTCTTGCTATCCTGAATGGTTCTTAAACGAAAGTTTAATTTACTTCGAACGAGATCTTGAAACCGTATAATTTACCTTTAATTAATATTTTGATGATAATAATCATATTTCTATGTATATTTTATTGTACTTTTGACTTAACCTGATTTTTTTTACATATTTATATCGTAAATCAATTCAATTTCGAAAAAAAAATATATTTAATCAATGATTTAATTGACATTTTTCATCAGTAATAAACAAAAATAATGAAGTCGAAAAAAATAATGTCAATTTACAAGTACTAGTTTTCGTTAAGAAAATTTTTCTGTAGACGATTTATTTTTTCGATAAAAAATGTATATAATCTCAATTTAGACAAAAAGGTTTAATCAAGCCCGACCGAAGACATTCGGAATATTAATGAAAGGGTCGCACAGTCATAACGTGAAGAAGATTAATGTATGTGCTGAATAAGTCATGTACGACAAAAACAAAAGGAAAAGGCTAAGGATTTTCAAGAAAAAAGGCTTTCAGCAATCGAATCGTTGATACTATTTGAAAAAAAAAACTGATTTATATTTTCGTTCAGCTTGAAACTTATTAAAGAATTGCTTATATAACTACCAAATTGATGCTGTAGGATGGAAATAAATTATTACATTAGGCGTACAAGTTGAATGTAAGAGCTTAATTAAGATGGTCATATAATTAATGATTCATCACAATAATAACAAAAGATGTGAATCTAATAAAAACAATATTGATACAAAAATGCAAGTAAAAAATATTTTCAAACGGGTGAAAGGATAATGAGCAGCATTCTATGGTAAGTGGACTCCCTCCTCAACATATTTGAATTTGATAATTGACTCATTATGATCCAAAAATATTGCTAATATCACAATCAATTCCAAAATCAGTATATTTCGTGAAAATAAATAGTTTGCATCTAGCTACGTTAGCCCGTGAACGAAAATCATTATGAAAATGAAATGATCTAAAATAGATTTTCCAAGAAAACCCAAAATCTACAGTGAATGTTGTCACAGTAAATAATCATGATATAACTAATATCTTTCGTTTTATATCTGTTGAGTAGAACGGTCCATTATTACAAACCCCGCTTTACGATTTACTATTAAAAAGATACATATTTGTGCGTTCGATTCCTCGAACCAATGTATTTTCATAGATAATTCATCTATAACACCATCACGAAATACGACAAACACAATCTAATCGACTCACAAATATAACAAAAAACGTATTATTTCAAATAACAATAACCAAAAAACACCGAAAAACAAACATTCCTCATAAGTGGGCAACGATCTGCGTGTAGTTTGCAACGAGATTGGTGGCCTTAGGGAGGACGCGGTTCAATAGGATTTCGCGAAGACGCCCTTCAGACATGTAGCCTTCGTCTCGTCACAAGGAGATCAGTGGCGAGCTTACCCTGACCCTTTGTAAAAATATATTTATAGACACATTCCTCCGAATCATCCGAGCAGGTCCAATACACGGCTCTCGACTTCGCCACACTCTCGATGCGAGGATCGAATTCACGAAAGTGAACCTATACATCCCTATAACGTAACCCCTTAGAAGAAAATCTCGTATAAGGAATGCGGTGGTTTTTTCCTTTAAAGTGAATCCCCTTCCCCTATAACGTTAATCCTCCCACTGTAACGAAAATCTCTCCACTATAACGTAAATCCTCCACTATAACGCAAATCCAACCCCCCTATAAATTATTTTTTTACTCTCATTAGAATTTTAATAAAAATACTTCGTCCAAAAAAATGTGATAAAAAAAACGACAGAAAATTTTCTCAACAGTCAGACGTTTCGAAAACGTCAGAAAATCTTTACTATAAAGAGGAGCCTATCTCTATGTTATAGAAGGTTAACTGTACATAGAATCTTTTCTGAAATATTAACTGAGGCCAAAACTTTCAGGGTTGGTCTTTTCACTTAACCAGAGTTCGTGTTGGTTATTTTTTCTATATAATTTTACAGGTGTCGTATTGCGTTCAAAAACTCACAGTGTTGAATTTTATAGAGAAAAGAGATATAAGTTAACCAACATAAGAGTAAGTCATGAGTAAAAGGGCCGGTTTTAAATCTTTGGTTACTCAATTTGAGTGTTAGTTGATATTTTCGATATAAAATTGTAATAACTAACAATAATTCTTGCTGTTTATATCTTCGAATTTTTCAAGGTAAAAAATAACAACTAACACTTAAATTGAGTAATTAAAGACTGAAAATTCGAGTCTAAGTGAGTGTAGACGAAATAAAACCTTTAGCATAATTTTACCAATTTCTTTTCATCTAATATATTAAATTTAAAATTTCGAAAATTCTATAAATTTATTGATCTTATATCGTATATGTGAATATAAATAATACACACGAATATTGGAACTATTGCTGAAATAGCTTCGGTTAAGAAATTGGATTGATTATGGACGCAAGTGGGCCGTCGTCCTTCGTCATCCTGATTTCCTAATCTTCAGCCCAGTCATGTATACTTTCGTCCTATACGTATAATATTATGTGTATATATGTATATTTACATATACATTATACATTCGAATAAGTGTTTCGGATATCTGTCGTTCTGCGCTTGTGTGTCTGGTTTAATTTGGAGAGTGTCACCGTTCAGCTGCCCAGGAAATTAATGCCTATGGTTCTGTTTGTTCCTTTCGAATTTAAACTTTTTTATGCATTCGTCCTGTTTTTTATCCGGTGTTAAAAAGCGACAGATTGAGATTAATTTATTTTAATTGCCAATATCGAATAAATAATTCAAATCTCATTTAATTACTAATTTGTCTGTATGTTCGGATGACTTATGCGATGCAATTTGCTTTACGCTGTTGTTATGACGATTGCATAAAATGGACAAAGATAATATATTGAGTAAATTTTATAAAATTCTAATTAAGTGTGAATTGATAGTTTTAACTAGCTGATTACTTGTCATTTTAAATTTTGATTTAAGGTAAAAGTGAAAATAAATATTTGGATGTATATGAAGTATCACATCCTTTTTGTCTGTTTGAATAAAAATGGAATGAAATTTTACATAATAATCATGTATTTATGATAATATGAAAAAAATAATAGTATGATAATAATAATAAAAGTAAGAAAATAAATGAAATATTACTATTAGTATATTTGTGTTATGATTTGAATCGAATGAATTGAATTTTCTATCAAATTAAACACAACTAATATCCGTCCCAAAACAAAACCTCAAGGCGTGTGTTAATTATGTGTCAGTACCACATATTATACATTAAAATAACATGCGCTTCATTATACACGTATTATAATAGATAATGGTTCAGATGATATCGGTGTATTTGACTGAATTGTGTAACTACGTATTGTATAATCAAAGCGTGTCGCAGATAGATTACGTAAATATTATATTAGACAATGTAATATAATGTATGCGTATTAATATAAGCACTTTTTTAAAATATTATATAGATGCATAACGCGAAGAAAACTGCGGATTTAAATCACTGACAACATGTCTATGCGGAAAGGGCGATTATATTGAGAATTTTGAGAAGCTTAAACGACATTTTCAAACCTTTTCGAAATGTTCCGTTGCGAAATTTCATTCTCATGGTGTTTGAAACAAAGCCTGTCAAGAAACTTTGGTAGAAAATTAAAGAAGGATAATGTTTCGCTTCAGGCGATTCTCAAGATTGTCGGCAACATTATCATTTGGTATAGTGCTCTTCGCAGAGAAAAATAAAAATGTTCTCTGAAATAAAAATTAAATGCCGTTGCTTAACTTTTGACGGAGAAGTAGGTATCTGAACGAAAAATAAAATTTAAATACATAAACGATTAAAGTTTAGTTTAAAAGTAATGAAAGCAACATAAATATATTTCTCAATTGGATTAACTTTTCAGAATTTTCATCGAAATCAATGATTTTTTTTTATTTTATAATGAAATAAAATGCGTTATATTTACACGCGTACATTGAATATAATGTATATTAACTAATTAACCGTTTCTTTAATGATGTGACATTTGTATTCATTTACCTTTTCAATGAGATTCTATAAGATATTTTGACGAAAATTCTCAATAATTAAATTTTATTACGTGAATAGTAAGAATGAAAATTTTCATGAGACAAAAAAATTTATACATTCATTCCTCAATTTAAGAATAGAGACAGACGTATAGTAAACATCCATTTTTGTCATTCGGCATTCGCAGATTCGTAAACGGAGACACGTGCATAATATCTTTTAAATATTCAAAATATACTAACAAAACGATCGAAAAGGTATATTTTATTCAAACATCCATCCGAAGCCTCGTTTCTATCGTTTCAACGGGAAATTCCCGGTACGAATTAATAACGGCGCCACGCGGCAAAATAAGCTAATAACGTCCGCCTTCAGACGTCGTATCGGCGAGAAACAAAAAAAAATGAACACGAGAATATTGTAGGTGTGTGAGCGAAAAAAGAGAGAAAAAAGTGTGTAAGAACGTCACCCAAAAACGGAGCAATAATAATGAAAAAAAGTTGTCGAAAAGCGGCGGGGAAAGTTCCGGCGAAGCTGGCTTTCGGCCCGCGCCGGAAATTTCTCACCCAAGTTCGGCTCACACTCGAAATGACGACTGAATAGGCCGAGGGGTACAAGTGACTTCGCTGTGATTTAGAAAAAAGCGTACTCGAATGTGAGCGTGTACCTGCATGTATTAGGAGGACGTTGAGTGATTTGATGATATATTTAGGCACACGTTCTTAGTTAGTTTATATACTTTTGCCACCAAATATATGAGAGTATATAGAAACGGAACTCGATTTCGGCAAAAATGGCACTTGTACCCTTTGGTATTTTCGGTCGTCAAATATACATATCTTGATAGTATACTTGTTTGCACGCATGTGTGTACAATTATATACACATGAACGTTTCATATTCGAAAAATCGTTTGAAAAATGGGAGAAACGGATTTTCAATTTTTGAAAGATCGATCGAAAGCGTAGTCAGTTCAGATCTAATCGTGAATAACTCCATTTTTTGACGAAAATAAATATATAAATGTCAAAGCACTAGGTATAATTATAAATTTTTATGCACAAAATATATTTTTTGAATAATAAAGATATTATAAACAAAACATGATGAAAATTTAATTAATTCTGTACTCAAATGTGAGTTGTCCACATTTCTTGTTTATTAAAAACAAAATTTGTATGTTTATAACTTAGAAAAATTAAGGGAACAAAGAGAATTTCGAAAAACCCATCAAATACGTTTGTTAGTTTTTCTCGACTTCTTGCTTGCCCTTAAAAGCTCATACATAGGTTTTAATATATACATATACGTATGTGTGTTTCTATCGTGAAATAAATTTAATATTATGGATATTTTCTTTAAATATAATATTTATTACATTACAAAATCACAAGCAAGCATCAAAGTCGATATTTTTCTGAATCTGCATATTTTATCTAATGTTCGGAAAAAGGGTAGTCCCTGATTTTATCAAAGATTCATTTTTACTTCACAGAATCGAGATAAATCCACATACCGTACTAAAATATAGATTGAGCGACTGAAAAACGATGTCGTTTTATTTTAACACTTGCGATTTAAAACTCTATCGTTGAAATATATTACAATATTTATTTCCCTGTACAAATCGATAAAAATTCACAGAAATATAACCACAAATATTTTCAATATAGGAAATATATTTATTTTCCTGTACATATTGATATGAATTTACAGGAATGTAACCACGATTATTTTTAATATAGAAAATATATTAATAGATTCGAGTGTAATAAAAACATGTATTTTATGTATGTTTATGTGATAAATATGAAAACGAAATGTTCCGAAAGTTACATAATTGAAGGACTTTGCTTAAACTTATACACACCAATGACTTTGAATAAATTTTATGTCATTTTGGAAGCGGCATCGTCAAACAAAATATGTACATAAACTTGGTTCACATTAAGATATTTTATACTATAATGGTTTCAACATTTGTTATCACTGCTGAAAAGTTTTAATTAATTACTCGCCGAAAATGAACGACAAATTATTATCATTATTATATTGAATAAAATTAAATATAACTTCACATCGAAACCCATGAATGGATCCGCGGAAGCGTAAAAATCGCACAAATTTGTTTTCACCAGTTATATTCTTTGAATACCGATTAATTTCATTTTATTATTTTTGTACTTTCTTTTG
Organism: Cheumatopsyche charites; assembly: GCA_024721215.1. Classification (NCBI taxonomy): domain Eukaryota; kingdom Metazoa; phylum Arthropoda; class Insecta; order Trichoptera; family Hydropsychidae; genus Cheumatopsyche; species Cheumatopsyche charites. The sequence continues at coordinate 4,226,620 of CM045587.1, forward strand.
TTTATAATGAAATCTTATTTCTAATCATATTCAAAAATTTTAAATTATGAAAAAATATATTTAATATTAATTTATTTAAATCGCATACTTCATTCATTTATTCAATTAATTTTCAAAATTTCTTTACAATCTGATAAAATATTTTTTCAAAAATGTAAAACGCAACTTGATTGAATAATATTTATATTGACTGTATTCATACATCGAAATGTTTCCAACTTTGTCAAGAAAAGCAACTTCTTTCGTTTAATATGCATATTAATTTTCTTAATTGGGTATGTGAACACATATTTCATTTCGTTGCGTGGTTAGAATTGTTTAAGTACGAGGCAATTTTTAAGATTTATGCACACAATTTCATTTATTTTCAATCCTTGGTAAAAAGTTTCGAATTTTTTCATACTTCAACATCATAAAAATACATGTGTGCGCATACAATACAAAACATGAATTGGATTTGAATTCGACATAAAAAAATACTGCAATTTTTTTCAATCGTAAAAAGTCAAGTGCAGCAAACTTTATTGGTTTCCTTAAAACTGTAGTTTGCACGAACATGATGACCTTTGAGTTTTCAGTTCAAGAATTTTAAGCGGCTTCGAGTTAAATGGAAACTTTATCATGTTGCATACAATGAAAATTGTTATTGAAATCGTTACTTTCATAATATAGGTACCTGTTCTAGGTTGCGTATTGAAACTTAGTAGATTAACAGTTGAATATTTTGTTAAGCCGAAAATACACGTAAAGATTTTCAAATTATATTACCAAAGTTCACTTCCACTCTGAGCAACTCGCTTGTTCTAAAAACAAGTCAAACATTTTAACAAGCTAATAAGTTCGATTTTACGTAAATATTTTATATTAGATTATTATAATGATATATCTTAAGAATAGGATAATTATAAATCAGTAAACTCTTAAGCAATATAGTTATTCATTGTATGCAATTATTGGGTACTGTATGTAATATTTTGCGGAATTTTTCATTTAGATTCATAATATGATGAAATTTTACATAAGAGTTTAAAAAACGATAGACATGCATTATAATAGATTTGGTGGGTTCGAAGATATTATTAAATAAGTTAGAGATTAAAGTTTGCGATAATAAAATTTCATTTGAGGAAACAGAAAATGTTTTGTTTAAAAAGGAAAACTAAATTATAATACAACTTTAACATTTTTCACCAATTAGCAAATTTATACATAAATTATATATTTAGAAAACCTTAAAATAAGCTTTTATACGATCGCAACTGATTTCCAGTGAGAATTTGTTAGAATGCAATTTACATGAAAGCGTGCAATAAAAATCACCTTTTTACGCTCTCCAGAAATTTCTTTGGAAAAAGTGGGTTTTATTTTTATTACTTACTCGTATTTAGATGTTTCAATTGAAGAAAATGTAAATTTATTCTCAAAATATTACTTAAATTATATAATTCTTTTTTGAAATTCAAATATTATACATGTTGTAACATACTGATTCGGGCAATCATTATTTTATGTATTATGACAGTAATGTTAATGAACCTGTTGTACTGTTTCATAAAAAAAACGACAAAGAAGTGCAAAAATATTTTATCAAAAATAAAAAATGTTTACACGAAGATACGTATATTGTTTCCAAAGAAAATGAAGAAGAGACAAAATGCCACGGCCCATTAGAGGCTTCTCGAATCGCCCGAAGGCAAAACACCCTATACGAGCATCTTACACATATGATATTCTGCTCGAAGCCCCTTTTCCTCTCTGAAAGTGGATGGTTTGCTTAAATATTACTCGCTTTTGGAACTCGAGTTTCTACTTTCGTACCTGCGACATGCGGCAATACGATGTATGTAACACTTCAGACAGAATTCAGCCCTAAATGTGTCGAGATTTATTGAGAACCGTTCACAGTAAACCCACATATAACGTTTGTGGTGGTTTTCTCTTGTAACGTCCAAGTTCTCTATAGTGTTATTTTCAAAATAATATTAGATTTTTTTGATAAGTAATATGAAAAATATTGCACAAAGCGAGAGCTCATTCGTTAAAGCTGGTTACAAAATGAAAACATTTGAATAAATGATTTCATTCCAATCGAAAAATGAATTTAATTTTTTTTCACCCTTTCAACGCGGAAACTGTTTTTACGTAATTGGAAGGATTATTGTATTCGAGTTTTATTTCAATTTATGAAATATATTTCGATTGCTAACTTTTGTAACCCTGTGTTGTGAGTCGATTATGAACTACTGTAATATTTTCGCGGGTATAGACTGTGCAAAATATATTATTTGCTACGTTTTTGATACGGCTAATCCTTTTCTCCATGTGAAATGTCAAAGTGAGAATTACCGAGATTGTAAATTACGAAATATAATGAAGCAAAAATCTTCCGAATTCTCACAAGGCTGAAAATATTCACTGCCAAAAATAAAACGTTAAGGAGTCTATGAATATCATACAGAAGTTCATTATTTTTATTTACATACCTATATAGATAAATTAAATTATATACGGCTAGATTGCCTAAAAATATATGGTATAATATTGGCGTAGCAAACAGGATGGTGAGATTGGTAGATAACCCCTATAATAATGCCGAAAAAAACGGTTATTAGATCATTTTGTTTCTCATTTAAATAATAATTTGATTTAAAAACATGCTGAAATTCAATAAGGTTTTGGCAAGTAGGAAAATTTACAACTTAATTGAATTTCAGAATAATTAATATATCTATTTGAAATATACGATGAAACACGATATGATAGAAATGAGTAGTATTTGCGAAATAAAAAGATAAATGCTGACCACGTTCTAGTTTCGTTTGTCAAAATGGAACGTGTGGATTTTTTTCAAAAAGATTTTCAAACGCGCGTGTTCAATCTTTTTTCTGTGAATAGATGTTTCTTTCCAGACCACGACAAGAGAAAAAATATTGCATTCCTTCGGGAGTAAAATCGGATATGTCCAATATTGCTCTTTCATACTGAAGGTAATATGAAATTGTCGGGGTTTTTAGAGCAGAGAAAAGAGAAAGAATAAAATAATGATAATAAGTTTCGTATTTAATATTTCTTCAACGTATTCAATCTTATTAAGAGAAGTTGTATGAACGGCATCACCTATTTGTAGATATATGTATGATATAAGTATATTTATAAATATGAAAGTTTTATTGATAGAAAATGTATATTTCAATAGCATTTTAGTTGTTGCAGATTAAAGTTTAGATATTTGTTAGGTGCATTTAAAAATGTTGAAGCGTTTTTATATATTTTCAATAGGATAAAAGTGACAAAAACGATATATCCTCAAGTTGAGCAAATCATGGAAAATTTTTAAAATTTAAAACTTTATTTTACAGAGTACACAATATCAGACCTATTTTAAATAAAAAAAAACTATCGAAAAGTGCTTTCCCATCAAAACTATTCCATGTCAAAACCTAAACTACATTTCTACAAAACGATAACACCATTCATACAACTTGTTAATGAAACACAGTTAACTCACTAATTCTCAACATAAACTATTATCGCGAGTTAATTTCATATTAAATTATTCTATTAAGAATCGCCCAACGAATACGAATCCATAATTCAATATATCACAAGAAAATCGACGGACACTCGAGAGAAGAATATTTTCGCGAACAGAACGTTCACGCAGCGTATTTATGAATTTTCCTAATGAACGATTCCGAACATAAATTCAATTACCGGCGAATTCGCACAGTCGGGCGATGAGGAGAGCTTTCGCAAATAAGCTCTAAAATTTTTCCAAGGTTGTCGATTGTATGGAACATGAGTTATGTTAGTCACGATTTCTCTCTAAAAAATAAGTCGGAAATCTTAATTTTTTAGTGGGAAAAATTCTTTCGAAAATACGTGTTCGTTTTCATTGCAGGTGATTAAAATTTTTGATTTGTTACGTCGAAAATATTGCAAAATAATGATTATGTACTCAATTTACATAACTGAAAAGACCGAGGGGTACAAGTGAAATTTTTGCCAAAATTGAGTCATGTACAGATATCGCTTATATGTATGTACGCTAATATATTTGGTGGCAAAATGATATAAACGAACTTGGAACGTGTAGCGACATAGATCATCAAATCACTTGACCTTCCTCTTAATACATATAGGTACATGCTCAATTTTGAGCACATTTTTCTCAAAATCATCGCAAAGTCACTTGTACCACTTGGCATTTTTAGTCGTCATATAATATACAATATTTACTGAGGATCAAGTTATATTATGGGGTTAGAAAAGAATGTTCTCATGCTAGATAGTTGGAAAAGTTATAACGTATGAAAAATATAAAATCTTCTCGAATTTTGAAATAATAGCTGTTTTTGTTTTCAATATATAAAAAATTAGTGAATATAAGCATATAAGTTCTATTTATGCTTAAGTTGATGTATTCGTATTATTTATACATTTGATTGAAATGAAAGGATTGTGCGACACGACACTTTTTTCTTTTCAAACATTTGCTCTGAAAACATTCAATCGGATTATGTACGAGCGCAAACATTTTTCCAGTATATTGCTTTAGTACCAAATAAATAGGTTCCTGTGGTTTAAGGAATCGGAAAATAGAAAATACATCACAAGAGTTGATGCAATTTGTGTTTTTCATCTATAAGAAGAAATCGTTGTTTATTTGTTTTTATAATATGTCTAAAATGATTACAGTGAATGTTATTTATTCATTGTATAAATCAATACTATACGATCCTTGTTATGCATTTGCATATATGTATGATATAAGCATTTTTCATTTTGTATAAACATGAAAAGTTATAAAACAAAAACATATAATAAATATAAAAAACAAGCACTGAAAGTACTTCTTAAAGCAGGATTATGAAAATCTTAAGTATTTTCAAGTAATTTTATATTCTTGTTAAAAGGCGAAAAAGAAATCATTAAGAACCTTCTACTGCTTATGATACAATAATAAAAATATTTTAACGGAATACCATAAAATGCCACAAATGTGAACGGCATCGTAATGATGCACAAACTAAAAAAAAAGCCTTCTTATATACATACGTATAGTAAAATTAATCGTACCGAAGAAATATTTTGAACCTGGGAAGATAATTCTCTATATTTTATAGAAAATACAAACCTATATAAGATGGCTTCAAACTTATTCCAAAAGTTCTGTGCTTCTTCACAGTTGTCATTTGCAGCATTTCACAGTATTGATTTTTTGCGCAAATCAACAATTACAAATCAAGATACACATTAAAATAAAAGCACTCACCTCTGCTAAATTGATTGTAGTTATGAATGACATTCTCCGCATTTTTCCTCGCTATATAAAACCACTCGGACGTGTTGCTCAAGTATTTGTATTCGACGGCCAAATCTTTCACCAAAATGGGTCCTTCGGGCAAACGATACGCGAACGGACAGAACAGTTGATAGTCTTTATATTGATACTGATCGTAGCAGTTTCCAGCAGCGAATATGTCGTCGTCGAACTCGACCATGGAAAACACGCTGGCATGCAGCAAATATTCTGAATGCATTATCTCCGAACCGGCGTACTTCCAAAGTCTCGTGAGCATGTTGGCTCTATTAACAGCCACGTCTGCTTCAACTCTGAACCTCTCCTGGGCATACCTATCCACTACACCTTCACCCAAATTCATATCGGTTCCCGCAGTGCAGTTGTCTCCTAGTAAATGTTGAGATTCGACGATACGCAAGAAACGAGTCACTACGTCTGCATGTCCCTGCACTTTGCCACCGTCATCTTCAGAAATGTCCTCGGGGTATATGGTGTTTTCTATGTCGTCTTCGGTCACATCAGTGGGTTCTGCTTCGTCGAATTTCGACTTTTTTGTCTGGTTCGTGAATTCCTTCGGAGGCTCGTTGGTGACCGAGTCCGAGTAGGCTTTCATGATTTGCGGTTGAGTTATTTCCCTCGAAGTGGTCGTTTCCAGGGTTTGAGGGTCGTCTGTTAAACCAAAGTACGATCTCAGCTCTTTGTCCATGTTTTGCCTTAATTGGACCGGCGAGACCGAACTGCTGTTTGTTTTCTGGTCTGCGGCGATTAGAGACAACGTTTTCGATTCGGCCTCTGAAAAGAGTGAGGAAAAAGTTGAATTAAATCGATCGGAAAAATTGTATTGATGGCGAGGGGATACGGCGCGTAATTTATAGCGAGAAATTCCCGCTTCTTCAGGAAAATAAAGCGAGCTTTGTGTACGAAACGTTTACAAAGAAAAATACAACGAAATAATTTATCGGTGAAACAAAAAGCTCGGTTGACCCAAATAATCGAACTTCTTTCGATGTGACTTATGATCAATGTACCGTAGAGATGATATGTATCGAGAGTATATTAACGTTGAGCCAAATCCTGCCAATCTAAAAATGAATACTTGGAAAATATTATAATAGAAAAAAATATTTTATGAGCAAAGCAACGTATTTACGGTTCTACGGGGATGTCAGGGTATTTACCCATATAAATTGCTGAGGTTTGGTCTCGAAGGAAAATAAAAGGGAAGAAAAAGAAGGAAAATACCCAGATGTTCCTCATACTTTTTTTGAATTTATACATGTACATTGTCTATACGCATATTACAATACCATAGTATACACGAGTTGAAATCTGAAAGAAAAATCGAGCGTTATTTATTATGGAACATATAGGGTATTTTTCAAAAACTCCATGATGAAATCAATAAATCTTGTGTATTGAAAATACTACTAAATATTTATATCTGAAAAATTCGAAGAGTTTTTTTAATCAATACTTAAATCTAGTGATGACAGTCAAATTGAAAAATTGAAATTCAAAATTAATTGATATATCTAGAATTCACAGATATAACTTACTATCTTATCACAAGAATGAAGGGTGGAGAATTACGGTTAACGAACGTTGAAGCTTTCACCATTCGATTAGTAAAAATGTGAAACCCGAATTCAAACTTTTTTGTACTTTTTCAACTAAACGAATTAAGATTTTTAAAGTTGATTAAAGGGGGAAAACCGGGCACAACGGTTTTATGGGCGGTGAGGGAGTCTCAAAATAAATTAACCTACGTTCAATCCTTTTTTACGTAACCAACAATTTTTTTTTTCAGTTTGTAAAATGTAATTATAAATACAATATTAAGTTTTTTTGTGATTAAAATAATATTTAAAAATTGTAGCTATAAATCAACATAAATATTATTTTAAGTCTTATGTTTCCTTAAAGAAAGAAAGAAGTCGATTAGATTGGAATATCTTTGATACATAATTGTAACTGATAATTTAGAACTTTTATCACTAGTCTTTTGATATTTCGTACGTTTTTAGCAATTTTCAAGGTTAAGTCTATATAAATAGTAAGATTTATATAACCACGTTGCTCTTCACCAATAGAAATTGGTGCGTGCACCGGTTGTTGAGCAAAAATGTTAAACGGATGTTAAGCTATGCACATGCAGTTTGCACCATACGTTCACAGGTTAACCACACAAACATATGTGGTTATATACATGGATATTTATAACTTTTGTTTAATATAACAACCGAAAGATATTCCAAAATCGAAATAAACTCGGGTAGAATAATAAATTTGAGCATTTTAATGTTCATTTCAATCGAAACCCATTTTTTTTTTCATTTTGCTGTTTTATACACAATTATCAATTAATATTATTAAATTTTTATTTTATGTGAAGAAACAAAAATTAAGCTAAAGATTCCAAGAGAGTAAATGACGATCGAAAAGGCCAAGGGGTATAAGTGAAACTTTGGGTGAAATTGAGTTATGCACAGAAATCGCTTCTATGCGCGCTGATTTTTTTGGTGGCAAAAGGATATAATCGAATTCGGAACGTATGTCAAGATATATGTATGTATCATCAAATCACTCCTAATACATGTAGGTACATAGCCAACTTTGAACGCGCTTTTCTCGAAATCACTTGTACCCCTTAGCCTTTTCAGTCGTTAAATAAGAACGTATACAATAAGCGTTTCTAAATCGATTGAATTTAGTCAATACAAATAAGTTAAATAATGATCATTTATGAAATTGTTTTGTGAAATATTCAATTATCATTTTTTTTAAATAAAATGAATCAAAATATTCGAAAGAAACGATTGAATCTCCAAAATCAATAAATCAATTAAGAAAAACTTCATGTGAACTCTTGCCACAGAAGGAATCTTGGACTCTCGAACCAACAGAACTCGAACCCAGGCATCTCGAGTACGCTTAATCTACGCGGCATGCACAAACGCTTTAACCACTAACATATACATATGTATAGATGATTATGTCAATATAATAAAAAAAAATCACCATTTAGTTCGAGATTAGTCTGCAGCCTGTCCTTGCCGTTCTTCTTCTCGCGCACGATCCTCGAAAAGCGGCTTCTGGAGCGTCCGTGCCTTATCATCGTCTGAGGCTCACCTTCGAAAGCCTGCCCATCGAAGGGCTGTCCATCGAAAGCCTGCTCCTCGACGACCCCCTGGTCGACCCTGGTCGGAGTGAAGTTCGCCGGAGGCCACGGGAAGTCGCCTTCTTCGGCGGAGACCAGCGCGATCGTCGCCAGCCACATCATCGTCAGACACGCCGCGGGCCGACGCATTTTAGCGATTGTGCTAAATCAGCAAAGCGTCATCCTTCCGATCGTCTCGGTGTGGATTTCGGTCGTTTCGATGACGATCGTCGACAAGATGGCCGGTGATTTGCTTCCGGGTCGCTCTTTCGTTTCATAGTCGGTTTTGCATCGCGCGATTCATTATCACTCATCGGGATCGTTCTGTCGATTTTTATTGATCGATTGTGATATTAATTGATATTTTGCACTAGTTGAAGTATTCATTTTGGATTTATGAGGTTAGATTTTTTTTCCGTACGGCAATCGGAGTGGATATTGTAATTTTGGTTATAAGACGTGTCACACTTTGTATTATTGCTTTTGAAGTGCGTCATTTTGTTCTTTATGCTAGGTTTAAATAATCAAAGTCAAACTAATAATATGAAAATAATATTTTAATTACGATAACGTTATTTTCAAACCGGATTCTTTCATTTAATTTTTACACGTATCGATAAATGGTTTTTATCAATAAATATAATTTAACTTCCGAGTGAAATAGCGTTGCTAATTTTAGTTGATTCAGATAAGGTAAGTGGTGATAAGTGTATGAATCGACATGTAAAACATTAAATTGATATTTTTTTCGAATCAAATATTCGAATGAAACGATCGAGTCTCAAAATCAATCGATTGATTAAGAAAAATGACACGTGTATTCTAATCAGAACCGACAGAAATCAAATCAAATAGATGAAATATTCAATAGAAGCGATCCAGTCTCTACATATATCAAATAATCAACGACATGTGGACTCAAGTCAGAACCGACGGAACTCAATTTCAGGCATTTCAAGAGTGTTAAATCGACACGGCATGTACAAACTCTTTACCATCGACAGTATAGTAATTTAAAAACACTATGCGAAAAAATCTGATCCTGTTCCGACATTGCAAAAGAAGACCTCCGTCCTACTAATTAGCTGCATCGCATTATATGTCAGCTTATTAGACCGTCCTAGTTGGATTCAAGCAACACTAGGCGTAACTGTACACGCCATTTGAGCTTTTCAGAGATAATTGTGACAAACTCCACTTTTTGAAATAAAAAAAGATTTAAATGAGTTGAGTCATTACTTACTATGTGTGAAATATTTTTATTGAATAATATAGATAAACCATTCAATCCCAAAATTTGTAAGGCTACTGGTAAATTAATCATTTATATAATTTGTATATTGATAATATCAGATAAATTCAATTTTATAAAACGCATCAAATAAGTTATCTCGAATTATTTTATAAGAAGAGTTAGTCACATTTTACCTCAAAAACCCTCAAATTCAAATCCGCACCAATCCAACAAACTTCAAAATCCCGATCGCCACGATCGCAACACATTCCGACGACGAACGCGCGGAGAAAACCTCAAAAAACTCGCCAAAGACCGCAATCGAAAGCCGAAACCGAACCTCCGGGGGGCGGAGCGCCCTCGAGGGGGCCCCCTTTCGAAACCGTCAGCTAACAGGTTGTAGTGCATGTGCACTTTGGCCAAGTTTCGAAGATCCGCGGAGCGCGAGGCGAAGGGCGTCGCGGCGCGGCCGCCGCCTGCGCTGCACTGCCACGAGAGCCAGGGGCGGCCCGAGGGGCGGAGGGGAAAATGGGGGGTAAAAGTGGGGTAAGAGGGGGTTGGGGGTGGGGTTGGGTGGGATTGGGGTGGGATTGGGCTGGGACGTGGGGCAGGGGAAGCTTCCGCCCGCGCACGAGCGGAGGAGCTGGCTGTGGGTGGTTCGGGGGGCGGTGGGCGGTTTCGCGTCTCGGTCAATTTTTTAATGCGCGGGAAGAAATTCGGTATAGTTTTCTCGTTCGAGAGGCTTTTTAATTGTCGTAGATGATTTTGTAGAAATGTGAAATTTTCGTTTAGGCGGAAAGTGTAGGTCTATTTGCGTTGCGAGCAGTGTTGTAGTCGAGGGGAAGCGCATGGGAGCGCGCTCCCTTACCTCATTCGGGCGTAGGAGCGCGCTCCACCATGAAAATTTCAAATATCAAAATAGCATCAAAGTTTCAAACATATTGAATTCAAAAATTCTAGACAAGGGCAATGAAAGCACATAAAATTCTTAACATTTGCTGCACATAACGAATTTTGTAACAACGTCCATTGAATAGTCATCACTTCATTCTCTCATTTCCGGTTGACAAAATTTATTGCATGTTATTGTTTGGTGAGTTCGAGAGCCATGTGCGTTTTCGCAAAAATCGAGCCCAATTCGATACGGTAGCAGGTAGAATTTCTAGGACTGGCTACAAAAAAAATGACTTTGTTCGCTGAATTTACGTAAAATAAGCAATTTGTGCCGACTTTTTTTTTTCATAAGTATTGTAAATATGGTTTCCATAAGGATGTGCAAGAAAAAGATGTATGGGGGGGGGTGGGGGTGTTGAAAAATCAAGCGCTCCCCCACCTCAAAATTTACCACTACAACACTGGTTGCGAGCGAATCGAACGGTACAGAACTTAATGATCGAGACACACCTATACGGCGCACAGTTGTCTCTTTCCGGATAGATAGATAATAATAATAATAATAATAGATAGATAGCCAGCCGATAGCGCTGCGGTATAAAGCGTTTGTGCATGCCGTGTCGATTCAGCATTCTCGGATGCGTGGGTTCGAGTTCTATCTTGGCGAGTGTCAAAATGTCGTTTTTCTCAATCGATAAAAATTGATATGGAGACACGGTCGTTTCTTTCGAATGTTTGGATTCATTTGATTCGAAAAAAGTGTTAATTTAACGCTTTATGAAACGGCTCCGCAAATGATCATCACCTATACCTTATTTCGATTAAATTCGAATTATTAGTGACACCTATGTGTGCACTTATGTACTTACTCTTAAGAGTCTTGTTATTCACTATATAAGTGAATGATATTAACTATATAAAGTTATATATGTCATTTATGACAGACATGGTTGTGAATTGGGGCAGGGCCCTGTAGAGAGAAATAAAAAAAAAGATAATGAAAGACAGTTTTTTAAACATATTTAAAATATAAATCAATCTATAGACATCAGTAATCTCATGATTTTTTTACTATCTATATTATAAATCTTAGATAGATTTAGAATTTTCATGGATTTAAATCATTCCATTTCGTTGCGGGTGATCAAAATCTGTGCGTGTGAACTATTTTTTTTTCACGAACTATATTAATTTCAGGATTTCATGTAATCATATCGATATATTAGTATCATACTTAGATAATTATTATCAAATTCAAAGCGTTTACTCGACATAGAATAATGCGCATTATCCTATTGTTATTGTCAGCGAACAGAACTTCGACCAGCGGCAACTAAAGAATTATTGAGAATTGTATTTTTCGTCTATGCAATTATTGTATGTCTAAACACTACATTTCTACAAAATGTAACCGAAATCGACGAGGACTTTTATGAAACCCATCCTCGTTAGTTTGTCTGATTCGAAATTTAAGACGTCGAACGAGAGTCTGAAAAGTTAGAGGCTCAACTAATTTCCGTACAGATTCTCACGGTTCACGTATGCGGCACTGATTATATCTGTCAATCTTGTGTACATGAATATGATAGCTAAATTGAAATTAGGTCTGACAGATAATTAAATTAACCTAAATTGATTAAAATTGTATTATCGGATATGTGCAATATACAGGCTCCTTATTGGCTTATTATTTTTCAATTAAGTTTTCTATGGACGTTTCGCACACACTTGAGAAAGTTTCAATTTACATTTTACAATTCATGAAATTTCTTATTTTGACGTTTTATGAAAGAGAAGAAGGTTGTCATGTTGAAAATGTAGAATACAACATTTGAATTTACTCAATGTCTCCTTTAGAATTGAAAAATGAACAGTTTGCATATTTAAGATAAACGAACAATCAAGTCTATAAAGTGTTGAAATGTATTCATCGCTGTCTTCAATTAATCGTCAATTTTGGTTCCTAAATGTATAGAGAAATTGAGCTATTGATCGTAAAATAGCCTTTCACTGGAATAAAACAAACACAAGATAATGCCTATTATAATAACAGATTATTCAGATTTTTTTTTCGATTTAATACATCCGTTTTTATCTCTTCATTATGTTTTTTAATAGATATAAATAAATTTTCATATAAAAGTTATTTGTATCTGAAATATAGATAAAGCCGAAAATTATCGCTAATTCATCATCCCTAGTCGTTTAATCGACACGATCCGAATCTACAAACATTTACTATGGATAAACAATGATTTATTGAATATCCACTGCAGATTCTGATATTGAATCGAATCGATTTAACGCCCAAGAGAAAAATGATAGCAAGGAAAAAACGGATTTAAACGGGTTAGCTCGAGTTCGAGATTTGCAAGTAAATAGGACGATCCTATCTATCTGCTGAAATGTAAAGCGTTTTGTTGACTTGGAATTCGAATTTCGTTCGTATTTCGCGGTTGAATCCTTCGAATGATCTTCTTGTTATGATGATTATTTTCAGTCATTCTGTTTGCGACACTTCTATAGAATTTAATATGAATAATTTTTTTTTCATTGTTGCATTTGATGAAATTTTTTTTGATAGAATATTTTGATTCGTGTATTTTTTTAAGGAGTTGGTTATGTTGTGTAATCAATTACGAAACGAAACTGATGAAAAATGCTATGCATACATGTATGAAGCGTTCAAAGCTAATTTTAATCAACTCTACTTTTCTACGATAATCAGATTTTATATTTCAAAGCATTTGGTGAAGTCATAACTTTATGTGTGTGAAATATATTTTTTGAATAATAAAAATAAATACCATTATATAAACGTCAAAATTTGTTTGGACACCGGATTGTAAATATAATAATTCATTACAGAAGCAGTTTTAATTATTCTCTGCTCTAAAGTGAATTAAACACATCCCATACATTTGCATGTATGTAATTTTGGAAAAAAGGAATAATGAAGAGAATTTTGAAAAATGCATCATACACGTTTTATGAAATCGTTTCGAAAACATAAATTATATGAATATACATATTATGTATTTGCACATAAAATTATCATTCGTTACTTATTTAAAACAAAATTTGATATTAAAATCAATCAATTTAAATTCATATACAGTTCAATTTTGTCACATGCATTATATGTGTATAATATACAATAAATGAAAATATTATTCACATTTGTGGATTATGACATTTGGAATATGAGCTCACACACATTCGGAATATTATTTTTTCAATAGTGTTTGTAAAACTCCTTTGTGTTCTGCAACTGAAGTGACTTTTAGACGGTGCATTTGGATATAAAAGCTAGACCGAATTGAATTTTCTACATCTTTCAGACCGTTTCAACTCTCAAGAATAAGTTATATTCGCTGAGTCTTTAGAAGAATGCCTTAACTTAAAATGCACATAACGTTTACGAGTGTGTAGTTCAAAACTTAAACGGTTCGAAAATTTCAATACGTATTATATTATTTTCTTCTGAAAAAAAAAACTTTTCTATATGAAACTGAATTTAGGGGTTGAGCAGAGATTTTTCGTGATTTATCATGATTTTTTTCCAGTTCTTCAAAAGTAATACGTATGTGTAGGTGAAAAGCCATTTTTTTATATTTCATTATTTCGTTTTGAAAAATGTTACGCGAAACGCATGATTTATGATGCGCATAAATTATTTTCTTGAATGAATCTTTGCATATATACGCGGCTGTTTCAAATATATTTAGTCGGCGAAAATATTTTCATGAATGAAATTTTCGGATATACCCACGTAATAACAATTTTTCTTGGAAAATGTACGATTTTCTTGCATGATAAATAATTAAATCTTTTGTTACGTTTTCATTTCATATATATACAACAATACATGGAAAAGTTGCATGTAATACATATGTTAAATATAAATCTATTACTTTACATCCTCATTCATATTATTTTTGCTATAATAATGTATGATATTTTTATATAAATAAGGTTATATCTTTGTCACTGGATCTGGATTGCATAATTAATCAAATTTATAAAAAAGGTGACAAAATTTTATCCACAAAATTAGTCCGGAAAAATTATATTCTTATACCTTAAATTCGTGATAAAATTGTCGATTATTATTTTACTTAAGGTCGGTATTTTCACCTCTAGCTTGAGAATAAAACGACTTTATTACAGGTGGTTCTCCAACTATCAACTGTCAAAATCTGAAAAAAAAAATGGATGTATGTATTGTTGTACGAACTGTAGTATGTATATCTGACACTTTCAGCGGCTGTTTTAACAGCTCACAGTTGAAGTATCTGGGTGCAGTTTAAAATCGTGTTATTCTCAAACCAGAGGTGAAAAATATCATTTGATCGAATTCATTTTTTTTTCAAAACAATTCATAACTTATCGAAAAAATATCATATAAATATCGATCAGTATAATTAAAATAGCAAAAAATAAATAAATTATCAATCGCCGAATTAAAGCGAGACAGTAACGTAAGCCTACCCCTAGATCGAAGCGTGTAGCAATTAGCCATCGCGAGTTAGATCCCTGTTCGCGTCATAAAATATGCAAATTTCAAACCGGTATTAAATTGTGATTAAGAGCAATTACCATTGCGAAATTGAACAATGAACGAAGGGCCACTCATTGTTCCGTCCTTCGCGAAGAATCTGCGAAACAATTCACAGAATTTTGAATTAATACCAGAATGACGCGGCTCGTCATTTTATTGATGTTTCAATCTCAGCACGGACCTTTAGTATGATCTATTCTCTTGGAAATAATTTCTATTATATTATATTATTATACGATGCTAATATAGTCTGTTCAATACCTTTTCGGTATTTCTTAAATGAGATTATTATAACTATGAGAATTTTCTGTTAAAAATATTTCAGTTGATTCGTATTGTATCTATATACATTTATCTCGTGAATGAAAATGAAACGCAATAATAATATTGTATTCATGTATCTTTAATACTGAATGTTTGTATCGTATTTTATACGACTGCATGTTAAATTCATTTCTAATTATAGTTTCAATCAACCACAAATCTAAAATATACCATTGTAACGATAAATGAATCGCAAATGTTAGTTGTGACTAATTTATCAATTGTAATTTACGAAACCATGATATTGAAATTAAACTAAATATTTGTCGGAATCAAAAATAGAGGAAATTGTATTTGGACAACTGAAATGTTTATTTGAGCCATTTAGAGCTTAATATGACTAACTACATAAAACCCAAAGTCGATTGAAAACGTTTAACCCTATTTGATGAATTTTTCGAAATACCCAAAATCCCCATTATTATTTCATTTTTCAGAAATTATAATCACACAAATTTTGTATATAATAAGCTGTGGACATAGTTAATTGACACTTTAGTACACAATTAATAAAAACGGCTTCTGAAATGATCATCCGATGGCCAAACAAACTTTGTCATTGAATTATATTTATTCTGAAAAAGTATTTCACACATAAAAAGTAATGACTATACTATTATGAATGCTTCGATATTTAAATCCCATTTTTTTCAATAAGTGAAACTAACCAATTTTCAACTTAATTTTTATATTTATATGTAATCAAAGCATTAATTAAACACAAATTTGTAATAAACGACCAAGAACACCTGAGAAATTCAGATAAAATCTTTGAAGATAAGGTTCGGCTTCGAAATGACTGGTGCCCGTTTGTATCGCACATTTCAAATAGCACACGTCGCTATCTCGAAAAGTTCAACTGTAATACTGTTAATGAAGGTTAAAGATTAACACCGGCCAAACGTAGGGCCATTTTATCTGAGGGTTTTGCGGTGGCCAGGTCGTTAGTACCTCTTTCTGGAAAACCCATGCTGCCCTAAATAAGGACGATTATCCATCAAGACTCGGACGAGGATATCTTGACGTCTCCGCAGCTCCACAATTAATTATTCCAAACCGAAATTTATATATACCTACCTCGATTATATTGAAATATTATTGTATTTGAATATTATCAATAAGAACGTTTTATTCACATTAAAAAGTTGTATCATATTATGGAGATTCATTATATCTAGTGTTTTATTCATGTTTTTCAATGAATTTCATTATGCACATATGTATGTGTTATATAGTTTTTATTATCGAAACATAATGTAGGATAGAAGTAAGGTAAGCTGCTATGTCTCATCACTTTCTGAGACTTATGAATCGAAAAATTGCGAGATTTCTTAATTTATCTATTTTTACGTTAACTTGTCCGAAATTGTATCCACGAAATTAGCCTGACGAGGTTTTTTCCTTTACCTTTTATAAAGTGCAAGATGGTATAGATGTATTATGTATGTTAATAGATATCATCATATAAAAAATACTAAACAATATCATATTATCGAATATTTCAGGTAAAACTAGCATAGGTAAGTAAGTTAATGAAAATAAACTTTGTTGTACTCAACGAACTAAAATATTTATATTATTGAAACTTGATAAGCAAAATTTTATATAATATAATACCAGCTTCTGTGACTCGACGTCGCTCGAGATTCTATGGGCTTTAAGCCGATCGTCGACTATTATAATCATAATACGTTGCGTGTGTAGATCGTGCATAATATTTCCTACGGCAAGGAAATCCCCCCTCTTCCCCCCTTGTGAAACAGTAAAGTAATAAATCCTGTAGATCGTAAAATTCAAAATGTAAATTGTAAAATGTTATGATGCAAAAACCTTTCCAGATGTGCAAACGATAACATTGAAAAGTTTCTCTACGTAAGCATAATCTGCTATGGAGACTATTGATAATTTATAGACATACATATACATATATTTATAAATATATAGAAGTTACATAAATGTAAAAATTAAATAATATGTTCGTATTTATACCAGAATGATCCCAAAGGATTGATTATTACGAAATGAAAATATGCAACGTAGATTATTCTAATGGTTTTAATTGTTTAAATAGACATTTACTCATGAAAATTTGTAATTTTAATTAATTCATATTACATTTATAAAATTTATATTTTTATTAATTAATTTTAATTTGAAATTTTATGAAAATTAAAATTTTGTTAAGGTAATTTACAACAAATAAAAATGGATGAATTCATGCATAATACTCAATAGACTGATATAAATTATATAAATGTCCCTTTTGCAATGAAAACTTCTAGAATTATTGTGTGCATATCTGAAAAGATTTTTGCAACATTATATATAATTTTTCAATTTTGACGTTTCATAAGTAGGAAACAGAAGTCAAAAAACAATAGTAGCAGATATAATATTATGCTTGTCCTACACATATAATAGGACTTACTACAAGAACAAGAACGAGATTTGAATCTAAAAATACTAAACAATTCACAATCGGCTATAACTCAAATAAACCTCATCTAATTTTCAAATAAATTCGAATTTTTTTTTTTCAAAATTTCAAGCCCGAACAAATCAATTCCGATCCAAATACACACCGCCCGAAATTAAAAACGAAACTTTCGACCCGGCCCAGTCTCGCCCATAGGTAGAGAGAGCACAGCCGTCTAAAATTTGCATGCGAAATTCGAACAGAGGAAAACCTCGCGAAACTTATGCTCGCGGCGAGGCGGCAATTTGCATGTGGAAATCTGTAACGTGTAATAATCCCGGTGGAAAATGATAACACGTTTCGTGTGCTTTGTGCGGGACCGGGCCTCGTTTCGCACATTTCGGGCCCAGATAACGTTTTCATCGCAATCCCATATATATATGACTGCCGAGAAGGCCAAGGGGTGCGAGTGACTTTGAGGTGATTTCGAGAAAAGCGCGCTCGAAGTTAAACATGTATTAGGAGGAGATCGAGAGATTTGATGATACTAGTAGTGCCACGGATGTGTATCAAAATTGTTCGGAATTAATCAAATTTCGTATTGCCACGGATGTGTTTATTGACATCTATGAGTGAAATGAAAAAGTCGAACCCGGGATTTTACGCCTTATATACGTTAAAAGTTGCAGTTTCGTAATTAGGACGGTAGCCGAGCGGTCAACACGTGTGTGCCACGATCCGAGTTCGAGGCACGGCTGAAAATTTCGAGCATCGTTAGCATATTTATAATATAGATGTATCGGCACTCGTTCCGAATTCGTTTATATCCTTTTGCCACTAAATTAATGAGCGTACATAGAAGAGATTCCAGTACGTAACTTCAATTTCGGTGAAAATCTTAGTCGTACCCCTTGGTTTTTTCAGTCGTCATATGACTGTTCAAATAACCAAGGGGTAATGTGTTAATTATTGTGAAAGTAAGAAATTATCACTCAAATTTAAAAAAAAAGACGAAAACTGAAAAATAATTTATTCGTAATTTTTTCATATGTGAATCAAATATGGAACAGTGATGTTTTATAATACGAAATAGTCGAAATGTGTTAAATATGGAATGCTTAATTTAATTTAAAATTATCACATTTTTAATCCAACACCAAGCAATAATCTCATAACATATCCTAAAAAAATATCACACTTCTAAGTTATAGCTGATATTGTTAAAAGGAGACCTAGTAAAATTTCTATCCTCAATGTCGATCCTATTGTTTTTTTTTTTTTGAAATCTAACAATATTACAATAAGTCACTGATATTATGCAAAATTAGCAGATGTTCGAATTTGTAACTAATAAATAAATCGATGTTTCATATTTATCGCCCTTCATTTATCTCGACACACGTTCCAAATTCCTTTATATATTTTTGCCACCAAATGCATGACCGTGCATAGATACAGCGATTCCTCTACTTAATTCGATTTCGGATAAAATATCACTTGTACCTCTTGGGTTTTTCAGTCGTCGTATAGTATATTGTGTAATGTGGTGCGACCCGTGTGGTGTGCGCCCAGTCTCCCCCCGAAATTGCCTGCGTTAAACGACTGGTGAAAATCGCCATGACCTAGGACAGCGGTTGGTGAAATGTCGAAAAAATGAGGAAAATTGTCGTTTCCATGCGACTTTTATCTGCTCGATTGCATCGATTGGAATCAATACATTCCTTTATTTGTTATATTTTTTTTGCGTGGTCAAGAGATTTTTTTTTTCAATACTGTTTGTGATTTTTATAAGAATGGTAGAGTTTAGTACCTGGAGTTACTCGAAAGTTTGTGACGATAAACTTGCTTTATAATGCATTTTATACAAAATTTAATATAATAAATTGTACGTTTTGTTAGTTTTTTTTTCCATTCAAATATACCACGAAATAGTGCTATACATATAATGAAACCTTTATTTTGAATTTGTATGGAATGTGTTAAATCTTCCCCCAATAAAAAATCCACAAATCAACATTTCAAATGACTCAGACGATATTTAGAAATGTGGCAGCCCTAATCTGAATGTAAATTGATGACCCTAGTATGAATATTTTAACCGATAGAAATAAATGTAATCAATTAGTGTAAAAAGTGATAATTGTCACAAATCAAACTCGAGCTACTAGAAAGAACGAGTACACAAAACGCACCATCGATAAACGGAGTAATTTATGTATTTCACCACCATATATTAAATCATTTGTAGTTTTCAAAGTAGCGATTCAGTTTCAGATCGTATAATTATTCGATATTATCAGAATTTGACTCAAAAATTAATTTCGCGATAGAAGAAAATCTCGTCATGAAAAAATAGTGATCTCGGAGAGTGAGTGTGTTTAAAAATTATTATAAAATCCTACCTTAAACGCCTTAAGGATGAAGCCTTTTTCCTCCATTCACTATACACTCGCACAATTGAAACAAATTCAATTAAAAACCGATATTTTCACTCTAAATTAGCGTAAATATTATGACAACTAATTAAACGACCGATCGCGACAATTGTCTCTTATCTACTGATCGCAAATCGAACACAACAATAAAAAAACATAACCGACACGTGCAACAACATTCGTGAATGTGTAATATTGTTTATATAAAAATGTGTATAGTATAATAATTCAAATACCGATTATTTTCAAAACTATTGTCGTGGCGTGAATTTTTCAGTCGATTCTGGGGAGAGTCGATCAATATGGATAGATTGATAGTATGATCGATCAAAATTATTATTAATACGCTGGATTATTGTTCAAAATAATTATTTTTAAAGAATATATAGTATAGATATACGTACAAAAAAAATACAGACATATAAATGTGTTTATTTTATAAAATAGTATAACTCAATTTGTAAATCCCCTTTCAACTTTCATTTTTATTTAAATAAATAAAATATATACGACAATCGCAAAGTCAAGTTGACAAGTTCCGTTTTATTTTTCCTTTTATGTGAAAAATAGCTTTTAACGTTACACGTGTTCTTCGAATGACAGAAAGCTTAAAGCTTTAGTGTAAGCTCTATATTTATGTAAATGTACATATATAATATAAATGATAGTATTAAACATTAAGCGTGTTCCACGTAGACGAAGATTTGAAATAGGGTTTTACATCAAACAAGTTGATAAATTTAAGTCGATTTGTGTTGTGAATTGAAAAGAAAATGTTTTTCATTTTTAAAACCACTCGGAAATAATAGAAACTCCACTTGTATAATAATAGTTCTTTATGAAATTTGATACTTTCATGAACACTTACCCGAGCGAAAACAATTCGGTTTCATAATAAAACTGACCTAGTTTAAAATTTCCAGCATTATTCACTTTATACCGATTCTTTCAAAATTATAATAATATTAATTCAATTCAATTAGAACGGCGTTAAACTCATAAGACAAAGAAAAACGAAGAAAACTGTTTCGGTCAACCTTAGATAACAGCGACGAAATAAATCGTCTCGTTCGCTCACCATTCCTTCGTGATCCCTGAGAAAATTCTCAAAAGATCCGAATAAAAGGTGCGAGTCCCTTTTTGTGAAATAATTAGCATTTTCATTTAGCGTGAAACCTGGCAATGGAGCACTCGGCATACAAGTTAGCCTCTTTACGTGTTGTGCTCGTGTTCACATTTTCAGACTGAAATCATCCGGAGTCGTCCCTCTGTACGAAAAAGTGAATTTGGAAAAAAACTCAAAGAAAGACTACCTATCTAATTTTTCTTTTAATAAAAATATATTTGCTTATTCCATCTTGTTGGATATCTGAGAAATGTAAAGATACCAATTATTTTTTCGGTACGTTGAATATGTATAGTAAATAATTAGATATCTATGCATATAATATTACAATATATTATATAATAGCCTATAAGAGTAGTCTTATTAATAAAATAGTCTTTTTATAAACTACAACGAATGAACAAAAAATATATGCTCTCGTTGAATTCGTATAAAAGGAGTATGAGCCAAAAGTGTTTTAATATAAAAGAATAATAAAATTCATCAGATAGACTTCAAATTTGTCTTGAATGAAAATCATAGGCAGTTATAGTTAGTTAATTAATCAATTGTATTTATAAATTGGATAATCGATTTTTTTCAGTAAATAAGTTATGTCATACACATTATGACCGATTTTCACGAACCCCAATGGTATTTTATTACTTACAATTTCGAACATCTGCTAATTTTGCATAAAATCAATCGCTAATAGTATTATTGTTAGATTTCATAAATAAAAACAACTGGATCGACATTGAGTCTAAAAATGTTGAGAATTGAAATTGTACTAGGTTTTTTTTTTTAACAATATCAGCTATAACTTTGAAGTGTGATTTTTTTTTAGGATACGTTATGAGAATATTGCTTTGCGATTTATTGGATTGAAAAGGCATCAAATTGAAATGAAATTCAGTATTCCATATTTGCAACTATTTCGTATATTAAAACAACACTGTTCCATATTTAAAAAATACTAAAAAAATAATTTTTCAGTTATCGTAGTTTTTGTCGAATTTGAGAGATAATTTCTTCCTTTTACTATAATCAACACATAACTGAGTACATTTGGCCTCAATATAACGTCGATAATTTTTCACATATGGAAAACACACGCTTGAAACTCAAATCCATATTTGTCACCCTCGATATACATATATCAAATCCTAGTAGATATAACCGATCGAGGCATTATACACACTAGACGAAGTGTCGTCCTTTTGACTCCGGCTCGGGTATTATCATTTGGGCACATGAGCAGAATCGTTAAGTGGATCAGAAGTTCGTGAGGAAAAATTTCGTCC
Organism: Cheumatopsyche charites; assembly: GCA_024721215.1. Taxonomy (NCBI): domain Eukaryota; kingdom Metazoa; phylum Arthropoda; class Insecta; order Trichoptera; family Hydropsychidae; genus Cheumatopsyche; species Cheumatopsyche charites. The sequence goes on from CM045587.1 coordinate 4,249,355, forward strand.
GCAATTGAGCGAACGATTGGATAACCTTTTTCCAAGTTCAAATATGCCGCGTATCCCTGCGAGCGACGCACATAAATCCATTCAAATATCATCGCCCCGTTTTCGGCTTCAAATATTATTATATTAAGCGAAATATCGGCGTTCGGGGGGTGTTTGAGTAGGTTTTCGTCGCCTTTTTATATTTATGTATCTATAAATGTAATTCTGGCTGAATAATATAGTTATTTTTTAATTTTTACATAGGTAATTTCTGCTCGTTTATCTACTATCAATATCGTTCATTTTCATAGTGAAGAAGTGTGCCATAAGACAAAAACTTTGTAGAGTATGCAAGTGTCACTAAATATATGACGACTGAAAATGTCAAGGGTACAAGTAACTCTGCGATGATTTCTGCATGTATCTACATGTGTTAGGAGGAGGTCGAGTGATTTGATGATATATCTTGGCACACGTTCCGAATTCGTTTATATCCTTTTGCCACCAAATAAATGAGCGTGCAAAGCGATTGCTGTGCATAACTAAATTTCGGCAAAAATGTCACTTGTGCCCTTTGGCCTTTTCATTCATATATAGAATTTTATCAAAACGTGTACTATAAGGTAAGAGATGATCAATTGAGGAGCCATTTTGTAATGCGTCAAATTAGCACTTTTTCCAAATCAAATGAATCTAAATATTCAAGAGAAACGACCAATCATTGAATTAATCAATTAAGGAATTATAATATTAGATTGATCAATCTTGCCATGTCTTTCAGTCAGTATTGAAAAAATACTGTTATTATTGATGTTGTTGTCATAATTTATCAATAACTATGGAATATTTCCGTTTTATTATATTTTTAGTAAAACTATCGTCACGAGGATCAGTATTCTCTCAGGTAAGGTATGTCGAAAATTCGTAGCTATTGTACAAGTATATTTACTTCGTATAGGTTAAATATTCGCTTGTTTTCCTTCTTATTAAAGACATGGAATGCATTCAAGATGATACGAATTAGAAAGCAAAATATTATACAAAGTCAACAATAAATAAAACTGATAAGAATGTACTTGATACTAGATGCCTACATATATTTAAATATTTCTAATTCGATATTCTTATTAAGATAAATCATTAAGTATAATTAAAAATAAATATTTTTTTCAAATCAGAAACGAAAGAGACTGAAATCCGCTGCAGTATTTTAAACGTACAATATTTCGTCTGAAAATATCACTTTCGCTCTTTTCCACGGTCTCGCGAAATTTGAATTTTATTAGCGAATTCGAAAACGCGGACTGTGTTTGAAAAGTTATGAAAATGGTGAAACGGCAGTTACTTTGTTCGGAAAAGTTAATTAAAAATCCGCACCGAAGAGCAGAGTCAGAACTCGGAAACAAGTCATGCCTGCTATTTCTGAAACTTTCCTTCAGGCATCGTTGCCCGTCGGCGATGACAATCCTTTCGGATGGCTGAATAGTTATAGACACGAAGAAAAAAACATATTTTCGTAATCCGCTTCAAATTTACGAAAATGGAATATGCAGCTTCGATAATGCCGAAACCGTAATTATATTAAACTAGCAATCAAACCGTTGAATATATGAACGCAGTCTTGGAGCGTTACGTGGACACACACGCACAAATTAGAGCTATTATATAGTTAGATAGAAGATTAGAAGATGTATATGATATGAATATATCGCAAATTGAGCCCTCGTGCTTAAACTATGTATAATATGGTATTAATATATTAATTCTATTGTTTCATTATTGGTCGAATCTGATGAACTATGAATGTGAATATCTACGTAATTATGTACGATCTGTAATCAGATATCAACAAACAATGTGCACGTCCAAATGACATTGATCTATTGTTGTCGAGTTACACAATTTATGAGACAATTATATGCATTAATTAATATACATATGTACAGTTGATAGCTAATGAATAAGCAGATCGACTGTTTTTTCTCTCATACGTGTATTTAATGAGAATCACTAATAAGTTAAAAATGATTATTATTTGAATGGATAATGTATTTTATTTCAGATGCCTTTATATGCCTTTATAGCATAGATACATATTATAAATAAATCAAATAGTAATGAGCAAATCGGTACTCAACTATAATAGAAATGATAGTAAGATTGTTTAAAAGGTCTTATCAAGCATAAAAATAATTACTGTGGCTGCCAGTCTCAGATCTGATCGCAATTGGAGATGGAAAAAATTAATATCATCATTTTCTATGTTAAAAAAATGAATTCTAATTGTATGAGTCGTACAAATATTATCTATCATTTATAAAAGATAATGGACGAACACGTATAGAACAAATTACTTGCTCCAATAGTCATAATATATACCTATATCATAAGAAAAACCATTTGAAGTAAAAAAACATCTGTTATGGCGCATTATAAATTAAGACTTGCGTCATGGTAGACGTTTTTCTACATCAAAAATTATTTCTACTGATATATAAACAATGATTATTAGAGCCAGTATCTAGATCTATACAAATACACTTCTTATGCTTACAATTTCAAAAAATATATAAAATAAATAAATTTAATTAATCAAACACGCCTATAACTTTTCACAACATCTCACTCAAACAAGTCACCTTAGACTCATTAAAGTCACGATAAATTCGACACCTCTCTCTAAACATATACACGGAACAAGCACCGCACCGAAAACTGCGATACGATTCAAGCAGTCTGGTACAAACTTCCGGTTAAATTAATCCAATTAAATTCCGCGCATAGTCGGAGCGTCGCGGCCGCTGTGTAAACATTCCCGACAGCGTTCCGGTTATTAATCGTTATTTTGTTACTGACATCGCATAGCCCACTTCGGCTGCCGTTAATCCGGTTATTATTGAGGCTTCAAACCGTGAATAACGGTGTGCCGGTAATTCGAATCGACGAATAGCTCGATGGCGACGGTCAAGTTTAAACATCGTCCATCAAGCGGATCGGGCGCGAAACAACATTGCGTGTCCTTAATAAGTTAACAAACAGCTCGGCTAAGTGCCGCCAGTTTCAGGACGCGAGTTTGTAACGACTTTATAATTAAATCGAGCATAAGAGGAACTGGGTCGCCGATTCGATTGTTGTTCGGCCGTATTTTTGATGACTTTAAAGTTCAGAGTTTAGAGTTCGTTTGCGAACGCGATTTTGTTCCGTGTGTTTATTGGGTTGGTGAAAAATTGGAAAATGGAGTTTTGAAAGGGTTTCGTTTTTAGGCGCGAATAAATAGCGCTTTTTCGGTCAAAATAGGTATCGGAAATGCCCCAATATGTAAATGACCGGCCTTTAAATGTTTCATACGTTCCAATTAAAGAATGCAGCATCCGTAAAATCGCTCTCGCTTCCAAATCGGGGTTTGTCAGCCAGATATATTGCCAGTATGAAAATTAAAATTTTACAGTTGAATTGAAAATAAAAACAAGAACAAACCCTTAATTTAACGTTTGATTATGAAATGACATGAAATCAAAATTGGCGAGTGAAAAATATATAAACCATAACCTAACCTTACCTGAACTTTATTTGATTCGTTTTTCATACCAAACAATTTGAGTGACATATATCAGCGACCGGGGCTTATGAAGTGATTAGCTTTTGTCACCTTTACCCTTATAATACAGGGTTAGTCTTGAAATTAATTACCCTTAACTGTAAAATAGCTCACGGCTACAAAACTGCTGAAAAAAAAATCTAGGTCCGATTCGGACTGAAGTTTAATTGAAAAATAAAATAAAATATAACAGTCCGTATTTTTACCAATTTTATTTGTTGTGTAAAAATTGTGTGTGAAATTTTGTTTTTAAATACCTATACCCATTTCAACTTCATTTTTCGATTTTCTGTCACAACATCAATATGAGAATAAATAATGTTATGTGTGCGTATAATAATCATATTGAACAATGTACCTACTACGCGTAACTTTTATATTTCATTAACTTATCAATAATTGGGATAATACTGAAAATAACTCAACTGAAGAGTTCTAATGTATACATGAAAAAATGCTCGTTAAAAATTTGAACTCTGTTATGCTATGTTATTTTAATTTCCCTATAAAAGAATACGATTAAAAGGAAAAATTCAATTTAACATCGAATAAAGCGGGCACGAAATAGATTTTTCAAAAAGTACAAAAACGTTTACACAATCGAATTGTAATACATTTTCACTGAATGTATACGTTATCTATGTACATATATACGTATATATTCTTATAATTTAACAAAAAGGATTCCGTATTTGAGAGAAGGTGATCAATGATATTGCTTCTTTTCAATTAATACTCACATATTTTAAGCGATTCTAAGATTCTCTTGATGTCGAGCTTCAAAAGCATTCACAATCTTTTCAGAGTCTCAAACAAGGCGAAAGTCTGCGACTCGAGGGAATAGCCTTTAGAAGAAAAACAAAGTAAGTACAAGAAAATCGTAAATATGTTGGATCGTTGTGAAAATAAAGTAATGAAAGAAAAAAACAATTCTAGTTCCCATAGGAACCTAATGTCAAACATTATTTCGGTGATGAATGTTTTTAAGATACACACATTTATATTTGTGCATGTGTTGTGTAGTGTTTTATATAAAATAAGATTATTTTAAGCAGTAAAATAATAACAAAAAGAATTATTATTAATCGAATTTTTGCTTTTAGTAAAAGCAGTAACAGTAATAGTTTAAGTACATATATAGCACTTGTTTCAGATTTCTGTGTACAAATTTCAACTATGACTAAATTTTTATCAAAATAATCAATGTGAAATATGATGGGATTTAATAAAAATGCGGACATATTAAAAATACTGTGACAATAAAAATGCGATTTAAGTTGTATTTGCTCTTACGTTTTACATCATCATTACCATCATAGTAAAAATTCCATGCTAGCATCGCGAAAACCGTGCCTAACATATACCCATGTAATACTTATAAAAATGTACTTGCCGAACTAGTATCACTGTTTGACGAAATCGATGTCCATACTGTAAACAGTGAAAAATACGATCGTTCGTAAATCCGAAGTAAATCACGTACGAAGCCTGTTTGCGAAAACGGCACGTGTTCGGAGCACGGCAAGTCCACGGCGAAAGAAAGTCCATTGTCCTTATTCACAAACCGGAAAAGGATCTTGATCGCGTGTGTGTAGGTTCGCCCTTATATGCGAGCTCGTTGTTCGGTTCGAACGAGGGAAAACAAATTTTCCGGAAAATGTTAACAGGTGAGTCAACCGTGCTGTTTCATTTCCCGGCGAAAAACATGTACGAGCTTCGGTTTTAATTAATCGTTCGTATCGAATCATGTAAAGATTTGAAAACGTTTCAAAATGAAAAAAATATCTAGATTAAAAAATAAGTAAATTGTTATTTATATGTAACTAGTTATCATTGGCGAAAAATATTTGATACAAATCAAATAAGGGTATATGAATACGCTGCGATTGCCATTTTGATGTATCATATTATGAAGCACTTTTGAGATTACATGGACGAAATGGACTCGAACGAAATAAAAATAAAATAAAATGAAAATTATAATTTCATAGTGAATCCGAAAATCAGATGTACGGTGAACAATAACTTTTTTTATTGTCCCTTTATAGCGCATAAAGGATGAAACAAATGTACCCTATGAGGATATGGTCCTTCGTGATGGAGGCGAGTTGTACCCTTGAGTGTTTTCTCACTTGTAAATATAACATATTTTATGAGTAAACATTCGAGGAAAGAAAAAAATATTAGATTTTTCTCCTACTGTTGCTTTGGGAAAACCATTTTTCTTTTTTGAATATTTTTTTCTTGTAATTAGAAAAAATCTACAATTACTGCATACAATTCAAAATAATGAAAATGTATGAATATACATATGTGTGTCTAGATATATGTTATTTATATAAACTTTTCAATGGTTGATTATTTATAGAATTGTATGAATACCTTTGAAAATTTCTGCATCATTTCATTTTAAAATCATCGGATATCTTTAGCAGGGGAAAATATGATCTATACACGCAATACTAACAATCAGCTTGAAGTACGTTGTGTCTTGAGCAACTCCGGGTATCAGAAGCTAGTATAAAAATATTTTTCATTATTTTTTCTCAGCCTCATTCTTTCGGCTTAAAAAGTGGTTAGGAAAAAGTCCACACGTTTGACCATGGGTTGGGGGCGATTTAATGGCGTGTGACTAAAAGGATGGCTCACACCCTTTACGAACTCGGGTAAAATTATTACTTGAATCATGACCGAAAACCTCGATTCTTATGGCCAAACGCGTGAATCTTCAACCTCTGATTTATGTGCAAAACGCAGCTTCACTGACAATTTTCCAGAACCGTCTGTCCCAAAAATGACAGAGATTTGAAATTAACTCTTCGCATGGTTCGATACTTGAATAATGAGATCAGTAATTGATTTTGATAAACTGATTTCCGAAAATATTTTCAAGATTATTGTCTTTATGAATTGAGGAGTTTTGATAAAAAAAGCTTTTAAATTCAAACTAAATATTAAAAAAAAGTTCATGATTTGATTGAACGTCAAGTTTTTTTTCAAATCTGTGAATACTGCGAATCCATATAAATGTAGACTTAATAAAATAAATTTAAAAAAAAATCATTTTAATATGCGTAACAAACTAAGCTTCAAAATATTATCAACTCTGGATGAAAAAAGTTTTTACATTAATATTCAACCCAAAATTATAATTAACATTTCATTATAAAATAAGTTATATAAAATGTTTATTTTGGAGGTCTTCTTTTTTTTTGTTGAGTTTAAGTCATCGTGACGGCTTATGAAAATTACATTTTTCTCTATCGTATTCTTTGCAGAACACTTTCGATTTCATATCGCAACGTATTATCGGTAATCGAATGCGATTTTTCAAAAAAATAAATAACGGGCTCACAAAATATACCTATAATGTATAAAAGAATATGTATAGTATCAACCGATAAACTATAATACAGATTAATGTTTCGAAAGGTGAGCTTTTTATTTGCAGTGTTCAAAACCAACCTACAGTTATTCGTTAACTTTTGATCTAATATGTATTATATTATATATGTATGTAATTGTACATAGAGTGAACATAAATATTATATTTTTATCACGTTCGTCTGAAAAGTGATTAATTTTTTTCCTAGACAATACTAAAAGCTTCGAAATGCTTTGAGTTTCGAGTTCAAACACCATTTCAGTAAATTAAACTTGGTCTATAAAGAAAGTTAGAGACACGTGCAGAACAAATACATAGTATGTTATGTTTAATGTACGTTATATCTTGAAATTAAAAAGGTATTCGAATGAATTTCTATACAAAAATATCATTAAACTTACATATATCGAACTTCGTCATTTCATACTTTTGACTGAAAGTAATATTTTCGGCAAATCAATTTTATTACACCGTGCACAAATAGATACAGATAAATAAATTAAAAATACGAAACAAACCCATTTGATCGTATTTAACTTGAAAAAATGATATTAATTGCTCGTAATCTAGTATGGATCGAATGGAGAATTAAAATTAGATAATTTATCATTCTTCGCCTTCGACTGCGTTTAGTTGACATATAAATGATAGAAAAGTGATTTAAAATGAAATATAACTTTTAAAAAGTCGATACTGAACATATTTAATACTCATATATTCGAATTATAACAATGTTAATATCACAATTCAAAACCGAATTAAACCGAAATCACTTCGCGTGCAACGCTAACGAGCGGCCGTAACTCAAAATTTTCCGAGGCCTCGCGGGAAAATTCAAACCTTAGCACATTCCGATTATACCGAGGATAAGAGAACGAAGAAAAAAAGTTAATGTCGAATTTAGTATTCGACCCAGACAAACTCAAACAGCGGCAACCTATAAGCAGATTATGAAATCGCGATGTAAGTCACGCGTCGCGCACGTATAATTCATTCGTCCGAAAAGAACAGAGCGGAAAAACCGTATGGTGGGAAAGCTCCTTTTTTTCCTTCTCTTCTTCGAACACAAGTAACCTTTTATCTGTTGAAAAATGAGTCGTCTTGCATTCGAAGCACGTCTGTTGCTCGGCCCCCATTTCGGCCAATGTGCACCGCCGAGGGTGCGTCATTATTAGACGATTTCTATAAGAGCGGTCGATCTTTCGCATTTGGATAATGCGCTTGTGAAAATCTCGATGTTGGTTTTTAGTGCCCTTTATGAGATTATGTGAAAAAATCCGATTTGAACGAGTTTGAATCGTTATTTTAGAGGGAAAGCTCGTCGTTTGCGCCACAACTAGTCGACGTACTTGCGCGGTGCATTCGGAAAATCTTGAAATGTGTTTTATTGGTTTTATGATTCGCAACATGTTCAAATTAATTGAATTAGTTGGATAAAATATTAAGCTTTACTATAGGTGCACTAAAAATTAATCTGATCCGAGAATAAATGGAGTTAGATTCGACATTTTACTGCACTTCTCTTTTGAGAGGGATACTAGAAAAGTCATTTGACAAAGCTACGTCGATTCACGTGTATCTTACACATTCGACTTTTGTAACTCCAATTGACCCCCAATATATGGATTATTAGATATCAAACGTAAGCCCTCATCTTTTTATTCTTTGAGCTATAAAACAATGTCAAAAGAAGCCAGAATTCCAGTGGACATATCTCAGATATAAGAAATCCGTTTCCGTATTAACGTATTCTAATTTTTCAAACTTCAGAAAATTCGTCATCCTCTCAAATGAATTCAACTGATTATCGGTTAATTTGACAACTTCGTCAATTTCTCAAGTCAAGTTAACACTTGGCTCGCATGCAATCTTCGGGTGTATGTATATTCGATTTAAGGCTTTAGCGCTCCCCAACAGTCACCATGCATATTAACTAGTTAGTACAGTTTTGCTCGTGTTAAATTCATGCCAGATGTTCCCGTTTATCAAGATATTATATTACCAGCAATATATCACGTTACCGACAAAGCCTCATTCTCATAAGTATGTATGCTCAGCACTGTATTTAAATCATCTCTCAAAACTGATTATGCGATTTCGCAATTTCATGCGTATTACATGGCGTGTTGTGGTGAAACACGGTTTAATTTACATTTAATCGATGGAAATCTGTTTATTTTTACGAAAATCGATACGTAGTTTCATCGAATGCCTCACAATGACAATAAACAAATCGGTACCCGGATCCAATAAATACAATTGTCGTTCAATACGTTTTACCTAGATGGACAGTATTAACTATGACTACTAGTTTCATTGTCAGATTTGAATTTGTTTGGAGATAAACTATCTACGTATGTTATCATTTTCGATGTAAGGAAATAGGGATGTATTACATGATTAGTATGATTACGATGAAAATATGGATTGGAACTTGTGCCATACCAGACGTATTCATACATCAATAGTTTTTTTTTTAATTATACACGATTTATGACGATTGGATCAGATACCATAGTTAATGATAATTTCAGAATAAAACTTATTTTTTTTTTAGTTCGCTTATAATAGGATATATAATATACTGAATTAGATAGGAGAGTAGTTAATGCTTGACTTCATGCAACTTCAACAGAGCTCAACTTTATAGCGAATTTATTGAAGCGATTCTACTATGGGGTAGGCTTTGAACGTATTATACAATAATACATCTCGCACTCGTCCCGGGTGTCTCGTTATATGCGAACTTCACTTTACATGTGCGAAATCTGGGTCGGATTAAACTGTTATTTCGTTCGAACACTTTTATTGATATTTTATACCACTGACTACTTTATAATGTTTTTTATAAAAAAATATTTACATATACATTCACAAATAGAGAGAGACTCTGGAAGTTTTGGATTAGCTGGAGAGATGATTAACGATTGTATTTTTAAAAGTAGGAATTGATCATTTTTTTATGTATGACTTACATCCCAAAATCGCTTGTATTAAAAACATTGAATTTGTTATTTAAATAATTATTATAATTCTCATTCATTCAACGAATTGAATTTGAAAACATATACATATTTGATGGTATGTTCATATATTGTGCCAAGTTTATTTTTATCCCATTTCAAACATGAACACGTATGTACAAATTTTATAAGTAAACATGCTTAAATACCCGAAATTCAATGTTATTTTTGTGTCTAAATACAAGTAGAATCGTATTATACAATATTATGTATTATGAATACATACAAGTATAATATGTATGTTTTTTTATGCACAGAAACCGAAAGACAAAGTTAATTTTCGTTCGGATCAAAGCTTTCATATCTTTTCTTTTTCGTATTTTTTCTTTTCGACCGTTCGCGTTAAGTATGAAGAGCTTTTGTCTGAAGTTAAAAGTTAGCTGATAATACTGAAAGGTTTTCAGAGAAATCGAATATAAATTTTTCTCGTTTTTTCGAGCCATATCTACTTTTTCATTTTTTTTTTCAATTTTCAAGACGATTTATCCACGTCATCTTTTTTTAAGATGATTTTAAAACCCTTCTAAATATTCAAAAATAAAAGTCGTTCTTCATTATAACTTGACTCTTTTGCTAAATACTCATGTAATTTAAGAAAACCTCAGGCTCGTTCATTTATTCATTTGGAGAATGCTTAGAGTCGTTATTTTCATCGTTAGTTCCGTTATTAACAACTTAACTCGAATAATTGCGACATTTTCTGTAGAAAAAAATTACTCTCTCGACTTAAGTTGTTGTTAAACTATACATTTTTAATTACAGCTTAACGAGTTGAAAGATCGGCCCTTTATTTAAATAGAAATAAACATTTTCATAATATCACCGAGATATAAAATAAAAATGAATATTAAAAACTATTCTCACTAAAGTATCTATGGAAAGTGAAACAAAACCTATTTTATCATCGAAATTATTCACACAGGTTTATTATGAACCAGCCTATGTGATGACTGTAAAGGCCAAGGGGTACAAGTGAAATTTTGCTGAAATTGACTTATGTACAGGAATCACTACTATGTACACTCATATATTTGATGGCAAACGGATATAAGAGATATATCATTAAATCACTCGACCTCCTCCTAATACGTGAAGTTACATGTTTAACTTTAAACGCGTTTTCCTCGAAATCACCGCGAAGTCACTAGTACCCCTTGGCCTTTTCTGTCGTTATATTAAATTAGCAGTGAAACATGGTGTTGCTGAAAACTCGCCTGTCTTGATTTTATAACGCTTATTTTAAATAAGCTCACGTATTTGTTCATATGTAGGTATGTGGATTGAAAATAATAAACTGTTTTATACAGAATTAAGATAAATCAAAGATAATTAGTTGACTTAAAACATAATTTTAACAAATATAATATCACGAATGAAAAGTGAAAGGGTTCGACTTAAAAATCATGTAAATACAATGTGCGATCTATACGCAGTGAAATATTAAGCTTTTCCGAAACTGTCACTCGGCAACGAAAATCTCGAAAAACTCGCTCGAAACGCAAAAGACGAACGATCCATTATTTTCAGACTGCGCTTTAAAGACGATTTTATTAGAGGCGATAAAAAGAAGTCTGCAAATCAAATTTCGACCCGAGTTAAAGGCAGCAGATTATCTCGAGATAGAGTGCGGCAACCGACGCGTGACAAACTCCGAATAGAAAAGCAGACCGTCTTTTATCAAAAGACCCTTTATTTCTATGGATTTTATGGGATTTATATGCTCCGGCTGCTGTATAAATAAAACCGCGCAGAAAATATGGGATCAGATGGTGATGAAGGCTCACGCTTCAGATTTGCTTATAATTTGCGCGTCCACTAAAGTTTCAATGATAATAATAAAGTATCGATATGGCTTTATTCGTCTTAAGGTTATTTCATTCCATTCAAATTCGAATCAAATATTATGTCATATAATAATAACATTGGAGCGAAATGAATTCAAGTCCGAATCGAAACGGAATTCTTACAAATTCTGAATATTAAATGAAAATCACAATTTCGACGTTTTTATTATCAGATCTATATATTATACATACATATGTAGACTGACTCAATCTCGACTTTTCTCTTTATGTAATATAAATATTCAATATTTTCGTTTAATGAAACTTTTATTTAATTGCATAAAGTTAATAAATTCAAAAAAACATATCGGAAACTTTAACTATGACAGTGAATACGTATACCAACATATAAAATGTATTATTTACTTTAAAAACAAATTTGGTCATTCGATGATATTTATCTTTATTCTTCACTAAATAAATATCACACATAGAGTATTATGATTATAAGTACCAAGTGATTTGACATTTAAATCTCATTTTTGACAAAATGTGAAACTAGTCACATTTAGCTCTGAAAGGTTCATTTAACAAGCTAGATAATGAGCGTACTTTACTTTTTTTTTGATACACATCTACATAAAACAATTCGAATCACATAAATTTGAACGATATTGGCATTTGAAGTTTTAACATTCTATCAAATTTTTGTGATTTATCTTCCGTTTAAATGACAGAAGCTAGCTGTATTTCGAAGTGCTGACAAGCTTTACGGCCAGTTTCATAATCGACGTTAAGTAGGTATATTGCGGATTTTGCTCTCTGCACCAGTGGAACGTGACGAGCCACTTAAACCCCAAAGGAAAACTGGACATGGGATGGGATGGGACGGGATACATGGAAACGATGTAAGATTCGCTCTTCACGTTCGTCGAATAAATAAATTATAAATAAATAAATAAATTCCTTTTTTTTTCATTTAAAATTTGAAATAAATTTATTCGAAGTAAATTCGTTTGAATTATTGTATTAGTAGATCAAAAAAAAATCCCTGATTTCTACAATAGATACATTCCTATCGAACACTGCGTAAAAAAAGAATAGGATTTCATAAAAATTCAAGGGACAGTTTCTATCGTAGGGTGAAGCAGTCAATCGGTACTATTTTACGATACTCTTAAATGGGAAAAAATATATTAAATAAATTGATTATTAGTGAAATTTACATAATAAGAAAAATTTTTCATTTTTTAAAATTGCTTTAGAAAGATATCGACCGTCAAAATGTATCTCCAAGTTTAGTCAAAAAAATCAAAAATATCTATGTCACACCATCGTTAGTGTTTTTTTTTTTTAAGAATATCTTTACAAATTTGTATATTTACGTCCTACATTGTAACTATGCAAGTTTTATTGATTTGAAAAAGATTTCCCTGAAATATTTTTATGAAAATCTACAAATTGCAATAAAAAAATAATTTTCTAGACCGCATAAATTTTTTTTCTGATGCGATGAATATACATACACAAAATATGAGATGATGGATTAAAAATACATACATAAGTAAATAGCATTACAAAAACGTACCGAGGGAACAAAATCGGTGCGATTTCGGTGCAATTCGGTAGCGAAACCTCATTTTCGCCCTGGACCGAAGCCAAACGGAACGAAGTAAATCCGGTAGCATTGACACGTCATAAAACACCTACCAATCAGCACACAGAGAGAGCACTTTTGTTTTTATGCTTAGAACGTGATTCCTGTTGAATGCGATCGTTCGATCCGGGAAATCTCGCTCTCGAATTCTCGCGCTGCGCGATAAATTCGTTTGCCGTTATTTTGTTACGTTGCGGTCTTTTATGTGTGAATTGTGGGTTTGTTCTAGAAAAAAAACATATATCGGTGTGTGTTCGGCGATGTTCTCAAGCTTTGTTAACAAGGGGTGGGATCTAGGGGAGGTTGGGGAGACGCGAACTCTTACAGGGATCGTCTCCGGAACCGAAGAACACTCATGCCAATTTGGGTACGTCAAACGATATAGAATTCTTTGTGTCGTCTTCGTCTCTTATTCGTATGTATTTTTACATATGTTCACTACATTCTAATATGTATTATATTACGGTGAAATACAGTGGAGTTCTAATATATGTATGTACGTACGCAGGTATGTCGAAGCATTTTTTCCTACACATTTAAACCAAAATCTGTTTTATAGCCACTGTAGATTGTTTATTTAAAACTATAAAATCATGATGATATGGTTGATTTAGCCATGTTATATTGAAGGTTTGTCAAACGAATTCCGTTTTCAAGCTTTCTGTCAAGTTCATTTTCAATAAATAAATGAATACAATTGTTATCGTCACTTCGCTTTCAAGTTTATTTGAATATTTATATTTTTTTGAATCCATAACAGCACAGTTTTAATGAAAATATGATAATTTTAATTGTAAATTATTATTTAAATCAACGCGAGAAATTCTATTGTATCTGTCCGATTCAAATACTGTAGTGTATCGTATACATATAACCCGGTATTTTCAATCGGTTGAACTTTATATAGTGATAATCTATAATATTTATAAAAGTATTAATATATAGAAATATTATGCAATTATAACTTATCGAAGCATTTTGGTGAAATTGAAAATGAAAATTTGAAATAAGGTGGAAAATTGCGCCGTGTTTATTGAGTTTCTTAATCAATTATGGCATATTTATGTCGAACTTTTACTTGTAAGTAAGAATAGAAGAGTTGATCGAAAGACCTCAATGTTCCCAAGCGATTCCCGTCTTGGAAAACTTTTCAATAGGAAAACTCTATACAAGCATCAGAAACAGCTACGTAAGTTTCGCGAGTGAAAATTTGATGAACTTTAATTGTTTCAATATCACCAGTTCGAAATTAATGATGTTTTACTATAAATCTTTTTCCAATCTAATTTCAATGGTTTTCTCTTATTTTTTTTTTATATTTCATATCTCTGAGTTATTTATCGTAACAATTTTATATTGTTCAATGAAAAATATTTTTAATGGACTCAAAGAAAATTCAAGCCAATGGTGTAATATTTTTTTCAAAATCTAATAACGATTATCATATAATATAATTTATCCAACTGACAAAAAATCTATTCAATCTGATTACAACCAACTCTGTGTATGACACATATCTTTTTGAATTGAATAATCTCTACTATCTATGTATGTACATATATGAAAATTCAAATATTCATTCGCTGACATTAATCGCGGTTGATTGAATCCACCGGAATTTCTCATTTTCAAATTTTAATTAATTACGGTACGAACATAAAATTGAAAATTTTCCAACATATCGACAATACAAAACGATAGTAATAAATCCACATTTGTTGAATATGGTAAAAAAAATGTTCAGTTTTACATTAATGTTTAGCTTTCCAAAGCTTTTTCCAAGCCATAAAAAACTCATTTCATCATCATTAATACAAAATACAAAACTATGCACATTTATAATATATTTTTACCATAGAGAAGTTACATTTTATCAGAATACAAATATGTATCTTTATTCAAATACATGTATTTATCTATATTGCGTACTATTTAAAATCATTACTCGATGTAACATATTTGAATACATCACAATAAAAGAATATCGATACGTTTTCGACGGCGCACTTTCACAACCCTCATTGCTCACTTATGTACTCGAATATGTACATAAAAATAAATATACAGACATACAAAAACACAGCAATCTCGTCAATTTGGTCAAGACCATTACGTAGTGCGAGGTCTAATAAAGAAGCTAAAATGATCGTGCTTCATGAAGATTGCCATTTCGGAAGAACGCCTCTTGTAACAAGGGTAGTTTTTCCACTATTTTTATTCCAAGGCTATGTTTATGGTGAATTAGTGATCGACAAATACGCCCAGATCATAAAAGTGAACTTTATCGAGATTTGTCTGCTCATTGTTCCTATAATACATAAAGGACGTATTCACTGTTATGGCAAAAGAGTGTGATGGCGATTGATCATATGGGAGATAATGTCGACGAAGCAAGAAGAAAGGATAAAATAATTTATCTACAGTGATGGCAAAAAAACCGATTCTCATATGCTTATATAAAAGTTAAAAAGCTATTGTCTTATCGATGTTTAATTTATAGTTTCCGCATATCACAATATGAAACGAAAAACGACCCTAGATAAAATTTCAATTCTTTATTTAGAATTCGAAATTCATTATTAAATTTTAAAATAATTACAATAAAATAACAAAATGCTAAATTCAAATTTCTTTCCGAGAATCTACAAAGAGAATGAACATTAGCAATTCGAAAGACATTGGTTTCGATCGTTTTTTATGAAAAAAATAAGAAATCAATTTCTTTCTGTATTTTAATTGTGGAAAATGCAAATGAAAGATATGCATATTAACATTTTTATGGACAAACGAGTGCCAATTTTTTTGTGGCCGCTATATGAATTATATTTGTAGATTTATAGCAATTGAATGACTCTTAACTATTTTGTATCTATAATTTAACAAAATAAAGTGTTTTCTACTCCATTGCGCAAATTGAAAGTTAACAGAGAATTGTAAACAGTAATCTATTTATATTTGATGTATAAATTTATCTTTCGGAGATTGGCTGAATGCTACGAAAAGATCGCATTCAGCAAATTCTATTTATTTTCATAGATTTGTTACCAATTAGTAGTTCAATTCGAATATCGGAAAACAGGTAAATTTCATTTCATATCTAATAGATTAGAGGTTTTAAAATACTTAGACGTGTAGCAGGGTTAATTTTCCATGGTGAAATTAAAACCGGCAGTGCATAAAGTTTCGTACCGCTGATAGCTACGGTAGGATTTTCGTTAAGCCCAAAACCGCAATTTCATGGTGGTGCAGTAAATTGACGCAATTTCGGAAATAGTTCTGCTTTAAGCTGGGTCTAATGTTCACCTTTGTATTTATTTATATTTTTCTTTATTAAAAAAAAGCTTGCTCACCTTACACATTTTAAATTAATTCATTTCAGATAAATACTATACGATTTTTGTTACACAATGATGTTTTTAAATATTAATACCTAAAAATGCATACATTTAATCAAAATCGTTACAAAGTATGTATGTACTTTAGTTAACAATGACAATACATTGTATGTATACAGTTTACAATCGGCTTAGAACTCATAGTCTCGAGAAACGTCAAGTCACATAAGCTAGTCATTATTATAATAATTGACTTCTATATCTAATAAATTTATTGAAGGCGAACTTTATAGGTACATGTATAAATATTATAGTTTTCCACAAACTATTCGAGTTCTTTATTAGTTTTTGTCGTATCTACTAATTACCCATTTCCGAGGTTAGGTAGAACGTGAGGTGAATCGAAACCTTTTTTCTCTTAACCACTTTTTCAATTAACACCATTACATAATGAAGTCTAGCTTTTCTTTATGTTCGCATCTAAATGGAATCAATCCTTTTTTTAGAATTTCCAAATGCTTACCTTAATTGAACAGAGTATTTTAAGAAATAATTACATTATTATATCGCATTAAAAGCATAATTAATTATTTAGGCACTAAGTCTAGCAATTATTGTATGATAATAATAATTTTCATTAAATAGGTTCACAATTTAATCAATAAAAACATCAATTAATAAAAAATAGTTGTGATTTATACATAACAACGTAAGATGTACAAAAAATATAATTTAAATTATAGCCCTTATCCTCAGATATTACTGTTCTAGATATGTATATTTATATTGCCGAAAGGTCATTTTTTTAAATTTTCATTTAAAAAATATTTATTTTTATTTTATTCGTGAAAAAAGTGTATTCTGAGAATAATTGAATCGAAAAAAAGTAAATGTAAACGTACATTTCTGTTTCCATTTCCGGTTAGTAACGTTGTTACGATTACAGTCAACGATAACGGGCCGAAGTAAGTTTGCAGAAAATGTAGCAGAATGTGCAATAAAAATAAATTCTGTCGTTATTGAACGATTTGACTGCCTATAAACATAAATACGAGTTTGTATGCCATCTTACACCTGTTTTATATACCTAAATATGTATAATACGTACATTTATGGAAATACAGGGTGAGCATATTTTACAAAACAGAAACCGGGACACAATATAAATGATAATCCTCGACAAATTATTGTCCGAAATGTTCATGTCGATCAAAATATCTAAGTATCCGAAATGTCTGAATCGTCGATATTACCTCTAAATTTATATCCAAATATTCGAAATGTCAGAAATCATGTTGAAAATTGAAATTTACATTGAAGAACCGATATTAACCTCTAATTTAAAAAAAATGTCACAAGAACGAACTAATTATCATTTGTAATCTGTCAAATATTCGGTCATATTAAGTTTCATAATTTAACTGCAAAACTTATGACATGACGAAAATGGGACTGTCCCGAAGAAAACGGGACTCATGATCAACCTATGTATACATACATATGTGGAAATAATAACTGATTGTGAGTTTTCCGAAAAATTACTGTACTTAGTTACAATTATATTATAATAGATTTTATATAGTATAGGTACCTTATATGTTAATTTAGGTGTACATTTATAGCAAATGTGAATATGATAAACATTGTTTAATAACATATGTACATACATTTGCAAACGTTCGTTTGTTGATGATACATTATCCCCATGGGGATGAAAGGGTTGAACAAAATTCATCTGTGTCAGTCGTTTTTAATCATGTAAATCATTTTTGACGTGCTGCAAGTAACTTGATTAAATCTAATTAATCGAATAATAAATAAACTGAAACTTTTCAACATGACAAGGAACAAGCGTATTTATTATTTATTTCACACAACGATTACATTAAAATTGGTCAAAAATGTAAACATTTTCATGAATTCGAAAAAAATCGATGTTTTCAAAATCGGAAAAGTTTAAGGAAAAAATGCCTGAAGGAGTATTTTCGTTCGCAATCAACAATTCTGCGGAAAAACAAATTAAAAGTTTCGATTAAGAAGTCGTTCGTAAGTTCTGTGTTCTAATCAAATTTAGCCCCTAGAAATCCGTTGTTATCTTCATAATACCTCGAAAATATGACGTCATGTGTACATAGTATAATGAAAATGATAACAAACCTAAAAATGAAAACACCTCTAATTATAAGTACCTATAGTATTTTTTTCAATATCCCATTTAAAAAAAATATATCGATTAAGGAATTTTCAAGAATATTCCTTATAATTGCCAAGTGATGCGAAAAACAATTAATGTCATTCATAGCGATCCACCAAGACAAGATATATCATCCCATACCAAAGCAGATATAAGATTAAATTTGCTTTATTGTGACCAATATTAATCGTTTGTATTTATTTAGAAAACTAATATCATGTACAAATGATAAATGTCGGTATCGAAAAAGTGATATATCGCCCCTTCTGCAAAAGGTTTATGACTGAAACTCAATGCCTTCGAGATACAATACAACAATAACAATTCACAAGTATTTCTAGAAATATAAAATAATTTCATATTGAAAACTATCTGATCGGAATGAAAAATATAAATACAGAAAAGCAAAAAGTAACGAAACAGATATGTCAATACGAGTATCAAAGCTTTGTGCGCATTTCTACATATGTTCGTCGAATTCAAATTTAAAGCACCACGTCACTAAAATCATATGCAAACAGTGAATATTTAACGTTGTTAGTTCAACAAGTGAATGACTAATTTAAATAACCCATCTGTATTAGAATATCCCCAAATAACAAGACGCCAAACTAATACGTCGTATAAATTCGCAAACACGATACATATAATTTTTTAATAAGACAACTGCACGACTCTGCTACAATTATTATATTTCATATCGAATTTACGTGGGTACACATCGTAATATATTGTATAATATATCGAAAATTTTCTTCGACGCAGAACGATTCCCAATAAAACTAATATCGTTATCGAATGTGCTACTTCAGAACGGCGGAGAAAAAGAAGTCTTTTTTTCCTTCTGTGCAAGAAAATTCATCGGACTCGAACATTTTTGATGGTTCGTAAATCTGAAGCGTGACGCATTGCGAGCTTTCGTTCATCAATGTGAAAAAAAATTGACCGAAAAATGCGATTCCATACTATGTGTATAGTATTTTTTTATCATGATGCTTTTTGAATATTTCCATCAGACGTCGAGTCGATTTTTTTTTCATGGAAAATAAAATGAAATTTTTGATCGAAAACTATGAAAAAAATCAAAATGTGATGATGCATTTTCCAGAGCTGATTTCAATTTTTCTAGTTGATAAGCTTTTTAACCCATTGCGATCGGGACGCGCGTTTGTGCGAAAATTAGTTCGTTTTTATAGATGCTTCATACTTCAAAGTCAATTCCATTTTGAAGATTTTTATTAGTGAAAGTTTTTCTTGAAAAATCGCCCGTCTTCAAGGGGCTGTAAATCGTTTGAAGTTTAATACTGTCTATCAATAGAAAACGATATAATTCATCATGTACTAACGAATATATATTTAAATTATGAAAAATTATAACAATTGTATTTTTGTGACAAAATCAATCACCGTTCCAGCAATTTGAAATTTAAATAAGAAATAAGTATAACACTCGTTGAATTTTCACTGTGCACATACAATTTTTCTATCACGCGCTTGAAAACTCTTCAAATATTAATCGTAAGCATTGTTTACAAACACTCACCGAGATCGATATTCGAAACTTGATTTTCTTCGACCGCTGTTTGTATTGGGCAGGGCTAAGGGCTAAGGGCAAATAACCCTCGAATAACGTACTTAGGTTAATCTACATCGGACCTAGACTTCGATTCAATAATTAGATTAATGTGCTGAATCCCGAGGGGTTTCTATTCCTTAGGGATCTTCCGAATATCGCAGTCATGGAAAATAAATATTAAGTTTTTCATCGAAAATTGTATATATTTTTAAATTTTCTAGAAAATACCTATAGTTTGTTGTTTGACTAACGGAACTTGTGTGTTTCTATATACTGAGGATTATCGTTTATGTACATACACTTGTATTGTTACTGTATACTTTTATAATATGAGCCGTCCAGATACAAATATGAGTAATTTTATAAAGCAAACAGTCGAGAAAAACGATCAAACGTGTTGATCCACAAATTACAAATACAAATTTTGTTCATAATAAGCTATGGATGTGATCAGTTTACATTAGAGTACAGATTTAATTCAAATGTTTTCTGAAATATATTATAATTATATTACCAAATAAATTTTGATATTTAATTGTATTTATCTTTATTATCCATTGGAAAGATATTTCACACATAGAAATCTATGACAGTACCAACTATGTTGACAATTAAATCTCATATACTAATCAAAAGTGGAATTAATCACGATTGATTTTGAACGGTTCATATCATACAATATTAAAGTGACATTGAATCAAAGCATCACCTCTTCATATCTTTTCATCAAACACCGACTTTCCCCCAAACATACAATCGTTAAAAATTCATTTTCATATTCAACAAGATTCCTCTCTATTTATATAACGTCAAATTCGTTTCAAAAAAACAAATCTGAAAATTCGACAAAATACATTTTTCGGCGAAGACAAAATCGTACCTCGTTCAAAAGCTGATAAGTCCTCAAGTGCTATTTGACCCTCGATAATCTTGTCAGCGAAAAATATCCAGAGGCACCTAAATCGGAGGCGCATCTTGAAACCCGAAGTGGATCGAACTCGATAAAGTTAAGCCAGTGTATTCAATATAATATTGAATATAATATAGCGGACATAATGCCGAGTATCTGCGTATAATGGAATTTAGGCGGTACACCTGTGCAAGAATCCACACACACCCTTAATCTACCCTAGAATTAAGGACTGGGTCAAATATAAGTATCCTCGGTAATAACAGCTTCCTGACACGTGCCAGCGTGAAAACATTTCATATTTTCAAGAAATTTGAACTCGATTATTGATTTAGTATCACTTTTTATATTTCATGTATCATATAATGGATTTAATATGATGGCTGAAAAGGTCTAGGTGTACAAGTGACTTCGAGAAAAGAGCGCTCATTAGGAGGAGGTCGAGTGATTTGATGATATATCTCGGAACACGTTCCAAGTTAATTTATATCCTTTTGCCACCAAATATATGAGCGAACATAAAAGCGATTCCTGTGCATAACTCAATTTTGTCAAAAAATGTCACTTGTACACCTTGGCCTTATTAGTCGTCATATACAGTCGTCCCCCATTTATGGCGATTACTTCACACGTATAAAATCGCAAGAAAATTATCTATCATATGCATGATATATTATTATACAATTATTCGAAAAATAATAATAAGAAATTTCATATTGTATATACATACATAACGATTTTCTAGTAGTTTTTCTATTTGTAAAATGAACAGAACTTCATAATTACAGATTTAGTTCCCTCAAATCTACAATTTCGGTGAAAAGTTAGCGAGAAGGTATGGAAACTTTCAAGCGTTAAAGTTTTTATTACGTGCGAATTTCAAAGATTTATTAAACCTTCGCAGCAGTTTTTTTTCATATTGGTCTTGGTTTGATGAAAATATATAGTGGGTAGATGTACATGTGCTTCTGTATTGAAAAAAATATTGAGGGACGAATGTGCCAACTTTAAATCAAATAATAAATAATGAAAAACTCTCGCAACGTTCCGCTTTTTCTTTCAGAAAACATTCTTTTTGACTGTGAAAGTAGCTCGCATTTTTCTATATCTGATTTCACAACTAATATACCTATGAGAAATAATATATTTACGTAGTATTTATAATATATTATTTATATTTATAAGTCTTTTAACATGACACATATAAAATGGTTCTATCATAAAAAAGGCGAATTATTTTATGCAAACTACCTTTGACCCAGATAAACTGTGCACGAGGTTTTAAATTCAAAGCTTTCATCGATAATAAAGATAGATGGGGTATAAAATGTCAATCAACATTCACAATAATTTTAATAAGATCAACAAAATGGATCAAAACACATTACCATTTTACGAGATATGCTATAATTTTAAAGTAACACGTTATGATGCCATATTACTTATCACATTCTTGAATACTATCCAATTTTACGTCTAATCCTTTATGATCCCAGTGTGGTAAACTTATAACATATTATAATATTAAATTCAATACAAATTAGAATTCACAAATTCTTTGTTAATGTTATCAAAGACGCACATTACGGTTAGACTTGAATTCTATTAATACTTAAGTGACCGCCACTTTCACGATAAGCCATTCGAATATAACATGTATTTGAATATTTTAAGCATTTATATTATATATTAATTTTATATATGCAATTAAATTAATAAAAGTGCAGTTATTGACGTGAAAATTCGGTTCAGAATAAAACTAAAAATTCTGCATGTGGTTGTATTCGTTGAAAAAATATCTTTAATTCATTTTGTGTCACGTTCTTCGAATATGCTTTATTCATTGCGCAAGATTAACCCCTGTTATAAAATTTCAATATATGGAAAATGTACTTTGTTCTCTCGCAGAACAAAAAGATAGGTGTGAAAAGTTCAGTGGAGCGAAGCGCAATTGTCCATTTTATTACCGGTCGTTAAACTGGAGAAAATTTTATTACTGGTTCTAGAGATATGGGATTTTCTCACCCATTATTTTCTATGATCATCTTTTAACATCACACGAGGAAATATTTAATATGTTCGCGAGGACGAAAGCCAATTTTAATTTTGAGAGTTTTCTGAATGAGAATATATTTTGATAACCATATGCATAATATATTTACTGTCGACAATTTCAAGTCGAATTGTTGGAGATAAATGCATTTGATATATCAATAACTATACTTTCATACTATTTATTATAATTAATTTATCGAAAACTTACTTAGATATATGATATAAAATTTTCTTATATGTAGCTAAATAATGCATAATATCGTATTTTACGTATGTGTAAGAATCTTTTGAATATTAGAACCAAAAATATATTTACAAAAGGGAAAAAAGCATCAAATACGATGGATCGATACGCACCTATAGTCTTTTAAATGAGGTGATGGTAATTTGTCACCAGGTAGAAACGATCCAACGTCAATCAATGCCAATTTGAAGAACGACAAACAACGAACAGTTACACCGTATCTGAAACTCTGTTTTAATATTGTGTAACTTAAACTTGCGATTAGACAAGTATACTTGTAATTCATACAGACACTACTAAATGACATGGAAATATTTTGAAATTCAAAACGAGTTCACGCATCCTCGAATCGAAACAATCCTTCAATGGGTATAAAATCAACTCAAAATAAAGCTAGATTCTAACAAGATTGCTCGTTACGTATCTTTGCGAAACATTAGACTTGAAAATGATACTCCAAACAAGGGAAAAACTGTCGGGTTTTACATGTCGAATGCGTAAATGTCACACAATATGTGAACAAAAGTGTATTATTTTTTAGAAATATTATTTTCTCGAGTGACATTTTGATATGGATACGAATCGAACACTTACATGTGAATCTAACCTAAACAGAACTATCGATAATATTATATCAAGCCTAGAGATCCATCTCATGAAGTCGAATATTCATAGATTTCAATAAAACTTGTTTAAAATGTAGTATAAGCATAAATCTAACCTTATAATAACGCCATTCTGTGTGTGTGTCTGCTGTCTGTCTGTTGTGTGTGTATCCGCTGTTACGCTCCATAACTGCAACAAAACAACTATTCAATTAAATTTTCAACGATTTTCATACATATACGGCAATTCGCAATGGGCAGTGATACCGAAAACTGACGATCTACAATGACTTTGACAGTTCTACTGGTTGACAGCCGTAAGTACGCACTTATCAGCCAGCTCGATTTCTATTATTATTATTAACTCGGGTAATTATGTTATAATGCAACTTCGGTGCAAATTGGTGCAAAAAATTTGAATTTAATTATTTTTTAAAAATAATTTGATTTCGATTTGATTTGACGTGCATTTTATGTTCACGATCGAAATTTTCAAATTCAATTCGAATTCAATTCAAAGGTTCGATTCCAACCATTCCAAACATTTTTCAACCAAAAAATCGCCCGACTCAGGTTGACGTCTTATGAAATTATCTTTCGCCATTGAGGTGTTAAGACTACGACTCCAATCCGGAATTAATCAGAGATTCTGATTCCAAGATAAATCTCTAGAAATCACAAACATTAATCATCCCATGATGAATTTAGGTCGTTATTCACCGTAGATGCAGCTACCACGCCTCCATCCCATACGAACAACACAAGCATAAATCGCTCTAACCCTTTATCTCATGGCATTGTCGAAGGTTTCTAGTGGATCCAGACTGATTTCTAATTTATTATGCTAGTAACTCCCAGTACATATAATACATATGTATACGAGTAGGATGACAACGCGAAAGGAGGTGGTTTTGTGGACACGCGTTCGCTAGAGTAGTGTACGGTGTTTCCTCTCGATTGAATCACAAACATTAATTGGAAGGCGTGTTAGGCTAGTTAAGTGCACAGGCAGTCCTCCGACTGCGAATTGTTAAAAATTCATGAAATATAGACTCGTGTATATATATAGGCATCTGTTTTTGTCGCTCGCGTGGATTTTTAACCGTTCGTAGTTCGAGGATCTAATGTATGTATTAGAAATTTTGTTCGAGCTTAAAAGTTTGTCTTTCGCTTCGAAATTGATTTTTGCCCAATTATGATGGTTTCGGCGGTATTTCGTTCGTCTCAAAGTATGTACTTTTAAGAAATGTAAGTTTCGTAATTTCGTTTTCACAAATTATAACTTGAAAATGTGATAATATTCTGAAATTTGTTTTGATAAAATTGAGAGAGAAATTTTGTCAAAAATGAATTTTGTAATCCAGGAACGCACATTTTATGAAATTGTGTTCAAAATGGGATTTCAGTGAAACTAACCATTGAATTATTTCATCCGTTTAGATAATATTCTAATAGATTATCGTCACATACAATTATGTACTTACATACATATGTATATGTATATTTATAGTTTAGTTAATGCGATGCACCATTAATACTCATTAAATTGATTTCATAGATACATATATCTACTAAATTTGCATATATATAACTAAATTTATAAGATAAAATAATAGAATGTTGTTTGTGCATTTTATACAAGATGGACATGCTCTCATCTCATTGCATATGCCAGACACGATCTGAAATAAAATTACATTCAGAAACACCAACCCTTTCCCTTTCATAGCTAATGCAACCTCTAACGAAAGGAATTTCATTTACATTTCAATTCAAAACGTAGCATGTTTGTCTTTTATTTTCTTCATATTGTATTAAGATGGTACGTTTATAAATGTAAAAATATTTTTCAAAAAAACTTGATACATTAGGAGATGCAAAATTAACGAGATCACCAAATCTTACACACTACTTACGATTAATAACGTGAAAATAAATATGTGTGCATACAAATTTTAAAAAGTTTTACTTATTTAGAGTAAGCCATTTTAAATCATTATTTTTTTTTTTGAAATAAAAATTATTCATATTATCAGCAGATAAATAACAATAACAGTAATAAGTTGTACTTCGCCCAATTAATGAAAAATATAAGTTGCAGCTGAAAATAGGTTAGAAAGTCACTCTCAATGTGCAACCATTGAATACAAAGTCGTATTACCTTTTTCCAGATCTTTTCAGACCGGTTAACATAAGCACCGATCGTAAATCCAAATCTGAAAAAGGTCACCACAATAAAGTGTCGTTTCGAATGTCACCGAGACTCCATATGCGGTGATTTGACTTACCACTTTCCGGATAAAATACATTTATATATTTCTATTTTAATATTTTAACACAGGTGTTGCTACCCAATTTTACAATTTATCAATAAATGTCATTCAATTTAAAAATGAAGTAGCGAACTGCTAGGCTAAATACTCCTGAGAGTAAGTAACAATATACACAATATACAATAGATGTCGTTAAATCGATCGAAATTATTCGAAGAATATAAGATGGATGAAGATTATATGAAGAATCGTTTCTATGCCTGTGTATTTATTTTTAAGTTTTCTATATTGAGAAGTCTTCTTGTCGACTATCGACAATAATTAAATTGGAAAAAAATAAGACTGGTCGAGAAAAGTTCTTTCATTTTTGTTTTTTAATTTACGTGTAAGAAAATGGAAATCGAATGTGTGAAGCTTTTCAAATCTAGTTTCTTCTTGTTTTAGATATAAGCAATTCGTTCCCATGGGAACTTCTTGTAAAGGCGGAACCCTGATTGGATTTCTCACTAATTGGCCACCAGGGAACTTTATTTAGGAATGGGCTGTGTGTAGGGATTCTAATCGAATATTCGAATATATTCGAATTCTTGAGATATTCAAGAAGACAGATTTTTTTTGATATATTTTAATTATTATCTTCTACTGATACTTTTATTATCTTCTTATGTTTTAACTTTGTGATAAATTTCAAAATTTTGAATAAATATTATTTTTAAGAATATGCTAAGTTTTTAAGATTTTTTATCATCTACCAATAACTGCAATATTTTTATGTATTGGTATATATTTTTTTCAATATTTGAATATTAAAATTGAGAAAGATTTGAATCCCTAACTGGACATATGCTACTTCTGTCAATGAAAAGGCTTCTACCGATAGACTTTAAAGAATCAAGAGCACTTATAAAACTCCCATATGTCGGTTTTTAATATTTTTTTACATTGTATTACTATTGAAACTATTTAAGAATTTCGTTTTAAAATGGTAATGGCAACAATTCTGTCATAATTTCAAATTGAAATGTTCAACACTATTAATTATATAAAAACACTATTTTTTAGCATTAAAACACTGATGATTATGATTTTCGAAGTTTCGTATGATTTTTGAAAAATTAGAAACATATTCCGCACTCAACCCCATATACCACTTGCTGCATCTTTCGACATTTAGGATCGTCTATCAATTTCAAATTAATTGAATATCAAAATTTTAATTATCGTTGAGAGAATTCAAAATATTTAGACCAAAAATAGTAATCCAACTGATATTTACGAAGCCTACATACCAATTTCAAACGGTTCACATGATAATTTCATATTCGCGCGAATTATTCATCCGTATTAATTGTGATTGCTTTGATTAATATCTAGGGACTTGTTACAATTGTAACCAAAACATATTTTCATTTTTTGCATATATCAAAGAAACACTTCAAAATATTTAAAACGATACTGATATTTTAATTTTATTCGAAAATTCCGGTAAATGTATGAAATTAATATGATTGAAAAGTAATCTTTGTGATAAAATTAAAGAGCAATTTTATTTTATTACATAGGTCAAAATATGAAACGGTCTTACAACAAAAACGTTCGAATTTATTGAAATCAATTCATGGATATCTACTTCAAGTTATATTTTTTTCGTTATAGTATACAAATTTCATCTGAAAAATTATGTATTTTTCATCACTCAATGAATCAGTAATATAATTAATTCATGGACTAAACATAGTAAATAATATTATTTATTTAATTTCAATTAAATTTCAATACTCGCAATTTTTATTTTACTCAGGTATCACTCAATCTATAATTTTCATTAAAAAAATGTACCTACATGAAATTTACATATCGAAAATGTTATAAAAGTCTCAAATAAAAAAAAATCATACGATAAATTCGAAATTTTCTCAATTTTCAGTTAGGTGCGGTTCTCCCGAATACGAGTCATTTTTTCAATTTTCTGGCGGAAAATTCCTCGTTTTTTCCGAGCGCCGGAAAAGCGGAAGGCAAGTACGCACACGTAATGTGATTTCGCATAGCGATTGCGAATCATCGCAATTTCCATTCGATGAACGAAAATGGCAAAAAAATATTGTTTTTTTCCCTCGGCTATCATCTTGGGTCTCAAGAGGCGTATTTGGTTGGGAAATTCGAAAATTGCCCGGAGCGGGATGTTAGAGGACTCGAGTCCGATTCGGGCTCATTAATTTCCGTCGCCCTTTAAATTTCGCAAGAAAATTACATCTTGAACACGTTTATTTATGCAAAAGTTAAATAAATTTTCTTAAAGTGTATTTAATAGCGAAAATGCGAAGAGCTGGGGGAGTTCAACCGATGGACCTCGGACGTGAATCAGATTTCAGATTTCGTCTTCGAACTTAAAGCGCTCGTTTCGTTGTTTGCGTTGCTTTTAATAATTCGACATCGATTTAATAATTAAATTTTAAGATGTGAAGACGTCATTTATATATTTCAAGTGAAATTCGATGTAAAAAGTCAGAATTGGTACTTCATTTTCATTTACAGATAGATATTCATTTATGTTTTGCTTTAAAAACATAATCACTTTACAACATTACTTTATAATGTAAATTTATCTAAATACATACTTATGCATAATCATTGGGATTTAGAATTTATTTTGTTCGTCCAAAATTTGTAATTATTTTTTATTTTGCAAAATTTTCTTTAATTCGAACCATTTACCCACAATCACGTTTAGATAGAAAGCAAAATTCTTCTTATCGTTTATATTCAGAGATAAGTTTAAAATTGAGAAAAAATAAAGTATTTACAGGCAATTTAATCTAATTGCTCAGTATTTCTCTTCATTCAAAGGGAAAGGCTTAAGAAAGACCAACTGGTAAAACAGGAAACCCTATTTTTTCTTACTTGAGTATTTATAATAATGATAATATTCCCTTTCGAAAATATATAAATTATACAAACTAAAATATGCATCAAATATAATATTTAATATCATTCTATGAAATCTCTGTAAAATGTTAAAATTTACTAAATACTCAGTTACTAAGTCGGACTTTCGAGAAGTGGAAATTTTTTATTCGACAAGTTTCAAATTATTCCTGCAAAGTTAGACTTGCGACTGGTTCTAATTGCAATTACATTTTAATATAAAATGCTTCAATTTTCTCCTCATTTCTAGTATTTTATCTCAATCCAGTCCATATCAAAAAGGAAACAATTATTTTACGGAGTTTGAATATGATAATTGGAAAGAACAATTCAAACGAATCAATTATATAAACGTGCAAAAAAACATTGATTTATATAAGACCAGTCTTTTCACTTGTGCTAGAGACTGTTTTTCATTACTGTTACGACTGTTACTGATATAAAGACATAATAGTATAAATTTTCACGGATTCTGTTCGCATATCGAGGTATTGAACGTACAGAAAATATTTTTTCGCTGGCCAAAGCAGTACGCGTGTCGAATTGTACTTATGTCGAATTGTGCGTATGTCGAGTCGTACGTAAGTCGAGGTTTCACTATATTTTTATTCGTTTCAAATGGACGAAATTTTTGCAGAAAAGGGCTCGATCATTACATTCGAGTCTCACGATATGCAATAAAGAAAAAAATAGATATTTCGAAAAGCGTCGTTTAACACGTTCACTTAGACGTGACGACATGGATGTCAGTTGCCTTCGAGATGCAAAAAGCACGTTTCGTATTGTCTACGTACGTGTCGTTCGACGGTTTGTATCGTTCTGATTACAGCATATTTCTTCTGTTCGACGCTCTTCTTTTCATCAAAATATTCTCTACGTTATATTAAATGTAGCGTGTAATTCAACTTAACAAAGGCATCTGTATAAAGTCGAGAATTTACGTATGTTCGAAATTATTTTACAAACGATATTTGTTTTTAGTATACGTATGTGTATTCTATGAGATAAGATGAACAATTTTGTTTGAAAATATAATGTGTACGAAAATGTTTGAGATTTAACTTATTCGATTCGAACATCGAAAACTCACTGAATTTGTATTCGAATCATTTTAATCACTTCGGTAATTATACATATGAGTGTACAAGTATGTACCTATTATAATTACACATATTCGCTTTGCATATAAACCAGATTAACGAACAAAAGCACACTAACCATAAAGCCAATGTTTCGATCATTAGATATAAATTAATAAATCTGTTAAATGTATTATTTCTATAAAAAAATATGTTAACTACTATTTGACTATTGGAATATTGGTTTTCAATTTATTCCAAATTACCATGATTTTCGACATTATAAATCGTTTTTTTTTTTCAAGGCAAATTTTCACTCTATAAACATTTCGGTCAAGAAACTATGAAAAGACTCACTAGGCCACTCAAAATGTGCGAAACATAGCGTCATTGAAGAGGCCTTATTTCGGGAAAAACACAGAATATAACCCTCTAACTCGTTCTATACGATATTGTATGGAACGGACGATAGAGTAAGTAACATCCTCGAAAGCATGCAGTTAGTTCCGCATAGAGTTTTTGCATCGGCACTTTATATATTCGCCTAGGTACCAAGTGGTACTAACACTTTCTGACCCCAAGATTCTAGAAACGGTGCGCACTTAGCCCAAGTGACTTACGACCGTTGAACATGAACTCGCTAGACAATACGACGTCCAGATTGTACAATATAGCGTATAAATGCAAATATCCATTAGGTCAGAACTGATCTATTATATCTACATGGTGCATTCGGAAAATCGTGAAATTCGTTTTATTACTACCCTCCTACGAGTTGCAACATTTTAAAATTCGTTGATTTAGATCGGTAAGACATTCGAATTAAATTAACTTAATCCAAGCGTGGATGGAAGTAAAATTAGTGTTTTACCGCACCCTTCTTATGTTAGGAACGATATTTGGACTCCCAAATTCTAAATTGCCATTCATACATTTACCATCTTCTTATCATCCTTTGAGATGAAAAATGCGGTTAAAATATGCCATTTTGACACAATTGAAGCTATCCAAGCGGCTGTGGTAATAGTCTGAAAGGAGGGATCCTTCAAAGCCTCTTAAAAAGTATACAAAGCACGAGGAGTCAACAAAAAATTGTGTAGTCAACCATAGAGTGCACTTGATTTTTTTTTTAAATAAATATTTTTGATAATTCTTTTATAAAATATATATTTTTCATTACTTTTAGAATATATCTTGTAGGTATGACCGAGAGGTTTATTTCATGAATACAATATGTCACTAGTCAGTGACGAATGCAGTGTTGATAATGATATATGAATTGATGTATAATATGTAATTATTTGTATTTTGATATATAGATTGTGAACATATTACTAATTTTTATATGTATGTCTTTTATATTATATTATAATCGCATTCATTCGTTATTGAATTTGGTCTAGGTATGTACGTGTATATGCTACACCTGAAATGTAAATCATTCTGTTTAATAATCATTCAGTCATTTATTTCAAATCCTTCTAATAATTATATTTGAAAACATACATAAATATTTATTCAATTTTATTAATTACAATATAAAATATTCACTGAAAATTAATTTTACCATAGAAAATTAAATTATTATTTTTTTATGAAAGTATCTAATACATAGGTATGATGAAAAGATTTCAAATATTGATTTTATTTATTTCAATTGAATCTGTCCAAAATATTAATAAAATTTAATAATACTTTAGGTGATATCTATGAAATATTTCTTGAGACTTTTTGGTATGTTTACAATGACATCTGTGAATGATTTCAAATTTTCTCAATTTATATCATTAAAATAAGAAAACGCCAATAGATGGTAATTATTGATTTTTTTTTTGAAAAAATATTATTTTAATTTTGTTTTCATAAATAATCGACAACATTTAAATAAATACATATGTATAAAATTATTTAGTAATTCACAATTATTATGCATGTGTACATCATCTCAACTTTTTATATTGTCAAAAGGTGAATGCTAAAGTACAAAATTCATAGATATAAAAAATATTGCTACTTTTCGTTTCGGATTATTTGCTTCATAAAATATTTTGCATATATTTAGGTATTAAATGAGAGTTTTAAGAGCAAAAAGTAATAAAAACCATTTTTTTAAATATAATATACATAAAAATACTTAGCATTTGAATATTAATTCATACATTAATTTGAATGTCTAATGAAATTAATTTTTTATCAATATACTGATATATAGATTTAATATTTATAGTACTGTAGATACACAATATGTATGATTTCGTTTAAAGACTTTTTCATATGTAAACATTTCTCAAAATTTCAACACATTCATTTCATTTTATGAAACCATTATATTACACAAATGCTATTATATTTGAGGTAGACTGATAAATTCAATACCAGATTTTACATCTAAGATCATCACAATATAAGTATAATTTAATTTATCGAATAATCATTTAAAATGTTAAATTAAAAATCGCTTAGAAAGCAGTATGTTATCTCTCTCCAAAGTATTATTGTCAATTCACATTTTAAGCCTGTCCAATAAATAGAAGTATACAACTTTTATAATTAATTAAGATCTAATTAATTAATACTTAAACTCGAATTATACTAGTAGAAATATGCTATTATCAGCCATTTGCTTAAGTAACACAGACTAGAATGTTTAATTAAGTTCTCGAACTAAAACCGATTAATACCGTTTAATTTCTTGAAGTTTAATATCTTCCTTGATATTTTCATCTTCAGGCGCCATTAGCATATTTTGGATTTCCAAAAAGCTCTTACCCTTCGTTTCTGGCACCTTCCACAGTATGAAAATGAACGAGGTAACAGTCATTGCAGACAAACTCCAAAAAACTACTGGAAGCCCTAATGAATCTTTCACGATTTGATAACTTTTCGTCATAACGAACCCTTCTAACGCCGATACAATCGTGATGAAACAGAATCCAATTTCTTTAACATCAGATGAGAAAAGTTCACCGAGTTGAGTCGAAGGGATCGGACTGAGGCCGAATGAAAAGAAAACTTGCAGAGCATTCATAGCCAACAAAGGTATCCAATTAACATATTCAATAGGGCCTAGAACGTTTCTTTCGCTCAAAAATATATAAGTGCCTAACAATCCAGTGGAAACAGCACATCCCATAGCAGATACCAAAAGCAAAGGTCTTCTTCCCCATCTGTCCACGAATAGTACGGATAAAACTCCAGCCGCATTCCCTATGAACGAGGTCATAATTACTGCTACTTCGGGTCTAATTAGACCTTCCGATAAAGACGCATATATTTCCTCTTGATAGAAAACTACTACTAAGGCTCCACATAGTTGTTGGGCTGCTATTGTTAAATTGACTATTCCTAAAGCCCTCGGATTCGGAGCCACTTTCAGCTGTTTGAAGCATTGGAAAATCGAAGGATTGTCAGCCGTTACTTTTTTGATCGCCTTCATCTCTTCCGAGAGAATCGCTTCATTTTTTTGCCTTCTGAGCCATTTGAGGGACTTAACGGCTTTCTCTTCTTCTCCTATCCTCGTTAAGTAATAAGGCGATTCGGGCATAAACCACATGCTTATCAGTAAAAGAACGGGAACTACAGAAGCCATACCGGCCATTAACTTTAGAGATACGTATGGTGCAACACATGACACTGACATTCCACCGATAGCCATCCACAACATAAAGAATGTCAATAATGCTCCTCTATTATGATTTTCAGCCACTTCAGCAACATATATAGGAGTTGCAGTTTGTCCAAATCCCACACCCAATCCAGATAAAAATCTGGACACATACAACCACTCAGGACTCGTTGCGAAGATAATGAGGATGAATCCGATCAAATACGGAAATGCTGATATGATAGTGGTTTTTTTGGGACCTAAGTATCTAGATAGGTATGATCCTAAAATTGGTCCAACTGCACATCCCATCGGTAAACAAGCTGCTATCCAAGATGCTTGATTGCTATCCACTTTGAAAGGTGAATCTGGCGATTGTAATATCACTAAGGAGGGAGATGACCAGCAAAAACACATTCCTCCAGCGAAAATGCTCAAGGATGCTGAAACAACAATTGAAATGTATTATTTTCAGCTTATATTGGCAAACAGATAATGCGGATTGTTTTCAAACATTGCATAGGTAAATGTAAATATGATTCTGTTATCTTATCGCTTTATTACTATTGCAATGAAATTAAAAGTTTCAATTATCGAATGCGCGAATAAAATTTTCAAAATATGACCTTCGTTAAAGAGAAATTATCGCTGAGCATTTACTTATCGACGTTTTTGAGTGTCTAGATTTTTCAGACAACAATTTTTTTTTGTATCAGAAAAGTAATATATGTACATACAAAAGTATGAATTACTCAAAACATGAACTGAGAACGCAGAAAACGTCAATGATTTTTAATGAGTTTTTATTGCATATCATCAAATTATAAAGATACTTTTTTTTTTTTTTTTTTTTTTGTTTTTTTAACTGGCCGAAGCCCAATTCAACGTCATCAAACATCATTTCACTAAACAGTGAAGAAATTTTATTACCATTATATGGCAAAGCTACTCCTAAGAGTAAATTATAGTGTACATGCACAGATGTCACTAAATTAATTCGAATTACTCGAAATATGAGGTGTAGGTGATGATCATTTGCGGAGCCGTTTCGTAAAGCGTTAAATTAACACTTTTTTCGAATCAAATGAATCCAAACATTCGAAAGAAACGACCGTGTCTCCATATCAATTTTTATCAATTAAGAAAAAACGACATTTTTGACACTCGCCAAGATAGGACTCGAACTCACGCATGCCAAGTATGCTGAATCGACACGGCATGCACTAACGCTTTATACCGCTGCGCTATCGGCTGGCTTTTGTATGACAAAGATGATATTCATTTGCTCATGACACACAAAATGACCAACAATTTGGTTTAGCATATGTACCTATATGTACATTTATATTACATATTCTTTCATATTTTAAAGTATATATGAAATTTATTTTTAAAATCCTTTTGAAAATAATTTTATTAAGCATTTAAATTTTCTTTTTCAATGGATAGATTTTTCGATTGGGTACTTAATAGAATATGTATGTAAGATCATCGTATCACATATAATATATCTACATATAAATATAATGAGATTTAATAATGTACATAGTCTGAATCGTTCGATGATATGTCAGCAATTTTTTAGTAATAACAACCGTCAAATTCTATAAGAAAAAAATCGTATATACGTTGTTAAGCAACATAGCAAATGTTTGAAAGATCTGCTATTTCAGACTTCTTCATTGCGAATTTCATATGTATGAAAATAATAATGGGTAGATTAGTATAATTAAACCCCAGCAATTAAGATTAGGTAGGATTAAACACAGGAATCGCACATATGTACATACATCCATTTTTGTCTTTCATTTGCACACGGCACTTGCATGTTTTTTAACAGTTCTCTAACGGTGCGGTGTTTCTATTATACATACACACATAAGCGTACATTTGTATGCCCGTATTAATTTTTATATTGATTGTGAATAACGATTATAAAATAAGTGTGAATAAGTAGGTTAATATTATAACAATAAATCTTTCTATGATATTCAAATATCGTGATATTATTTTTTCGGAAGTATAATATAAAAAAAATAACAATTCATTAATCATCATTCGCAGAACGTAAAATACATACATATCTCGCAATATCGATTTAGGTTAATTTTATTTGGAAGACCTCTATGAACTTGTATTAAGTTTTTATAACAAATATTCAAAAATAATTAAAAAACCATACGAGCCATATACATATGTACATGTATTGATATTACACTCCTTTTTTAGGAACTGTTTACAATAGTTACATGTAAGTAAAATACGTTAGAATTCGCACGAAAAAGAATGATTAACTCTCAAGTTATTTAGCTAAAGAAGTGAAAAGACCGGCCCTAAATTGTTATAAAAAATATTTATTAAAAAATATTATACGTAGGTACGTATACATATGTAACAATAAATTTCATACAAATTGTCAACAGTAATCAAATATGATCAATGAATATTGTCATAAGCAAAACGCATATTGTATATTTTGTCAATAATATCAATTTATATCATTAATTATATTGAATAAACAAGACTTTAAGGTCTACCAGAATTCAAAATTCATGTAAAATTTATTAACCGTCATACATATGTTTGCACATCACACATATTTGCTATAATTTCCATTGTAATTTCTTGAATAAACATTGATACATTTCGAAGAAACTCTCACAATATCCATTTTTACAAACGTTTCAATTAACGTCAATTCATTAGGCCCAGTAAAAGTCTATGAATTTAAATCTACCACATTCAATGAGAATTCCACATTCATATTATTTAGAGAAGCTATCACGAAATGCATACATATTCCTAAACAAACATCAATTCAATTAAAACAATCAACTCAACAGACAATGAACGATTGAATCGAATAGTCATATTAAAACTATGAAACAAACCTGATAGCACTGC
The DNA here is from genome assembly GCA_024721215.1 of Cheumatopsyche charites. Taxonomy (NCBI): domain Eukaryota; kingdom Metazoa; phylum Arthropoda; class Insecta; order Trichoptera; family Hydropsychidae; genus Cheumatopsyche; species Cheumatopsyche charites. Next base: position 4,286,485 of record CM045587.1, read on the forward strand.
GAGCCATTGCGGCCATTGTTTGTTCGAATTCAGCTTCACTTCATCCGATGTTTTTTCAATTTTCGAACCCATTTTCAACACGAAAACACAAAATCTATATAATTACTTAAAAACCAGAAACAAAACAAAAAAAATCCACTACGAAGGACCGCAGAAATTCGGGAATATTTCGCCGAATTTCCGGGAAAGCACTCAAGGCTCGTCTCAGCTGATATCAAGACTCCATTTTCACGAAATTGGGATCGAAGGGTCTTCTATCTGATAACGATATTTAGAAACTTGCTAAACGATCGTATAAACGTGTTAATCGTCGAATGTATGACGGCTAAGTGAGCTCGATCGGCTGAGAATCGTCTTATATACGTCGCCAAAAGTGACGTATAATTCGCAACAAAAAAATATTTTTATCACTGTTTCAGTTCATGATCGATTAAAATTATAATAATCCTGTTTAACGATTCGATTAATCATGTTTTTTCAAGATGAAATTCGAGAGAAATCGACATTTTGTACTTCAATGTATGATGTGTGTATGATTTCGCTCTGCTAATGATTTTCGTGGAATCGGAAGGTTGTTTCTCATACGCAAAAAAATCATTTAGAATTAATTGTTTGTAAATAGTAATTGTGTGCATTTTTGTATTTGTCATATTAACTTGAAATTCATGTTGTGAATATAAATCGATTGAAAAATTCAATTGTTGTTTTCAAGTGTAATATTCGATAAAAGGTAGACGAGTTCTATTTTGAAATAAGCGGTTACTTTTTGTCTTGTGTTTTTTTAGTATGATTTAACCAATTTTCCGTGGATCGCAAGATTTTCCGGAGGTAATTTTGAATATGTATTTTTTTTTTATTTTAATATCGTAATAATTTCCTTTAATGTCAATGATCTTGTCGTCATTTTAGAACGGTTCGTTTATTGCTAATATTTTCATTATTCATCTTAAATTGTATTACACATTTTATAAAAAATTGTATAGTATGGATACAATTTCGACTTTGATGATACCGTATAATCGACCACAAAATGATACAATATCTTCAAACAAATTCATTAATAGGAAAAAAAATCATTATACTAACTAGTATATTATTAAATTACAAATTTTATATTTCGCGGTCATTCCTTGAACTCTAAATCAGATAATCAACCAAACCTAATACGTTCGTTTAGTATAATTACAATATTAACGAAATCGACCAGTTTTTCATATGTACATACATAGATCGTTTATAAACCAGTTCAAGGCAAATTTCTATCATTTTGTATGAATAATATTTCACAACATCAACTTTCTTAAAATAAATATTATTTTACATGATTGTTTAGAGTACACAATCACTATATTGTGAGTTTTTAAAAAATAATCAAATGTTCTATCGATTTCACTAAAAGGCTAATCTACTAGTTACACTTGAGATCATGCATACAAGGAGTGAAATGTGCTGGTATGCACATAAATCGATTCCACAATAAGCCATTCAAAGCTAAACGTGATTAACTCCACTTTTTGAGAAAAATAAGATAAAAATGTCAACTCACTTGATGCATAGTCATAACCTTCCATGTGTGAAATATCTTTCCTGAATAACAAAGATAAATACAATTGAATGAAAAAAAATTTAGTCACTGAATAATAATTAATTTGTTTCAGAGGCTATTTTAATAAATTCTATACTCTAATGTGAATACTCATAGTCTATCATAAACGAAATTCGTTCATTTAAAATTTCGGGATATTGAAGAGTAGGTATTAGAGGAATTTCAAAAAGTGCATCAAGCGTATTTAATCGTTTTTATCGACTTATTACATAGTGGAGTTAGTCAAATTTAGCTCTAAACGAGTCATATAATACATACATATGTACATACACGTGTCAGTTTATCTCATTGTCAGTTTTATATCCAGCCAATATAAAAGTTAACTGGCACCTAATAGTTAAATGAAGGAAGTCGATATGAAATTGTATAAGCTTCAATTTAATAATTCATAAATACAATACATGTGCATAATATAATTTTATTTAGATAATACTTCTTCTAATTAAAATGTTAAAGAATATATTGATTTATTAAAAAAACGAATAATCAAAGAATAAATAATTAAATACTTTCACTACTATTCACAACAAAAATTATAACAAGATTAAAGATTCAAACGAGTCTAAAAATGAAGTAATTAAAACAATTGAATTTATATACATAAAAATCAATTCGATGCGAAACATGAAAATGAAACTTGTTTCACAAATCTTGCAACTCAAAATTAGTAGGTATAGAATTCTAAAGTTAACCATATCATCGTAATTTAATAGGTTTAAATAAGCAATCATCTGTAGATATGGCATAGACTATTTCAATGTACATTATTATAAATGTACGGAAAAAAATTGCTTCGACTGACGTATCGATTCCTGGAACGAATTGAGTATGTACATATATCGGGGTTCCACTGTACAGATATATGCATTTATGAAAACTAGAAAAACGTTCATCTCACGTGCAAACCTATTTAATAACACTTACATATATTTTAAGTACCTATACAAGTTGCAAACAATAGTTTTACGATATTTATTAAGATCTTGCATTTCTACGATAATTGATATAATCTACACAAATCTGCATAATACGATAATACAATGATTCTTCGAGTCAATTAATTTCTTTTGAATTAAGATTTATCTGACCAGGTATACTTCACAATTTAGAAAATAGTTTTTAGTATTTTTTAAATATGATTAATTTTATATTGTACCAATACAAGTTTACTAAAAATCGTACTAAATTCAATCCGACTAATTCTATTGTTATCATTTTATTGTCTGACTTTCTGTTTATATGAGTGAATGTGTGGATGATAAATTAAGAAGAGGTCATCGCACATTATAAGTATCTGTTTATATTTATATACTTAGGTGTCGTTTTGGTTCATTATTGACTGATTTTTATACATTTTACTGTGAATATATTATATTAAAAAAATGACGAAATTCTTAAAACAAATATAGATAAATAATAACTCAACTAAATATTCATGATGCATCAATCGAAACGATAATAGGTAACTGATCAAAGATCGTGAAATATGGCATTAATTAATGTATAATAAATAAAATGATTATGCAATAATCATAAATTACTATAATATCTATATAATATAATTAAAGATTATCTGTATGTATCATTAATTCAATTCAAAGTTCTAATTTTTATTTAATGTGTGAGGTATACACATATTGTATATTGGTATCATAGTAATGGAAAAGGTTTGATTGCTTATTCAAGTTAAACGAGTTCGTGTTATTATACAATAAATATAATTTATAATATTATATAGATTATCATTTGTTATGATAAGTATGTTATATAAGAAAAATCATAAGTAATTCATTTAAGATGAGAATTTATTGGAATAAATTAATAAAATCAAAATGCCTTTTACACTTTTCCAGTTAGATCTAGATTTATGTTATATGATACACATTTGAAAATACAAAAACGTAATAATCAATGGGTAATTCCAACTGATGCAATCAATGTGAAAGATATCAACACCGTTTTCAAAATAAAATTTCTTTTTTCAGATAGAAACGAAATTTGATAAATCTAAATTCAATACAATTACACATATTCATTAAAACAGTAATATCTTTCAATAAATCATTTAATCCCAGAAATGACCTTAAAATAAGTTCGATAAGGAGATAGGCATATAATGTTATTTTTACAGAATATGAAAAAATCATAAATTTTATGAAAACCAAACGAGCAATGCTTGGAGAAAACAAATTTTCCTTGTTAACTATTGTACCACGCTTAAACGTTTAAAACTCGTTATAACCGTAATTAAACTTCTTATCACGCTTAAATATTTACTACAATACAAAAGCAAATCGTAAAGATTAGTTAATTTTCGCGAAACCACGTTAATATCATATTAGTTCCTACATGTTTCGTAAAACTAATAGATTTATAACAAACCTTCAATTATAATCATAATAATTATTAATACATTGAATGCGTTCAATTATTATTTAATAATAAGAAAAACGTTCAATTGAGACATATGAATCTATATGAAAAAGATAAGTGTAGTGTTAGATAAAGTTTTTTTTCAATTTCATAATGGTCAAGGTATCAAACGAATCACATAATAAAATGTTCTTGATTTTAACGAAAACACTGATATGAGCATATTAATACAAACGCCACGATTTATAATTGCGACATAAAGTTGTCCTTAAGTTAAACACTTGAAGGTTTCATAATCGATGTTGTTATAATCATCTCACAATTAATCGGAAGTTTTTAGTGATAACAATTGTTAGATCTGGTATTCGTAGGGAAGTCTGTTCGAAAGATTCGAATTTAATATAAGTACAAATAGCTTATTAAATTTTTATTGACGATAAATCGACCCAATTATTTTGCTAAAAAATTACTATTGATATCAAAAAATTCGGCAAAAGATTGATGCGCAATTAATGAGCGTATATTAAAAAAAATTACAATTAATCGTGTATTATATTATATATACATAAGTAATTTAATCTTTTTATCATTTCGAAAATAGAAATTCTGATTTTCCGTAATTGCAATTAACTTATTGTTTACTCGGTCATATGTTATGAACTGTAATAAATAATTACTACTGCGATAAAAAAGAAAATTATTATATGTATTTGGAATACGCCTAATATCTGTACTTAGTTTTATTTATCTCTAAGTAATTCGATCAATAGTCACGTGCTGGAATATCCATCATAAAAATAAAAAATGTAATTATTACAGTTAATCACAGTCAATATTAAGCAATTTTATATTACAACTTGTAAATGACATACGTAAATTGAAAATATTTCAGATATTTGATACAAAAAAAAACGTTTCATTCACATTACCATTCACTTCTATAATATTAGGAATCAGCATGCACATTTTAATTCCAAAACAATTGAGCTTGTGATTCTTTTTCAAACACTAAATTTTGTAATGACAGCAGAACATCCTATCAAAATTAACATAACAAACGACAACGCTATTGAGTTTTTTCAGGTAATTACTGTAATATACAACGAATGACATACGATAGTTGCAAATGTAATGCATACAAACACTTTTTACAATACATATTTGAGCCGTTCAGAGCTAAAGGTGATTAACTCCACTTTTTGAAAAAAAAATAGATTCAAATGTCAAATCAGTTGGTATACAAAAGTACATATATGAGAGAAAATTTGAAAAACACATCAAACGAGTTTTTCTCGACTTCTTGCTTCATAGAGTTAATCACGTTTAACTCTTGACAGCTCATTTACGTATTGTTTGTCGACAGTTTGATATATGTATATATAAAGCCGGATAAATAACAATAGTATTTTTTTTACAATTGCATGAATTTGAAATATATCGTATATATGTATGCTCCTTTGTTAATGTGTATTTGTTTTCGATTGATGCAAATTTAATGACATTTTATTGTTGTTGATTCGGTTATTTATCAGGATTTCAAACACTTCAAGATGATCTAATTAATTACTATTTTATTAACACTGATTGATCTCATTTTTATTAATTCTACTATCGAGAATTATTATTTTTTCAACAAAAGCAGTGAAACTATAATTTTCGTGATCAAATTAAACCAATCTATAAAATGATTATACTTGTGCATATATTAGGTTTAAATACTTTGAGAGCGATTAGAAACGATATATTTTATACATTGTTGTATGTATAATTTGAACCATAGTAATAAAACACTATAATTAAATACTATTATATGTATGTATATATTATATATTTTTCGTAGGTTCATATTATATTGTACATATAAGACACATTAAGTCTAATATATGTATGTATAGATTTGAAACTATTTTACGATAAATGAACTGTATTAGTTTAAAACTTAAGAGCGTACACATTTATTATAGTTTGAGATTAATTGCAAAATCGTGACATCTCTTGCCATTTTATTAATATTTTACTTACACATATTATGTACCCTGTATTTTAACAATGATGCAAGTCCATAGATTGAAAATTTTATTTAGTCAAATTTTCGTTCACATTGATATAGATTATCATAATATTTAATATTTTGAATTCAAAAGTTTTGTAAAATTAATTTCAGCGTTTTTTTATTACTTGTTTAATAATATTAAACGGAAAACATTGAGGGCCGATCTTTAGACTGACCTTAACCAAACTATAACATAGCTAGGGTTTTTTCTCTCTGTAGAGCTGTAAGTTTATGAATACACATTGACAGCTGTAAAACTCAATAAAAAAATCTAGCTTAGTTATAATTTAAGTAAGATCAATTAAAAGATCGAACCTTAATATCTCGGTAGGAAAATAAGCAGACTTACACCACTGTTACAACAAAGGGCGCATATCAAGTGTGCGAAAATTTATCGACAGATTTAAAGATTTACACGTAGCAGTTGGTTGAAATAGGCTTTTTAGTCGTTAACCCATAAATAACAACAATAGGAAACGTTAGGGTAAACGCTTTACGTTCACATTACATAAACGTTTCTAAGAAATTTTATATTGAAACGCGTTTGTGTCGTTTTGAACTTCGATATATCATGAATTCTTAAACCTAGATCATTCCAAGGCTGTTATTTGCCCGTTGCATAAATAAATATAACATTTTTTTCGGTTTGTTTTCTTTGTGCTTGTTATTTAATACTTAGTAATAATATTTTTGAATTATACAATTTGAATTCCTGGAAATCCGTCAAAAAACACTTCATTTCCATACGAATGTCAATTGAATTATTTCAACGTGCTAATTGATGTACTTCCAATTATATATACTTTATGTACAAGACATTCATAGATTTGAATCGGTTTGATATTATAGAATCATTTTTCTCCAATAAGGAAAAATTGAAGTAATTAATCGAGTAAGGTTGTTATTGAAATTAACTGATACATATTGCATTTCAAAAATTGTTTAAGAACAATCATATACAAGCGTATTGTACGTAGTACGTAATCATAAAACTTCAAAGACAATACCATTGGTCAGAACGTTCTTATGTACTAAAGTCGTTAGCAATTAGTGTATTAACTTGTTTACACTTTGTAAAATTTCGCGAGACTTTATGGTTAGCTTTAATATTGAGCACATTAAACTTGAGATTAGACTTAAAGTCGTTTGAATAATCTCAGAATATGTTTGAATCTTAAGCGTTACTAATTGTAAGTAAATTATATAATAGAAATGTTCAAAAGCATGCGATTTTTCGATTTGATCTGTAGTTTTGACCGACAATGATACCAATTTCAAAATAATCAAAAATTCCTAAATGCGGTCAAGAGTATTTCGATAATTAAGTATAGTCATACAATGTCATGTAAAAATTGAAAACTCTGACAAAAACGTTACCATATTTCAATTTTTAATAAAAATTTGAACGATACACATCATTAACTTAATTCCTGATTATAATACCTAAAAAAAAGTTGATCAATATTTTCAAAATCAAAAGAACATTGTCAAAAAAAAAGTATCGATATGATCATTGATGATTTTACTGATGTAAATGAATCGAAGAAAATTTGCTCGTGAACATTTTTGTAATGTCAAGGTACAGCAAAATATTGAGTCAAGGTTTTGTTGATAACTGTAGGTGGAAAGTGACCAGCCTTGCTTTCGTAGCTTGAGCACACGTTACCTTATTTTTACACACATATTGAAAAAAAATGCATTATCTTACTTCAAAGTATAGTGAAACCTCAACATACGTACACGATCTATTCCAGAGAATAGTTCGTATGTTGAAGAACTTTTTTTCATCACTATATTGTGTATCGAATTAATTAATTCTTATACCCAAAGATGATTGCTTATTTTCAACCTATGAAATTATGTTGATATGGTTGATTTCTTCATGTTATGTTGATTTTGAATTGCAAATTTTGTCTCTTTTTTTAATAAAACAACAACAAAATAGAACGAATTTTCACTGGTTTCATTCGTATATTGAATTGTACGTATTTTGGAATTCCACTGTAATGCAAATTAAAGCATTTCTAGTACCTCAATGGATTCAAGAAGGTTACTTACATACATTATATATGTACATATAGGACTCTATATCAATTTATTTTTGTACTGTCACAGAGTGTAACATTATATTACTGAATCTAAGAATGATGAAAAAATATAGTTTAGAGATAATAATCGAATTGAAATATAATATTAAACACTTATTTGATTTTTTATATTCAGTTACTATGTCAATAACATTTCCGTACATAATATTATCAACATCAACAATATGTTCGCACATGTATAAAAAAATAATTTATAATACAAAAGCTTTCCAAATGAAACAGAAACTTAATACGATAAATATGTATAGATACTTAACAGTCTTATTGTAAAACAATATTCGAATTAAATTCAAAATCGATCTTAAAATTTCGTTATTTTAAATTATACAATAAAACAATCGAATACTTTTTTTTTAAATACTGAGCACTTTATTATACCAAGTTAATGAACCGACTTTCCATTCATGAATTTCTATCTTTTGACATATTATATCACATCGATACCATTAAGGAACAGTAAGTTTTGGAGTCAAAAAATACATCGAATGCGATTTGGCTTTTTGAGTCTCCAACCTACTGTTGCTTTACAATATCAATATGATGTTTCTCAACTAACTAAACAAGGACATTTCAAAGTCATTCGTTTTTATTACTTTACACTTGTTTTCTGCTTCGGTATTGCAAAGCTTAGTTCATCGATCGGAATTTGATGTACCTTCATTTTGCAAAATGAAAAACGAACTTTTTAGTTGAAAATTTTTGATATGATTAATGAAAAAAATATAAAGGTACTTAAAATCTGGGTTGATTGAGATAAAATCTGTGAAATCAACGAAAAATATGTTTTTCCTGATTCTAGAATCACTCGACAACTGGCTGATTAGTTGGGTAAATAATTTTCATGAATGGATAACAGGTGAATAAACTCATATACTTCTAATTCTTATGATAAATCAACACGTGAAAAATAGATTTTCACTAGTGTATACATATTTCCAAATGAATAATCACAACGTAAATATATTCATATACACATATAACGTTTGAAAGATGCGTCATTTGAAACGTATACATACAAAGTATGAGAGTTTGTTGCGAGAAAAATTCATACGTCATACATTTCTCTAGATGCGAAGTTTTCATGGTCGAATCATCTTGTATACATATTTACAAGATCGAAGTCAACCGATAGGTAGCATTGATGCAATTCTTCAAAGGTCTTTTGAGAACGTCGACCTTTCATTTCGACACATCAAATTGTATAGAGAAATCTATAACATTAGGCTAATGCTGCGTTTGCTTTCACTACTGTGTGTCTTCAATTGTGAGTAATGTGGACTTAATAATTTTAAAATTACATACCTACAAATAAACTATTTACGCAATTACATAGTATGGTGAGTGATTTCGTTAAAATTAAGTAATAGGTTCTTCACATTATTTTCTAATTTAAAAAACGCACATGTGTTGCATCGTCATTTGAAAATATTTTTGGATGCAGAATAGCTGTGTGAAATATTATTTCATGATGAAAAAGATGAGATAATGAAAGTAAGGTTCAATATTCATGTAGGTACATAGATTTTACTTATACGTTTAATTTGAGGTCGAATTAACGGGTCGTTGATCTTAGAAAACCTTAAAAAATTTCTCATCAATGCCATCACCTTTTGTATTGTTATGGATGCATTCAAGATAATATTTTGGCCTTGATAATGTATCATTGTGATAAATGCCGAAATGTTTGAAATTGTTATTAAAATTTTAATCGTAGCATCTTTTGGCGCATTTAAAAAGTTTTATAAATATTATAATTCTATACAACTTTGTTGTTCGGTTCATAGATGTCCGATGACAAAAATGGTTTGAAAATAATTATTCAAATTCTTTTCAGATCAAAAACGTTATTATACCTTCATATCTACAAAGTCAATAGATCATATATTATCCTTGATAAATAGTAATCATTCATTACATATTCTTATACATTAGGACAAATAAGCTTTTTCAATCGCGATATTATTTGAAGCACACTTATTCCTCGATTTACGCGACATTTTTTGGTTAATAAAATGCTTTTTTTTATCCAATTGTGGATTTTTATATTTCCGTAAAATCCTTTCAAATGTTACGAAATTTGCTCAGTTACAACAGATAACATTAATATGTTAATTTGTAAAGGGAAATCTTCTAAAAAACTTACGACGCTATGACATAAATTTTCAGACCAGACTTACATTAAGGGAATAAATTAGGGGATAGATTTGAAAAGACGACATCTTCCTTAAGCGATTCTCAGAAAATGATTTGTACAATTATGAAAATTTCACTTATAATTAATTTATTTAATATAATAAATGTCATGTTTTAATTGTAAATTCTATTTAAAGATACCTTGAAATAGTACTGACTGACTATACATTGGAACCCGACCCTGCAATTTGTTTGGATTCCTAGTTATTTTACGCAATTTCCATTTATACGATATTCGAAAGAAACGTATCCACCACATAAATGAGAAGATTAATGTATTTTTAACATTTAGATAAGTAACCTTAACAAATTGAAAGAAGCAGGTACGTGTTTAAGTTCCGTATGACGCTTGTCGTGAACGAAACACTAATCAATGCATATTAGTCGATTCGATTTGCAATTATATGTAGTGCAAATTATCATACATCGTTATACTGGAGCGTAGATTGCTCACTTTCAAAAACAACGCAATGAAGTGTAACATTGCGCAGATAAATAACGAACTTAAACATTACGTATGTATTCAACGAGAGGCTTATGAATTTGAATAAAAAAAAATGAAGCGTTGTTCAAAATTGACTTAGTATTTTAGCTGCTCGTCTAAGAATTTCGCGACTATTCGCAAGTTCAACAAAGAAAAGTTCAAATTATTTTCTAATTTAGAATGTGTAATTTTTCTCAGAATAATTTCATAATCGAGTCGCATTTATAACGAATTTTGCATTATGTATGTATAGATAGAAATAGAGAAAGACATAGATAGATGGACAGAAAGATAGATGATCACATACCATATAAAAAAGCTCCTAAAGTGCTTATTTTTTATAAACAAACGAGATCTTGATGACTTTCGCGAAATTGCATTTTCGTTTTTATTTTCGGTATTACTAATCATAGCCGTCACTCCGTTGATTCTGTTGTTAAATGAGGCGATTCTTAGAATTTTCAAGTCGACGAAATTTCCGAAAAACAAATACGTGAACGTTTTTATCAATAAAGTTGTTCGAAGGCTTTGGAGAGATATAAAAACAATCTATTACATCACCCATTCACTAATTTCTTGGGATCGTCAGTCGCAATGCATTTCTTAGAATATTTCTTCGACTGAATTTCGGACTGTTATGGCGATATTCAAATAATCAGTTAAGTGGTAATTTAATTCGATACGATTGCCTGAAATTGTATAAACATGTTCACATCCTGTAATTTTCATATCACAGATGACATCTAAATAAAACGTTTTTCTATTTATGTACATACGTGTCTATCTATTTACTTTTTATTTATGTGAAATTTATTATTGACTCATATTAAACTATAATTGAAACAAATTTATTATTTAGTATTATAGATATCATACATTTATGCACCTAATATAATATGATTCATCTTAAATCAGTAAATGATTCAATCTTAAATTGTATCAAACGTTAGCCATTACAGACTCGTAATTATAAAAATCAGCACTATGATAATTAAAGTCGATAATATTATAAGAAATTAAATTCATAAATATTAAAATAATAATTTTTGAGACGTCCTAATTAAAAAAAAAGAATATTTCATATTAATTTGTTTATGATTTTTATAGGTCACTGTTCCAAACTTCCTGAAACTAGAGAAAACTCTTTTGTTTGTCGATGTTTCATTGACGTCACCTTGATTCGTGTTAACAACAAGACGACCATAGAACATCGTTCAATGCCTTCTTCGAATTCAAAAGCCTTAAAAAAGAGGGAAATCAATTGAGAAGCCCATGGCACTCTGTTCGTTCTCAACTTTTGAGGTCAAAACTCTTTTACAAGGAGAAACCAAGTTGACAGCATTAGCTATTAGGCTTACACGCGTTCAAATATAAAAAAAAATCACTCGAATATCGATGTTATCAGTGTGTTATATTGATTTTTTGTTAAGCTAATAACGGGTTAGCCAATTTATGATACAGCATTGCGTAACAAGTTTCTAAGAAATCGTTCAAACTTTGTCGAAACAAAAACATGTAAATATTTAGTGTTATGTAATATTATGGAAGTTGGGGAAGAAATATACACGTGATTTCCGTGTGATCGTTGGACGGATTTATTTTTCCAAAATATTTTACTAACCTTGATTTGGAGTACTAGTTTAAACTTTTTGAGTATGTTTTCAAAAATTGAAGTTTATTATCTCAATGAGAAAAAAGGATTCATGTCGAATGATTGATTATGAAAAATTTCCAACATGATAATAGATTTGGGTGCGAAAAAATACATTTTTTATCAATTTTTGATGTGTGAATTACGAAGAATGAACTGTAAGAGAACGAAAATTGTAGAGAAAGCAAGAAAATTTTTGCGGCTTGTAAATTCCATTGAAATAATCGTAAATATTTGAGGTTAGGAAATACTGATTTTCATACTTAGTATTTAGTAATTTCTTTGCTGCGTGAACCAAAACTAAAAAAATTGAAAATTTACTTTTAAATTTATATATTTTTACACTTAGATTCATAAATCCCTCCATAACCACATGGAGTAAGAAGAATATTGGTACTTCAGAAAATACTGACCAAGATCGTTTTCTATCAAATTTATTTCTTTTCTATTTCAACAGTAGAAACTACAGCTGAAAACCAATAAAACTTTTGCATCATGATTTTCCCAGAATTGAAAACTATTGTAGGCACATAACTTCGCTATGACTGAACAATTTATTAAAAAACAGCTTTGTATGAAATTAACTCCAAAGCGTAAAAATTTTCACACTCATCAATGCATATCAAATCAAATCGATAAACTTTGAATTTTATACGAAACACTTTAACCTCAATTGCGATTTGCAAAACCCAATATCGAATCGAAAAGGTGTCCATTCTGATGATATTGGACAGACTTCATGATGACGAATTCAAATGAATGGCTCGAAGATTCGTTTTGGAACGACATGAAGGATTACAATCCATTGTGTGGTTGATTATTCGGTTCGAGTGCCGAAGAAGAGGTCACCTCGATTTTCACAACGATTGCTATTTCGCAGTATGTATTCGAACGTGAGCACACAGTGGTGGATATTTGTCATATTGTTTGTTTAAAAAATGAATTTATTTTATATAATTAAGATTCGAGTTGGCATATTTTCATAATGATAATTTCATGTACCTGTACGATGACAAAACGAAGCTTTCGTATTTGAGAATTTTTTACGTAAATCAGTCGAATGTAAATCTAAATGCCATTCCAATGCATAATACGTGCATATTATTATGAAATAAGCCGTTCAAAGCCGATCGTAATTAGTTCTACTCTTTAAAAAAAATAGATTTAAATGTCAAAGCATTTGATATGAACGTAATCATTACGTTTTTTGTTTGATTGCCGAATACTGAATCATTTGTTTCAGAAGGTATTTTAATTGAGTCTGTACTCTTATGTGAACTGACTTATTTTAAGTAAAATTTGTATTTTTATGATATCTGAAAAATGTTATAATGTAGGTAATTAAAGGAATTTTATAAAACACGTTTGATTGATTATCTAGACATCTTTGATTTCTTGACTTTTATGTATAGTTAGTCACGTTTAGCTATGAATGGCTCAAATAACTATTTAAATATTCTTACTGAAAATTTAATCGCTGACTTGAATTCCAATAAACATAGGTATAAATAAATAATCTTACTCGCCTCTTAATTAGAATTATGTATCTATTATTTATATTTACCAGTATTTACGATACTATTATCCTTTAATATCCATATAAATATTTGTATTAATAAATAAACGATATCTGGCATGTAATAATTTTAATTTTTAAATACATAATTTTATTTATCAAATTATTCATAATATAAATAATATTGTACAACACTATGAAGCAGCTTATTGTTCTTTTTTTACTAAACGTTTCGAATCACGACAAGTTCAAGTTCATTGTAGTCAGCTTGAAAGTTATAAATCGGAATTCATTTTTAAATGGCCATTGTATTTATTATACACGTACATAATATATGCTACGTACATGTGAAAAAAATATCAGTTCATAAAAAGCTTTGAAAAACTGGTATATGGAATCTAACTTGTACATAATATACGATCTTGTTTGTTTTTGAATTCATTGTGAACGACATAGCACCATGAGACAACAATTTTTTGGACAGCAATTGAATAGAAAAATAATCAATACCTAAATCACACAATGGTCAGTTATAATTCAATATAGAACTGTCAATTTTTCCACAAATAGCTAATAAAAATGTTCTGAATGGAAATATTTTCAGTGAAAATATGAAATGCACAAATATACTTTAATGCCATTTTATTATTATATAATTTATTTCATTTATTTACAGAAAAAAATTACATACTAATCGAAAAAGATCGATTATACATTGCTATATTATATTCAAGATTAACATTATTATTTTATTCTAAAAATTCGTCTAAAGAAAATTCAAGAACGTCGAAACAAAAACACAACCACCTTGACTTAATTCTTGGTAGTAATTTGAGTATCATGATTTTGGAATAATTCTAATGTTCATTAAATTGATCAATCACTCGCTTTTCCATAGCCAATCACTTGTTTTACTAAATGAGTAAAAATAATAAAAAAGCACACACAAAATTAAAATTAAATTAACGATACGCTTAAATTTCTCTAACGAGATTTATAAAAAAAGCATGTACAACATTAACAAACCGAAACATACAATACTGATTTAATAAAATAATCAAAGAAAAACGCACCGCTATCACTTAGGTGAATTTGTCTATGATTATCTAAGGGTATTTTTGTACTTTTTGATTAAGTCAGACACGAAAGGCGATTCTGCAAATTTCAACACTATGAAATAATTTTGTTTACTTTCGGAGAAAGTTTGCTTTCGACGCCGCCCATCAATAAGTTCTGAATATCCAACAGACTCTTGTTCATCGTCTCGGGCAAAAACAAGAGCATTACAATCATTATAAAGAACGTAACCGATGACAACGTGTAAAATACAGAAGCAGGGCCAAAATCATCATTGAGCACTTGGAACAACTTGGTGACAATGAAGCTGACAATGGCTCCGCTTACAGAAATTATGCACACGGCTACTTCTTTGAAGCTAGACGAGAACACTTCTCCTAACATGGTGTACGGAATCGGTGCCAAACCCAGAGAGAATGAGATCATCAGGGTGTTTGTGCATACGACAGGTAGCCAAGTGATAGACGGATACGATTCTTGAAGGAAGGTTAATTGGTAGTAAACGCCAATTAGAGCCGTGGAAATGCTGCAGCCAATAGATGAAATAATCAGCATTGGTTTCCTGCCCCAACGATCCACCACAAATATGGATCCAATTCCGAAAATCATTCCTATAACTGCAGATAAGATCACCGCTATGTATGGAGTTATTGGGATTTTGCTGGCTTCGTATATTTGTTCTTGGTAGAAAGAAACTGCTGTCGCTCCGCAGAACTGTTGAGCCATTATCGTTGTGAATATCAAAAATAATGCTTTAGGATTCGGTTTGTTTTTGATTTCTTTGATACATTCGAAAAACGAGAAGTTATTTTCGACTAATTTCTTTATTTGAGAAACTTCACCTTGTACTGCGTCATCCTCTTTTTGGCGACGAAGCCATTTCAATGCCTTCTTAGCTTCCTCTTCTTTTCCTATTCTCATCAGATAATAAGGCGAATCTGGCATAAAAGTCAAAGCAGCCAACATCAATATAGGGAACATGCAAGAAATTTCCGCCATGGCTTTGATAGTTATATGAGGACCCACAACCAAAGGCAAGAAACTTCCGAATCCTAACATCAAAGTCAACAGAATGGTCAAAGCTCCTCTGTTATGATCCTCGGCAACTTCTCCAATATAAATGGGCACAGACGAAAACCCGAATCCGACTCCGATCCCAGATATGAATCTGGCCACGAAGAGATACCAAGCATTGTTCGCGAACACAATCGTGATGTAGCTGATGAGGAACGGTATCGCAGACATTATGATGGATTGCTTAGGCCCCAAGTATCTGGCACTTGCCGATCCGAAAATAGGACCTAGTGCAGATCCGAATGGCATCAAAGAGGCGATCCACGATGCTTCGTCGTTAGTGATGTTAAACGGTGTGTTGGGGCCTTGTAGAATCGCCAGTGAAGGGGACGACCAACTGAAGCATATGCCGGCGTTGAACAGACACAGAGTTGCTAGAAAATGTGAAAACAATTAGATGTAATCAATTTTGATGGTTTGCCTCGATTTCTTTTCGTTTTGGAATACTTTATGATGTGATTGGACGAGGGAATCAAGTGACATTTGGTAGTGATATCCAGAAAATCGAGCTCGAAATTGAGCGTCTGCGTATTGGGAAAGGGATGAGTTATTTGATGATATATCGCATCACAGGTTTTGAAATAATTTATATCCCTTTGTCACCAAATACGTGAACTTGTAAAAAAAATTGTACTCAAGGTAATTTTGAAAAATATGTCGCTCGATCCCATTGGTCTATTACATCTTTGTGTGAGTCGTTCAATGTTTAACGTGATTTATTCCACTTTTTGAAAAAAAAAGATTTAAATGTCAAAGCACTTTGTATACTCATAGCTTCATTTGTATGAAATATATTTTCAGAATAATGGTGAATTACAAAATTTGTTTGTCTACCGAATAAAAAATCTTTTTTTTTCAGAAGTCATTAAATTTTATTCTGTACTCTTATGTGAATTGATCATATCCGTAGTTTATTTTAAAAACATATATGTCATAATTTCTAAAAAATGAAATAATTAATGGAATTATGAGTATTTTGAAAAACGCATTAAACACGGATAAGCTTTTTTCACGACTTCTTGTTGATTGGAGTTTTGCTCTGAACAGTTCACGTGTAACTATTAAGGATTCATTTAATTAATTAATATTCATGATATTTCGAATGGATACCTATTAAAAACATTTCAAATCTACATAGAGTTTTCTGAATGTAAATGTATTTTAATGAAAATAAACATGAATCACCGTGGTAATTAAAACGAATTGCAAATTAACATCTGAAACGCAAGATCGACAACTAGTGTTTACGGACATTACGTACAATGGATGCGGATATCGCAAATTATGTTGAATATGCTTTCTTGTTATGTACGTGCATGGACTCTAAATTATTCTTATGAAAGAAACACCTAAAATAAGAATAATAAAAGCACTTTTGAATTTCGAATAAAAAAAAAGCAACGTCGAATATATCGAATATAAGCATACATTGCTATCGAAATAAAAAACCATCGGTTTCACGAGAATTTTCATAGAATGCAAATAATACTTTCAGAATGACATCATTTTGAGCCGAACTCATAACTATTCAATGCAAACGATCATTATAATCGTAGATATTTGTATTGATGATAATTGAGCCTTGGACGCTTTTGTTTGTTCAGCCATAATTCATGTGTGCAATCCCTTCTTTTTTAGTATGTATAATGAAAAGGTATAATTATGCGTAAAAAATCTGATATATTATGCTACGATAGTAATAAGAATAAAGGGACAAATAAAACTTTACTTCTACAACATGTTATTAGAAGCTCGTGCCTAATACGGGGCGAACCGTGAAGGTTGTATGATCGTTGCATTTTTTCCAGTTTTATTGGTGTCGAACGAATGTGGTATAAAATATTTTTATTTCAGATGTTTTACAGCTGTTTCATGGCTATATTTACTTATTTTTTGTATTTACAGCTGCAAACTGCTGAAAAATATGTTCAAACTCATAATATATTTAATTGACAATTGTGTCTGAGAATTTATGTATGTACAAGCTTGAATGATTCACGTATAAGAGTTACAATATCGATTCTTATCGTAGTGTTTCGATAAAAAAAGCAAACATTTTAGATAATTTTTAGCAGCCGACTGTTTTCGAAAATTCAATGACTATGGGATATCCGTTCTGAATATTTATTAATGTATGTATGACTCTTAATTACACCTGTTAATAATCGGAAAAAGATAATCTTCTTTTATTTTCCGCAATAAATTATTCGACTCTGATTCTAATCTGCATTGAATACATTAAAGTCCGAATTGACTCTTTCTAATTATGACATCAAAAGTTGGTTGTTTTTTCCTAAGTTTTTTCATAAATGAAAAATATTTTAACAATAAGCAATACAAGTAGGTACCCACTTTAACAATATCATGAAAATTTAGTGTTCCGAATAAATCAATAGAATTATTTGACTCAAAAAGAATATTTATGTCTATTATGTAATATTTGACATTAATACATAATTATATTTTGTTTGTTTAAATTATATTATGCTAATTCAAATCGGTTGAGATTTACATAATATGATTTGGCTAATATTGATATACGAGTGTAACATTTTTCCAGTCTAATATGTAAATAGATAACCACATTTTTATAGAAAGCATAAATGATTATTCATAAAAATATTCGTAATAATCAATAAATTTACAACAATTACATTGGAATACAATGATGCACGAAACGCATCATATTTTTTACAATAGACTACGAATCAAATCACATGACCGAAATTAAACAAAGGCAAACTCATCAACAGATCAATAGAAATATTATAATTACGACAATATTTACCTGAAAAAACAGCCAACCACTGCGGCCATTGTTTGTTTTTCCTCTTAAGCGCCTCGACTTCGACTTTTCCCGTTTCTATAGACATTTTCCAACACAATCGAAATTTCCTTTGGACACTCGAATACTCTCCTTCAACACTGCAACGAATCCTCGAATCCTTCAGCTCTGGAACTCCATCCTCGAACTTCTTTAAAACCGAAATTCGTCACGCTTCCAAATTGTGCAATATCCTACAGCAGATTCCGTTGGTGGTTCGAATGAAGATTGAGGACTTCCTGACGATGATGATGATGATGACGGAGCGATGTCACCTGCGTCCGCCTTCGGTTGGTTCGCGAAAACGAGTGTTCTTGGGCAAAAAGTAGAACGTCGAGAACAACCACGTTGTTTCTTCTCCAGGCCGATGCCGATGGTTGATTAGAGTCGTACGTTCGATTCAATGGCGCATTCGAAAGTGGATGTTGTGAAATCGAGTCGCTGTGTAATAACTTTGCGCACAAAACGTACGACGTGTCGACAACCTTTTGCTAAGCTAGTCTCTTTTGGTTTTTTTTTTCTATACAGGTAATTTATACCCAATTATGCACAAATTAATATCATTCACTACATAGTGAAGAACGATTTGTCATTATGCAAAACTCTGAAGAGTATGTTAGTGCACATAGGTGTCACTAAATAGTTCGAATTCGAAACATACATTTATATTATACAGGTAATTTATACCAATTATCATAAATTAATATGATTCATTGTATAGTGAAGACGATTAGCCATTAGACAAGACTCCGAAGAGTATGTTAGTGCACATAGGTGTCACTAAATAGTTCGAATCCGAAACATACATTTATATTATACAGGTTATTTCTTCCCAATTATACACAATTAATATCATTCACTATACAGTGAAGACGATTAACCATTAGGCAAAACTCTGAAGAATAAATCAGTGCACAAAGGTGTCACTAAATAGTTCTAATTAAATCGAAACATATGAAAGGTGTAGGTGATTATTTGCGGAGCCGTTTCGTAAAGCGTTAAATTAACACTTTTTTCGAATCAAATGAATCTAAACGTTCGAAAGAAACGACAGTCTCCATATCAATTTTATCGATCAATAAAAACGACATGTGATTCTCACCAAGATAAGACTTGAACGCACGCATCCCACGTATACTGAATTGACACGGCATGCACACACGCTTTATTCCGCTATTTAGTTGCACGATTTTAATTGCATATGAAATATGTAAACATTTGTCAATGCAGACAATACAGCGTGTATCGTGTTTGGGTATTGAGCTATTGAATTGAATATGAATATTAAATAATTAAGTTGGCTGCACTGATAAATGTTTGCATATTCCATGTGCAACTGAAATGTTCATGCACAACGTAAGCCTCGCTTTTCGTAAGTTTGCTGAAAAAGTAAGCAAACGAAGAGACGTCCTATCGTAATGCGAATCCTTAGATTCCTTGGCATTCCGCATGCCCCCTGGAAAGCTGTTCTTCGCGATAGTTTTAATAATGATTAAATGTAGAGTTCCCTATTAACGTAAATGTGGCGCCCGTAGTTTCGCCTAGTTTTGCTGGTACCCAACTAGGCCGGCCTAACAAGCTGACATAGAGTTGGGGTGCAGTTAAAAGGCGGGATGGTGGGCTTCCCTCGTTATGTATTATAAAATGTAAATACGCAAAGAATAAGAGATTAGAGTATAATCAAAGATCTAACTAAGGATACGCAATGGAATGGTTTAGTTATTTTTAAGGTATTTTTGAATTTTCAATCAAAATTTGGGGGTCTTGAAATTTGGTGTTCACCAACTTTTTTCAATACCCTTTGAGTGAAAAAATCTGATGTTTTAGAAATCGAATAGTTATTCATACCTACGATACATAACGTGCTTTCTTTCTTCGAGCATAACTTAAATTTTTCATAAAAATATGTACACATTCACAATTGTTACTGTCCCCTGGCTTCATAAATTCATTTGTTCTGTATTATTACGTTGGTTTCATTCATAATGACGCAGAGCATAGTACACACAAATGCAAATCCAGGTTAATTTTTAAACTTATTGTTAGTTTAGAATATCCTATTTTGATACAATTTTATCTATGTATGCATGTCGATTAAAATACAGTTAATGTTATATGGAAACTCGAAATGTACGTTTTTTTCTTCGTTTTATCGAAAACTTTCACTTTTAAATAGAATATGTATAATAGGTTAAATTTAACTGTAGCTATAAAACTTTAATTTGAAACATATTATTACTGAACTCGAATGAGTTAAAATTTTATTACATAGGTATATACAAATCAAAAAGAAGTATATTATTCATACCTACGTATTTAAAATACATTTGTATAATATAATAATATGTAAGAAACATTTTATTTTACATCGACATCTACATCTAACATTCAAAACATATTTTATTTATTATCATAAATGAATTGAAACTACACAAAAAATATAGATGTCACTACAATTATGAGTCAGATTTGAAAATAAATTATAACAGACAGGTATCGATTAATTTGTAACGTTCGTTAATACGTAGGAAGAAAAAAAATGTATTTATTCTGCACTAATATCGGTTGGAAATAAATTTCGAATCATGAAAATCAAAACTACCTTAAATCGATTGTAACCTACATTCGAAACAAAACAGAATCACAAGGATATTTTCACATTGAAATCCAAACATACCGAGAATCGAAAAAAGAAGAATCCGAACGAAACGCGAAAAATTTTCGTTCGACAAAATTCATCAACTAATGGTCGACGAAAAAGAACGAACGGGAAATTTCCCCAATAAAACAGTTTGGAAACCCATAGGTACTAGTGGAAAGAAAGGACATGTAGAATGAAAAACACATAAAAAAGCCACTGAAGCATCCATCGGTAGCTAAGAACTTCTCGGCCCGCATACATTTTGAACGGCTTTTACTCTTTTCGCTCTTCTTACAGTTTCTCTCATAAATATTTAAGGAGAGAGTTGTAATTCAATTGAACGGCTTCATTGTTAACGAGCTTCAGCTTCAAGTATTGATGTAGGTATCGTTGAATGATGATTCTGGATAAAAAATATCAATCTCGAAATGTTGAGATGATTTCAAATCGGAGAAACATGTATGTTCGATACAATCAATTTGAATATGTCTATTTATATGACGAACAATCAGTCTGTTGAAAATATAATATTAACTAATACTTGGTTAGAACAGAATTTATAAAGCTTGTCATTCACTTTTCGATTTGTCATACAATTAAATGGTCAATAATGGGGAGAGAACAGATACTGGGAATTCCTTTATTATTATCTTTCGAATCTGAACAATGTATGTTATAACTATGAAATATACGTATGTTTTGTTCTCTTATAAGTATAAGATTAAATAATACATTTAATATATAGTATGTACTACAAACATACTCTGAAATACGGAATCGAGCACGAAACTCATTAAATAAGATGCCATAATTTCATATTTTCTTTTCATATTTTTTATTATCATACCTTCTATGTTTTTATTATTTCTACTTTTTATGTACTGATTGCGTGTTTCAATCTAATTTGAAATAGAAAAGGATTTTTCTGTTTTATATGTAATAATAAGAAGTGTCAAAGCATGTTGAGTCCTTAAATAGATAAGGATGTAAAATAATAATTTGTTTATTGATTGCTTGTAATAAGGTTAAAAGCATAATTGTTTTAATAATATATTCGCTAATATTCACATATTCATGCATGAAAAACACCTTGATATATAGTTGTTGTGCTAATGAAGGCTCTATAGGGAATTCCTTTTGCGATTTTACCCGGAAAATATTTCACGAGGAAAATGGTCAGTGAATGAAGGTTGTCTACTGGGATTTCTCGAAGAAACTGAAAGAACAGCAAATAGGCGTTGATTCGACTTGAACCATATTATTATCTAATATTATGCAGTATACAAAAGTATTTGATTTAATTAACAATTCGTGAAGGTATGTATAATATTCGTACACTAAAAAATATTTGAAAAGAATTCAACTTTCAACATTGAAAAATCAATATGATAATATTTTCACAACACTAACGACGAGAACTAGTAGCTAAGAGGCAGTTATTTCAACAATTTATCAACTGGTCGATCTGATAGTTTAGAAATTTTAGTCTAACTTACAAAGTTTGTTATTATTGTATAATAGAACAATAGTTCGATTCAACCATAGCATAACAATGCGAACCTATCATGTTTCGAACACAAATATTATACGTATGTACATACTTATATGAGATACGCGTGTATAGTGCAATTGTTATAGGATTAAGGAATTTAGTGGTCAGTGCATGCTATGTATTTTGTAATATTAAAAGGTATTTCGATGAAAATTATTCGAATTAGTAAGTATTCAGTAAATTGATGTTCTGAGAATTTGTGTGATCATCGGTTAGTTATTTAATCATACCCGAAACAATATACAATTTACGAAATTGGAATTGGAAATCGGTGAAAATAACATTGGAAAATTTTCATCAAATTTCATAAAAGAAAATCGGGATGTTTGAGCATATGCATTTACTATTTGACTGCAGTGGAAGTTAACGTTTGCGTAAAGATCGAACTTTCTCAGAAATCTGTTTGCTCAGTTTCCTTTTTATTTGCACAAACACCGATCGTATCGCATTTCCCTTCAATTTTCATAGGTCGTCCATTCGAAACGAACTCGTTTCAGCTTCCAACAAACCGAATGGCGAATTTACGATGCAGTTTCCCACCGGAGCAAAGCCAACTTCGGCGAGCTTATTTTACATTAACTTAAAATTCAAATTTATGACAGAAACGCAAAACACCCTCCCGGCTAACTATTTCTTTGTAAATGGATACGGAGAGACAATGCGGAACACTTTTCGATTATTTATTTAAAAATATGCGGTGTTCGGTCGTTGTTTTAGTGCGAAATTTTCCGAATTTTCCTCGCAGTCGTATTGATCTAGGGAAAACAACGAATTTTCCACTAGCGACGATTTGGCGCCGGCTGTCAAACGACGTAACTTATTTTACTGCCGAATAATTAGCGCCCCTGTATATCTGAGATGGGTTTAAATACAGATTTTTGTTGGGTTTCATATCGATTCTGGGTAATGATTTGATAAATTAGCGAGAGGCATTCAATTTTGATCATTCATGCTAGTTTCTATATCGAGAGACGTATTGAATTCTATGGTGCATTTAGTTGATAATATGAGCCTTTCATAGTCAAACGTGAATCACTCCATTCACTATCTATGTGTAATATTATATTCGAAATCGATCTGTTAGTCTCATATTTTGACTTTGAGAAAAACTTTGTCTAGGGTTAAATTAGAATACAAGTATTAAATTATATGTATTTTACATAAGGGTAACTTTTCGTATCTCACAATCAGGAAATATTGATGTAGCACTTATTATAAATTGAAAGGAAACAAATAAACTTGATTGGAAATAATCTCTCTTTGTTCGTGAAGAAAAGTTTTCTTATTATGAAATCATTGAAATCCTCTTATACAAATTTTCTGTAAGTACAATACATAATTAATCTATGCGTCTTTCAGTACAAAGTTTCAATAAGTTCACTATTGTTTAAACCTGAAGTGTAAATTATTCTAAATCAAATGTTGCATAAAATTATTGCCAATAATTTATAGACATCCAAATTCACAATAAATTACAATTGCAATATACAATTGAAAATTATATTTTAAAAAGCCTCTTTTATTGCTTATATGTGTCATTTATTTTCAATTGATTTTATTGGTCCAAATTATTATAAGAAGATCTTTGGTAGTTCATTAATTGAAATTACAATACATGTACATGCAAATGTGTTTTTTTATCTAGGAAAAAATTAAAAATAATATTATTTAGTACATATAACTATATTTGGAAAAATAAAACAAGTGATACGCATCTATAGAAAGCAACTTATATCGATTCACCCCAAACTCGGTCGAATACAAACTAGAATCATCTCAGCAATATTACGTTTTCGAGTTTATGTTTTATTTATTTATTTACTTATTTATTTTTATATGTGATAGCAGGTAGAAATGGCGAAATTCTCTCAAAATATCGTTGTTTCATTTCAGAGAAAATATGGTGCCTTTACGAGATTGTTATCGTTGTCATTTATATGCAGTGTGCAAAAGCAGACCCTCTAGTTTTCTTTCGGAATACCAGAACGTGTCGTTCCAAGTAAATCTAAAAATCTAGTTGAAAACAAGTAATGTATGCTAATATAATAAAAGCAATCGATTTAGCTTACGACGGAAAAAATAAAACAAATCTCATTAAAAGAAAAATAAGGTAAAGCAATTAAAACATACGTATATACGTACATAATACGGCCGACCCAAGGAGAAATTATGTTTGTCACGAATCCAATTGCGTCTATTTCGACGAATTAATGCAAAAATTCCAATTAATGTGATTAATACGAACGGCCAACACACATAAAATATATTTCAACGAATTCCGGTGACAATTTACGAATCGTATGAGAATATGCAAATACCGGTGTATAAATTAGGCGAACTATTCGAACGGCCTAGAAACATTCGAATCGATCATTTTGCACGTGTCGTTGAAATTTTCGAGGCGAAGAAAAATTCTCGTGTCGTTCGAAAATATCCCGAGAACGAGATTGTTGCGAATTCTCAGAAATGTTTGTATTCACTTGTCGTGTGTATATTTTTTTTCATTATTATTGTTTTCTTATGTTTCTCGTATGATAAATTTTCTCGATTGGTTGACGGAACGTTGATTCAAGGTTGTGTTTGACCTAATGTACACACAAATATAAATCACTCTTCAATTCAATGATATAATGTATCAAGTTCGACATTTCCTGTATTTCAATTTGTATTAAATTAATGATTAAAAAATAAAATATTTACATACATATTTATGTATTGTCTATGAGATACGCCTATAGTATGAGCAAATTTCTCAGTATATGGTATGACATAAAAGTATAACTTTTTATTTGCATAATATATTTCTTGAAAAATGCCTTTAAATGACAAAATTTGCTTGGCTACCAGATAATAAATAAATGATTTAAGAAGTCATTTTAAGTAATTTTACACTCTAATGTGAATTGGCCACACCCATAGCTTCATATAAACAAAATTAAGATGTTTATAATTTCTGGAAAATGTAATAATGGAGGGAATATATAAAAACGCATCAAATAAATTCAATCGATTTTCAAGACTTTTCGATTTATTGAGTTACTTATGTTCAACTCTGAACGGTTCATATGTAAATTAATAACATTAGAACTTCATAAAACTTATCAACTCGACTCCTAACAATATTGCGAAAACTAACAACATCGTCATATTTCATCAACAGAGGCTTCTAGTATTATTTATACATCCATCACATTCAAATTTAAAATATATTCTCCATTCATTACACTTGAAATTCGGCACTGAAATAATACTAAAGAAGCGAAACAACTAGACTACAACACGCGTATTTTATACAATATAGAGGCGTATATACGAAGCTAAGACGTGGATACCTGAAGCTAGAACGACATAATTACGAGACGCGTGTAAAGCGAGCAAAACACAAATCATCGTCATTGTCATCATCATCATCATCATCAGCGTTTAAGGTTTGTGAGAACGCGAGTACTTTCAGTACAAGATTATCTCTTTAGTGAAGTTGGTGAGATTTTCTGCAAGGAGTTTTGTCGTCGCGTGACACTGGGTGTGTTTCAGCTGATACTCTTCATATAATTTCATATTCATATAGATATAGGTAGATATTCATATTCATATAGGTATAGATAGGTATTCATATAAATATACACTATAGGTTTTAATTCTGGACGATTTTGTTAATGAATACGAGAAATGTTGCGTTTTGTTAGAAATAGTGCTGAATGGTTTCTTTCGTTATTTGAAGAGTAATCAAATGCGATTCTTAATATCGCATTTGACGACTGAAGAGTATTAGTGAAATTTTTGAAATGTACAGAAATCGCTTCTATGTGACGACTGAGTTTCACAAAGGGCACAAATGACCTTTTTAATCAATATTGAGTTAAGTACGGAAAATGGTTTTATATATGATACAGAACCATTTTCTGTACTTGACTTAAATTTGATGAAAAAGATCACTTGTGCCCTTTGTGAAATTCAGACCATACGCTCATATATTTAGTGATATAAAGAATTTATATACGAATTTTGAACGTGTGTCGAGATATATCATCAAATCACTCGACCTCCTCATAATACAGGCTCAATTTTGAGCGCACTTTTCTCGAAATTATCGAAAAGTTACTAAGTACTCTTTGACTTTTTTAGTCGTCATTTGTCATTAAAATTTAGATTAATTTTTGTGGAAAATTTTGATTAAACAAAAATTTTACCTAGAAGATTGCAATCTCTTCTGAATAATGTAAAATTGATTTATTCCATGAAAATTCGTTCCAAATGCTGGTGTCAAATATAAAATTATGAACCTTAATTGATAATTCTTTAAATTATGAAAGAAAATATAATTTTAATTAGTAAACTTTCAGAAAAATATGTATCATTTTACACACAAATATTCAGAATACATCACAGTAGTGTATTATATTTAGACATATTGGAATATGTCCCAGTTATCATACATAAAAAATCAGAATATTTCACGAAAATTACATTCGTGTATATGAATACGCTAAAATATTTTAATAAAATTGGCTCAAAATCAAATAAATCGAATGTTGCCCATAAAAGATTAATAATCGACTATCTATCGACAAAAATATTCATTTGATTTTCGATTCAATCCAGCAAAAACAATTTCGCAGAATTTAATAAAAAAATGAATTAAATAAAAAATTCGCCATATACGATTTTCCGAAATTCAACGAATCAAAAATGTCAACCGTGTAAATAAAGAGCGCGCTTGGCGAAACACAAACACAAAAATAGAAGTATCAATTAAAAACGTCGCCGGCAAATTGCTCGATCGATATTCAAAGGAAATTCGAGGCTTTGAGTCGTTTCAATTATATCGGCGTCGCCATTAAAATTAAGCCTTCGAAACGACCAAATTGCAGTAATCCATTCGTCGAAAATCGTCCGGAAAGGCGGTTTTCGGCTACCCGGCAGTTAACCGGTAAATAACCCTTTCTGCGGACGTCCGGTTCCCATCTCACCTGTTCTCCACCGGCAATTGTTTCGAATTTACGACCGCTTTTTTCTGGTCGTAGTTGGACGTCGTAATAAGCTTGTTAGCGGGCGTTCACACGTGGACCGATCTGAGGGATGATGTGGATGCGCTTGTGTATAACGTCGATGGAGATGATCGGTGTTTGAAAGGTATTAAATCAAGTTTTTATGCGATTTAGTGGAATCTTGATTTTGATTAATCTTTATAAACTGGCGATTTATCTGTTGAATATATCAATGCGTAGTTTTGGAGCGTTACGCGGACACACAGCAGATACACACACAAAAATACACAAAATAGAGCTATTTTATGGTTAAATAAAAATATTTTTTTAAGAAATTAGAATAATTACTTATATTTGACTAGTGAAAAAATTCACTTGGTACAGCTTTTGAAGAAATTTTTTGGAAAATTGACTCTTTAATGTCGAGAAAACTGCAACGAATAATGCTCGTTTTGATCAGTCACAGAAAATGTTACAAATATGTGCTAAAATCTTATCAAATTAATTCTTAAATTAATAAAATTATTGCGTCAGGTCTTTAAAAGGTTTTGTAAGAGCCAGTTTTATACTGCTTTCGTTAATTAATAAAAGAGTTAGTCTGTCCTTCCACTATGAAATGATAAAAATCCGTCTCTGTTCCAAGAACTTTCAACTGTTCATAATGAAAGGAATGATTGAAACTATCTGGTTAGTTAACTAAAACGGTGAAAAGTTCGACCCCTAATTGTTATTTTGTAAGTTAAATTGTACTTCATAATTCGAAATTAGCTAATTTCGCAGATGTTCACTTTTCCATAACCATTATCATACGACTCAAATGGAAATACCATATATTCTGCTCCAAAAATTGGTTCAGGTGTGAATTTTATATTATACGATATGTTCATTTAACTTACCTATGTTTCCACATCGCTGAGCTCTTTCTCTATTTTTCAGTGGATAAGTACCTACCAATTTGAAAAGTCCGGAGGAAACGAAAAATTTCCGTACACGAATTACATAATTTGAGTTTCTATCTCATATCATGCAAGTTTGTATGTAATTTTCCATCCATAAGATTTTAATTAACTAATCTTTTTTGTTTCCGTTCAAACATTTTTATGATTTCATTTTGCCCAAAATCAGTCAGAAAAAAATTTTCATCATTCAAAATAAGTCTGATTCTACACGAATTATCTGATCTGCTGTTAATTAATCTACAATAACGACCGTCAAATATATGCACTAAAAAGTGCTATCATTTCATTAACGTTAACACGATAGCTCTGTTCGATTATAATATTTATTCTATTGTAGAACAATAATTTTACGTATAAGTTTAAAAATTCATATAACATAATATGTATGTACACAATATTTATCGACCGAATATTCCTTCAACAAACAAGACTCCTCCATAACCTCACAAATGAACAAGATCAACATTTTTTTCCCCGAATAAAACACACAAGAAAGAATCCACAGAGATCAAAGTCCATGTAGCAGCACCCTCTTCGTGTTCACCCTTCGATAATAAGGGATGTCTATCAGATAAGAGGCGACTCCTTAATTCCCGACTATCTGACGGGACACGAACACAATGTCCCCGAATCCGTTTCGTATTCAGCAGACCGATATACGAGATATTGTTTTATAAAGTGACCTCAATCCACTGTGTAGGCAAGGCGGGATTAGTGTCTTGCTTCTGCGGATTCGGTTCATTCCGTTGATATTAAATCGTCTCTGATAATTGAGCCTTTTAGAGCTGAACGTAATTAACTCTATTTTTCGAGAAAAAAAAAATAAATGATAAAGTAATAATTTCCCGACAATTGCACACATCGATGATTGAGCGCAACGACATTTGTGTACATTAGTACATTTTAACTTTGGTATAGTCATCGCTTTCTATGTGTGAAATTTATTTCTTGAATAATAAAAATTATCGTGATTAAATGAGCTATTCAAATCTAGATGAGATTTAGTCTACTTTTTGAAGAAGAAAAAAATTAAATGTCAAAGCATTTGGTAGAGTTTGTCTCGTTTAACTCTGAAGGACTCAATTGTGGGTGGGATATTTTAGCGAAATTCACAATGTTTGATTTTTTCTCAAAATTCAAACAGAAAAATCTCTTGTTTGGAGGAAAGCTTGTTTTTCATTCACTTAATTAATCCATAATCATTATTAGTTATTTTATTGTTTTTGTTCGTGAGTTTCTATTCGTAATTTTCTAATTTTTATCTCTTGAATTTTCCACAGAACGTTATTATAAGACATTAAGATTTAATTTATTTGAATTTGTGATAATGTAGTCGAGCAAATGTTTTTTCTATCTTAATAATGAAAATTGCTTCTAAGAATAATTACACTGTTCGACAAGAAAATGGCCCATTGATGCACTTAATGAATTTTATGTATTTGGATGTTCTGATCACGAATATCAAATCCATTTTTCTGTAAAACAAATAGTTTTTGAAAAAAATCACATTTTATAGTTTTTTTTTTGTCGATTTTCAACGAAAAATTTGCTTTAAAATCATCATAACATTTTTATTTAATAATATTTTTTTACAAAACTTTCAGAAACTATTAAGCACAAGTGTATTTATGTATATGTCAATTAAAAAAGAAAGGCTCAATTGTTCTTACTTTTTAAAAAAAAAAAATTATTAAAAGTGAATTTGTATAAAATAGTACAAATACATTTAAAACTGCAAAAATTGCTGATAATAAAAAAGTTTGAAAGCATTAAACTGTGCTTAATGCATCAATAAACAACCTCAAAAATCTCAAATTGTAATATAAAATCAAGTTTTGAAAAAAAATTATAAATAGTATAGATTATTAGAGTAACGCTCGCGTCGAGAATATCCCCATACTAAATTGACGCGTTTTCATACAAAATGTGCGCTCACAGATATTAACATATTTCTTTTATGAAAAAGCGATTTGTACAAAAATAAGGATAGGACATGTTAGCATAACACTTTTGAAATATCGAGAAGTATATTTCATATGGAAATTAAGATTGGTATAGTAATAGAAATGTTTTCAAAAAATGTATGATTTTTTTCATGAAAATTCTTCATAAATCAGCCAAAATCAATGTTATATATGTAAATTATTTTTTATATGATTTAGTATTAATCATTTTAACGTTTGAAATCAATTTCATGAAAATAAGATTTGAAATAAATTTATAATTTCGATTATACCTTCTATGGAGTTTGAAATTTTATCGAACTTCGAACTCAAATTGTGAGTAAACCAGTTGTTTGACGTAATTTTTAACTTCAAAATCGGATTCTACGAGGTCGAATTAATAATAATCTCTTATTTATTGAGGGGCCATCAGAAAAGGCGAGATTTGTATATCAGTGTTATCTAAGAATAGTAATTAAAATTTATTGTTTGTTATTATATCGTTGATTCTGAAAATTAGTTAAGGTTCAATATATGTGGTATCGGTTTATTTAATGAATTGAAATCAATTTTCAGTGATTTATATTCCTTTTAATTCGAACGTTTAATACATTTTCTTTCAATATATTCAGCCTATAAATAACCAACATTTGATTTATTATAAATTTGAAATGGAATATCAAATGAATATAATTTTCCTCTTATTATGTTAAAGAGCCTATTTTACATAATATTATATTAAACGCATACATATGCATATGAATATGCGTACTTGTATTTCGATCTGAAAACAGTACTACCCTTTAACCTCGAAAACAGTATTGTGGATTTAATCAAGCAAAATCTGAACTATTTGCCCAGAAACAACTTCTATCTCTCGCATAGCGGTAAACTAGTGACCAGACCGATAGGGGTAATTCGTGCTCAAACCTTAGAAATTAATTGAAACAATGTATAACGATTATAAATGAAAATAACATACATATAAGTATGCATATATCTTTTGTATGAATGTGATTTTAAATGAAATAATATTTGGCGACTAAAAAGACCAAGGGGTACAAGATATTTTTTTGCCGATGTTGAGTTATGTACAGGAATTGCTTTTATGTACGCTTATATAAAAAAGATACAAACGAACTTGAAACGTGCACTGAGATAAATAGTCAAATCACTCGACCTCCTCCTAATTAATTCTAATGTGAATTTACCACATTTATAGCTACAAAATTTATATGTTTATTATTTCTGAAAAATAGAATAATGATTGAAATTAAGGAAATATGGAAAAATACATCAAATTCGTTTGACTCTTTTGTTTTATAGAGTTTATGGAGTCATTTTGAACGTCTCATACGTACATACGTCGAATTTCCTATTACTAAAAAGGTATATTCGATATGAAAACTACATGGACTTTTCAACATGAAAATCATTAGCAGCAACAATTTTCACACCCATCGAAATGTAAAGCACAGATCACATATTATAGTATAATTTTTTGAATTGAAAAATTTTTTTTTCCCATTTTCTAAAACACACATCTGCTTAAGCAGTTTTTAATCAATATTCGCATCGAAACGAGAACGAGCCAGTATTTGTATGTTCATTTGATGACGAAGTATGACAACAGCCTAGCTATTTGATACGACAACCGCGGCGTCAAAGCGGAGTGCGTTTGACGTGCGGCACAAAGAAACCCTTCGCAATACGAATCCGAACGTATTACATACGTGTACAGTTTATCTATATTATAAATATATGAAAAATAAAAAAAAAATAGCTAGAACGATTCTCTGATTTGTTGGTTTGTGTTATCGGTATGTTGAATTTTGCATATGAGTGCTGGTGGGTTGATTTGATCCTATGGAAATGGCGAGCGAGAACAAGGTGAGTTAAATTATTGTTATCGAAGGAAATAAATATGAGGGCTATTTTTCGATAAATAGAGAATTGTGAGTCAATTTTTTCAATTAATAGATGAATAATGGTGAAAATGGTATTGATTGAAGCAGCAATACATTACACTCTCAGCAAAAGTTTCAGTTTAGTGTCCGTTGTAACTCTATCGATAGAGTTGTTTTTCATAATTTTCTTACTTATTTAATTAGTAAGGACTTTAGAATTGAATATTTTAATAGTTAAATTACTTTAAAGTGGTTTCTTTCTTCTTCGGAATGTGTATTTATTATGCAAATAACTTAAACCACTACTCTACACTATGTCAAATAATGAAACGGGCAAGTTTTCAGGACACACATTTCAACGATGATGTTGAGTTTTTCGTTATAGATATACTTTTTTTACATCGTTAGTCTGTTCATTAATATTTATTATTTTTTTATTTTATTTTATTTCTCTCTACAGGGCCCTGCCCCAATGCACAACCATGTCTGTCATAAATGACATATATAACTTTATATAGTTAATATCATTCACTTATATAGTGAAGAACAAGACTCCTAAGAGTAAGTACATAAGTGCACACATAGGAGTCACTAATAATTCGAATTTAATCGAAATAAGGTATAGGTGATGATCATTTGCGGAGCCGTTTCATAAAGCGTTAAATTAACACTTTTTTCGAATCAAATGAATCCAAACATTCTAAAGAAACGACCGTGTCTCCATATCAATTTTTATCGATTGAGAAAAACGACATTTTGACATTTTCCTTACAAAGGTACATTGACAATTTATTTGAACCTAACTACGAAAAAGCAAAGAAAAATCAATTTTCCGCTACGACTTATGTCCAAACGATTTTTATAACTATGTATGTAGTAGAAATGTATTATAAGATATTATATTTTCTTCGGTGTGACACTCAAAAAAAAATGGTACTTAATTGTATTTATAATACAATATTGTAAATTGGAAGTTATATAATGAAAAAATGTCCTCGTATATAATCACATACGACGACTGAATTTCACAAAGGGCACAAGTGACCTTTTTATCGACAATGAGTTAAGTACAGAAAATGATTCTATATAATATATAATACAGAACCATTTTCTGTACTTAATATTAATAAAAAATGTCACATATGCCCTTGATGAAAGTCAGTCATCATATAATATATATGCACCATATTTCATGTTTGCACGTTTATAAATACATTTTAATATCGGATGTATATAAATATACCGTTTTTGCTTATAAACGTCGAATTTGAAAACAGTGCAAAGGCGAATTTCGCGTAAATCGAGCACCATTCGATTAAAAGAAACGGCATTGGAGTAATAAATTGCGTCGCACTTAAAAGCGAGCATAGGACGATATTCTCTTCGGATAAACGAGAACGGTATATATTTTTTAAGCGCGTTTCATCCCAGGCCGAGAATTCCGATTCGTGTACAGGTGTAGAGAGCAAATTTAATTAAAACGAAGCAAAAACGTTCATTGCCGAATGCCTGGCCGGTGTACAAGTTTCACTATTACTCTAGATACTGCAAACCAACCGTACTTGTGAGGAAAAAATGGAATATTCATGTCATCACAAAACAAAACTTTTTTATTTGTTATGTGAACACAGAAGCAATTTTTAAATTCAATTATAATTTTCGAAAAGGGTTCAAATCGTATTTTTTCATAAAATGTGCATTTGTTTAATTATTCTTTGTGCTATTTGCCTTTCAAAGAAAAGTGCTAGCTGTATGAAAATAATTTTTATAGTGACATGAAATTCTGGAAAAATCTTCATTTCATTTTTTACAGTGGCATTTTTTCACTCGACATGATTCATAATTACGCTCTGAAATAAACCATTTTCTTCCCTTCACTTAGCGAGATTTATTGCAAATGAATTTCAAAGCTAGCCAAGTTATTATATATTTATAGCACATACAGATATTATATTTTGTTTGTTTTTATAAGAGCGTAAGAGCGGAAGTTTTTTGAAATATTTTTATTTCATTTGGAATTAAATATGAGTTTATATGACAAATATATGCAGTGGAACTCCAACATACATACGCAATCTGTTCCAGGAAACAGTAAGTACATATATCGATGCGCTCTTGCGCTACATTATAATGTAAAGTGAATTAATTTGTTCCGTAACCTTATTGACACCTATAAAATTATTACAATATGGTTGATTTCGCCGTACTATATTAATTTTGGTACCCCGAGTTGAAAGGTTTGTCAAATGGTTTTATTTTCAAGCTTCGTATCGAGTTCCTTTTCAAATAAATAAACAAATTAATTGAAATGTCCTTATCACATTATTTGAGGCTTATTTGATATTTGATCTTTTCGAAACCCACCGATTTTGACAAAAATAGAACAAATTTTCACAGATTTTCTTTTTATATAAATCGAATTAATATTTTGCTAGACAAAATTGTGCGTATGTATGTCGTGTTTTCACTGTGATTAAATTAAATATGAGAAATAAATCGAAAAACTGAAAATACAATCGAATTCACTTATAATACACAATATAAAGCCTTTCAAACCTCACAACACAAACGACCTCAATGAAAAACACACACAACACACAATATGAATGTACATAAAAAAACGGTTCAAGATTACTCTAAATTATGAAGAACACCGACGAAGGTGATACAATATATTACACTTTAGCACCGGTAATATAATATGCATGAAATATAATAATTTAAGACTCCTTGTGCACGAGCTTCCAAGTCGTTAACACCTCGACATCCAGTTCCGCATAAAAGCGGCTCTAAGTCCTCACCTTAAAAGCGTGTTAAGATTTAAAAAATCGCGGCTTTTATACACACTTTTCATTCTTTCGGTCGGCGAAGAAAGAAAGAAAGAAAGCATCCCCCCTCAGATCATCGTTTTATCTTGTCCAACCTACCCTTTTTGTGTGGGGCCCCATTTTCCTTCTTATTATTATTATTTTTTATTATTATCATTTTTCATTTCTGTTATTTGACTTTAGACCGTCTCAGATATGAAATAGGGCGTGCTTCTTGATGCTTTTGGTTTAAAGTTTTGTGAAAAATTTCGGTTTGAATTGAAATTTATATTCATGATTTATTTTACATCTACATGTATGTTATATTATACATTAATATTTTATATTCGATACATATGAAAAAATATTCAAATTTGACGAAATAATAAAATAATATATTGTAAGTTTTTCTTTTCTTAATGTCTTACATATTTTGATGAATTCCGTATTTTATATGTTCATCGATAATTTACATTTTAAATACTGTTACTTGTCAAAGATGAATTAAGGGACGATCTTTTCACTGAATTAGTAAACTAATCAGTCCTTTAACTGAAAACTGTTGAAATGTTGAAAATCCTTGTAGCGAAGATGGATTTCGACTCTTGCATGCCTGAAATAACTTCTCAAAAGTTTTGAAAAGACCATCTTTTTAAGCTATTGTCCCAACCATTTGGATAGATTCAATTATTATATAAAGATTTTTTTTAACTATGATGAAAATAAAGATAGCCAGTGTATAAATATTTCAATTTGGAGTTCGGAAGTCAGTTAAAGATCAAAATAGCACACAATGCGGTATAGCATTGATGAACAACCCAAAGAAGGGTGCACTAAATCGGCAATTTTGACTCAATCCATATTCAGATTAAATTAACTTTGGATGGATTATAAATGTTATTATTTTGTCTATCTAATTCAAATAATTTGGTTATGTTGCGATTATTAATAACGCAGAAAATGACTTATGAAACACACTTCATATAAGCCATTATATCAGTTATACAGACACAGCAATACGGAAAATCAACTCGATTCCCTCTTCCACACCCCGAAATTCACTCGACAAAACGAAAATCACCACGACGAGCAATAGAAATTCCAATTTATTAACTCGACCCGTATACCGAATCATATTTCGAAAATCGTCACGTTCGACAACATCCACCTGCCGTCTTCAGATAGCGCAACTCCTTCTCCGTTCAGAGAGCTTTGTCGCCTTTTTTTCCACCACCTCGAGAAAAAGTGACACCTTCGAGAGCCACCCTCGAGTTCACCTTACCCCCTATAGCTTTTTAGCACTACGCAAAGCGTCGGGGTGAGGCTATAAAAGTGTGGCGTTTGCGATAAGCGACGTTCGATGAACGGGTCGGTTTGTTCTGCTCCCAGGTGAGCTTATCGTTTTCGAACCTCCGAGGGAAAAAAGCGACTTAGTGTGGCTTCTGAAGACCGTTCTGTTTGTATCTCGATCGAAAAGTATCGGACAGGTGGCTCGATGGCGTAAAAATAAGATGAATCTTGGGTCGTTGTAATATTTCAATTTATGAGCCGTTCGGAGCTAATCGTGAATAACTTCACTAAAGAGGAGTTGTATAAACGGCTTCGTTGGTTTCGATGAAAATTTATTGAAATGTAGTGTAAGTACTAGCATGTTATATGATGACTAAGAAGGCCGAGGGGTACAAGTGATTTCGAGATAATTCGATCTACACCTACGTGTATTAAGAGGAGGTCGAATGATTTGATGATGTATCTCGGTACACGTTCCGAGTTCGTTTATATCCTTTTGTCACTAAATATATGAGTATACATAAAAGCAATCCCAGTACATAATTCAATTTCGGTAAATATCTCACTTGTACCCCTTGGTCTTTTTAATCGTCGTACACTCTCAAAAGATTTTTAGTTAGCGCAGGTCAAAGCTCGGTTTATTTGTAAAGCGCACTGATAAAATAATGTTTTACATAGATGAAGTTTTTCACATGCTTTGCTCAGCTTGTAAAGATTTCTCAAATAGAAAATTACGGCTTTGATATTTGAATCTCATTTTTGTTGAAAAGTGGAGTTAGTTGTGATTAGCTCTGAACGGCTCGTAGGTACGAATTAAGGGTCGGTGTTTTGATTTGTGGTTAATTTTAATCAGATTTACTTTATTGAATTATTTTAATTTTGGGTATTAAGTGAATAATGTGTGTGTATGATATTTTTGTCAATATATAAAATTACGTAATACTAAATTATAAATCATTAAATACTGAAATACACAAGTAAATACATATATTATATACTACATACTCATAAAAAAACTCAAATGATCGATTCTTAAAACAAATTCATCTACGTACGCAAAACTTGATAAAACAACTGATGTAAAATGAATATTCATAAAAGAAGCCAGGTAATGAATTTTCATAAAAAAATTGAATCATTTTCTTTCATCAATGTTTATAATTATCTTAGCAATTTAATTTTCCTTGAAGACAGTCGAATTTACGAGGTGTGAAAATGTAAATTGTAGACTTATTTTCGGATACATGTGTATGTTAATACACTTATACATATGTATGTACTAGTCTTCAGAAGTCGTTCCATCAAACACGACTTGTCTTTCATCTTGTAGGGTACAAAGGAAATCTCACTTGATAAGTTAGTCCCCATTCCGAATCAGTATTTTTACCTGAAATCCGATTCCTAAGCACTTAATCACTGTCACCAATGTCACTCTGCCTAATCCTCTACTTATCATTCCGAATTCTATGTAGCACAAAGATACTACCTTCTGTTACACCATTCAATATGTACGTATTGAACTATATGCTTATATCATACTACATATATTTATACTCGTATTTTATATTTACAGGTAGTATGTTTATGAATCTATCATAGTATGTTTCTTACAAATATTTATGTTTTAGAAACATTATAGCGGTATTTTTTCATATCAAAAAAATGCTGTTAATACAAGTACGTATATTCAAAAAAAAAAAATTGAAATTAAAATAAATCCTCTCATAACGTGTCCTTCTGTAAGGTTCTCTCTTGAAAAGTTTTTAGTTGGTTTATAATGCGATATCTGAAACCCATATAAAGTTTTATTTAACTCTTATTAGAAGTTTCTTTTATTATTTTTAGTAAAGTGTCGCTTTGATCTTCCCAGTCTGCAATTCGCGGAAATACAGTTCCAGGAGGAAATACGAAGAATATTGAAGAATATTATTATATAATATATATATATATATATATATATGAATATTAAAATACGAAGAAAAATGTCAAAAAGTTAAATAAATACATATGTGAAATTGAAAACATTCGAATCTACGATTTTTTGCAAATCGAAAAATAAATCACAGAATTCTCATCTTTAACGCAGAATCTATTTCCAAAGTTTGGTATACGTGTATTTGTTAGGTGTACTAACGAGAATATTTTTTTTATGAAATATTTTGACGATTCAAAGGAATGAATGTAACGATAATAATATTGCTTTTCGTTGAACAAAAAATGTAAAAAAACATGCAAAACGTCCTTTTATTAGTGCATCTAACAAATATACTCGTACCATAATTTGACCTACGATAACTAAAAAACTATTGAAAGTTGCGCTTTTGTTCTTCACTTCAATTTCATGTCTACACATAGACTACGTTTCTACAATTTTTCATCAAAATAATGTGAATGTAATACATCATAAACGAAAGACAAGAAAAATGTTAAAATTTTAAAATATATTGAAATCAGGTATGAGAGATCGCTTAATTAATTCAATAAAAAAACTGACCAACATATGTTACAAGTATGCACACTCACGAGATTATACATACGTATTTACAGCCATTTACCATGCCATTAGTACATTTTCAAAAAAAATATCAAACACAACATAATATGACGACTGAAAAGGCCAAGGGGTACATGTGACATTTTCGCCGAAATTGAGTCATATACAGGAATCGTTTATAAGTACACTCATATATTCGGTGACAAAAGGATAAAAACGAACTCGGAACGTGTACCGAGATACATCATCAAATCACTCGACTTTCTCTTAATACATGTTCAACATTGAGCGCGCTTTTCTCGAAGTCACTAGTACCCCTTGGCTTTTT
Source organism: Cheumatopsyche charites (assembly GCA_024721215.1). Taxonomy (NCBI): domain Eukaryota; kingdom Metazoa; phylum Arthropoda; class Insecta; order Trichoptera; family Hydropsychidae; genus Cheumatopsyche; species Cheumatopsyche charites. The sequence goes on from CM045587.1 coordinate 4,326,353, forward strand.
CTGTCGTCATATAACGGCACAGTTGAAGGTCTTCGATCACACGTTTTCGCACCACGAACGCCATTAAATATGAAATATCAAAGCTACATCTAGAATCATTTATCAAGGAAAACACACAAGTCGCATCAGTATGCCGGCGAAGTTTGTGCGTCACGATAGTTTTCGGCGAACCCCACTTCGCATAAATTATTATGGCGAGATGTGGTGGAATTTTCCGACTCGCGACCGAAATATTCGATATTCTTCCCGCGTATATTTTAATATTCGACAGGTACGTGCTTTAATAGAAAACCGAGTCGCCGTAAAATTATTTCTTCGATTTCGGCCGTGGGACGAGGTGCGGTATTGGTTTCGATCTGTGGGAGCTTTTGGGAGAAGAGAGAAAATTTTTAAGGATATCAAATTATTATATTGTTAATGAACGTATCATTATATTGATGTATGAGTCGTTCAGAGCTAAGAGATTTAGAGAAAAAATATGATACTTGCTTAATGTGTTTTTCAAAATTTCCTTTTATTTTTCACTGTTCAGAGATCATCAAAGTAATAAATATGCTGTGAATATGGTCAGTTCATATAAGACTACAGAATGAATGAAAATGACTTCTGAAATAAATTATTTATTAATAGGTGGTCAAACAATTCAGTTATTTAATGGTTTGATACTTAGTACATTAAATAATGAGGTTTTCTATTAAAAGCAGAAATTATCGATATCGACGAAAATTCGTAGAAATGTAGCGAAAATATAGATATGAAATATTTTTTATAGATGAAACGATAGTGAGATTTTCGTTATTTTTTTATATGTGTATCAAATATGGAACAATGGTGTTTTAATATGAAAATGTCAAAGGATTGTAAATATGGAATATATAATTTAATTTTGAATTAACGCGTTTTCAATACAACAAATCACTAAGCAATAATCTCATAACGTATCCTTAAAAAAATATCACACTTCAAAGTTATAGCCGATATTGTTAAAAAAAGCCTAGTAAAATTTCAATCCTAAATATTTTTAAACTCAATATCGATCCTGTTGTTTTTCTTTTCAATGATACTATGAGTGACTGAATTCATGCAAAATCAGCAAATGATCAAAACCATAAGTAATAAATATCGCGATGTTCCATAATAGTCGCACGTTTCATATTTGTCGCCCTTCCCATATAAATATATTTTTTGGCAATCCTCACTACCTTAATCCCCAATTATTTCAATTAATCGAGTTTCTAGTTTGATATAAAAAATATATATGAATAAAAATTTTAATGTAAAAACAAATAAAACAGCTTTATAACCGAGTTTCACTGTACAAACCGGTGTTTCAACCCCCGCGGCAAAACTCCCTCTGTCAGAGGGGGTAGTCGCGCAACGAGCACTCAGTTTCGGTCAGACCCTCGCCGGACGAACAGGATTCGAAGCGGAGCTCGTTTTTAGCACAATCATGAAAAAAATGTACTCTATTCAATACATAAACGACTCTTATCTCGACCGTTAAATCGTGACTCAGATCCGAGTGGAGGAGGACGATTGATTTTGTCCGTGGACCGTTCGTGGATATACTTGATATGTTCCTATTGTATTCCTGTTTTGGTGAGTTGAATTATTTATTTGCAGAGTGTTTTTATTTTATATCGATTTTAATTTTGATATTGAATACTGCTATATATACTATACACTATATATATATATATATATATATACTTGAATACTGCTAAAGATTTTGTTAAAAATACCTAATCCTACTCACACTTTTGTTATTTTGATATGTACCTACAGAAGTTCAAGGAATTGAGCGTGTGAATAACCTTAAAATAGTATAAAGCGAATTCCACACATTTTAAATTATTTTTTGTAAATATCATATGAATACCTAACCTATTCTATTACTAAAAACAAGACGTGTATAGTGTGATTGTATCAGTATGTTTATTATATTATATCAGTATATTAGTAGCACGTTTCATAAAAAATGTTAATTTATTAGTTTTTTTTTATTTCAATTCATGTAAATTATCAGATGAAAGTTTTGTAGAATTAATACAAAATACGCATGTGAAATACAATTTTAAATGGAAAAGTTAACTGTTTTTAAAAAGTTATTTGTTCGCTCAATACTTTGAGCTACTCTAGATATATATTTTTAGTGTATGTTCATTAAGATATACATATGTATATCTATAAGTATCAATTATGGGAAAAGTTTTTTGATGCTCTTTTGAAAATATTAAATTAATTATAGAGCATTTCATTCCTTTTACATGAAAATACCGATCGATCGAAAAGTATTTAAATAACTTGGAGGGAAATAATTGTTTTATATGCGATCAAAGGTGTGCTTTCACCTGGAAAATTTCGTCAAAGTCGTATCGGGTCCGATGATCGCATTTTTCGAGATTTCCCGGGAAAACCGTCAAGCAAAGTGGGTCGAGAGCGTGTCGTTTCGATTTTAAGGTGAATTTCGTGAATGCGATTAGCAGCAGTTATTTTTTCGTGATCGTTCGTTATTTTCAATACTGACTGCGATTTATATAGGTGGTTAAAACGCAAACGAAAGCGAGCCAGAGCTTTTATAGAGTTTCGTACCTGTAAAGTCAAAGCTGTGAATGTTTTTTGTGAAGTACTCAAAAAAAATGTTTTATTTTTCAATTAAAATGAAAAAATGTAGATATACTTAAAATATTTATTTTATAAATATAGTGATTCTTGAATTTGTTAATGGTTTATTCTTAAAATTTTCGGAATCGTTTTATTCTCAAAATTGAGAATAAATTCTTGATATGAAAAAAAATATGATTTGATCAAATCATTATTTTTTATTTAAAGGATTTCATTAAATAGAAAATATTATGATAGTTACTTGTTTCAAACGATCACATAACAGAGCCCGCCCAAAATGAATCCATATAATATAATCAAATTATTATAATCTTTTATTTTGTATTATTTTTTTAATTCGAAGACTTTATTAATGAATATTATAAACGTAATTTCGTATTATTTATGTATGTACTTATGTGAGTTATGTATAATTTAGCAGTATCGATCCATTTACATTCAATAAAATTTTCAAATCACATAATACGTTTTAAGAAATATCGAATCATTTCTTTTTTTACCTATCTATTATTATGCATGTACATATGTATATAGAAGTACAAAGGGATGTTTGGTATTAATTTTTTTTCATTTCTATTCATATAAAAAGCATGATCCTTTACCAAATAGCAGTGAGAAGTTTCTTCAATATTGTAGAAATCAATTCACACTTTCCATATAATATTATATCGCACCTGGGTTGTTCACCTTAGAGTCGATCGAATCCACCTTGATTCAACCTTCATAATTCGAAAAATAGCAATTCTATGAACGTTTTATACGAAGACAAACTTTCACGCATAGTTTATTTTGTTCGCGATCCCGTTCTTATTTTAACATGGGATTATTTTATCAAAAGCGAAATGAAAAAAGGCGAAGGATGAAAATTTGAATATTTTCATATCTCCTACGCGAGCATAGGCTTATAATCCTCTGTAAAAAATGTGATATTTTCTCGTCTTGAGTGAAGACTTATGTCAGCCGAATGTAATTAAATTTCACTCGGATGTTTTCTCATTCCTGTGATCGCAAATATTTTCATTTGCTGTGTGCTTTATTTTGTGAAAATGTAATTCCATATTTGAATGTAATTTAGTTGATGTATTGAAAAAAATCTTTGATATTTGACCAAATTTAGTTGAGATTCATGAAAATTATATAGTTGTGACATCGATGAAAATGAAAATTATATTCAAATTACCATATTTTACATCGGTTATAATTTTATTTTCTATTCGTAGGAATGTATAATATTACAGCTATATCGTATCAATCATTCGAATAATGATGTTTACTTTGTTAATATAAAGTTCATTTCAGTTGACATTTAATTTATTCGATGTATCATGCTATTAATAATGTGATTCTCCATCATTTCAATTTATTTATATTAATATATTGTATTATATTATATTAATTTCAACAGATATTTTTGGCGATTTACTGATTAGAAGACTCGCTGTGAAATTTCTTTGTAAAGTCATTCCTCTTATAGAGTAGATCAATAAATAATTTAGACCGCAATAAAAAGTTATTTTCGTAGAGGTCATATAAGATTCCATCTGTTGAAGTGCAATCAACCCCTTACAATATAATATAGGACGTAAATGGGGTTACTCAAGGAAAATTTTTCGAACAACACAGTCTTTCGTATTTGATTTATATTTTCTGGCGCAATATTCGTACTTTTTGATAAAAAACAAAATAGTGAATGGTTTTTGTATATAATTCGAATTTGCTTTTGATGTAACATTTTTCCCAATGGCGCAAAAGTCAGAATTGGACTTAATCCTCTGCTTTTTAATGGTTTCATTACTATTGGCTATTTTTTATTTGGTTAGCCCTTTAATAACACCTACATTGGTCACAAATGGTACAAATCATAGAAGTAAAGGTAACAGAAGCCAATCGCTTCATCAAGTAGAAGCTACGGCCTCCGATAGATGTCTCACAAATCGTTCGGCATAAACACGAAAACGTTAGAATACGTTAAAAAAACTATTACATGAGTTGAATTAAATTTTTTATCGAAATAAACATTCTAAAGGAATGAATCTCGATATCAATGAATCAATGAAAATAAAAATGACAATTGATTCTTGCCAGGCCTCAACATGATTCGAATCAGAATCAATAGAACACTGAACCCGACTTGACATGAACAAACGTTTTATACCTATGTATACTGTAAAAATAGGCATAATTTTCCAAACTATCGAACTGAATCACTCAGCCTAAAAGCGGAAACTGCCCTCTCATAAAACAAACTCGAGACAAACCTTCAGACTGTCGTCACCTTGCATCCAACTCGACTTATTGACCCAATCGTCGTGTGTAAGGAGCGAAAGGTCGTCCTAGTCAAACTCAATTACGACTCAGACGAGGTCCAAGCCGAAAAGGACCGAAGAATAAATCAATAAGGATCCCCAGCCAGGGTCGAGGGAGTTTCCTTCGAATCTTCGGCTCAGGTGAGTCTCTATATACCAAGGTTTCCCAAATGGTGAAAATCACTGAAGCGCTACTTCGAAAAGAGCATCGAAACTATATTTTCATCAAATTTTCAGATATCAGGAAAAAAATTTCACCTGTGGTGCTATCAACTTTAAAATTTCGAATGAAAACTAAGACATTCGAAAAAAATTGAAATTTCTAAAGGTTTTCATTAGCTAATTAGAAATAAGATTTAGTAGGTCAATAAGGATAAATATTGAAATAACTGGGTCGTAAAAATGAAGTATGGGAAACCCTGGTCTATATAAACTCTCGAGTGGAAGAAGTTTGATTCGAGTGAGTCTTCGAAAGGCTTCGACTTTTTATCGAGTCTAAAGATCGACTATTTCGTTTCGTCGGTTCGGATATGCAGGTATTTTCGAATAAAATGATATACAACATATGATGATGAAATATGGCATGGGGATCAAGTGACATGACGATGATTTTGAGAAAAATATGATCAAAGTAAAAATTGAACCAATATGTATTGGAAGGGAATAAGTGTTTTGATAATGTCTTAGCAAAGGTTCCGAAATTGTTTATATCCTTTTGCCACCAACTTCATGAATAAATATTTATAAATACAGAAACAATCTCCGTATTAAAATTATAATTTTAAATGTAGCATTGGTTCATATTTGTCACCTTTTATCCATCATCAAGAATTTTTATTTCGACTTATACAGGTATATTTAGAGCTTAAAAATATGGTAGACGATTTTCTTTTGTTTTTATCCTTATATGTATGTAACATACAATTTTCTAATGGTTTAACTTTTTTTTTTAGCTTAAAATGCTTAATTATTACGTTGTATAAAATATCATATTTTTTATACAATATAAATATTTTTTGAGATGTTAAAACTTCCTAAAACAATTCCGCATTTGCTTAATCAGCTTCAGAACGAATTCAATGTTACTTGTACATTATTTATTTCACTCACGTACAGTTGTATATGGATATGAGAAAAGTTAATTCTACCATCAATTTCTTACGCTCTGATTTCAATATAGGTATAAGTGTACCCGTAAAACTTTGAAGAGAATCGAGTTGCTATCTCTAGATCTGCTTTTACACATTTCAGACTTTCTGAAAAGTGGTCGGACTTTATTCACAGTTGCGATTCCCCAGATAATTTAGTATCTGAAATCTTTTGTTTTCTCACCGATATAGATGATAATATGGACGTCACTCAAAATTAAAACGCTTCGATAAATAAGAAAAAAATATTTATATTTATTAAAAATTTTGTATAGATATACCTAGATACGAAATTTGTATGCAATCCGTCGGATGTTATTATTTTTTTTTAATAAGTATATTTCTTAATTTGAAGTAAATAGTGAATTTAAAAAAAATCATTCATTTGTTTTTTTTTAACACGACTAACAAATGTCTGGTTTTTCTTTACATTTCATCTTAAAAATTATTTCCTTGAATTGATGACTGGAAATATCAAAGTGACACTTGACTAAACAATATTATATTAGCGATTTTTAATGAGAGTTTAAAAAATGAAATTCTAGTGGGTTTGGACGTTATACAATAAAGCCACCACAAATGTTATAAGGGGAGCGTTATAGGGAGAATTTACCGTTTAAAACGCGGAGAAATGAGCAAGAATGTATCGAGTTGAGTTTTATACAGGATTTCGAATTCAATAGAAGGGTCACCAGAGGAAAAACTCACGAATACCGCTGGTGTATAATACTTTTTACATCGGCAAAGTGAAAAACGTTCAAAGTCGAACAAAGGTCGCCATTGAACGAGGCTCAGTGCGAATGTATTTTATTATTTTAATTAAGGGGCGAACTCAGGGGGGTGGCTGAAAAAAAAAGGAAAGTCGCCTTCGTTTCTTTCGACAACGATTTCTGAACTTTGTTGATAAAGCGTTGCTCGTTCCATCGGAAGGGAACAATTACTTGCAGCGAATTCTGAATCTTTTTTAGGCTCGACCGATTTTTTTTCGTGGAAAAAAAGAACGGTTTTGTTTTTTTCCGACTGCCGCACAGCGCTCATAAGCCAGAATTGTTAATTTGAATCCTAATTGCGATTCCCGCCTTATTTATAAGCCGCCATTTCCACAAGTTTCATTTTATGTCAACGCTAACGAGTCGCGCCTTTTCGCAAATGCGGTAAAAGGAGGGTATGATTGTGCTAATTGGATGTGTAATTCCTGTATAACTACAAATTGAATTTGAACGGCGTAAGACATAGTAATTTAGAATTTATGAATTTATTCAAATATTCAAGAATTTTAGTTTAATTAATTATTTAAATGGTTCTATATATTTTATCAGAATACATAAATCATGATGTTCTCGTTTTAAATATTTTGAAAATTATTGAATCGAATAAAGAAATAATAAGCTTTAGTTGATAAACTAGTCATATGGTACTATTTACGTGCATAAATCATTAAATATCCTTTCGTCTATAATATTGCATTGATATCTACATTATTTATTCACTGAATACTATAATACAATATATTTTAGAAAATCAACAAAAAGTAATTTAAGCTTTGTTATTTAAATCGATGAACAGCCGATATATTATACTTCCAATAAAATTGTAAAACTGATCAATTTAAACGTAATTCAATGGATGATTTTTGTTAGCAATTAAATTAAACACATAAAAATTAGGCCCATAAAAAATTTAGCTTCACTCTTAATCTAAAAATGCTAATTGATGTAGTTGTAGTTTTATCTCTTATTATATTTCGCTACTTTTCTATTATATTATGAAAAGAAACAACTTTTAATTTTATCACCTTTACATACATACACGTATATTTAGGTATAATCGTTCGAAAAGGTACCAATATTCTGCTGAAAAAATATGGAAATCGTATTCAAATTGACACGAACACACAATAAAATCTCAATTACGACCATTCAGTAAAACTTGAGCATTAAAAACGTTTTCGTGTAATTATAATTTAATAGCTGTACGGGGGGCAATCGTACGCCGAAACAAAGGCGCGGTAAAAACTTCATTAAGCTCATTATGCCATAAACGTCTTTATAATCGTTATATATTACATATTATTATATTATAGAAGATCGACCCGGAAAATCCCGGATAACTCATCGTCAAAGGGGTCTTGTGTCACACGATTTTCAACCCTGTCCTGAAAGCTCAAAGGGCTTTTACGTGAAAGAGGCGGAGTTGAATGTGGTACGATGAGAGTATATATAATATTATTTTAGATGCATGATATTATATTATTGAGAGTGCTAAGCATATGTTATAATTCGTCAATGAAGAGGTTTTAATTCTATATCATGTAATCACGTTGTGAGAACGATTGATGTACATAATGACACGTAACACATCGCGTATATTTCAGTTTTGTTAGACTAAAATATACTAATAAAATATATCTAATTGAAATCATATGACGACTGAATTTCACAAAGGGCACAAGTGATTTTTTTTATCGATATTTAGTTAAGTGCAGAAAATTGTTCTATATATGAAATAGAACCGTTTTTTGTACTCAACTTCAATTCAATAAAAAAGATCACTTGAGTCCTTTGTGAAATTCGGCCGTCATATGATGTATTAAAGATTTAGTATGTGACTATGAAATTCACAACTATTTAAGTTATCCGAAAAAACAATAGTACAATGATATTCATATAATTTATTGGAATGAAAATTGAAAATCATACGTTTTCATTATTGGTTGAACATGAATATTAAACATTGAATGTATCAAATTTTAAAAGATCGATAACTGAATTCCATTTAGCTGTCAGTATGTTTGTGCCCAGTTAATAAATTATACAGTCTCTAAAAAAAGGAATGGTCGTTTTTGTATTTATTTACTAATAAAAAAAATCTTTCAATTATGATAGATATTTTTCTGACGAATTAAAAATAATGATTTGCAAAATTCATTTCTAAAAAAAATATCAATTTATTAAATCATCTCTAAATTCGAATGTTTTTTTCTATTTCTGTGTTCAAATTTTCCGTACAATTTCACTAAATCATCGTAAAAATTCACAACGATTTTTCTTCAGCTAAAAGGTAAAATTGTTATAGTTCCTGCTGTGAGGGTGCGTGGCTTTAATCATAATATTAAATAATATCATACTACGCACCAGGTATCGTTAAAGCTGGAATGCTAACTCTTTAAAATATTTTACGAATGAATGCTCCCTTTTTTATTTTTTTGGGAATTTTATTATAAAATTAATTTATCTACTCGCGTAATTTTTCATAATGATTTCGAATTATATTCGTCTATAGCTTCACTTTCAAAATAATTATGTATATATTTTTATTTTCTAAAATATTTCTGGATAGAATATTATATTTCACGTAACATAATATTGCCGATGTGCGATATGGTTGAAATGTAGCAATTGCATTCACTCTAGAGAGCCATAGTGCAATGTTGAATCGAATTTGTGGATTCTCATATGCATCATGACAAACCGCTTCCTAGTCAAATGCAATATGCGTAAATATGTTCTAAATGAAATGCGAAACTTCAGAATTCAAATTAATAAGTCATATTTCAAATATTTGTAGTGATATTTTCATGAACTTTAAGCGGATTAAGAATTATCTAGTTTTATTCATCGAATATGTTTCGTGTGTGAATAAATATGTATTTTGTGAAAGGTCATAATTTGAATAAATAATATCAATGATAAACAAAACATTATTTCATATACTACTTGAAACGATTTTGGTTTGAAATTTATTTAACAGATTACTGTTACAGCTGTGAAATGAGAGGTATTTAAGCGAAATCTCGGCGAAACCGCATAAGGTCTAGAGGTACTTTCAAACTGAACCCCGATTTTCCTAGACGTGAAATAGTTAGTTCAAGTAGGTCAAAGTTTTCACCTGAAAACCGAAAATTGACAATATTTTAGAAATTAGAATTATTCAATCAAAATTCAAATCTGAAAATATTTCGCGAAAATAATTTTTGATTTTATTCAGTTTAATATTAATGATTGTAATAACGATAAATTAATAAAACTATCAAATGTATTTTCAGAATTCCATTCTTTCTTCTATTTTGTAAGGATTGATATACAAATTTTGGTCATAATAAGCCACAGATGTGGTCAATTCACATTAGAGTACAAAATTAATCAAAATAAAATAACCAGTTCAAACGACACTTATGAGCTTCATCATTATCATTATCGATTGCAATTATCATTTTATGTTTACAACATCAAGTTAAAAACACGCTGAAATGAAATATAATGAGAAATAAAATACATTTAGAAATGAAAAAAAAAAACAAGAATTATGTTTTCTGAGAATCGTTCATTAATTTAAAATGTATCTTTAATGGAACATAATACAGCCTAGGCAAAAAAAAATACATTTTATTTTGATTTGGTACACTGAAATAAAATGAACGTTGTGATAATATTTACAAAATAAAATTTTGAAGCGATAATAAATTATTGTATTTTATCATTGTTATTATTTTATTTATTTGAATATACATATCTTTTTTCTTTTCAGGAAATTGAAAAACCACAACGAAATGATCGCGTGTGATTTCTACAGCCCACAATATAACAACGAAAGTTTCGCAGATGATTAAAACAAGAATAACAATTACATTTTCTACTAAAATTGTATCATTAAATACGATACAATAATATTCAAAATGGGAAACCATTCGAGATCATACTTCGAAATTTTAAGCAATTTCAGTTGCCTGAAATGGATTTACTTGGCTGCAGTAATCAAACTACACTCAGGTACATACTTTTCCTTAATATTTTTTTCAAATACGTTATAGGAATATTTTATAATTATATACATATCTACGTACAAAACAAATCGATTTCCGAACACTTTGCTTAAATCCGTTCCTTTTTTCGCCGATTGAATTAGTGTCGAGCGAAAAGCTCTGATTTCACAATCTATTCAGTTTTCGCTTTAATGTGCTCACTCCTTTGAGAGTTTTCGAATTGAAAATTCAACTAAAAACCGTGGACCGTAGCCTTCGCTCGAATGCTATTCAATATTTTGAATATGTACCTCTTTGGGTGTTTACGGCCGCAAAACGTTCGCAGAAGCAAAAAGTGCGGACAGAAGCTTACTCGGGCATTGAATGAAACTGTCTCGAAAGAAAATAGGAGAGGAGAACAAATTAGGTCAACCGAATTTTCAGCCGTAATTTGATCAATATGACTCGCTTTAGATCTTTTCATAGAAATAAAATGTTTTTAAGTCGATGTGAATAGTAGATAGTATGTATTGAATTTATGTTTTTTTAGCCGTAGCAGATTTGTAATAAATTTCATGATACATAGTATTCAGTTACTCACAAAATTGAACGTTCACCTATGTAGCTTTTGCAAAAGATAATAGAGAATTTCATTTCCTTAAAATTACTCATCTCAGATCGAATTAAAAATCATGAAGTATAGATTTTTTCAAAGGTTTAATATAATATTATATGGCAAAATATTATAAGAATCGTGCGTGTGATGAAATAAATGCAAAGCTAAGCATGAAATTCGTTTTCACTTGTTATTTTTTCACCGAAAACTATTCTTAAATGTAATATTAAAAGAAAAATTTATCACGCTACACTAACAGTTAATTAATGTGCATTTCAATTTGTTATTCGATCTCGGATAAAAATTTGAGTTCCAATATAAAACATTCAAATCGACTTGAAAATGTATGTATGTAAATATGAAATCTTCTATATCTGACACACACGAGGGAAGCCCACCATCCCGCCTTTTAACTGCACCCCAACTCTATGTCAGCTTGTTAGGCCGGCCTAGTTGGGTACCAGCAAAACTAGGCGAAACTACGGGCGCCACATTTACGTTAATAGGGAACTCTACATTTAATCATTATTAAAACTATCGCGAAGGACAGCTTTCCAGGGGGCATGCGGAATGCCAAGGAATCTAAGGATTCGCATTACGATAGGACGTCTCTTCGTTTGCTTACTTTTTCAGCAAACTTACGAAAAGCTCTAAAGGCGGAAAGTGAGGAAAGTGAGGAGTGAAAATTGAATACTAAAAACTAATATTTTAAGGAATAACTTAATATTCATAACATTGAATCAATACTGTTTGTTTCCGTACGAAATCTGGGTCCGAATTAACTCTGAGTCAGAAAACCATTTTCTAGCGAACACGCTACGATTAATCCATTATTAAAGTCTAATTCGATAAACGAGGTTCTGTGAACTTGAAAGATCCATTTGCTAAATTACTTTATTTCTATTAATGCTTTCGTGAGTTATTGTTGTTCCGACCGGCGTGCTACTAAATATTATTATTATATCAATTTTCGTTTTTTCGTCTAATATGAAGTTTCGCTGTAAAATTTGACTCTAATATTTGTTTTAGCATCAAAGTGTCAAAATATATTTTTAAACATTGAAATAAAGGGACTGAAATATATCGCATAGCTGTAAAAGTATTTTTCATTTTCTTGATTTAATTCTGTTCTGTAGACAGCCTTCTGTTGTTAATAATGAATCAGAATCGAAAACTAGTGAAAACAGTTCACAGTATGAATTTATTCAGTACTTGTTCCACTTTCCATGAGAGGACATAAAAATATTTTCCACCATGACTAATGTTTAAATAATTTATCCAATTTTGAAGAAAAGTAGTTTAAGAAACGCTCTTACATATAAAGATAAAATTTTATTCAAAATCAATATTTTGTATATAATATTCTCTTGAGAGGAACTTGAAAAAGAACAAACCTCAAATAGACAACCAATATCTAAAATCCGTCCATTCGTAAGCGGAAATCTTCACCATACACAATCCGTACGTCTTTAAAACACCTTACAAGCACGACACACGTTTATGCAATGCAATATAAATCCACAAAGGCAATATACAGCCGGTTCTTAACAGCGAAACGAAACACTGGTCTTTGAGACGGTAAATCTCGCCGTTTTGCTCGCCATCCACTTTGCCCAGAAGCGAAATCGTTTCTGAGCACCACTATACGTGTATTATGTCGCATATTATATATATATCACGCGATATAATAGGGCCAGTGCACACGTTCTTCGTTCGCGGTGGGCCATAAATCGCGAGCAGACTTTTTAGTTGTCCACACTCACTCATGTACAATAAATACGCGTCGGGAACAGAGCACGGGCCGATTGCTAACATCGTGTCGCCGTTACGTTGGTTTGGTACCTATCAGTGGTGTAGTACTAAATTTTTAGGTCGTAAAAAGTTCAAAATAATTACTAAGATATTCAGCTTTAAAATGCACAAAAAATAAGTCTAATCTGAGTTTGAATGAAGTCAGAATCATCATTTTACTGCAACCCTCTTTTGAGATTGCTTCACAGCTAATACTCAATGAGAACTAGCTAAAATTTTGAATCCCATAACTCCAAATGCCTCTTAAACTGCAAATTGTTAGAATTGAAACATTATCCATCTTTTTTTTAATTCTTTGAATTGAAAAACGGAGTCAAAAGATGCCATTTTGACATAATTAAAGTTATCCAAACGGCTGTGAAAACATTCGTAAAGGAGTATCTTTAAAAGCATCTTAAAATGCATATCAGAAAAATATATGTAGATGAACATAAAAAGTACTTAGAAGTGTTTTTACTGTTTATGCATGTATTATGGATAGTTTTTTTAGAGAAAAAAATATATATCATGACATTAAAATGCACAATGTACCAGGCGGAACCTTCGAAAAGAAAAATCGAAGAATTAAGAGTTACGTTGATGTAGATATAAGTGAAGAAATTCATTGATACCAGTAAATTATAAAGAATTTATATGACTACTGAAAAGGCCAAGGGGCACATGTGACATTTTTAACGAATTTGAGTTATGTACAGGAATCGCTTCTATTTTACAATGATATATTTGGTGGCAAAAGGATATAAACGAACTAGGAACGTGCACCGAGAATTATCAAATCTTTCGACCTACTCTTAAGGTACATGTTCAACTTTGAGCGCACTTTTTTCTAAGTCACCCCAAAGTCACTGTACCCCTTGTCCTTTTCAGTAGTCACATGTGTTCATCATTTTTTTTTCTTTGATTTTTGAAAATTTCATTATGTCCCTACTAAAGCTGGCGGGACACTGTCCCGTCCCAAATACACCACTGGAGCCAATGTCGACTCGTGGTCCACGGGGAGGCTGTATTGCCATGTCTGCCTTGTGTATTATGTGTTTAATATATTGCGGTCTCGAAATGTGCCGTTTGGTTGTCGGAAAAAAATTGGATGTTCCCCCGGTTTTTGTTCGTCTCGGTCCTGTTCGGAGGTTAAGTTTAGATCGATGTTTCTCAACTGAGGGATGAGAACATCGACCGAAACTCTCCTCCTAGTGAAATTGTATATGTATTAATCAGGGGTGAAGTGCTGTATTTAATACAATATATACTACATTTAAAATTTGATTGGGCCCTATCAAAATGGGGAAGAATATATCGACACAACTTGAATTTATTTATTAAGCAAAACTAGATTTTTTTCACAACTCTTATTTTCGATTTTGCAACCGACTTTGTGAACTTATACATAACCTATGTGTTTGTACCACATATGTAGATATATGTACATTGCATGTCGAAGACCTGTCGAGGTCGCGTGCAAGACCGAACAATTGACCCCAACAAAACGATCTAGAATAAAATCAGCACCATTACTAATCTTGCTCCAAGAAAGCTGGCCAAAGCTCTAAAAATTAATTGTATCGCTGCAACGATTTGTCTTGCTAAGTTTAAAGAACTGAAAGTTTAAAATAGTCATTAATAAACGAATAAACGTGAACAGGATAAAAGTTAAAGTAATTGGATTTTTATATTGGCATATACTTTTACACGTGACAAACATATTTTTTCAATTAAGTGCATGGAAAAATATTTGTAATGGATGGACCTATTCTTTGATTAAAGCAAATAAAAATCGATTATCTACATATTAGTTATTTAAAAAAAATGGAAATGATTAATTTTTATCCCAAAACTATTGGATTCGTGAAAAAAATGTTGAAACGATTTTCCTGTTAAAAAATCGATTTCCCATGAAAACTTAAGTATATATCGGATGTTATCAAAGTAAAAAATAATCAGGCTTCATAATCTATCGATTGAGATTCATTTGAAATCTATTCCCTGTAAGTCACCGTTGAGCAAGAATGCTTGTACCCATACTCCTTTGTATGTAGTGTTTCAACGAAAATTGAAACCGCCATCGAAAAACGCAAAACCGTTTTCGAATTTCGCTACATCGTCAGTTTTCGAATCGGATTTCAGCAAAGCATATTTTTATTCAAATGTTTGTAGATTTATTTTCAATAATGTAACCGGGGCACTGCGAAACCACGCGAACACGTTCTTATTCCGGTTGTTTAACGTAGCAAACATGAAATAAGTCGCGCTCGATATATTCCAGAGCACATATTTCACATGCATAACGACACAAAGGGGACTGTTTTTCATGCGAAAAATAATACGAAACAAGCCCAAGTAAAAATATCATACACAGAACAATATCGAGGAGCGTTTTCACAATAATAATCGGGGACCCCGAGTATTGGGCGGGTATTATTTGTGCTCGGCGCTTTTGTTTCGGCTTCGCGGATGAAACTAACCAGACGTCTTGTTATCTCGATTTTTCATTTCTATTGTCGTCACGTCGAAATGAAGTCTTTGTGTTAAACAAAAGTTCGTGGCTTTCTGGGAGGGTTCCATTGTCGAGAAATATCTCTACACTGATTTAACTCTTTCATCGTATCGCGGCGGAACGAATTTCGCGCTACTTAATGAGCCGAATTGGAGGATTTTCGCTGTCTAATTACGAATCGAATTCGTCTAATTATCGATTGTATTGAATTTTGTATGCTTAAATAAACCGATTGTGGATATAGAATATTTCGGTATTTGACATTTTGTTTTTTGTATACGTGTACGTATATCTGATATAATAATAATATATAATGATCAAAGGTCATTTCATTGTATTTTTCTAGAAATATATTGACTACATAAGTATGTAAACTTATACATATGTATGTAGACAAACATTTCCCGGCCGATACGTTATGTACATCGCTAAAATTTTGTTAACGGCAAAACAAATATTTTCGACGTGAAAATATCAGAAAAGACCCCAGGGGACTGAAGCATGGAAAAACAACAATATCTGAAGTCATCTTTCGATGAAAAAGCATATTATCCTACAAACAAATTATCCGAAAAGTTCGGAAGAAAAACCTGTTGAAAAAAACATTTATAAACATCTACATATGATCAAATATAATTATGGTGGAAAATTAAACGAAATTTTTATATCCATTTAATACTATTGTATTAACAAGCATATTAATATATTATGAAAAAATGTTTAACTATTTCTTATATGATATTTCCAAAAAATGTAAAAAAAATCAGAATCATCATTCGAATAATAAGTCAAAGAAACTTAAGTATATCGATCGCTTATTTTCATATGACACTAACTTCTGTGACATAGTTTAAGCTGATTGTGAACTGTTGTGTAGCATTGTATTTCCCTTTTTCATAGTAAATCATGTTGCGTGTGTAGGTCGCGAATAATGTTTCCTCCGATTTTGCTACGGCTAAGGCACCCTCCATGAAACTTCAATAGGTATAGAAATCCGGTAAATTGTCAAACGCTAAATGCAAATTTCAAAATCTAATGATGCAGAAACGTTCCTAGACTTGCATACAATAACTATTGAAATATTCACTAGCAAAAGATTAGCTGCCAACGAATATATAGAGCACATACAGGAATTTAATTTATATCTACCTATAGAAAGATCAACAATTTCTTATGTGCAGAACGATGAAAAAAAGGAAATTAAAAAAAAATGGATCTGAATATTTCAAGTCGTCGAATTATATATTATATGATAACAAAATATCCGAAAGGGATTAAGTGATATTTTTTTCGAAATTATTCCTATATGACGAATGAATAGCACAAAAGGTACAAGTGGCCTTTTTTATCGAAATTGTTTTAAGTAAAGAAAATAGTTCTGTATCATATATGACGACTGAAAAGATCGAGAGGTACAAGTGACATTTTTGCCGAAATTGAGTAATGTACAAGAATAGCTTTTATATACGCTCATATATTTGGTGGCAAAAGAATATAAACGAACTTGGAACGTGTACCGAGATATATATATCATCAAATCACTCGACCCCTCCTAACAAATGTAGATACATGCTCAATTTTGAGCGAGCTTTTATCGAAATCACTCGCACCCATTTGCTTTTTCAGTCGTCATATATAATTCAATAATTTCGATATAAAGGTCACTTGCGCGATTCGATTAAATTCGAACTATTTAGTGACACCTATGCGCACTATATGACCCTTCAATGTTTTGCCTTAGGGCTAATACTCTTCACTATACAGTGAATGATATTAATTGGGTAGAAATGACCTGTATCATCAAATAACTTTTCCCAATATGTTCGCTTAACTTTAAACGTCTTCTCCTCAAAATCTCCACCTCACTCGACCCCCTTGGCCTACGCAGTCACACAGACTCGGAACATCCACCGAGCTGTTATCGATCACTCGAAAGGGGGGTGACCAATGTCGCAGGTGGGAAATTCAGCGTAAATTCGTGTCTGTTTTCGTCCTAGGGTTTAGAATGTCGATCGAGCGAACTTGATGAAATCGTAATCCCCCGTCGATGGGAGGTCAGTGGGTGGTTTGCGGTTAGCTCTTCGAAGCGACAAAGTAACCCCATTCTATTCGGAGGCATGTCTGAGAAGTCAAATGAATATTCTAATATTATTATATTGAGCTGAAAATAGTTGATCGTGATCACTTGTGTGATACACATACGTATAACTGTGTATATGAGTCGATTAGAGATGAAATAGATCAACTCGGCTGTTTGGCGAAAGTGAATACGCCCAACTCTCGTTTTACACGGTTTGAAAAAATGAAAAAATATTTTTTTTACACGATTTATTTGGTTTAACACGGTTTGTTTGAACTATATAATGAATATCGCGAAATAAAAAATGTCACTTTTTTTACACGGTTTTCGCTGGTCCCTATCCACTGTGTAAAACGAGAGTTGGGTGTATTAAATTTGGAAGCGTTTGGTAGAATGGAAAGTTTTTTTTTTTTAATAAAGGTTAACTGCATTAAATGACAATTTTTCTTTTTGGCTACTAGATTATAAATTATTTATTTCAGAAGTCATTTTAATTGATTCTATACTCTAATGTGAATTGACCACATTCAAAGCTTTTTATAAAAAAAAGTATTCCAACTTATGATTTTGAAAATATGGAATAATTAAGAAAAATTAAGGGAATTTTGAAAAGAGCATTAAACACGTTTTACCGTTTTTCTTGACTTACATATTCCCTTAAAGAAGTTATTCACGTTTAGCTTTGAAAAGCTCAAATGCTCATTTACATATTATAAGTAAATATTTTATAACGTATAATAAAGATTTATATGGAAACTACAAATTTTATTCAAAAATGAATAATTTATGCAATTTATAAATTTATTTAAAAATAGCAAGTATATATATATCTGTAATTTATTATTTTTAGATGTATGTACATTATTTTTATGCTCCTAAACGGCTTTTTTTTGTCGTGAAGCTTTTCAGAAATATGTGCAACTCTGGGAAGGTTTTTGAATAATTAATATTTATTTATTATTAAACTTTAATATTATAATATAACGATCGAATGCATCAAACTAAAAAAAAATTTTTCAAATAAAAATGTGATTTTTTTTTATCTAAAAGAGAATATTTTTCTTAAAGAACAAAATACGTTAAAAATAAATATTGAATAGAAAGAGTCCACGCATTTGCAATGTATAAATAAAAAAATAATGATAATAAAATTACATCAGAAGAGTAAATTCGATTCGCCCGACCGTAGAGCGAACCGCATCCCACCTTTTACCCTTCAAGGGAAAAAATACACGCAAACGGAACCGCGAACCGGAAAAAAGCACCTCCCTTTCCTCGGCTCGCTAAAAGTACAAATAACATTATAAAAAAAATCCGGAAAAAAATCAAAAAATCCACCCACTGCCGGAAAAAGGGTCGAACCGGATAATCAGTCGGCCTTTAGCGAATCGGTCGGATGCGCTACTGCGTCGCATAAATCAATGTGTCCATGTACGTAATGCGAACATGTGACTTTTCGATAAACCCTTTGGGAATCTGAAAAACGCGGGAATGTTGACGAAAAAATATGTGGAGTGGTGGGGAATTTTGGTAAAAGTCAAATTTTCAAAAATGCCAATGAAATGTGAACGAATCTCGGCGGAGCTGCGATGTCGTTAATGCGATTTTAAAGTTTATTGTCGATGGAAAATGCGGGTTTTTTCAGTCAAGTTTTTTTGAGTATGTGACATATGACCCCTTAAGAGCTATAAGTGATTGAATTTATGAAGCGAGAAGTCGAAAAAATTATCAAATGTGCATGGTTCACTTTTCTAAATTCCCTTTATTATCGAATTATTCAAAAATTATGAACTTGAAAATTTTGTAAAATAAGCAATGGATGTGTTCAGTTCATATTAGAGTACAGAATTAATTAAAATAAATGATTTATTATGCCAAATGAATTTCGTTATTCAATGGTATTTTTTTTTTATTATTCAGGAAATATATTACACATATAGAAAGTACGATTATACCAAGAGCTTTGACGTTTCCTTAGTTTTTTTTTATTAGAAATTTAGAGTTGATCACGTTTAGCTCTAAATGGATCATATGCACGTAATGTATTATATTTGTAATATATTCTACGCATTTATGGGACGAGATAAATATACATAATATAAACATGTATTCAAACACGTGTTGTACGAAACAAATATGAAGATTGGTTGTGAAGAATTTTGTTTTCATACAATCCGAAAATTTTATTTTTATGTACGAATACCTGCTCATTAAGGAAAAAAAAAACGATGTAACCATGTTCTTTTTATTCGGTTAATTGATACGTCTGTTTTCTTTTTGTTCTTTTTCCAACGTTTTGTTTTTAATGATTCTACACACGTAAAAATATTCAAAATACATAGAATGTTTAAGTGTCTTATAAGCACATATCTTTTAATGAAATTGAGCAGAACGAAAGAAAGCCAATTATATAAAAACTTGATTTTATCGACATAATTATAAAATATCGGATTTATAAGTTAATAAAGTTTTTGTTTGTTCAATATTCACGAAATTGTTTTTATAGAAAGATTTACAACATATTTACGTTTTTTTTCAAAATTTAAGTACTTACATAGTTCATAGCGCATATTTTCAGATCAAAGTACATTATCTGCTTGAGTGAAACTGCGAATATTTCTCAGAATTCAAATAACTTTACATAAAATTAAATTTCACATTAGAATTTTTCTCAAGTTTTCACTCTTATTAAATTCACGAATATATAATACATATATAATTAAAAAATAAATCGTGTAGGGGAGACCGAGGTAAGTTGAAACAAGCCGAGTTAGCTTCTTCTGAGTTGGCATCTTTACTTTTTTTTTCTATTTTTGACGAGCTATCTTATCTAATATGCGTCGCTGGTCTGTAAGAAACAATTTATGATATCGACCTTGTTTCAACTTCAAATATTTATTATTAAATTAAAAAATCATTAATATGAATTTGAATCAAAACAAACTTGATAAGATGTCTCAAATTTCAAACTATTATATATCTGATTAATAATTCACAAGATCTGTTGAGTAGAGTCAAGTAAGATATTCATTACATCAATAAGTTTTGGGATTTTTCAGGTTTTTCTGAGAATACAGACAATTTTCGTTAAACTCATAAATTTAAATTCAAATCTTGAATCGTGGATTGGAACGATCAGTAAAACTCGCTCGATTAATACGCGATATTCCTACAAAATTTTCCGCCTTTGTGACTGTGGCTCGATTCAAATGAACTGCGGGGGTCAAGTTTGTCGAAAGATATGCGCCTGAAAGAAGATTGCCCAAAGTCTTTCAGAACATCTGAAAACGGCGGGTGTCCCCCGAGCCTGAACAGTGGAAATAACACTGTCAACTTGAGACATTTCGGCGGGATGAAAAGTTTAACCCAAGCAAAAGTTCTCCCCCGCCGACTTAATCTCGGTTTTGTTCAATGAAGCGTCCTAGTTGAGCTATTAATGCCCGTTTTCGTTATGAAAAAGAACTGGATGAAGGATAGTTCGAAGGAAAGGCTTTCAGACTTTTATTCAGAGGTGCCTTATATGCGCTCGTAACGTTTCTCGTTGCGAACTTGGGTCGGGAGTTGAATTTACTTTTCGCTGTGAGCTCAATTTCGATTGTAATTTATTTTATCGCTGAACTCTGACATACATACTTTTCGATATACGTATGATTTCAGTCAAAAAAAATGCTTCAATGTATACTTATACATGCTTAGTTTGTCGCGGAACTCTGATATACATACATTTCGATATACGTACGATTTCGGTCAGAAAAAATGCATCAATGTATGCACAATACGAACAGAATTTTTCAATTTTGTTGTTATTTTATCAACATGTTGCGGTCGTGGATCAAAAAAAGATTTAAATATTCGAACAAGCCTAAAAGCAAAGTAATGAAAACAATTGAATTTATTCATTTATTTAAAAATACTCGATGCAAAGCTTAAAATTGGAACTCGTTCGATAAATCTTGCAACTCAAAATCATTATCAAAATGAAATTGCAAAATCAACTAGATATATTGGTTTAATTTTTAAAGGATTAAAATAAGTAATTATACATTTGTGCTAAAAATGCTTCGACAATCGTACTGTTTCATGGAATGAATTATGTACGTATCTAGTGTATAGAAATAACGTTTAGGATTTTATACATGTGTATTTCTATCGTGATCATAAAAATAATAAGTACATTTATATCAATAGGTATCATATTCGTACAACATACATTCAGTTAGTCCTCCAATTACGAACTGTTAATACATTTATGGGAAAATTATAGATATACTACAGTACATACATCCGACTCTATTCCACAGATCGTCGACAGTTCTTAGTTAGAGGACCGACTGTATTCTGTTATGATAAAAAATATATAGTTTTTAAATTTGTGGAATTAATTTAATAGAAAAAAAGCCCAAATAAAACCGGTCCGTTGAAACGATAAATCAATCACGTTCGAAAGAATAGTATTTTCTAAACGAGCGACCGTTGAAAACGTTGGAG
This sequence comes from Cheumatopsyche charites, assembly GCA_024721215.1. NCBI lineage: Eukaryota > Metazoa > Arthropoda > Insecta > Trichoptera > Hydropsychidae > Cheumatopsyche > Cheumatopsyche charites. The sequence goes on from CM045587.1 coordinate 4,348,660, forward strand.
AGGAAAAAAAGCATTTTTCAACGAGAAGTTTTGCGCGTTCGAGCGAAAATTAAATTTGCGTAAATGTTGCCGCGGAATTATGACCTGTCAGACATTTCGTTCCTCTTATCAGAAATTGAAATATGGTTCGTCAGATAAGCCAGGGCCGAGTTTTTCACTTTGGTTTCGCTCAGTTTCTCGCCTCGATCGATAATTATTTCCATTAATTTATGACGGCCCACGATTTGTTTCCCAAATTAAAGGAGTATATGTAATAATAAATAAATTCACAATATATCTCAATCGATAGATATTATATTATAATAGTAATCTCATGATTTTTTATTATGACGACATCCACGTGAAAATAGATTTTAAATCATTCCATTTTTATACGAAACGTATGTATGCGAATTAATACATTGAATTCAGAATTAATGTAGAGCTCCCTGTAAACATGAATGTGGCACCAGCAGTTTCGCCTAGTTTTGCTGGTATCCAACTAGGCCGGCCTAACGAACTGACATAGAGTTGGGGTGCAGTTAAAAGACGGGATGATGGGCTTCCCTCGTAATTAATTCGGAATTGAATGTGATCGTATAAAGATTTTAGGATCATAATGAGTTTATCATAATTAAATTCTAATATAATATAATGAGTGTGGAGTCCACTAGTCATAGAAAGCTGCGCATTTTCCTTTCTTTCTATTTGTTTTCGGCGAGTTTCATATTTTTCGTTGTTGTGTTATTTTCTTTTCAGGCGGTGATTGGTTCGTTCCATCGTTTTTTTTTGTCAATGGGACGTCAATATTTTCAATCAAATTTACAACGCGAGGCGAACGAAAATGAATATTCACTGTTGATTTTTCGGCGTATTTATTTGACACTCTTTGTTTGATGAAAAAGTGTGTGATTTAAATGTCACACTATACCATGAAATGTTGCATATAAGAGTAGTATCGTGATGAAGCACAAAACTTTCGAAAAAGGTTTGAAGTCATCTAATAAACAGTGAAATTAATTTTATCAGACGAATATTTTCGTCATGTGAAGATTACACTCTTAATTTTATGGAAGATATATAATATTAGATAGTTTTAATCTGTTTTTAAATATTTTCTGCTTACTCATAATATCATTCTCATTCGAGGCATATAAAATTTAGGTATAGTTGAAAATTATTTCAATAACGTTCATAATTTAGCTTATTTCATAACTATAACTACAATAATTTATCCAATGTTTAAGTCAATTATGCTCATAAAATTTAGATCATTGAAGTAAAAATACACAATCGAAAACGATTTAAATTTTATCATATCGAAAATAGACCCCGGTGTTATAAAAAAGATTGATCGTCGGCTATATTTCACATTCATATGCCACTTTGTATGCCGAGGGAAGTACCCGGAAAAAAGTAAACCTTTTATACACATTATATTTGCCCACATATAAAATGCACATCAAAATGATAAATAAATAAGCAAATGGACAATGTGAAAAATACTCCATTGGGTAATAAAATTGACATTTTTATTCGACTGAATGATTCGATTCGATATTCTATGAACGATACGCATATGATTATAAATTTTCCACGTCGAAATTCTCTGCATTTTTTTGTTAGAAAATAAAAGATTAATTTGAATTATGGGATTTACGAAGTTTAGAACTGAAATAATGAAATAGGTTTTATTCCAAAATAAAATATATTCAAAATTATACTTTATTTTATGGGATTGGCTAAAATTATGTAAAAATAAATATTCAAAATATATAAAAATAATTGGGTTTGCATAATAGAAATAATTAAATTTTAATTTTAATAGAGAAAAGGAAACAAATATGTACAAGCACTATAGTATGGACCTTCGTGAAATTAGGTCTTAATTTTGAGGTACATGGTAGTCTTTATTGAACACTTTGGAGACGGAAAATAATTTTAAAAGATATCCACTTAAGCTATATCAGACAAAACTTTCAGTCATAAAAATCATGAAAATGGAATTCGAATGTTGCTGAACTGACTTTGAAGTTTGAAGGAAATCTATACAAACGAAACTAATTTTAAGCAATACTCAAAAACGCAGATTCAGTCCAGGAGAAAAAATAAAAATCACGAGTCCCCGGTTATAAGTCGTTTAAGTATTTGTCCATACTTAACGCCCTTCCTTTATATACCTGTATATTGTATACAATTATTATAATAATTGAAAATCTCTAGACCGATAGTAATTACATCCTCGCCTATATTCCGAAACCACCAGAGCACAGATCGCAATTAATCGCTAAATAGACCAATTAACCGGCAAATCGACAATACAATCCCTACACCAAAGACAATAAAAAAACATCAGAACGGAAGAAAAACTCCATCGAAATCTAGCATGCAACGAATTTTCAATCCGCGCACCCTCAACGTCCACTTATATTTATCCAACGACCGCCAGAAGTCCTCGGGGTGTGTATCGAATATATTTTAAAGTAATCCCCTTTCGGTCGGTCGTATAGCGAAATTTAACTAGCGCCGTAAATCACAATAAAAACGCGATAAAGCGGATTACGCTCGCTTGATGTATTGTGTCCGGGCCCTGAGGGCACATCTCGCGAAAAACGGCCCGGCCATTGTTGGGGCCCAGAAGGGCCCAAATGGGCCACCCCCATATTGGGGATGGGGCCCTGCGTTGGGCGCTTTAAAAAAAGTTACGACCGCCCAGGAGCCGGCCGTGCGGAGGTAATGCCTTTCGGACGTAGCTGTAAAATTAGCCGGAGTCGTAAAAATAAGGTAATGCCGCTCTCTATGAAGGGCGAGCGCAGTCGAGTAGTTTCAGATTTTGGGAGCCGATGTGACAAATTTGGAAGCGCCCCCTAAGAAACTTCCATATAATTGAAAAAAAATATCGGGGAAAAATTACGAATTTTAAATTAATTTTATGTAATGCATTGCAAAAATCTAATAAGCTGATTTTTAAAAATTTTGAAAATTCGTATACACCCAACTCTCGTTTTACACGGTGGATAGGGACCAGCGAAAACCGTGTAAAAAAAGTGTCATTTTTTTATTTCGCGATATTCATTATACAGTTCAAACAAATCGAGTTAAACTAAATAAATCGTGTAAATTTTTTTTTTCATTTTTTCAAACCGTGTGAAAAAAATCGGTGTAAAACGAAAGTTGGGTGTAATTTCATAATTACATAAAAAAATGTAGAACTTATTAATTTTTATTTATCGTGGTATGGTATAAAACTCGTAAATGAATACATCAAATGCTTTTTTATAATTGAAATATTTTTAATTCTGTGACACAAATTCAAAAAATAATACTGCATGGGAAAATTTTTGAAAAATTATCTATTATTTTGAAATCGAAAGACTTTTCGATATCTGAGATCTTTTATGCATTACGAAGAAAACTCATCATCCCATATTTTAACTGCATCACTTCAATTCAGCTTGCTAGGCCAGCCTAGTTGGGTGGTCTTTTATACAAAAATAGTTATATTTTTTAAATATTTTCATTTAATTTTTCAAATATTATGAATAATATTAGATTTTTTAAGTAAAATTTTATAAAATTGCTAAAGAAACCCACCATTCGTCTGTTAACTCCACTCCATTCTAAGACCACCTTATTAGACCGGTCTAGTTAGGCACAAATAACACTAGTCAAAACTACTGGCGCCATATTTATATTAAAAGGGAACTCTACATTTAATCATCAATAATATATTTTTATGATGAATTGGAATTTTTGTGATTGAGCTTAGCACACCATCTTTTTGAAGTTGTTACACCACTGATCACGTGCAATAGTCGTCTAGAAAGTCCTAGTAAGAACGAATGATATGAAATGCGGAAAACTCTCACGCGTTGTGGGGAAAATCGTATTTTCCACGAAATAGGGGTTGCGGATTTTATGGCGATTGGCAGTGTTCGTTTAATTTTTTTTGTATGACTAAAGCTCGATCTATCGAATTTAATCTAGATCTCAGATCGGATGTGAAATTAATAAGTCAACTTTGACATATTTTCTTGATGTGTAATTTATATAATATAAATGACTTTTACTGTTAATTACATAATATATAATATTTCAGGGAGTATTTCAGTTTTAGCAGATATCAATAACGAAGGTAAATTCAATGGTATCGAGATATATGAAACAGTTCATTCTGCGGATCCTATAATACTACCTAATTTTGAACCAATGCCTAAAAATGTTACAGCAGTGATTGGAAAACCTGCTTATCTAACTTGTAAAATCAAAAACTTGAACAGTAGAAGTGTAAGCAATTTTAATATATTTTGAAAATAATCTATTGATTAAATCACTTAAATAAATTCAATAATTGAAAGATCAAAAAAATTAAATTACATTTTTAATACAATAGCAATTCAATATTGAAAGTTCATTATAATGAAAATTGAAGTTCATTTGTTTAGCACGTTACCTAATATTGTTCAGAGTCAAATATTTAAAACTATAAATAATCAAAAAAATAATAAAAAAGTTCAAGATCAATCAAGATAAATCAATTCACACTTCAGAATGAATCCCAATTTTAATAATGGTTTGAAACATTTAGGTTTCGTGGGTGAGGCATAGGGATGTTCACATATTGACAGTTGACACGGGAACTTATACCTCAGATCAGAGGTTCTCAACAGTCAGCCACAAGCAAGCGATGAACATTAGCGAATGGACTTTGCAAATAAAATCGGTGCAGCCGAGAGATGCTGGTGTTTACGAATGCCAAGTGTCGACGCAGCCTATCATGACTTACACAATTAATCTCAACATAGTCAGTGAGTAGTGTTATTTTCAAAAAATACAGTAAATCTCCCTATAGCGTCTCCTCTTTAAAGGTTCTACGTGAAATTAATTTCAATGTTATAGGGGGATTCACTGTATTTTAATACTCATTCGTTTATTCATATTTTGTGTAAAAATTAATGCCCGAAAATTAATGATATTAAAGCCAGAAAACAAATCTTTTAGCAGACTTTGCTCTCGTATCATCAATCAATTCATGTTAAAAATATTTAATGCTCATTGTTATGGTTACTTAACATATTTCATATCATTTTATATGCAAATATCTTCATTACACAGGACCACAAGTGACGATATTAGGAGAGTCTGATTTACATGTGGATGCTGGAAGCACAATAAACATAACATGCGCTATTATAAGCAGTTCTGAACCCCCTAATTACATATTTTGGTATCATAATATAGAGGTAAACTTGATCATAACTTATAATATTTGTTCCCAATATCAATTAAATTATTATGACTTAAATAAATATATGCCATAAGTACCAAAATTCGATCTAATCAACTCATATTATACACGTTTACACATACGTTTTGCCGAAATCAATAATATTTTGATAAAAAAACATTTGAATTTATAACTTAACACAGTACATCGTTTTCACGAGTCGATATATTGAGTGATAAATTATTCAAATATTCTAATTTTAAGCACAATCATTTGATATATCGACCCATTTAAACCACAAAATTCATTGAATAATGACAAATTTCTTTTTCAATCAGGCAATTGGTGAAGATTCTCCTCGAGGTGGTATAAAAATAATATTGGTTAAAGGCAACATCACAATTTCGACATTACTGGTGAAAAACGCAGAAGTTCGAGATTCTGGAAAATACACATGCAGACCTGCAGATGCTACAGATGTCAGTGTTCAAGTTCACGTGCTCAAAGGTAATTTGATTAATATATTATAATTTAAAAAAATCTATATATGTCTAGTGGTAGCGAAAAATTACATTCAATTGGCTGTTAAAAAAATGACATTCAAATGTCTCAAATCAAATGAGTTTTGTTTTCGAAATTCAAAAAAATAATTTCCGATATCAATTTCTTTCATCACGAAAAATTTTCAATTAAATGCTGAAAAAACTGTTTTCTAATGCACTTTAGGTAATAAAACTATTACGTTATGCAATTTTTAATATTCTTTATAGCCTCTCGGAGGCTTAAATGAAATAAAAAACCTTGCATATGTGTACATCGATTTTGAAAAAAATTGCAGAAGAACATCCAGCAGCTATGCAAACAGGATTTGCAATCAAGCCTAGTAGTGCATGGAACATTTTGCTACTTTCACTACTTCTCGTAGTACTTGAGAGTATGAGAAACATTTGGAACAGATGATAAATATTAGAAGATTTTGTATTTTCTATACATAGCTGAATACATTCGTGCGATCGATCTGCTTAAAAAATTTTCGGATTTTGATTGGTTAATGATTTTGGCACTCAGAAAGTGTTTTTTAAGCAGATACTTTTGGAAATTGTGAAAATAGCTTTAATTACATATTGTCATCTTATGATAAAATTACTAAAAAAATAATTATTTTTATATGATCGATGAATTTTGCAAAACGGAAAATGGATTACTCTTCTCGAAAATACAGACCCACTGTGTAAATATGTAAATGTGATTATCTATTTTTGGCGAAACTTGAAAATATGAAAAATAATTTTCTGAAAACGTCTTTTTTTAATTTTGTAAATATTTTAGAAATTCAATTGAAGATATCAATCGGTCAAGGAATTATACATATTATGCGTTGAATGTTATAAAAAAATCATACGAAAAAAATTGATGTTAAATTATTAAATGAGTTATTCATGTTATAATATGATGTATTATAATAATTTATTGATGTGTTATAAGAATAAAATTAATCACATTTTGTGTCGATGGAATTTTTTTCATTGCAATATTGATACATACATAAATACATATTTGTTCAATATACACATAGTTAAATGATGTGCAAATTAAAAGTCAATGTTGTGTTAATTAATGTTTCATTTACAATCCAATAAAATATCAATAAATACAGTGTGTACTAATATAAATGGGTATAGAATAATACTTTGAAGAGCTTATTGAGTAATCAAAATTCTAAAAATGTAAGTTTCCGTTCAAAATTAAAATTCAATTGATGTACATTTATAGTTATATGACAATTTATCATTTGTTATAAATATTTATTCGAATTTTATTACAAATATTAACGTATGACGATAATGTGTCTGACCAAATATTAACTAAATGTTAAATTAAGAATAAATGTCATTGAAGAAAAATAAATGAAAGAAATATTAATAAACGAGTGTTTCAATTAACTCCTCACATTGCAATAACGCAGCTGATATATTGAATGAAAAATCACTCTCAATTTTAATTAAAATTTCTAATGAATTTCAACCAAATAGTATATCATCCTGCATCAATGCTTAATTATTCCTCTTAAAAATCGAAGTGTTATTGATACACATATAACTTTGTAGACCATTCATTATTCGTTGAACCTTTCCATATATCAAAGAATCCATCGAGAATCTCGTTGTTCGATAAATTGCTCAACAATTAAATACACAAAAACATGTACATATCGATACTTAATAAAAATACTTATTACACAAAAAGTATAATTGTCATTTATCACTGAAACTTTTGAATTTAATAGTTGATTTTTTCTTTGAATTAACAGTGTATGAACAATTGTTGCTCATAATATTGATTAGAAAATCCGCGGATAAATGAAAAACCAAACGAAAACATGTTTTAGCTGAACGATCGACAAACTAAACGATCCATATATCTCATATTCGTGAGTACAAAATAATATAAAATCAGACATTATCACAATATGTTTCATCATATCGATTGCAGCTCATTGTTACTATTTTCCCACAACTTTCCCCTTCACAAAAACAATCGCATCGAAAATGAAAAGACAACGAAAAGAAAACGACCAAAGAGGCCTGAAAAAGACACGACAGTCGAAAAAAAATCAAGTAACTCAGCCGAGAAATTTTTGAACGTCGTATTATTCAAAACGCCCACCTAGCCGAAGTAAAAAGTGGGTCGACATTAGCATAAGCAGTAAACATGTTGACAGTGAAGCCACAAGCTGAAAAGATGATAATGGAAAAGGCTGTGCCCTTACACCATAAATTACAAGCCGTATCTGTCTCCGGACGAGAGCTTACGAATGTTTAAATGTTAGAAAGTATAATACTGAAACATTGCCCGAAAAGTTTCTAATTTGCATGTAAGCTTGCGATCATACGCGTATAGGTAACGCACATGTAAATGTAATAATAATACGAGACGTTCTGAATTAGAAGTGATTAACTCCATGGAGCGAGAAGTCGAGGAAAATTGTTAACACATGTTTGATACTTTTATAAAAAATCTGTTCATTTCCTTAATTATTCAATTTTTATGAAACTATAAACATACAATTTTGTTTGTAATACGCTATAGATGTGGTCAGTTCACATCAGAGTAGAGAATTAATTGAAATGACTTCTGAAATGAATTATATTATTTTATTTTTATAAACATATTTTTTCATTTAAACATCATTATTACGGAAAGATTTCACACATAAAAAGTTATGACTATGTCAAATTATTTGACATTTAAATCTCATTTTTGTCAAAAGTGGTGTTAATTACGCTTATATCATGACGGTTCATATAATTATTTCGTTTGATACACATGAGTGTAGAAGCATTCTGAGAAAATGCCTACGTGCCCCGAGAAGTTTTCTTTATTGTTATGAAAATAAATATTTGCTTATATCTTAACATACACGAATATCTACTAACATGCTTATAAATCTGGCATTATTATATACATGTCTACTAATTATATGAAGCTTTGAAGCTGTATTACTTATGATAAGATGAGTTCTATGTGCAATAATGATCGATGTTGACGAATTTAGAGTTTATATGAAAATCGTAAGAATAATATAAAAATTGACACACACATATTTTAAAAACAATCTCAGAATATACGGATCAATAAAATTTTAGCATTGAACCAATATCCAACTATCCGAAATAAAAAGTAACAGAGTGGTGGATGCAACAGGCAGTTTTCGAGCTTCCCTTCGTAATTTTCGCTAAAAATGATACTTAAATATACCTACAAATAAAAATATTTAATATTAAAATCATTTTAATAGATCGAAGAAAAATCAGCTCAATTTAGAATCACTATTCTATGATTGAACGGTACTGGTTCGTCACGCTGAAAAATCGTTTTTATTCCAGTTGATTTGTTAACCGCCCCCAGGTCTACACATCAATTGGACCATCAAATGCAGACGTTCACTTTCGTTTTCAGTTCATCTAACGTGTAATATTTCATAGATACGGTAAAGGTTTTATTATTTCTTTTACAAAATAAGATCTACCTAAACATACATAATATATGCGGAGATTTTGTTAAAAAAAATATTAAATCGAAAAAAAACACGAAAATCTGAAAAAGTAACAAAACTGTAATATGAACCGATTAAATCTACACATGACTAAGCACGTTCAAAATTCCCTTAATTCCATTTTTCATGAATTATATGCATACAAATTTTGTTCATAATAAATTATGGATGTGCTCATTTCACATTAGAGTACAGAATCGATAAAAATGTCTTCTGAAAAAAATGATTTATCAATCAATGATAAAAAAAAATCATGTAATGGTAATTATCCAGAAAAGATATTCCACACAGAAAATCTCAACTATACCGAGTACTTTGATATTTAAATCTCATTTTTGTCATAAAGTCGAGTTAATCACGTTAAGCTCTGAACGGCTCATATACAATATAATGGAATTAGGGATAAGGTTTTTCGCTATAAATAAAATTAAGGGGAATGTTAAACGGATCATGATGAAAAAAATATGCTAAAAAAATTTCAACCTAACCAGCAGCGATTGTCGTTTATTTGAAGCTCTTCTGGTTGCACCTTATGCAAAACTCACAGTTACACGCTCCACTTTGAGCCGTTAAGAACAGATTACAATGCATAAATTAATACGCCGGGGTCTTAACGAGTTTATTTAAATTAATTTTTATCTGAGATCCCAGACACGCCTGGCGCATTAAGCCCACAAGCAAGTTGACTCTCAAGCCTCCAACTACCATTTTTTTCTTCATGAACTTCGTGGTAAACTTCATGGCGTCTGAGGAAAATCGTCCAAATTTAAATGCAGATTTTCTACGTTTCCTGACCGTGCTTTTTTCAATGTCGAAATTATTTTCATCACAGATTTCTTTCAATGATGAGATTCTCAAAGCTGGCATCTTATATCATTAAATTAACAAACAATTGAGAATATTTCTGATGAGTGAAGATGATAAATTTTTGAGACTTTATCTAAAAAATTATAGACTATTGATTCATATTTGTCATTATTAATAAACATGGGATATTTTCCAGTTAAAGAAAGAAAGTCTATTGACCGAATCTACATTGGAAATAAATGGAAACTCACATACAAAGATGACAAAACCAATCAATTCATCAAGCAGAAGACCCGGCCGCCGATAGATGCCACCCAAATCATTCAGCATAAACACACAATCACTAGCAAGCAGGGAATCCATAAAATTTTCACAATGCAATTAATTCTCATCGATTTCCACATCGCAAATTTCCCAGAGCCCTCAAGCTGAACATCAACTCGATCGAAGCCAGGTTAGTGATAAGTGGCTAAGAGCATTCACGAACTATGAATATGGTAATGTCGTCGGGTTTTAATGAATCACCGGCATTTATGCCCAACGTCGACGTGTCCAGTGGGAACCGTGCATGTCCTGGTGCAATTTATATTCATGTTGATTCCTTGCATTATATATGATCAGGTCGAGCTCAACTCTGGTGGAGGCCTGGTCTTATCTGATTTCAGAAATTCAAAGGGATTTTGGTGTGTTTGGGAAAATCTAGCAAATTTTTTCTTTTCAAATCTTTTCACTTATGGTTTGAGAATAAAACGAATTTAAACTACACGCGGTCCTTCCTATTATAAATTGTCAAAACAGCCGCTGAATGAGATATACTACAGTTCGTATAGTATTCATACGTTCATCTCTTTCACCCAGATTTCAGACAGCTCATAGTCGGAGCAATCGAGTGTAGTTTAAATTTGTTTCATTGTCATACCAGAGGAGAAAAGACCGGCCTTGTTAATTTGTGATTGTGAACTATGGAAAAGGCCTCTCCATCTTAAATAGATAAAATAATACCAAATTAATAAATTAAATCCGGAAGATCAATTAGTATATAAATGACATCTAAAAAAGCCAAAGGAAACAAGTGAAATTTTTGGCGAAATAAAGTTGTGTACAAGAATCACTTCTATGTACGCTCAAATATTTGGTGACAAAAGGATATCAACGAATTCAGAACGCGTGCCGAGATATATCATCAAATCACTCGACCTTTTCCTAATATACATATACTCGACTTTGAGCGCGACTTTCTCCAAATCACCACAAAGTTTTACACGCATGTTATATACGACTTCTAAGACTCAACCACCGAAAAAAAGCACGTCATCAAATGTTAATTTATTCGCATACCTAGTGGCGAACGCACGCGCGTAAGCTCCTTACGAACGAACCCTCGACGTTTTCACTTAAAACGGCGAAATTTCCTTCGTCAATGACCTCGTCCTGTAGGAAATGTCCTTTTTTCCTCACCCACTCGTCTCCTCGAGGATATCCACTCTGATATCCGACGTATTATATTGCCACCTTCGAGCCGGAGGGTTGCGGTCGTATTTTTACCTGACCTTTGCCATAACCGCTTATTATGACACCGGTAGACGCCAATTTTCGTTGTTTACAATCACCTTAGGCATCGTCGAAAGCCCTTCAGGTTGACTACTTCTGAGAAGCTGCCTTCCGGTTCCATTTGGCCCTTAGCGGGTTTTCGGGTTAAATGAAAATCTGCTTGGCCTCTCGGGTTCGAAGTGAGATGGATGGTGATTTGTGTTTTTCGATTCAGGGTTTAGTCTTTTATAAAATGTGAAAAGCAAATCTAGATACAAGATTGGAATGGATTTAAGATCAGTTTTTCGAATCATATTTCGATGTCCAGATCAAGCTATTTGATTCCAGATTTGTCCGATTTGAAATTACATGTCATGATGTTAACGAAACTCGATCGCATAAAAATCACATAAAAGATTTAAATTATAATTGATAATTAAAAATAATTGAAAGGATCATAATCATTATGTACAACCATTAATAGGCAATTAAATTAAACCAGTAGCTTATCTTAATACCTTGAAGACATAAGAAAACTTCAAGATACATCCACTTGGGCCAGGTGATTTTTTTAAGAAAACCTTTTAAATTTAAAAAAAATCTTAGAAATGAAATTCAAAAGTTGCAAGAATCAACTTTGAAGTTCGAAGTAGATCTATGCAAATCTACTCCGAATAAACATGATTTTTAAACACTCTTAATTTTGCAGAATCTTTTCAGATCGATAAGAATCTGATTAGACACTTTTTACAGTATAGGGATCAAAATCAAACGATTTTCCAAATCGGCTATTTCCACACATAAAATACGAATTGAAAATACAAATCGCACCCACACTCGAACTATAATATTTATTTAGAGCAATCAATTAAACGAATCGTTCGAATACTCGCCGAGTCGCTATGCAAATTAAATTCGCCGGTAGGACGCGCTAAGCATTCTCCGTTAAATATCGAAGCGTTAACCGTCGCACTCTATCTTATCGGGTCTTTTCAAAAGAATAATGGGTCGGTTATGTATGCCAGAGTCACATATATCCTTCTCGATAAGGGGTGTTCGTGTTAAACTGCTTATTTCCTCTGCCACCAGTCGACCCGCATACGTGCATACTTAACTATTTACGCTAAACATGTAGGCATTTTTTACAGAATTCAAATGACGACTGAAAATACCAAGGGGTGGAAGTGACATTTTTGCCGAAATTAAGTCAGTTACAGAAATCACTTCTATTTACGCACATATGTTTGGTGGTAAATGGATCTAAACACACTTGGAACTTGTACTGAGATATATCATCAAATTGTTCGACTTCCCCCTTATTCATGTTCAACTTTGAGTTCGCTTTTTTCGAAATCACCGCGAAGTCAATTGTACCTTTTGGCCTTTTCAGTCGTTGAATTCAGTTCGCTTTTACTTCACGAATATAGTCTACAGTATGGAAATATATTTTCAAGTTAGAATCAAATCGAACTATGTTTTCTACTTGCTTCAGTGACTCAGTGTAGTTTGAGTTTTTTATATTTAAAGCCGATTGTAAATTATTTGATAATATTTTCTATAAATATAAATATAAATACCGTTGCATACACAGGCAATGCATAATATTTGCTACTTTTAAAGGTCCCTTCTAGTTTAACCTAACTAAAAAATAATCCATGATTGCTGAGAGATAGAGAGGCCGAAGTCAATAAAAGAGGACAAATGAAATAAAATGTAACATTGCAAAAAGATATCTATACCTATATGCACACAATAATCTGAAAAAGTTTCATAGCAACAGAATCAGTTCTTTAGGAATTTATAAGTAACATCACCATTCACATTCAACATTTCTACATTAATATTAAAATGACGTAAAAAGCTTCCATTTATTTATTAAAGAGAATAACCTTATGCATACGTTGTTCAGATCAATTTCACTCGACCGAAAAGGCATCGATGCTTACAAATTGTTATATTTGTAAAACGTCGAGGCAACAAAGCGAAGGCAAAAGTTGACTGCGCGAATAGAGTGATCCTTTCAAAGGTAAATACGAAAAACAAATATAATAAGTACACAAAACAAATGTTATATGCCATAAACTTGAAAACATTCATTGGTTCATGTAATTATTATTTGCGCATTACCGCAAATCCGGATATAATGAAACATTACTTAATATGAAAAATATCATACTCAATTTGAATTTTTGAAGTCATGTGAAATTATCGACTAAGGTGTAAATATTCATTTTTTTCATTCAATGTGAAGCAATTATATTCGAAAACTATCCATTCGAAATTCTCCTCTTCAAAACAAACAGATTATCTCGGGTATTCTAGGATTTTTTCAAACCCATCAGGTGAATAATAGAGACATCAATTGCAGACGTATGGGGCGTCGGACATCACGCAAATTAATGTCGGCAATCAATTGAATTCGTCCCGTGCAATTACCGGTAGTTTGCCCATTTGTGAACAAACGACCAATATTGGACAGTTCAAAATAGCAATAGAATTCCATTCGGAAACTGCCTTCAAGTTTTAGAGAGTCGTTTGTGATTTCTATCGCAATAATATACAGCAAAACTTCGATAATCCAGATATGCTGATTCGGTCAATTTTACAGAATTTCCAATCAAAATTGATTAATTTAAATAAAAAAGTAATTCATTCATTTCCTTCATTTGTAAGGCATTCGTAGCCATTCATTCTTAGGGCAATAAGACGTTACTTTTTTTTTTTGACGCGACATCTTGCGTACACGAAAAATAAGGAAAATATATAAGCCCATAAGTAATATAAAAACAATGATGATGCTCATATTTCAAATTGATGAGTTCAATTTATTTAATGTAGCTCTTTTTTCAAGGGTGGGAAATGTGTATTGAAAACCGTTCGAGGCCTGAACTGTGGAGTTACCAATTTGCCATAAACGAATTTTTCGATTTCAATAATGTTACTTTTTTTTTAAGTATAATTCAATATTAAATATGTACATAAAATCACTTTATAGTGAATATGTTCTTAAATGGAAAATGTTTATGTTTGATGAGAAAATTTATTTTAAAAGTCAAGTAATGATAACGTATTTAAAAATAACCAACTAAACTTGTGCATATCTAATTCTACATTTCTTCATTACTGTCATAATATTTAACAAAATTTAATATTGTATGAATAATTCTTTACAAATTATTATTAAAATTATTAAAAAAAAATGATCAAGTGTATCAGCCAAAATAAATATGTTAATATTCTTCATGAAACAAAAAATATTCTGAATCCTATATCTTTATTTAATAAAAAATAAAGGGCTTTTATTTTTTAATATAATATTATATTTTATGACTATGAAACATAAGATATCCATATTATCGCATCTGACAATATGAAAAAAGATCGATTTCTCCACTTGACAACAGACAACACTAACAACAATGAACCTCCTCCATTCTGTGAATATGTACTTATTTACAATATACCATCGATATACTGTCATTTATCGTGAAATACAATATACACTGACGTATAATTGCTTTTATTATACAATGGATATGTACGTGTTTTCGAATATAATATTATCCATTGACATTGAATATCTTAGTCAATAAATTACAGGAGGTTCTCTGTAAACATAAAACAATCAAATGACCGTTTAAATAAATGATTTCAGTACATTCAAAATCACAAGCCAATTATAATGAAGGATGTAACTTGGCCTTCGGGTACCTTTGTGAAATAGATACGGATGGAAACGTTACACTTCATCCTTTCAGTCATGATAAACAAGAAAACGATGTGAAAAAATACAAATTGTATTTGGTCGATAGAACAAAATATGATTTGTATATGTACATTTAATCTAATATAATATTGTGATAATAGGTACTAATTTGTCTGTCTGTTGTAATATATTCTACACTGTTGTTATTGTATTCGTATTTGAAAAGGTTTCTGCAATATTAAATTTCAATTTTTTATCTTTAATTTTGAAATTTCAAGGAGGAACTCTAAAACATAGCAAATAGTATGCATAGTATACAACATGCAACGGGATTTACAATGAAATTGGACTGAAAATGGTAATAAAAAAAAATTGAATATGAACGGGAACGAAAATTCTGTACAACAGTTTTCAATCGGCTTAAAGTCGGAATAATGGAATCTTAAAGGTCTTAAAATAATGGAATCGGTAAATACTTAACAATAGTTTAAAATCAGCTTAATGTTTAAGCACTGATTTTATCACTGCATTAGTGAACTAACTATAGAGTTATTATCAGTCCTTCTACTACAAACTGCTAAAAATCCCTCTCTGTTCCGCAAATTTTCAATATTAGTCGAAAGACAGAATAGAAACTGGCTCTGAGTAAAAACTGACTCTAGTTAGCTAAACAAAGCAGTGATAAAACGCCCCGGAAGAGTCTCAAGCAAGCATCGGGTCAAAAAAAAAAAAAAACCTCCCTCGAGTCCAACATTTCTCGATAATTTGAAATTAAAATCGCAAACCAACCCTTCCCTACAAAATCGGTCCATAGTCACGGGCGCTTTCTTTCACGCCGAGGGCTTTTCGTGGGCCGCGTTCGAGCAGAGTTAATTCCCTTAATTACCCTATCCCTTGACAACACTTTGGGCTCTTCCCGACGCGAAAACGGTCCCCTTGGGGTCATTTTGCGTATACATCGATATAGTTCGCGCCGCCATTTAAATGAGAAGGAATTAAACCTTGGCGCTCACAAAGAAGCCCTTCAACGGAACCCGTTCCTTCGCATTCCGCCCCGTGTTATGCGTTCAAATACTGGAAAATTCGCTTCTCGGCCCATTTCTTTAATGTTGACCTTCGTGTCTTTTCGAAATATTGTACGGACAATTATTTTCGTGCGATGGGGGAATCGATGGTGTCGAATTTGTGTAGATTCGCTTCGATCGAATGGCTGATAATTTATTCGATTCTTAAATATTTTAAAGTTACATATGACGATAGAATAAGGTTAGGAATCATATGACTTGGTGATGATTTCAATAAAAATGTGCTAAAAGGTGAAAACGTTTACTTACACGTACTAAATAGGAAATGAGTGATTTGATGATACACCTATTGAATTCGTTAATATTCTTTCACCACCAAACACATGTGCGTATGACGACTGAAAAGTTCAAAGGGTACAAGTGACTTTGCGGTGATTTCGAGAAAAGTGTGTTCAAAGTTTACCATTTACCTGCATGTATTAGGAGGAGGTCGACTGATTTGATGATATATCCTTTTTAACTATAACTCAATTTTGGCAAAAAATATCACTTGTACCCCTTGGCCTTTTCAGTAGTCATACATAGAACCAATTTATGTTTGTATATTAACTCAATATCGAAAAAAAAAATGCTAGATTTGGTCTATTTCCTCATCATATAATGTGAAATTAATTGTATTAAAAAACTTATGCTTTTCAAATGCAATTAAGTTTAAATGACTTCGATTAAGTTTAAATGAGTTTCATAACATATGTGTGTATACTGAATTCGATATGAAATTGAAATTCCGCCAATAAGGTATCTGTAACACGTGTTCAATTACTTAGCTCGATTCCAACTAACTACGAGAACAAACTGTCAAAGAACAAATTGCTTAGACAACCGCTCATTCCTCTCGAAAACCGATCGTTACGTCTTTCCAAGGTAAAAATGCCCGTCCTTTAGGTGATATATT
The DNA here is from genome assembly GCA_024721215.1 of Cheumatopsyche charites. Lineage (NCBI taxonomy): Eukaryota > Metazoa > Arthropoda > Insecta > Trichoptera > Hydropsychidae > Cheumatopsyche > Cheumatopsyche charites. The sequence goes on from CM045587.1 coordinate 4,365,946, forward strand.
CTAGGGCAGTAGTTCTTAACCGGTGCTTTGCGAGATTGTATAATATAAAGCACTTTGCCCTCGAATAATTTTCATGTTTTTAAATTTTCTAAAAATAAATTATTAAAGAAGATTTTCTTTTACATTTTAAAATTATAATGTGATAAAAATGCGAAGAAGTTGAGAAAAATGATCAAATGTGTTCGATTTATTTTTTGAAATTCCCTCAATTCATATGATTTTCTAGAAAGTAAAAAATATTAATTTTGCTCACAAATAAGTTACGGATGTGATAAATTCACATTGGAGTTCAGAATTAATTAAAATGGCTGCTGAAAAATGATTTATCATCCGATGGCCGAACAAATTTTGCCATTAAATAGTATTTATCTTTTATTAAAGATAGTATAGTCACAGTTGTAACTTTCTATGTGTATAATACCACACATAGAAAGCTATGACTACACTAAAGGCCGGTCTTTTCACCTCTTATTTGAGAGTAAAACGAATTTAAACTACATACGGTCCTAACAACTATGAGCTGTCAAAATATGGAAGAAAGAGATGGATTTATGTATTGTTGTATAAACTGTAATATGTCTGTCTCTTTTTACAGATGTTTTAACATCTCATAGTTGGATGTAGTAACGACGCGTGTAGTTTATTTTCTTTTCATTTTTAAACTAGAGGTGAAAAGACCAGCCCTAAGTGTTTCGATATTTAAATTTCAATATTTTCAAAAGCACTATTAATTTCCTTCAACTTAAATTTAAGAAAGGACTGTATTTAAGCACAGATATTTAATAAGACTAAAATGCATTCGACAGCTTAAAAAAAGCAGCGAATTCAAGGCGTCTTCAGCCTGTACACTCTAAGCTGCTATCTACAAAAGTTACGAGTCTAAACAAGAATAAACGACTAAGATACACCTCGGTTAACGAACAGGCTTTCATTATATAATAATCCATCTATTCTGGGTTTAACAAACACCGCCCAGGTTGCATGCGGTCAGAATGGTTTCGGCACGAAACATGGTCACGATACGCTTTTTATACCCTTATCGCTTAAAAGGTACCACTAATTAAAAATAAAGGAACTTGTAGATATTTGCCCACGCTTAAATCGAAATCGTGCATTAGCACTTTTCGATTCGGATTATTTTACGAATACTTTTTCGTAACAGACGAGTTGATATGCAAATGTCGTTCTATTTATAACGAATATCAAGGCCTCATTTGACGACTTTGTACTTAGTTCAATATCGATAAAAAGTTCACTTATGCCTATTGTGAAATTCAGTCGTCATTTATAGTATGCAGTTTTATAAATATTTGTTATTGCAGGCAAAGTTTTTATTCAATTCTATAGTTCAATGCAATAATACGATGGTGCAATAACAAATTTTGGTAAATTGCTTATGCAACTATTATAAACATGCATTATGTAAACACTCCATGACGAAAATTATGCTAACACAATAATTTTCATAATATTAAGTGCAACTATATCGATTTGTTTAGTAAATGTTAAGTAAGCTTCGAAAATTCATAATTCCTTGTATGAGAGAAGGCTAATAATTAACAAGGTGTATTAATTAATTCATAGAAATACGTATATGCTTGTATTTTCTTACATGAAAAATATACATATATTAATATAATATAACATCACGAGAGGTGCTAAACAAATTAAGAAATTAATTAAACTCTCAGTTGTCATCCAAGTTTCCATTGTGGTAATATTCAAAGTGCTCTCTCGAAAAGTTTATGTGGTTTTTGATTCTGTAACATCGTGAACTAGGTTCAAATTAATCTCAAATTTCTGTTAATATAAGTGAATGTTAAACTATACTGTATTATATTATATTGTATCAAATATTCTACGAATTACATATTACTTTTCATGATGTGTTTAGTATAAAATGAATTTAATAATATATCTACACATATTTTTGTTACTTGTCTTTGATTTTATTTGAACATACAAATAAATGTTTCATCTCCTATCCACCTTCGAATATCCTATCAGAAATTTCAAATAACATTGTGCAAGTTGAAGTAACTCGTTTCATATAATAATAAAATGAACTTGAAACGGAATTTCTCCATCAATTCGAAGCTCAAATTTAATGGGATCCTTTCAATTTTGCTTCCAGTATTTGACTTCTCGCCACTGTCGAAAATTTGTTTTCGGATTTAATTTGTGTTATTTATTTTTGTATCGAATCAAAAATTTATTCACAAAATGCTACCATAAAAACTCTTTGTCAAAACGATCGATATTATTCAACAGCACACGCCATCAGAATAACAAATATAAAAGTATTTCATTTATATATGAGCAATTCAGAGCTCAACGAGATTATCTACACTGTTGAAAAAATAAATGAAATTTAAATTTTAAATCAATAGGAATAGTCATAAAATTTTATATCTATGAGAAATATTATTTTCCTAAATAATAAAGATGAACATCATTAAAAGACAAAATATATTATGCCACTGGATAATAAGTTATTAATTTCAGTAATAATTTTTGTACTTTAATGTAATCTAATAACATCTGCAGCTTATTATAAACAAAATTTGTATTTTCATAATTTCTGAAACATGGAATAATGAAGAGAAATAAGGAAAATTTGAAAAACGCATAGAACATAGTAAGAAGTTAACTCGCCATAGAAAGCTGTCAACTGTCTTTTCAACTGCAATGAAATTTCTACACAACATATTCATTTCTACAAACTCAAACGAAATGCCACAATTTAACCTTACTCATACAATTTTCCAATACAACTCAATTCACGCTAAAGCGACACTACAACATTGGGAAAATCGCATTTTCTCACAATCCTACATATTTTTCACTCAATACATTCATTTCTACGAACTAAACATCGCAACACGAAACACCATAATCTCACCTTCCTTATACAATTTTCCAATACAATCCGATTCTCCCCACTAAACATGCTAAAGCAACACTGCAACATCGGAAAAATCGCATTTCCTCACATCCGACATATTTTCCACTCGCAATATTCATTTCTAGAAACTAAAACGAAATACCACAATTTAACCTTCCTCATACAATTTTCCAATATAACCCGATTCCCCCCAACTAATCACGCTAAAGCGACACTACGACATCGGGAAAATCGCATTTTCTCACAATCCGACACATTTTCCACACACTCTCGTATAAGAAAAAGATATTTTTTCCGCTTCCAACTTGTCGAGGGACGGTTATAATTTGTGTGTCATACGCACGCGCGCGCATAACTCTCCCAATCGCCTTTGTTTCGACCCTTTGTGAGTTAGGGCCCAAGTTTCTAATACTCATTTCATGGATGGAATGATATTTCTCATTTCGGTTCTCTGGCTAGAAATCGACACGATTCGAACTAATGACTTGTTCGAGTGGTTTTCGCTCCAGATATCGATCGAGAGCCGATCTTAACGTCGCCCTTGGGCCCTTCCGTGTGGCTTCGGTTCGATTTTGTACTATTGTTTGAGTCTTATTATTCAGGTGAAATTCTTCAATTCATTGGATTCGATATGATACAATTTCTTATGATAGAATCGATCAATAGAAGTCGGAGTTTTCGAGGTCAGAATTGGGCCGCGAAAAGGAAAATGGCTGGTCGCCATTTTCTTCGATGAAAATCTCATCGAGTTTAAGAAATTGTTGACTGCGGTGCTATATTATTTCAAATTCATATATAATGCTAAGATTTTCGGAAAGTATTCGTATTCACAAAGGATTTTGTTGCAGAATAAAATTACTCAAATTTGTATTAAAAAATAGATTTTTGATGATACAGTTCGAATGATTCAATCTATTATCGATCGAAGCCATTTTCAGTGCTATAAATGTTTAAAAGGATAAATTTGAAAAATGCTTATACATTTTTACCGTGGATCAGAATCTTAATATTTTTTGTGCAAAAATAAGAAAATAGATAGTCAGTCTAGATATCATAAATGAAATTATATGTTTAAAAAATATTTTTTCCATCAATTTTACTTTACTTCCAAACAATAACACATATTTTCATATTCTGTATATCGAAAAGAAAAACGATTTATTATATAAAATATTATAGTTTTATTGAAAAACTGACTTTGATTTAATAAAACTTATCATAAAAACCTTATGAAATACGTCATAAAATAAATCCTTTTAAAGAAAACTAAAATATTTCCTATGTTATCCATATCGTAAACATGGGGCATAAGTTTTCTCACTATATTCCGACGGTGTTACGTCGTAGTAAAAATAACACTTCTATATTTTCGTATATACAAGCAGTCCTCAAACTACGAACGGTCAAAATCTACGCAAGTGACGAAAAACAGAGACACATATACACACACACACGTACATTCATCTCTGTCTTTCAACACTCGCGTAGATTTTCGACAGTTTACAGTCGAATTTATGTACGTGAATATAAGAAATAAGAAACGGTCAACCCTAATTTTAAGCGCATAAGTGTAAAAACCGAATATCGGTCGTTGGCTGGAAATTTTACGATTTGCGAACACTGCACGGTGACTGTTAAAGTTTCCCCTTTTCACTTTCCCGTTCTTCATCGGAATGGAGCTTAGCCATTAGGCCTTTTCTTTTTTTATTTTCGGTATTTTCCGAGGAAAACATCACCCTCGGTCTTCTATTTTCTATTCGCTTTTAGGTTGGAGTTTCGGTTGAAGCTAAACACAAATCAAGTACGATTCACATGCTCCTGCTCTAAATTTATTTTTCTATTCAATCTCATACAAAATTAAGGCTACTATCATTTTATGTTAATATATTACACTTTCAATAGTTATTATTAATAGATATTGTACATTATGAAATAAATTACTTTGTTTTATTATATTATTATCAGAGTTAAACGTGACTAACTCTAACAATAAGTACCAAGGAGTCGAAAAAGCAATCGAACACGTTTGATACATTTTCAAATTTCTCTTAATTTACTTCATTATCACAATTTTTGACATTGTAAACATACAAATTACATTTATTATAAACTATGAACGTGGATCAATTAACGTTAGAGCTCAAAATTAATATTCGATGGCCATACGTATTTTTATCATTTAATGGTATTTTCTTTATTACTCAGAAAATATATTTCACACATAGAAAGTTATAACTAAATCAAATCCTTCGTCACTTTAATCTTTTTCGTCAAAATGAGGAGTTAGTCACGATCAACTCTGAACAGCTCATATGTAAAAATATAAAATGATGAACTAGCAAATTCTCAGAAATTTAATTTTCGCAATTTCGATTTTGAGTTAAAAAAAATGTTTTGTCCGTTTTCAGATTCTTCTTTCAACGTACATCCTCGTCTAATGCGTCTGTGTTTTTCTTATTTCCCTAGCTTTCCATTTCTTTTTAGGTGTATTCAACCGAGTAGTTGCCCAATACCCCTAACGGATCTCAAATTGAATTTTCCTTTCACTTACTCGGGGAAAAGACCCACAGAAAAATATATAACTGGTTCAAAAAATTTTCAACGAATCTAAAAAACAAGAATATCGTAGGTATATTCAATACGGATGTGTGTATTATGTTGAACGAATTGTTCATCAAATGTTCATATACGTAGTCAGTTGTATTCGTCTTTAATGTTTTTTCCGTGGAATAATTTGAAAATCTTAGAATTTTTAATAAAACATTTTCAAATATTCATTTTTCATCTTTTGAGTTTTCCTTTATTCGACGTAATTGAAAACTCAACTCAATAAAGAACACGGTCGACAAAAGCTCCCGAGTTCTCAATCAACATAAAAAAAAACCTCCGCCTACTAAAAAGGCATCGATAAGACTTCTACGTAAAATATGAAATATGCCGATGACTTAGACCATTATTTCCTAATTTACATATAAATTGAATTTTTTTATGAGGTGTGTACGAAAAAAATGCTTATTAAAACAGCGATGGATGCTGAAACGCTCGACAAAAGCGAATACCTATCAATTTTTTATCGTTTCTTGGAAAAAGGAATCAACAACGTGTTGGTTGATCTTGAAGGTGCCTTTTTATGCACAATTATGTATTATTTAAATTTTGGGCTTCCTTTGAAGAACGAGGAACGAAAGAGAATTCATACTTTGCTCGTTCACAATAACCAGAGGAGAAAAGTTGATGCATTATCGATTGCCATTTTAATAAATTACTTTTAACATCTTTAGTGCTGAAACTTTTCCGATTCTGAACAGACTATTGTTCAAGTTGGAATATGCAAAACTTGACAAACATAGCGCATTACTAGAACTAGTCGTGTACGACTTACCACAATTCTATATCTTCGAGAAGTGCTTGGAAATACAATATATAGGTACTTGTATAGTATTAAGTATTTTATATTCAGAATTATACATACGAGTACGTTAATATTTTAGTGAAACGTGTATTACATACGATTATATCTGCAAATAACTAATATAATACATACATGTATGTATTTAAATCTGTTACATTTCACGTTTTGAAAGTGATTTTAATATCAATATATCGGAATAACATTTCATAGAGATACGGGAATTTCATTTTTACAAAATAGATAGGTGTGAATTTATGGAAAATGCGTATATAAATTGGAGCTTTTTCATGAAAGTGATTGTTTGTCTTTGAAATTATTAATTTTCCGCTCTCTATATGATTGAGAAATTTAATTAATCTTATAATAAATTTATTCAGATGAGAGTCAAATTTTTCATATTATATTTTCATGAGTATGTAAAATTTTTCCCAATTTTTGAAATTTTATTACGTGTTCCAGCGAAATTTCTGCACTTCAATGATATTTAATATGGCATTCATTAAACTCAAACATTGATTTTCAGCATACCCACATATTTGCTGAAATTCTGCATTTCAACTCCGCAATATTGAAAACACATAATTATTTGCATTATGAAATTTCATAACACCGAAATGAAATGAAAAGTTCCCAAATCGAATCCAAATAAATTATGTAAACTCACGCACATATAATCAAAACACACTCCCTCAATTATTTATACAACAGCCTAAAACAATTCGGAAAAAAATTAATATTTCACCCGAGTCGTATAGAGTTGCGCTTCCCGAAGAATAATTAGGGCAATAAGTTTTATGCGCCTTTAATTAATTTCCTCAGGTAGTCAGTACTGAGAAACCGACCCGAGGAATTATCACCTTGGGGGGTTGGTTTGCCGCCCTTTAACTGATAGGGTCTAGGGGCGAACTCTTAAGAATTATGAAGTGGTCCTTTCGGCCGTTTTGTCAATTTGTTTTTAGCGCTAGCAGCTTCATAATTCATCTCGGCTGAAAATATAATATTAAGCCTTTAGATTCGGTGAAGAATCTAGATATTTTATACGAGTTTTGTCAAGTCTCTTATATAGATTTTACGGTTCTTGTTGAAATTTGTATGCAGAAATTGTAATGATAATATTTATCGTTCTTGTGGATAACGTTACTTCAAATATAATAAATGTTACATTTTTACAATATTATTAATTTTTAATATAGTGTAGAAACATCGATATGAATTAGGGTTTTTTCTACATGGAAGCTATTTAGTGTGAGACAAATTCTGTGCATTTCAACGTTAGCTGCACTGATTATGAGTTTGTTTCGATCTTGTCTCGGGTTTTCTATTAAAAAGAATTACATTTAATATTTTTCTGCCCCTTATATTATATTATAAATTCAACTGTCAAATATTGATTGTTTGTGTTTCTTGAAAAAAATAATTGTGACTCGTTAAGGAATATAAAAAAATGAAATAAACGCAGAGTTTATTGTAAAGGCTCGCATTAAGTCTTGGGAAACTAAGCAAAGCCTGCTGAAAACTGGAACATTCTGCGACCAAAGCCCGATTCGTAATAAGGTATGAGTAAAAGCTCAAGGGATAAAAAAAGCCACCCTACAAAAAAAGGCAAAAAAAACATGAAAAAAACGTAAAAGAACAGGCGGTAACAATGAACGAGACGAACATGACCTGGATGCAAAATTAAGCATAGCTCTACCACATTCTCTACAGCGAACGCAATGATAGTTAACCGTACCAGCAATAATAAAAAATATACATATAGATACGTATAGACATATAAAAATATGATGAAAACCAGACAAAAGTCATGCTCGCGTCACCATAAACACAAATAAAAATTTAACCCTCAAAATATTGTACAATACAGTAAACCCCCCATTTAACATCCCCTCTTATACGGTTCCCTTCTACAAAGTTTGTACCGGTTTTTTCTATAACTTAATATTTTTTTAACTTATAAGATTTTTCGATATGATACCTTTCACTTATTTAAGAGTTATATTGACTTTCCCAGATTGCAATTCACGGAAATATTATTCCAGAAAAAATATGAAAAATATCGCTTGATATAAGAGTCTAGTCATTTTCACCGGTTACCGCATAAAAATATCAAAATAAAATAAATATCTAATTATTTTAAAAATTAAATTTGAATTCATAATTTCCTTCAAATCGAAAAACAAATGAGAAAATTCTCACTTATAACATGGATTCTTTCTCGACGTTGTATGGGGTTAATCGTACATACATATGTATGCAAATATATATAATACGTATCCTCATAAACATAATAAGTAGAGAGTGTTGCAAAGAAGTGAGTTTTTCATGCACTGGCTTCTCCCTAAAAAGGTGGGTAAAGCGTTAAAATGTCATTAAATCGAGGATCAAGCGTTATGATTTAGGGGAGCTATTTTATTTCTTTCACGTGGAAGTTTTTCGTTTTCGGAAGTTACTCACATACATACATATATGACGTATATGTGTAGTAAGTAAATACATACATTTGAAAATATACGGATATACTCTAGGCACAAAAGTTTGCCTATTTCAGCGCTAGTTTTTCGCGTTCGCTTTTATCACATTTTCGATGTGAAGCTTTTTTCGATGCGCTGAATTTATTCGAATGCTATATGTACATATTCCGATTTTTAAAGTGTTTTTTTTTTTATTCAGTTAAAGCTTTGAATTTTCTTCATTTATATTACAACACTTTTGTGTGTTTTTAGATTCAAATTCTTGCGAAATTGTCTCATGTTAGTTACTATTTATGAATTAGTATAGATATAATAAAATATGTGCATATAAAAAAGAATTAATTTTCATTTGAAATGACACAAATGTTTTCAAATGACGAAAAGGCTCTCAAATACAATTTTGTTTTTATTAAAACATTTGTAAATAAAAGTATGTATCCATATTAAATAATGTAACATATAAAATCAAATATATCTCAGCATATTTTTTGTCTTCAAATTAGAGTTTCATTTCAAATTCGCAGTCAAACTGCGCGTGAAAATTCATATTTGATAAATTGAAATTGTCTATTTGAAAACTACTCCAATTACTTTAAATTGTGCCAAAAATTTTAAGCTTTTCAAACTCGACGTTACTGTTAAATTCGGGAAAACTTTAGATTCGGGCCATATCCACACTCGTACACGAGCCATTCAGAGCTGAACGAGACCAACACCATAAAGCAACAATTCGAGAAAAATCTCTTATATTATTCCATTTTCGAGATATCATAAATATACAATTTTATTTTATGATAGCTACAAATATGGTCAGTTCACATTAGAGTACAAAATCAAATCTGAAATTAACATCTATTATCTGATTTGAGGATATTCAGCAATGATATCTCACACATAGAAGTTTATGACTATACAAGGAATTAGACATTAAAATCTATTTTTTTTTTAAAATGGAGTTAATCACATTTAGCCCTGAATGGCTCATATATGCGTGTGTGTGTATATTGCATAAAGTTTCGGGTTAATGTTATCGCAGGACAGTATATAAGCATTTAGGATGTTTTGCGAGATGGGCGTGAAAATTGCCGGGAATGCCGGTTCCCAGTCTGACGTTATTATTCAACGGGAGCGTTACGTTTTTACGTGCGCATTTACGTTCAAACTCAATTCTTTACCCCCACATGAAGAATTTCGGCGCAGTTTACGTTTGGGGGGAAAAAGAAACGAGCGCGTTCAGAGCTTCCTTAATTCGACTCTGAAAACGTGCATGGATGATGATATTAATCGGGGTTCGGCAACATAAGGTCAGCTTATAAGCATGAGGTTCACCAGAGAAATAAAGAAAAGGTGTCATATACATGTGTATGAATCATTTAAAATGTTATTACTTCTGTTAAATTTGAATAAAGAATGTTTTTTTTTATATATGAATAAGTAAAACACAAAAAAATAAAACCATGATTTAATCTAACACCATCAAATTCGGTTTTCTATTCAAATTCCACTATTAAATTCATATGTATATTTAAGTGCCTTATTGTTTACATAATAAACAAGAATATATTGTATTTGAATAAAAAATATTCCTTTCTATGTATTTTCGATTTATTCTTTAAAAAATATCGTATAACAATTTACCATATTTTATCGCTGTATACGATATCGTTGATTATTGAATACGTGAAATGTGATATTTTTAGAAAATTGTATGGGATTCAAGGATATAACATACATACATACATATAATCATTTTAAGATATTCAAATTATTTGTACGAACGTGTAAAGCCACGTTATAAGCATTGCGCAAAATATATTTTGTATGTATCAAGATAAGCTCATTACATTACACGATATATAATTATATATCTTTTGTATGTATAATAAAATCTGGTTCCACGTATAACATATTTTCGTTTATAGCAGTAAAAATAAATATATTTCAAAAAGCTTACATTCTAAGTCTAAAAAAAATATGATTTCCTTTGATTCGAAGCCTACGTATAAAATTAACATTTGAATTATCGAAAATGACAAAAGCAATTTTGTTGATGTTTCAGTTTCTACAAGACATAAAAATACAATTTCTTATAATTGAATCTGTAATTCAGTGAAAATGCTTTTGCTCACGGTTTTCTTTACTTTACTATTTACATATTCAGTTGCTTTATGCTCTTAGAAGTGCTTTGGTTGCTTTCGAGGGTAGAATCAGTCAATTTCATTATTTAAGGGCGAGAAGATGTTTTCTATGGCTGCTAGTAACAGGGTTTTCATAAAGCAAAGCGTATCTATGTATATTTTTTTGTATGAAAGTGATAGAATACAATAAAAACCGTCTCGAGATTAATTGTGGGAAAACTGAAAGTTTAAAATTAATTAAGTTAATAGCATTCTATTCAGAAAATTTGTTTTTTTATTATGTTGCATATGCTTATCATTATGAAATAAGTATTATTAAATTGCAGGTTTGTTTTAATAAATTGACAAAATTATTACATTTTAATCACAGTGTTTTTACACACACAAATAGAATATTGTGCAAAGAAAATAATATATTTCAACCCAGATAATCAATGATAACTCATCAAAACTTAAAAGGCTTCAAAGAAGACTGATGTACACAAAGACAACACGACAAATGAAATTCGTACACACAATGTCAACGTTTCTCAAATACTTTCCGTCTCTTGTACGTCAATTTTTTTTTCGTTATCGTTATTTATTTAACGAATGAAAACAGAAATATACACTCAATCAATAATTTTACATCTCGGCACAGTTTTTGTAAGTGTTCTTTTCATTTTGTTGGCCATTATCTGTATGTTACACACCGGTCGCTGACAGTGATCAACGATCCGCCACAATCCATTTTCAGCTCGGTTCAGATATGTACCAATGTAGTCCGAGGGTGTAGAGTGATTGTTCTCCACGTTTTATTTTAAACGAGTAAATTTTTATATAAAAAAATGGTGTTGAAAAATGGTGTTCGTAAGTTTGCTGAAAAAGTAAGCAAACGAAGAGACGTCCTATCGTAATGCGAATCCTTAGATTCCTTGGCATTCCGCATGCCCCCTGGAAAGCTGTCCTTCGCGATAGTTTTAATAATGATTAAATGTAGAGTTCCCTATTAACGTAAATGTGGCGCCCGTAGTTTCGCCTAGTTTTGCTGGTACCCAACTAGGCCGGCCTAACAAGCTGACATAGAGTTGGGGTGCAGTTAAAAGGCGGGATGGTGGGCTTCCCTCGTGGTGTTGAAAAGAAAATTTTTCATATATGAAAAGGCTAAGGGGTACAAGTGACGTTTTTGCCGAAATTGAGTTATGTACATGAATCGCTTCTTTGTACTCTCATATATTTGGTGACAAATGGATATAAACGAACTTATAATGTCTACCGAGATATGCCATCAAATCATTAGACCTCCTCCTAATACAAAACTTTAAGTGCACTTTTCTCGAAATCACTTGTACCCCTTGGCCTTTTCAGTCATCATTATACCCACATAAAATATTTATATTAAAAAAAATGTATTACTATAATATACGAGTGATCGATCCGTTAAAAATATTAACGCACTTCTGGTTAATATAAAGTTTTTTTAGTGTTTGTACGTCGTAGAAATATTATCACTCGACATGGAAGAAAAAAGGGTGTTATGACCACAAACGTTAAATTATCTGAAGCGACGAAATTCATGTACACAGTGAAATGGAATTTTTATTTCGAATTTGAATGTGAATCGTTGAAAAATTTAATAAAAATTGAACTATTGATCGTAATATTGCATTTCAATAAACATACACACATTCGTGAAAAATTGAGCTATTATTAAATTAATAAAAGTACATGCTCGTGTGTATCTGGTGAAACGGAATATTACGATCAATAGCTCAATTTCGATTTTTTTCATGATTCCCATACATTTGGTAACTTCGCTGTGGATTGTAATGTCGAATTTCGATGTTACAGAGATTTTGACAGCCTTGTCCCTGAGAGCACTATTTTCGAACATGACGGATAATATTTTTTCTTCTACTTACATACAAAATGAAAAAATCTTTATTTTATCTAGGTGTACATTAATATTTTCAACGAACTGAAAGTTCATACTTAGTATATGTTTAAAACACGTGAATATCAATGAAATGACAGTGAACATATCGTAAATCGACGATGGAGCTCGTGTTAATCGAATCTAAAATTACAACTTAGCAACATATAACACATAACAATTTCAAATAAACACCTGAGTAAAGTAACCAATTTTCATCCCCGTCGTAACCGCATCGTATTCCATCGGAAAAACGTAGAAAAGAATGGATATCGAAGAAGTTTTTGCATAGCAGCACAATGGGGCATCGTTTTTATCTTTCGACGCGAAATCGGAAATCTTAATTCGGCAAAGTGCTCTTAAGTGATGCGTGAACAAAAAAGCGGGAAGATACGTCGTTTCGAAAAATAAAATGGCCGCCATGGGAGATATAAGCGAATGTCAGACGAAAATACGCTGTTGGCGTTAATTCCAGATCCCTCTTTCTTTCACCTCCTTTTCTTTTTGTTAAATGGTCGATTTCGTTTTTAAGGAGCGATTTATTCGAAGTCAAGTTTGATATCTCAAGGTAAATCGTTTCTTTTTCTCCGTTTCATACTCTTTGTTTTCGGATTTTTTTTTTTCGTTTATTTAGTGTTTCCCGTTCGTGCTAGAGTGATTTTTTTTTTCAACATCAAATATTCGTTTTAATGAAAAGCACATTTTTAATCAACGAGCTTCGCGAACAGTTTAATATAAAATTAATTTTCTACTCATCGTCAGAATGAAAATTCGGTAAGTTTGTCAGGGTGCATTGAATTAAATTTACCAAAGATATTGTTGTACAGAACATGCATGCAACTTTGAAATTGTGTCAAAAAGTGCTATGTATCATATCTTTAAGTTAACGTGTATAAAATTATTTGCTGAGTTTCTCTCAAAATGAATTAGTTCGGATAAATCATCGTTAGATGAAAAAAAAAATAGTTATGCAATATTTTTTTTTTTTAATCAGATGTCAAATTTTTAAACAACAGTATTTTAATTATGTTTAGTATCATTTCAATAATTGTGAATTTTAAAATACGTCTCAAAATCAATTTAAAATTTCCGGAAACCACTGAATATCTGGATATGATGAAATTTAAAATAAAATTTATTTCCAAAAACTACAATATATCATAAGGAAATAAGTGACTATAATATAATTATATACAGTATATACTTATTATACATTTAATGAAGTCGATGTAAACAGTATCAGTCAGACGTGCTTTTAATTAAAAGCTTTCTATTTACTATTCAATAATTGCACCTTGTTCCCAAAGTGGGCTTATCGTATTCTCTTGTGATTATGGCAAAATATGTTAAACTAATAGCGAAGCCTTAGAACAGACAATGGGAATCGATTATCAAATAGAAGGTGTATGCAAACACGAAGTTTCCGCATAGTAGTTTCTCTGCAAATAGAAACCATAATAAAAGCCGACGATATTGAAACTTATTAATCAAGAGTATCTTAGGAGAGGAATTTATTATGAATATAATTTTAAGAATTTAGTGGTCATTATATTTATAGACAAATGGACAAATAAATGAAATTTGAAACAGAAATGTGTGTAGAATACATGAATGTAATCACTATTCGTCAAAGCAGAATCTAATCAACTTGCTTGAATATTATTTAATACTCCGAAGACACAGGTTAGTTAAAATTTAATGGTATTTGGTGTCTCTATTATAGTTTCAATGCTTACTCATTAATTAAAATAAGCTAATTATTATTTTATACAGCAAAATTTGTAATTTAAAAAAACTTTTTCAAATTATTATATTGAAATACATGTCAGTCTTTCTTAAGTACATATTTTGATTATTTTAAAGAACTTATAATAAAATATAATATATACGTGTACATGATGATTTTGTAAATACATACAGAAAATTCTTACAAGTTTGCTTAACGAAAAATCTTTTTTCAAACCTATTAATTTATTCTCTTCATGAAAGTGGTTGTTTAACGGGAAAAAATAGAAAATGGGCATTAAAAAGGGCGCGTTGATAGGTTTGTGTGCTTTTGGGCGATTCGAACAACTTTTATCTTTTAACCATCAAAACAAACTAGCTTAGCGAATAATTTAGTCACGAAAAATGGCCGAAGATATTTTAATTACAACCGCCCTAAAAAAATCGAAAAATGCCTAAAAAACACGCGAGCTGAATAAAGCTTAAGTGTTTCGCTTAAACGAAAATACTGACTGAACGATTTACTGTGGAAATTTACGACTAGTTTTAAAAATACGTTTCTTCAGTATCGATAAATAACTAACTCTTAAATACAAGTATATTCAGTTCGGCTAGAAAAAAACATTTATCTGCTAACACACTTTTCATTCGCTCTAGGAATGAAACGCTGCTAAAAGGTTAATTAAATGAAGGACGATTAGAAAACAAAAAATATATATCTACTTTGCTTAGTATGTACTTTGGTTATTCTCAGTTTTGTATCAACGTAAGAAAGTTTTAAAATATTTTTCATTAAGATTGTTTCAATAATCGATCTACAAAATTGCCTGATTGCTGAAAGAATATCGATTTAGAAAATCCTCATAAAAATTTCAACGAAAAGGACAATGTGCAGCTTTCTATTTGATAATAATTAAATCATTATGATTCTAAAATATCGCTATAATCAAATTCAAGCCCAAAATTGCATTTCATGAAAAAAAATAGTTCGCATTCATGTTTCATTTATCCGTGAACTAAAATTAGTATTAAAATGAAATAATTTAAAAACAATAAATTTACGGTGATTTTCGTCATAGTGAAAAACAATTGAATTACTAATATCTATCGATTGAAATTCATTTGAAATCTGTTGAGTGGAAGAGTCCATTACTACACACCCTCCTTTTGAAAATCAGAAATTATTAGCTAAATTCCAAAATTCGACTATGAGTTTGCTTGAAACACTATCGATATCCCTCGAACTTAAGTTACCTCATACATATTTTCTATCAATTCAGAATTGTTTTTGAATATATCTACATTCCACAATACCTCGCATATTAAATAACCTACAAGCACCGCTATAGGCGAGATATTTCATATTAACTACTTGTGGTCTCCATTGACAATCAACGATAAAATTTCACAAACAATCTGAAATCGATAGTAAATACAGGGCGACCTAAGAACAAGGAATATCGACAGCGTTTCGAGCTACAAGCAAAGCACACTCGATCAATTACACTAAATTGATATGGAGACACGGTCGTTCCTTTCGAATGTTCGGATTCATTTGATTCAAAAAAAGTGTTAATTTAACGCTTTACGAAACGGCTCCGCAAATGATCATCACCTACACCTTTCATATTTTCGAGTAATTCGAATTGTTTAGTGACATCTGTGTATGTACACTATAATTTACTCTTAGGAGTAGCTTTGCCATAATGGTAAAAAAAATTTTTCACTGTATAGTGAAATGATGTTGATTGATGATGTTTGAGGAATTGGGCTTCGGCCTGTAGAGAGAAAAAAAAATCTAGAATTTTCCTAAATTCTAGAATTTTCCTAAATTCTACGATTTTCCAAAATCTTCCAAACCCAGGATTTCTCCAGAAGGAAGAAAACCTTGGATCTCTCGCGTGGCTCGTCTTCGGTGTCCTCGTCGACCATCACGGAGCTAGCCAACGCCATAAACGTAACGCGGGCCGCACTTCGACTCGTGCACATTGAATTATTAATTTCAATTTGTGCGGCCACCGTTTTACTGCCGATTTATTGCAGAACGAACGGCCGTACTTCGCCGAGGATGTACACATTTTTATATTGTAGATATATGTGTGTTTGTGTGCGATCTAACGCCCTTTTTCTTATGTTCGCGTGTATCCCTTTGCGCGATGATTGCGCTATACGTCAAAGACGTGACTGTTGGATATTGCCGATGCGGCCTTGCGTCGTCGTCGACTCTTCGAACCATGCATACGCTTTTTGAGGAGGCTTTCGGTGAAGGATTATTTGTCGGGTTTGATGAAATTGGAGATACA
Organism: Cheumatopsyche charites; assembly: GCA_024721215.1. Taxonomy (NCBI): domain Eukaryota; kingdom Metazoa; phylum Arthropoda; class Insecta; order Trichoptera; family Hydropsychidae; genus Cheumatopsyche; species Cheumatopsyche charites. The sequence continues at coordinate 4,382,812 of CM045587.1, forward strand.
GTAGGATCTCGTATTATATGATGACTGAATTTCACAATGGGCACAATTGATATTTTTTATCGATATTGAGTTAAGTACAAAAAAAATGATTGTATATGACGACTGAAAAGGCCAAGGGTACAAGTGACTTTGTGGTGATTTCGAGAAAAGCGAGTTCAAAGTTGACCAGATTTTAGGATATGTCTCGGCATATGTTCCGAATTCGTTTATACCCTTTTGCCACCAAATAAATAAGCATTCATAGATAAGATTCCTGTCCATAACTCAATTTCGGCAAAAATGTTACATGTACCCTTTGGTCTTTTCGATCGTCATATATGTATGATACAGAACCATTTTTGTACTTAACTCGATTCCGATAAAAAAGGTCACTTGTGCTCTTTGTGAAATTCAGTCGTCATATGAGAAATTACCGAATGTGAAATACTCGTTAAGCGAAACTTTTTAAACGCCTAAAACTAGATATTCTGCTTGCGACGTTACAACATAGCAAATTATCCTGTTATGGAAATTCCTATATGGTTTTTCCAATTGCGTTTGTGGAGATTTTCTCTTAAAGCGTTTAAGCCCCATATGAAATTTTATGAAGTTTTTAATATTATATAAAATCGTTTAGAGTCACATTGATGAAATAAAGGGACGTACAGAAAATATCACTCGTAGCGAGAGTCTAGTAATTTACGCTGGTTATTGCTTAAAAATGTAAAAAAATAGACAGATAATAATCAAAACCCTTGATGTCACGGTTTTTCAAATCGAATTATAAATAAAAAAAAAACATATAAAGTATGTGAACGAAGGATTATGTGTATTTTCAGTCTTATCACTTGTTATTCGAAACATTGCTCTTCTTTAATCGAGTCATTTTGATACCTTTTAGTTTGCTTGTTCTGGAAAAAAAATAATCAAAGTTTGAAGGAATACGTGATATTTCTGATTTAGTATATCTTCTTCTTTTAAACAAGGCTATTATCATGTTCATTCAGAAAATCATATTTAAAAAATGTATTTATATACCTATTGTTAAATCGAAAATATGAATTAACGTCAAATGAATCAAATTTTCCCACCGACAAAACATTTATTACAGACACTTTCCATTTCACTCTCCGTTCGAAAAAAAAAAGTCGAAATCGATATTTCTCCCATAGTTCATGCAAAATGAAGCGAAAAAAACACAGCATCATTTCAATAGAATATAATATGATTTTTTTCTCACAGCTACAACAACGCTCATATAAATCGGGCCAGCCTCCTTGAATAGCGTTGAAAAATATGCCGAATCGGCGCGCAGATACCGGATTCCCTATTCATCCCCTTTTCCGAACCCTCGCTTACCCTCGAAGGGAACGAAAGCAGAAGAAATAAATAAATAATATACACACATAGACGTATAAACGTACGAAAGAAATATATAATTCGCACAAAACGAGAGGAGAAATTCGCGCACACACTCTCTAGGAGAAATTTCGACGCGTGGGCCCCGAACGAAAACGGGAGTAAATAGGCCGCAATAAATCATGCGATATATGTGTGAGTGGGGGCCCACAATGAGAAAAGTATTTTCTTACAAAATATTATATTTTCGTTATGCAGTGGAGCCCCCCTATAACGTCGAGATAGGTCGCGCGTTATAGGCGGGGACGTTAAAGGGATATTTTTTTGTTTTATTTGAAGTCGTCTATTCAAATGTTTTCGTTTTTGAGCGATCAACTATCAGTTAGTCAAATTAATTAGTCAGTCTTAGAAATGCAGATTTTTTCATAGATAAAATCTATGTTGTACTGTACTGTAGTCTGTATTTATTCCGAGAATATTGCGGCTGTTTACAGTCGGAAAATTCACTGTAATTCTCGCTTTGAGCGATGTTCTTTGTATTTTGTTTGGAACAACATTTCCGTGAATTGTGTACATGGAAGATCAATGCAACACATCACTAAACACAGATTAAAATTCGCTCCATGGTGATAAATATTTTCTTACCGTACAATTTGAATATTCCTACGGTGTATTCGATAGCTATTTAATAATAAATATTTATTTTTACCTACATAAGATACGTGTAAAAAGATCAAAAGGACATGAAGATACTGACATTTTTCCAAAGAACAAATGAATTTGAAATACATATTTGTTCAAAATTAATTCTAACGAGAGTTAAAAATAAATAACGTCATAGGGAGTTAGGGGGTTATAAGTTAAAAGCGCCACAAACGATCTAGGGATGAAGACGTTATAATAAAAGGGCTGCAAAGTCGTTATAGGAGGAGTCGTTATAAAAAAAATGTGTCACAAATGTTCTAAGGAAGAAGACGTCATAGGGAGAATCGCTAAAAGAGAAAAGTGCCGCAAATATTCTAGGGATGAAGACGTTCAAGAAAGAGTCGATATAAGAGAAAAGTTCCTCAAGTATTCTAGAGAAGAAGACGTTATAGGAGGAGTCGTTATAAGAAAAAAACGCTACAAATGTTCTAGGAGTGAATGCGTTATACGAGAAGTCGTTATATGGGGTTTTTACTGTACTAGTGTGTATGTACTCTGAAAAAAAATAGTGTCGTGCCCGCCCTGACCGGTGGCAAACTCGAGTTTGGCGTGTTGCGTTCACACGTGACGTTTCGCTCGTTCCTTATATGTATTATGTGTTAATCTTGTGGGAAATTGAAAGAAAATTACGCGTTACGAATGCGTCATTATCGGTAGTGTGTTTGAATATCGTTTCGGGTTGAAAAACACGCTCGCATTACTTAGTGAATGGAAACTTTTGCTCGAAGCTGTATATGACTGATTCAATTGATTATTTTGATATTTGAGCTAGATTTTTTTTTCGTATTGCAGTCTAAAATAAATTCACATGATATAGTAAGATTTAAATAGATACATAAATTTAAAATATATTTTTAAATTATTAGAAAATAATTTAAAATCTCTTACAATAAAATTACATGTGCTTTTTGATATCAAAGACCGGATGAATCATTTCGAATTCAATAAAATACGTGTTCGCTATAAAAAAAAAGTATGAAGAAATAGAAAATAATTTGCTACAAATAAATATCTAAAAATAGAAATCCTCTTCTCCGATAGTTCAAGTTGTAAATTGGAATTTCAGCTCGCAATGGATTTTCCGAGAACAATCTTGGAAATCTATGTTAAAATCAAAGCTTATTTTGATCGTAAAACATCTTTCTCTTAAGTTATCCGTTTCGAATACTGCAATTATTGTTGAAATTCATTTAATATTTAATATTCCAATCGAACTAATCAATACCTCATCGTCGAACTGTTACAGCCTTCCCCAGTTTAACGCGATTACTTCAGACGGTTTTTTTATTACGTGTGCGATATTTTTTTGAAAAAACGCATTAACATGATGAATCTTATCACTAGTGTTATTCCAAAAATATATTCGAAATACACCGTGTGAATTAATCGTGTTAAACGGGGGATGGCTGTATATTAAAATTTATATAATTAATATTTACGTGATATATAATGAAAAATTATATATACAAACCGCTTAAAAGCCGAAAAAAGGCACATTTTCGCCGACTCGCCAAAACATAACACCGATTGGAAAACCTCACCTCTAGAGAAAACGTAAAGGCGTCATTACTGCGACCGCACGGCAACGAGAGCGGACTGAAAAGTCGTTTCAGCGCACGCAAAAAAAAATCTCAAAAGTCTCCCTTCGAAAAGTATGAAGGGGGTTGGACGACGAAGGGGATGAAGAAAAAAAACGAACCGAGAGGGAAAAAGCCAAGGTGGCATCATCTAATTAAGTGTCGGCGCGTAATTGGGAAGTGTTCGTTAACGACCGCCCCTGGAGAGTGCCGGAGTCGTGCTTTAGTGCGTTCTTCAGAGATGCTGGGATTTTGTTCTGGACTGAGGCTTTCAAGGAATGAGGTTTGAATGTCGGTGTTGCCGATGGTTTAGGTCGGAAGATGGTGCAGTTTTTGGGCGGTGCGAAGTTGAGGCTTTCAAGGAATGAGGTTTGATTGTCAGTGTTGAGGATGGATTTAGTTGGAGGATGGTGCAGTTTTTAGGTGGTGCGATGTTGAGGGTTTTGCGGAATGAGGTTTGATTGTTGGTGTTGCGAATTGATTCGGTTGATGATGATGCAATTTTTAGGTGGTGCGAAGTTGAGGAAATATTTCGGAAAAGGCGATCGGTTATGCCTTGAAGTTCACTCTAGTCTATATATGTATATGTGGTTTCACTTTAACGAGGATTAGAAAATGATTTTTCCATTGTATTTGTGGATATTTATGTATAAGAAGATTTCAGTTTTTTTTTTATAAAAAGTTTATGAAATATGCTCAGTAACAAAAGAGAACTTAAATATGCCAATTTGTGAAGAAATTCTTTTGAAAACATCTATGATACTGTGACATTGTATATTGAAACCTATCCCTCGAGTCTTTTTTCTGCGCAGTTTCCATTTACATAGTGATCAAAAGGAACATATCTGTGGCATAAATAATGAGATAAATGTATAAATAACATAAATATTTGATGCTTAAAACATTGCATATTCCATCGCTTCTTATGCCTAAATCCATACATCCGTATTTTCCAAATTAACGATTCAAGCGGCAACTCGATAATAATATTATTCTCAAATATATCTAATATTTAGAGTGAAATTCGTTTTCAATATGATTTCTTCCTAAAAAGTACCTATATATTTAAAAAAATATATTCAGAATGAATTATACAAATAAACAAATGAACACTTTCTCATAATTTAAAAACGTACATACAGAATTTTATTGCACAATTTTCGAAATGATGTTTTCAATAGTTTAACATGCGATTAATTATCCTTGCAGCGTGTTTTATTCAAAACTCATGATTTTAAACACATTAATTCACTTTGACGGTGTGGGTTATATGTGTGTAGGTCATGGTTCCCAATGTCAACATAAACGTTGGCCCCGGTTTACCGCAAAGGGTTAAAGATAAATGGAATCCTCATTCGCTTAAGTTTTCTGTCGGTTTGTCACTGTGAGAAGTTCAATTTCAAAATATGTACTTAATACGATGTTTTTGCTATTATAGTGTCGGTAATTAATAAAAAAATATAATGATTTAATATTCTTGAACCACAATATGATGTATTTTCGACGTCTGTATTAGAATTGGAGTCTATACGAAGTTATAATATTCAATATGTGATAATAGTGCAAACATATGTATGTATATCATATTATTTAAATGAATATAATATAATACGTACAAATGAGATTAAAAATATTGTGTTTTAATCAATAAGCAACGATATTATTGTGTAACGTACAATGCCCTACGTGAATATTTTGATACTATTCCTCTACATATAATATGTAAATTAATGAAGATACTGATTTTATCTCGATCAACGAAATGAAAATCCTTGTTCAATTTCACTTATCGAGATATCAAAAATTGTTTTAATTAAATTCACCCTCGGTTGTTCTTGAATATGTTTGAATAGAACTAAAATGAACACACACATACAATTCATGAAAATGTATTCTATACAATGTTATCTTTCCTTTTGTTTGTACTTTTTATGATTTTTGTACTTAGTATTTAAATTAAGTCAGATTCAAACGCATATTTTCATCCAAATCTATCATCGTACATCGAAAAATTATTATCTCAACTCACTAAAGATTTGTGATTTCTATTTGCATATTCTCCCATATATTGTTCCTTATCTCCATTTTCATAGTAATTATTGCTTATAACTGATTTATTAGTCTCTATAAGAAATTATGGAGTGATTTTTTGTATTTTCACTAACCTCAAAATATTTTAAGTTGATAGAATATGGCTTAGAACATTATTTTTCATTTTTTCCAAAAACATTTTCCTTAATAAGTTAAACGACATCGACACAAATTCAACGATCTCGAACGAAAACGACACACGTCCGATCGGCGCTCACGTGAACGCGCCCCAACACGCAGGGAGCACAAATAAAACTTGAACTCGAAAACACTAAAATTCCACCATAAAAACAAACTCGCTATATTGCGTAGCACTCGCACAACGTTGTCAAAGTTTTTCAATTTGAATACCGAAACGTAGCGTTACCGTTAAGTAACGGACGGAAAACGGTAACGGGAACGGCGCTCTCCTCACCCCCCCTCGCCCACGTTCCGGTTCCGTTTCTCGGTGGGAAGAGTGTTTATTTTAAACTAATGCCGACGTGGATTGTGTTTGGTCCGATTAATTACCGAGGGGAGTCGTCGTGGACCACCCTCGTCATTCGAGACGTGATCCCGAATATTCGCCTTTGAAAGAATTTCATTTGACGACTGAAAAGGCCGAGGGGTGCAAGTGACTTGGCGGTGATCTCGATTAATGTGCACTCAGAGTTAAACATGTACCTACATTTATCGTAAATTTTATTATATGTATGTCTAGGTGCACGTTCCGAGTTCGTTTATATCCCTTTGCCGCCAAATATTATATATGAGTGTACTTAGAAGCGAATTATGTAACTCAATTTCGGTAAAAATGTCGCTTGTACCTTTTCGGCTTTTCAGCCGTCGTTTCAGGTTTGTTTTTAGAAGGTTGATATCATATTGCAATTAAAAAAATATATATTTCTGATGAATCATTTTTTTTAAATTAATACAGACAGTTAAAATTCATCTTGTTTTGTACAAAAAATATGTCCTAAACTATTCACAATTTGCACAAAATCAAATATTCTCATCTTCCTATTTATGCATAATTTTTATGCGGTTGAGAGAATTATTGTTTTTAAAAATTTTATGAGAAGTTTGCAAGTTTAAAGTTTACGAAACTTGCTCAGAAACTATAAAAAACTATATTAGAATTCATATTCCAATTTATAAAGAAATTTCTTTGAAAACACTGACGATGCTGACGTACTTTTGTTAATTTTTCGGTCAGACTTAGTATAGGTACGGTGTCCAGACACCCTTTATTTAAAAGCACAGTCCTTCATTGTTTTTATTTATTGTCCTCTGTCCTTTATTTATTTTCGAAAATAAGCATTTGTCGTTTATTTTGTAAAATATTTTCCAAATAAAAAATTTCCAAATCAACATTACAAATGACTAAATCGATGCTTAGAAATGTGGCAGCCCTAATCTGATTGTAAATTGATGACCCTAGTTCGAACATTTCAATCGATAGAAATAAATATAATTGATTAATATAAAAAGTAATAATTGTCACAAATCGGACTCGAGCTACTGGAGAGAACATGCAGACAAAACGTACTATCGATAAACGGAGTAATTAATGTATTTCATCATTTAATAAAAATAATTTGACATTATCAATATAGCAATTCAGTTTCGGTTAGTGATATTTCAAGTAGAGACGCCATCGTATCATAATTCTATCTTTTTCGAATTTTACGCCGTTTTTGATTTACACGAAAATTCATTACAACAAAATAGTGTTCTCGGTGAATGTGTGTGTATAATATAAAATCCTACCTTAAACGCCTTAAAGATGAACGCCTTCATCTCGATCCACTATAACACTCGCGCAATTAAAACAAATTAATTTAAAAATCGTTATTTTCACTCGAAATTCGCGTAAATTACATATATGACAACTAATTAAGCGACCGATCGCGACAATTGTCTCTTATCAACTGATTGAAAACCGAACTCAATAAAAAACATAACCGACACATACAACAATATTCGTTAATGAGTAATTTTGTTAATTTTAAAATGCGTTCGGTTTAACAATATGATATTTTTACAATATTTACGATATTAAATCTTGGATTATTACCGATTTTACTGCTTCACCCTTGAAATCCAATTCTTGAATTTGTATAGAATCCTATACTTTTTCTACGCGGTGTTCTCAAGAAACGTATCTACCGCATAAATCGAGGAATGAGTGTACATATGATTATACCAGCACAATATTGCAGATATTACAATGAAAATCGTTTAATAGCTGAAAAATTACAAGAATCTCAACCATAGGCTTTTCATATTAAAATTGCAAAGCATCATTCTTCAGTTCAATTTTGAATATTAATATCTCTTATACATTTCATATATGTATTTAGATACGGATATCCTGAAAAATATAACCGACCTTTCCCCAATAACCTTTCTCACTCTAAACTTGTTCATTCGTTCGATCGATAAACGATACACTTTTAATGTACCCGTCATGAAGAGACTTCTAATACGAATAATTTATTGACGGATGTTACCCTCGTGTCATTGATGTTCGACTCTTCTATGCCGAAATTCGCTCATTCATGCTAATGGTGCATTCGCACGTGAATCGATATATAAGACATTTTTTTTTTTCAGAAGAAGAAATGAAAGCAATCTTTTGAATATGATAACATTGATATTTTCTCTTCACATTATCGACGTATAAAATAGCATCATTCGTTAAAATTAGAATTGAACTAATAATGAAAGCAGATAAACGAATGTCTCAAACTGTATCTACATACATAACGAGGGAAGCCCACCATCCCGCCTTTTAACTGCACCCCAACTCTATTTTTTTTCAGAAAATAAACTTTTCGTTAATAATAAAATTATTTTTTATCAGTTTGATAACTTAAAATTTAAGTTTTCGATGCCTATAACTATTTATTGTGTTTAATTTGTTAGTATTCGTAACTAAGTAGATACATACAAGAAGGTATATAAGTATCAAATATAATAATAGCCCAGCTCCGTTTGTGTATTTCCTGTGTGTAAAATTCAATATTATGATCTATTTTGAATATTTTTTTCGGTAATTCACATATATTTCCATATGATAAAATTACGTTTTGCAAATAAATTGAAAAAATGTTTTTTCATAGTCCGTGATGTTGAATTTTGTCGCTCCAGAGAGTTTAACGTTTGCGACCACAATTTCCTTTTTTTCCGTCTGTGTCGGGTGATACTTTTTCTTTGGCATACAAAAAACTAAAAAAAAAATTATCCTAACCAGGCTTACTTTGATATTTTCAACCAGCTGATTAATTATTATAGTATTTGACTACATAATATTATACATACTTGTACATCGATGTATAATTCTGATGTATACATTCTGAATAGCCTGCTTTCACTTTGGTGATGGCAGATAAAATCAAAAGACATTCATTTTTATAAAAAAACTTTCAAAGACATAAAAATCACAGTAATGGGATTCAAATATTGCAAAAATTGACTCTGAAGATTGCAGATAATATCAAAAGACATTCATTTTTATGAAAAACTTTCGAAGAGATAAAAACCACAGTAATAGGATTCAAATATTGCAAAAATTGACTCTGAAATTGAAACAGATCTATGTATATGAACGAAACTATTTCCGAATAAACGTTGTTTTTCTCCCAAGAAATAGCATTGACTTCGACAATTGGCGGAAAAAAAAATACTCAAAATCACTTGTCTCAATTACAAATTTTTAAAAGTAAATGACGACTGAAAAGGCTAAAGGTTACAAATGAGATTTTTCGGCGAAATTGAGTCATATACAGGAATCGCTTCTATATACGCTCATATATTTGGCGGCAAAAAGATATAAACGAACTTGGAACGTGTACCAAGATAATCATCAAATCATTCGACCACTTCCTAAACAATGTAGGTACATGATCAGCTTCAAGCGCACTTTTCTCAAAATCTCTACAAAGTCACTTGCACCTCGGCCTTTTCAGTCGTCATATGCAACCATTATTTCGAACGTCTCCCAAAACGCAAAATATCACATCCACAACCAACTTCAAACACATCCACCGTTCTAACATCCCACCTAAACACCCAAGAACCACCATCAAAACCGTACGAGCTGGAGTCTCGGCGTGTGAACGCGTCCCCGAGCACCGTCCGGCATACACACGCAACGTGCCAGCGCTAGGCCATATTCGGCGGTGTAGAGCCGACATTAGGGCGAGCATAAAGCGGAGGGACCGTAAGTGGACGAGAACGGTATCGTTTTTATGCGTGTCAACCCACGTCAAAACGAGACCGGAATGAACATCCCCGTGTCACGTTGTCGCACACTCGAAGGGGTCGAGGGTACGTCCACCATTGGCGATAGTGGCTTCGCCCTTTTATTCGCATTGTGGTCGCCTTATCTCTGGACTTTTTCATTTTATTTTATTTATTTTTTTATTTGAATTCATCGTCGGAGCCGTAGACTCACGTAGCTCTATATGTTGATCCGTTGAGCTCTGGAGAATTTTCCATGTTTTTTTGAAAAAACCTTAGCACACGAAGGAGAAAAATTGGGTGTCCGTTTGGACACCTGTGTCACAAATGGGTTTTAATTTTAGTAAAAAAGTGAAGAAAATCAATTTCTTTGCATGTTCAAAATAAATTAACGTATTTTGTTAATTTAAAAAAAGGAGTGTCACTCGAAAGGCTGATAAGTAATTTATTCTGCTTTCATCAGTATCTTAATGCGGTTTGACAGTATTAAAATATAGCGTGTCAGTAAATATTTATATGGCCAGTAAACTAGTTGTCAGTATTAATATTGAATTGTAAGTATTTAGAGCAATTCTTAACCATACCTAACCCAACCATTTTTTTTTTGCTTTTTGCTAGAGAAGAAAAAAATCTTCCAAGAATCAAGATGCTCTGAACCTAACCTAACCTAACCTATCCCAACCTTAATACATACAATTTAATGTTTTTTTACTAACAATATAATATTCTGATACTTACAATTTTGATAATAAAATACTTACGAAAATCGATTGAGAAACTTCCCAAATAATTCGTTGCCAACTCGAAATGGAAGTGTGCGAAACAAATGGTTTTTAATTCATACACATCAGTGATTTCTAAAGGTTAAGGTAAAAAAAATATCGATTCTTTTTTAATTATAAATAAATGTGGTTTGTAAAACCATAGATGATGACTGAAAAAGCCAAAGGGTACAAGTGACTTTGCGGTGATATCAAAAAAAGGTGCGCTCAATGTTGAGCATGTGACCTACTTGTATAATATTAGGAGGAGGTCGAGTGATTTCATGATAGATATATGTATCTCGGCACATGTTCCAAATTCGTTTATATCCTTTTGCCACACGAAATGGTATTTACTACGGGGACGGGAATGAAAATACTATAGGTACAAAAGTTCGAAATTGGCTTTAATTCCGAAGAATCTCAAGCAATGCCAAGTTACAGAAGCATGTTATAATACATGTATATTGGAATGCAATTTTCAATTCTATAAAAAAAATATCTAAGATTGAAATGAAAAATTAAGAACTGTTCTATTTTAAACGAATTAAAGGGTACACTCATTGATTTAATTACCATTTCATTAAAAATTTTAAGGTTTGCCAAAAACCCCAACCTGAAAACACAACAACCAATTATCACAAGAGAGGAAAAAATAATATGAAATCGAATATTTAATTCGAATTTAGCCAAGACGGTTGCTTTCGAACAACACTCGCACTCGAACAAAATACGGATAAGGAATTGAAATGGCACCTGAATATTAATGAAGACATTTCTGTTTGGTTAATTAAAATATTTGCATTTTCATTATTCAAAATATTCCCAGAGTTTATGGTACACAAGAATTAATAAAGCGGGAGTAATAAAGGATATTCGTTCAGAGCCTAGAACTCTCTCGAGCGAAGGAAGCTTTTCTGTCAGTATTAAGAGATTACCTGATATAAAGGCTCACATAAATTTGTTATGATATAATGCGTTTTATTTCATCTGTATATGTGATTTTTTCAATTTTGAATCTGCATTGGTATTATTTTATTTATCATATAATATATTTTCAAAGACAAAATGTTTTAAGTTCAATAGCAATTATTTGAAAAAATTGAAAATGTTCATAGTTTTTAATCGGTGTTGCATTTTAGAGTGATTTTTCAATATTAAAAATTTCAATTAATGATTCACTATATTTGAACTTTCATTCTGATTAATATTGCAGTTATCTGCAATAAGTGGCGTTGCAACGAAGAAAAAGAAAATAAATATTTATTTACTTCTTAGCTTGAGTAGTCTGAAAACTAGAAAGCTTTTTGTCTTTGAACATAAATAAGTTCTTTACTTTTAACCGGACTTAGCATAGAGAGAACTACTACTACCTTTAGTTTGCTTTACTTCTGACCGGAACACTTTGAAACCGTTATTCGAAGAAAGTAGTGGTTTTGCTCAGAATCAGTTATACGTCTATGAAAGCTCTGCAGGTTTGAAATGCAACTAAATAAAAAGCATTCATTATATTATATACTAAAGAAAATTTCACTTGGGTATATTTTCAAAGCTTTTAACGTAATTTTAAATCAATTATTGAAGACAAAACCTATTGGAAAGTGAATCGAAAATGTATTTTATTCATAAAGCATTTTTAAAAATTAACATTCTTTTGTGAAAATCATAATACCCATTCAATCAATTTTATGTCTGATAATCTGTTTTTACCAAATTGGATTATGTACAATTTTAATGCAAAATCGACAAAAGCTCACACTATCCATACGACCAACCAAGCAGGCATTCGCATAATATTTTCCGACCGCGTATCCAATATTCTGAACCTATTTGTCAAATAAATTTGCTATAAAAATTCCCGACGGGCTTGAATTACATTTCCGTATATCTAGAGTATGACTCTAAAGGCATCGATGGTATATGTCGATCATCGATCTTGCGATTTGGATGTAATAGCTGTAATACATAAAAATATCGATTTTAGAGTCTATACTGTTCTATCAATTTAATTTAACTCATTTATTTGTATTATGCGTGTATATGGATTTATGTTAGTACTTACTATGTATCTATTAAGTATTATTATCGGATAGTAAATTACAATTGAGCCAATCAGGGCTGAACGCTACTAGCTCCAGCAAATTACTAGCTGTACTAACTCCAAAAAGGAAAAAGTTGAGGAAAATGATCAAACGTATTTGATGTGTTTTCAGAAATTATCTTAAATCCCTTCATTATTTTATTTTTTAGTAATTATAAAACTATAAATTTTGTTTATAATAAGCTATGGGTGTGGTCAGTATACATTAGTACAGAATGAATCAAAGAGGTTTCTGAAATGAATGATTAATAAACTGATGGTTTAACAAATTTTGTCATTTAATGCTATTTTTCTTTATTATTAAGAAAATAAATATCACACAGAATGTTATGATTATACGAAATGCTTTGACATTTAAATCTGTTTTTATCTTTTTCAAAAACTGCAGTTAATTACGTTTAGCTCTGAACGGCTCATTTATCAAACGATGAGGTTGTTATTACATTCAATTTGTTCTATCATTATGGTTTTATATAATACAACAATAGAGTGACATTAAATTTTCAATATTTGCCTTCAGAAATAAAAATATATTATTTTATCAATTTAAATGTCACGATGTCGTAAATGTGCACCCGCTGCAATTCAAGATATGTAAATTTATGACCCAATATGGCTCGAAGTGAACTTAGCCGTTAACTTAATATCACCAATAATACCTACTAGAATATCCTATGGACTTAGCTTGTTTTATTTATAACTCTATTATCGATTTTAAGCCTAAAAATAAGTGTTGCCATTATCGAAAATAACCAGTCGTAATACAATAATATTAAATTATTATATAATATCTAGTATTTTATTTTGAATTTTTGTTGAAAAAATTGATTAGAAACTTCTGTCTTGTATTAAACATTATAATATTTGTGTATATATTTGTAAATAAATTGTATTTAAAATTGATTATGTTATAGATATGTATATCCCTACCCTACATAGCAATTGCATAGTACAGAATAAAATAAAAAATTGCACATTTGTAATTTATTATGTAAAATATGTAAATATTCTGTCATATCATAAATATTGATTAGCACTTATTTAAATATTATATGAACATTTGAATTATAATAGAAATAACCATTACTAAATAAATTTGAATATAAACATGTAAATTACAGTTATAATTAAGATCTTCTCTTTTTCATTACGTTTACGTTCTGATCCACTTTGCATTGCTGCTGGTACTATTTCTGAAAATATAAAATAAATCATATGAACTAGAAAATTTGAAAAATTATCGATATTCTTTAAAAATTATGAAAAGCTTGTATTCGAAAAATCAACGTTCTTAATTGTTTTGTTTGAAAATATTGAAAGCTTTCATGAAAACAAACAAAAAGCACTTTACGAAATTCACTTAGTGATATTAGTTTTTCACCACTTTTTCACGAATTTTGTTGAAAAATGAAACAAGTTTAAATGAAACATCTAATATTAAAAGCACTTCAATTCACTTTGTATTAAATAATGTAATTTACTAAACGACACTGTTATAAAATTGCGATAGTCGTTAATATAATATCTAATGAATTTTGATGATTCATCGAAAATTAAATATTTTTTAAATGAATGAATAATATAAAATTTATATTGAAATAAAAAAAATATTATATCTAACCTTGGTCAGCATACATCTGTTGAAAAATTTCTTGTTGAACTGGAGTTTGATAATATGAGTACGTAGATTCTTCATTACCAAAAAATGTATTTCTACTTTGGAAACTCGTATCTAATAAATAAAAGAGATATTTGAGTTAGTTTAATTCATTTATTTATTAAAAACTAATAAAATATTATGTTAAAAATATACATATTGTTTAAAATACTAACCAACTACATCAAGCTGGAAAGTGTAACTTTTTAAAGGATGTACTGGAATTTGACATTCGTAAGTTCCTTTGTCTATCAACTGAAGTGAATTTATATGCAAAGTCCATTCATTTGAATCATCATCGTGGGCTACTCTAAATCTATCATCCATAATAAACATATCAAAGTTTTCAGCAATAATGTGAAGGTCTTGATGTCTTACCCATGTTACCTTAAAAATGACAAACAATTTAATTTACAAATTTAATGAAAGTTTAATTTCTAAGAAATAAGTAAACTAAAGATTTGATGGATTTTTCAACATACTGTATTCTTTCCCAAATTATACACTATGCATCGAAATGCAATCGATCCTCCCACTTTTCCGAAAATATGTTTCGGAACTGAATTATCAAAAATTACTTCTTTTGTTTTCATAGTCTCATTTAGTTTATCATATGAAGTAAGTCTTGATTTGGAAATCCAATGAAAATCAACATTTTTTTTGGCTTCACCTAAAACAAAAGAAAAAGATTTGAATAGCTTATAAAAAAACAATTTATCATTGATTATTAACAAATTTCAATATTTCATGTTAACATTTTCCACGGTTAAAATAACATTTAAATACTTCATTAATTCGACGATTTATTGGATTATTATCCTTTCAATTTAAATTCACAATATTTTGATTTTTTTCAAATTAAACCAATTTGATTACACTTTTGCTTATAAGTGTGGACACCTCTGATAAATGTGAAAAATGTAGCATTGTTTCATAAAATACTTAATGGGTTAATGGCTACATTTACCTATAATCTTAAAGATTATCAAGTGTGGTTATTAATATTTCATTTAACATTTGCATTGAAATGATTTTCATAGATAATTTGATAAAACGAAATAATTACTCGCGAAATATAGAATTAATATTTTATTGAAAAGCTATTATTTTAATGTATTGCTTTGATTACAAATAATCCGCATATGTGGATACAAAGAACAGGTTACAACGAGACCGGTAGTTAGATTAAAAAAAGATAGTTACTGTTGTAAATCCGCTTATCGCAAATAGGTAATTAAGTATTTTATCGACAACATGCAATAATCAAAACGATCATCATAAATTGAATGTTATTTCAAAATCGGCGCTAATGGAAAAATATTACTTAATATTAATGGAATAAAATGTAATACAAAATTATTAATCTTCATCAAATAATATGAACATGAGTATGAACATCAATTAATCAATTAATTAATTCATCAATTAATGAGTATGAACATGATTTTTTTTCTGTATAGAAAAATGACAATACAGATGTTTGATTCTCTCCGAAGAAAACGAGATCTGAAACATGCTCCCACAATAAATGACGATTGAATAGGCCAAAGAGTAAAAATCACATTTTTTTTTTCCGAAATTAAGAAATTTACTATGCTTCTATGTAAGCTCATATATGTAACGGTGAAAAGAAATAAATGAATTTAGAACGTGCGCCGAGATGTATCATCAAATCACTTGACCTCCTCCTAATATAAACTCAACTTTCAACTATCTTGAAATTACCTTAAGTCACTTGTACCCTTTGGCATTTTCGGTCGTCGAATATCGTTCCACTCGACAAGATCTTTTAAATGACACCACTCTCACGTCTATCGAAGCGTGTACCAATTCGCGAATGATCTTCAAAACGAAAATAATCGGACTTACACCGCATTCGAAACAAACGACGCGCACACACGAAATATCGCCCATTGTATCTATAAAAAACAAATTACAACACGAAACTACGGCCCCTTATCTAAACACTGTGTGTTGTACATCATCGCTATCGGCTTACGATCGGCGCGCTAACACAAATCTCGCAACTTTTCCAATTTTTTCACTAGATCTCTTCCGATCGCGTAAGCGCGGTCTCGTCCCGGGACTCTCGGGTTTTCTCCGTCGACGCTTTTCCCGACTCGAAGTGGGGAAAAAGGGGTGGTAGGGAAAATGCGAGCCATTTCCCCCGTCTGCCATTACGTGCGCCATATATCTCCGGCGCTAGCTCGACCGAAAAACAAAAGTTACATTAATACGTACACCGCCGTGTGTGGGGTACAACCTTAATAGTATCGCACTGCTGTAATCCCTCGTAGAACGCGGTTATACGTTCCGCGTCTTGCGCTAAAACGCGTAGTACGAAGGCGTGAGAAGAGCGAAATAAAAAAAAAATAGGTAAAAAAACTTTTTAAGTTAAACGGTTTTATGTTAAACATACATTGCAATGTTTAAGATAAATGTACTAAAAACCAAAAAAATAATAAAATAGATACAGTCGTAGGAATTATAAACATATGCATAGACTAGACTAAAATTAAACCGTGGGGCAAGTCAATTGTCTACAAATTATCGACTTAATGTGCGATAGAAGAATCGTTTAATTCGTCGTTAAATTCGACGTGCCCCACGGTTTAATTTTAGTCTAGTCTATGCATATGTTTATAATTCCTACGACTGTATCTATTTTATTATTTTTTTGGTTTTTAGTACATTTATCTTAAACATTGCAATGTATGTTTAACATAAAACCGTTTAACTTAAAAAGTTTTTTTACCTATTTTTTTTTATTTTCTAGTTTTTAGTTTTTTACAGTATATTGTATTCTGCTTATTGAGTCCTTTCATTTGATACGCATGTTGATTGGATTGATAAAACCTACGTTATCCGCCATTTTGTAGCGGCCGCCATCTTGGATTTCAATTTTTTATACTATATTGTATTCTGCTTGTTGAGCCCTTTCATTTGGTACCCATATTGATAGGATTAATAAAACATATATCATCCGCCATTTTGTAGCGGCGGCCATCTTGAATTTATAATGATAGTGAATAAACATAATTGTATTGTCACCAAAATCCAAAGTGTATACAAAATTTCAGATTAATCGGTTGACAGGAAGTGGGTGAAATTTGAATTACTAAATTTGATCCAAGAAAGAAAAAAGAATAAAGAAAACAAACGGGCTGAGCTAAGTAAAACCGTTTAATAAAAATATCCCACATTTGGATTTTACGCCTTATACACGTTAAACGGTGCAGTTTCGTAATTACGATGGTAGCTCAGAGCGTAAGGCGGCGGGCAAATAAAGTGCACGCCCGAGTTCGAGGCACGCACGTCTGAAAATTTCGAGCATCGTTAGCGTATTTATAATATAGATTAAAAAATTACTATATTTTTTTGTCGTTTCATTCGATTTATCTTTCAATTGTCTCCCTAATCTATTATATGTATATTGATTTTTTTTTAATGAAAAATGTTTAAATAATGAGTAAATTGTAACCAGACTCCAATAGACATGATTGTTCTGTCATTAAAAATGTTTTAATAAGAGAAGCGATATTTAATATAGCCGTGAGTCTCACAATCAGATTTGGAAATAAATAAGCACCTATGTCGTTGCTTTCTGTGTAATAAAATAAGAATTTTGTATATATAGCATTATTAGTATGAGACAATTAAAATATGAAATGAAACTGAAACCATGACATACTTTTTTTACATCAAATATATTTATTAATTATGACTAGCAGAGTATCATAGTCTATACATTTTTTCTCATTGACTTTAATATTTCTTATTTATATCGAACATCGTATTTTTCATTAACGGAGTTCGTGTTTTGTTACTGGCTGTGAGTGAATTTTCGTAAATAAAAGCAAAGTTGAGCATATATTTCTTCATTTCTATTGTTATATTTTTCAAAAACGAAAAAAAATGAAACAAATATATTTTGCCAAGTGTCCCGATTTGAGTTCTGAAGACTATGGATACTCTAAGATTCGCGTTTTTGCGGGAGATCGGAAAGTGAATAAGTGCCGCTCGCGTAGTGTGAGGATCGCATCTTCGGAGTTCGCATACTACGGGGGATTACTGTATCGTGCAAAATTCTATATAAACTAGACATATGGACATAGTTCTATTGCTCTATGTTGATTGAAATGTCGCCGCTTTGATGGTATGATGACGAATTGCTATTGTCGAAACAGTGGTTTCATCGGTTACTTTGATGTGGCAAAATAATATATATTAGAATTTCCTTCTGTTGAGGTTATGTTTCAATGTTTCGAATAATACTTTCATCAAAATATGTATGACATCTATTAATATCAGTTGTACAAAATTATAAAACTTTTCTCTTTGCATCAATATATGTATGTAGATACAAACATACGTATTTTGATGTATGTGGTTTTAAACTTTCTGTGAAAATATTTACGATGGAATAGTTTCTCGTATTATTTTTAATATTCAAAAGGCATTATCTAAGGTTATTTCCGAAAAATTAAACAAATTTCTATTTAAAAACACACGTTCGATTTCGGGGTGCTATTAAATGAACCCCAAAGAAGAAGGAAAACTAACATTCTCTTCGTGTGACCTGGCTACAAATGGCTGATGGTATAAAGGTATATGTACTATCTATATAACCCATTTCGGAAGTTTCACTACTGCTGCCGAAAATAACAAACACAATAGAAACGCTATTAAATTTTATAGCTCGAAAATGTTACAAACATTCGGACAAACATCTAAAAAGAATAATATTAACTTAATCAAACAGTACACAGTTTTCAATCTGATATTTTTCCGAATTTCAGTTTGTTTTTCAAACCGTTTCATGAAATGCGTCGATAAAATGTTATCGGAATTGAAAACATACCTTATTCAGTTAAGCATGAATGATTAATCAAAATTGCCATTTCTACCAATCGAATATGAGAGTATTAAGCCAATGCACACAAACAATATCATATTTACATTCCATTTGATGCACATGCAAAATGTGCGAATTGGTACCAAATAATAAATGATTTCGTTCAAATAATTTTTAATCGATTTTCCACGAAATGTCTATGTTTTCAGTGTACGTCGTCACAGTGAAAAAATCATATGATTACTAATATCTGTCTATTGAGATATATTTCTATATCTGCTAAGTGGAATAGTCCGTTATTACATACTCTCTATTGTCCATTGTCTTTTAATATGTGTACTTTATTTCGGAATCGATACAAATACACAAGCGATAATAAAAAAGCATACGAGCGTAGTACGTACAATACGAGAGCCGTAGCAAGTTCCCAGTCGCCGAACAGCACTGATAGCGACCCGAATTTATGAACAAGTTTTTCGCTCGCGTGCAATAATATTTTATTACTTTGTTCTTTCTTGTGTGCGCGGAACTGACAAAGTGTTCTCGACAAAGTTGCCATATCCACCGAAGGTGAAATTACTCAATGGAATAATGCGGGGGAACGTGACGCCCGCAAAACCGCCCACCCACTGAAAGCTCGGCGCGAAACTTTCGTGATTTATTCGTAAACAAAGGCACCCGATACGGAGCCAGATATATTCATGTCGGCTGAAAGGGGGGCGGATGGTTGCCGAGGGCGAGACAAAGCGAAAAAAGCCGACGCGAGGGGAGGATTTTGCACCTTCGACGGTTACGGTTAAGCGATTCGTAGAAATGTACCCACTTGGCTACGCTTATGAAGTGCTCGAGGATTCAAATGAACGCGTGTGGTGTGGGCTGTTAGTATCGTGTCAACTTGGTTTGCGAAATGATCCGGCGCACGTGTGCTGAGAGTTGAGGGTGCAGATCGTATTCCAATGTTCTGTTTTTTGTTTGGAAATTAATGAAAAGACTTGAGTTTTTGGTTTTTTCATAATTTTCCTAGCACTTAAATTAATATAGTATCCTCACTTGTAATTTTTCGTAAGTTTTCTGAAAAAATATGCAAAGTTCTATCACAGAGCGGATCGCTTGATTTCTTGGCATTCTTTAGGCACCGTTTTCGATGAAATTACTACATAATAACCTAACTTTTTCACGGATTTCGTTTGTATGTTGAGTAATTGTACGTATAGCAAAGCATTTTTCACGTTGTACGTATGTTGAGAAGTACATTTGTCGGAATTCTACTGTACTTATGAAAAATAAATTCTTTTGATGTTATTTTCGACAAAATTCAGATTTCATCAGCATATTTTGAAGTAATAACGTTTTTGTGCCACTAATTGGTAAATATCAAAATAGATCTTTGTCTACATTGAGACAGCATCAAAGGTGCTAGAGTAAACTGAGCATGAAATTCATTAAGTAATTCCACAAAGAAATTTTTGAAAGAGAAATAAACTTATTTTTTAATTTAAAAATAATACTGATAAATCGTTTGAGTTAACATTGGCTGCATAATATTATCTAACATATAATACATAGATATTTAACGAATATTAATATTTGATATACAAAGAGAACAGCAATTTTACTAAAAAACTGAAATTTTGCGTTATTCTGAACACAAAGTTTGCGTAATACAAAAAAAAACTTATATGATTTTCATAAATAGTCCATCTGAATACAATACGTGTACTTGAAAATCGCTTACTTTCATTTTAAGGCATTCTTTTTGTTCAATCATATTATCGTTCAAACTATCTGGTTACGAGGGAACTTGTCAGGCGTGACTCGAATACACAAAAGGGGAATACAGGTTGATAATCAATTAATATAATACCTGTTGAGCTGGTCATCATCGAAGACACCTTCGAAATAATTTTGGTTATTTTCACCACACCGAATATGCTTTAAGTATATTCTTTGAATTTATACCATAAGCATATTCAGGTATTCAGACTAGAATATGATTTTTTAGAAATGAACTTTATAAAGTTATCACTACTCTTTAAAATATCTTGATTTTAGTATTGATATATTGCAATTTTAATACCATAAATTTTATTTTGAAAAAACTTATTTTTCCCATAATAAGATCGTATAATTTTTGAACGTGTATACCATAATTATGTAATACAAATGTATTGTTATGTACATTTTTCTAATACAGCATTTTATTCATAATATTTTTATCATTATAATTATTCATTATTCACGTCATTCGATAAGAAATGAGTACATGTATGCATATGTAATATGAAAATGACCAACAATGACAAATTAGCTTAATTGAATGTGTTCATAATTTACAATCGTTAAGTTTGACATTTAACATCATCACCACACTTCAATTTAACAACGTCTAATTTTCATTTCATTAATCCTAAAGTGATCATTCATAACTCTCACTTATTATTTTCTATCGATTTTTAGACGAAAAGTGGACCGAAAGTAAAACTTAAGCGAAATAACAACATCGTTCCTATCGAGGCTAACGTAAAGAATATATTTCATAACCAACGTGTTGGTTTAAACTTGAGTCATGCGATCAAAATAAATGCGATCGTATCGCATAATTTATATATTCGCATAATGTAACTTATTATTATTCGTGGCTGGAAATAATATTTTACTTCTGATAAATTCGCGAATAACGTCGCTACAGCATAATGTATTGTTGCTGAAGATGAAATAGCTCAATCGATTCGACATTATTTAAAGCTTTTTATTTCGTTCAAATTCTTCAAGTAGAATAAAAACATTTTCTTCATCCGTTATATGTACTCATAAACAAAATGAAAATGTATTGATTGATTTATTTTCTATCGTTTATAAATTATTATGAATTTTCTATTCGTAGCAAATCATAGTTATCAATATCGACAATTTTCATTAAACCTCATAATGAAAATGATCTAAATTAAAAAAAATTAACAGTCAAATATATCAATAGATGAATTCATGAGTAAAATCCCCTTTATATTAATATTTATACAGTATTACATATTCCGTGTGTGTTTGTCGAGCGTTACGCTCCATACTGTGACAAAAGAATTTTCAAATGAATTCCAATACGAAAATACCATTCACCGTGGGCAGTAATATCGGATTTTGTCACTCTATACTCTCGACAGCTTCGGCTATGAATCCATTTTTTTCAGCCATACTCTTTTTTTCACATGAAGCACGTAGCTGAAAATTTCTTTGATAAAAATACGAAACATACGCTTTTGATCATATTATATTTAACATGAAAAAGGCTAAATGTTCAAAATAAGTTAATTTCGTGATAAACAGTTCTGACTTCGCTTAGTTGACATTTCTTCCCCACTAAATCGATTCAATATGAAACAAATTTACTATAACAAGGCTCACGTGGTTACTCAAAAAGTTGAACTATAATAAATTAAATATCATTCTCGAAATATTATAAATCGAATTATCATCGATCATTCCATATATAAACGAAGGATTTACATCACCGGTGAAAAATCGACTGTAAACCCAAGAACAACTAAAATGAAAAGCATGCGAAGCATTCGGAGTTTACAGAATAGTCCGACACACGAGTTAGTACACGCAAACAAACACTACATGCTCATTTCGAAACTCATTTATTTTAAGCGCGCACACGTCTAAAATTACACCGAGTTTAATGGAAAATTCTTAATTTCCACAAATCCCCTCCCAAGAAATTTAATGCTCACGAAGAACGCTTTGAAATGATCCATACAGTTCAAGTTCGTAGAACGCGTATTCACTGTTAGATTTGACGTTGTTTATAAGATTTGAAAATCGTATAAATAGATAAAGATGTTCAATGTATGTATTTCGAATTCACTAAGTCAGGATTTGTCAAAGTTTTTTTTTTCGTAACCTTACTTATTTTAATATCTATCCTTCGTGACACCACTAAATTTATTATCGTCTGATTATATCAGCTGAGTATTGATATTATTATCGATATATCGACTAAAACGAATCCTTTTGAATTTTTCGGTTCAATAAATTTATACAAATTTGAATTTATATCCAGTGAAATCACAAATTCGCTGGTGTCCATGAATTTGTATTATAATATCATTAGTGATATCATCTCAGTTTGGTAAATTTCATTTCAAATAACTAATATAACGCATAAAAATTTGTGGCAGCCCTAATCTGATTGTAAATGGTCAGCCCTAGTTTTAATATTTCGATCGATACAAATAAACGTTATCAATTAAAAAAAGTGATTATTGTCACAAATCGAACTCGCGCTACTTACAAGAAAAAACACGCACACAACACAAAACGCAGCGTCGATAAAACGAACAATTATGCATTACACCATTTTAATTATTGTGACATTTTGATATTATCAATTCAGTATCGATCGTCGATCTTTCGAGTGAAGACGTGTCGTATTATAATTCGGTGGTTTTTTTAATTTCTTACTCTTTTCGAATCACGTGTAAATTAATTTCGCGATCGGAGTGAGTCTCATTGCGATAAAACAGTGTGTTCATTCTCAGTGAATAAGGAAGTGTTTTAAAAATAATTTATATGATAAAGATAGTATTTTATCTAGATTCACTCTTACACTCACCTAATTGAAAGAAATTCGATTAAAATCAATATTATCACTCGAAACTTCCGTTAATATTATAACAACTAATCAAACGGTCGAGCGCGATAATCGATTCTTATCAACTAATTAAAAATCGGATATAATAATAATAATAAAAAAACACAAACAACATGTTTGAATATTCGTATAAATGCAGTGTTGATAATTTGAAATTGTGTATAATGTGGCGGGCGATTTCGCAGATTTGCAGAATTTCGGGTGAGTGTTTCATATTTTATTACATTGTAAACTCTATATTTTAATCACTAGTTTCTCAACACTGATATTATGAAACACAAAGTCACATTTTTTTCACATTCACAATTTACCAGCAAATGCATTTCCTGATGTTTATTTCAATTTTTAGTGACATTTATTTACATACACGTAATTTCTACACAATCATCATTAATTTGAAATGATATGATAATAGTAAAAACAGTCAGAGAAACATTCGTTAAAAATGTCATTCAATACAACTATAAACATTGATGATTTATATACATAATGTACTCATACATATACAAATGTCTCAAAATATCGTAGAGAAAAATTGAATAAAGTCCAATGAATTATGTATTCTCAATCGATATTTAACATCAATTTCAAATACGTACATTAACAAAAAACTCTCAATACTTTTCTAATAAATATTAAATCGAAATACTTACAACTGTTCATTTGAAAAATAACAAAATTTATTATATTATATTATGCTATTTTTTTCCGTTTCTGCGGAAGTTCGTACCTATGCTCATTTATTAAGTGGACTTTCGACGTGTATATTTTTCAAAATTTTACCGAAAATATCCGCATTAAGTATGCAGAGGCGGCGCAAATGGGATAGCTTTCGGTGGGGGTTGAAAACGGGGCAACTTTAATCGTAGCTTTTGCGAATTTAATTATTATACAGTGGCGACACGGCTTGGCACCGAAATGCGTGATCTTTAGCAGTTAACTTTCATTATTAATCCTTGGGTCTGGCTTCCTATTTGAATTATGACGAAAAATAAAAATATTTATACTGCTTGCAATTGAATACGTCTATATATTATATTTAAAAAATAATATTAACTGGATGTGCTATATATAGCACTAATTGTTGAGTCGAAGGTTTTTAGAATTTTATTATCTGATTGAGCTAATTGACCGAGTTTAGTCAAAGATTGACTGCGTTTTTTTTTTCATTTATGTCCGGAAATTCTTCGAAGGGAATGTTCTTTTAATATGATAGGTATATATCTACTGTGTCGTGAGGAATTCTGGACACTTTTGATGAAGCCAAACGTTGAATTTTTCATTTATATTAGATTCAAAGTTTCTTTTATGATTCATGGACTGAAAATATGCGGCTTTTAATATTGCATTCAACACATATATTTGAAACGATTTCCATGGAAAAAATGTTGAAATTAAAATGTGCAATACTCAGAAGAAATTATAGTAAGGGTGTATTAAATTAAGTTATTTGGATAACTCTTTTTTTGTGCGATGCCTCGATTCTTCAAGACGTAGAATTTGAAATAAAATAATATTTTTATATACACAAAGACAAGTATTTCATAATAACCTGTTCCGAGAAATGTTTTCATTAAATGAAAATTATTTTATAACATTGAATAAAAATCACAATACTAAGAACATCACTCGATCACTTTTAAAATTATAAAATATTGTATAAACCCTTTTTTAAGGCACTACATTCAAAATCGGACCTAGACTTTTATCTTTCATATTTTTTTTTAATCGCGAGCTATTTTTGTGGCTAACACTTGACCATATAAGACTATTTAGTGCATACAAATTTTTCGATAAAATCCAAGTTTTTTTTTTGAAAAATGTCCAGAATTCCTCACATCACCGTTGAGTATAATGAAGCACAACAACGAGAATATGTTTGCCATTAATTTTAGGATTTTTCCTTTATTTATACGCTTTTCGTTCCTGTGTCGCCCGAGCGTTTCGGTAGACACGCCTCGCCAGATTTACGGCCATTAGTCAGAGCACGTTAATTGCATTGTAAACGTCTTGGACATAGATTTATTTCATTTTTTATTTGATTTTATGTTTATTACACGCGTTCGTTATATCGAAGATTGTTTCTTCGCGTATAAATATTCATTACGTTGAATTTCGTGTGTTTTACATAATCGTATTTATATCGGAACTCGATGCAGTCATTCACAATTAACTTTATAACGAACGACTAATTTATAGAGTTTTATTCAAATTCGGTGTTGAAAATAATATTACAAGTATACTTATATAGTTACTTAAATAATTAAGCGTACAAATATTTTTTGAAAAGTAAATGGTGAATTTCATCCATTCGAAATTATTTTTCATAGGCATTTTTTGTATTAATTTCGTTATATCTTCTATATATGTATATATATATATATCTTCGTCATATAATTTATGAGAAATAAAATTTAAAAAACATAAATTAATTATTTTCTTATTAAAATACCACTAACATATCGATATATCAAACTAAACTTACCGATACAATTACGTTATAAACTCACGTAGTTAGGAATTCATATACCGATAATTAAATCGATGCATGTATTCAAAAAATATATACAATATCAATACAAAAAACCACGAAAATTATTTTCAAATTCGCTATTTACTATTTAAAAAATTTTTGCACTCTAATTTCTGTACAATTTTTTTTAACACGTTATAAATTTTGAATCCTACTTATGCAGATATAGAGAATACTTTTTAAATACAATATTAATAAATCACGTGCTTATAATTTGTCAAAAAGTCAGTAATTAAAATGACGCCTGAAAGGTCCAAGGGGTACATGTAACATTTTTACCGAAATTGAGTTAAGTACAGGAATCAATTCTATGTATATTCATATATTTGATGGCAAAAGGATGTAAGCGAACTTGTAATATGTACCGAGACATATCATCAAATAACTCGACTTCCCCCTTAATACATGTAGATCAACTTCGAGAGCTTTTTTTCTCTAAGCCACTTGTACTCCTTAATCTTTGCAGTCGTCAAATAACATTCGATTGGAAAATTTTCAACGCCATATTTTTTGAACCTGAAAATTCTAAATACCAACAAAGGAGACTTCGACGATTCTAGTTATCGATTAACATGTAACTTTCCCCTTCATTAGCGATGTTTAATATTATAAGCTTGCGTTAAACTCGCGAGGGCCGTTACTTTAACGACGGTTGTCCGTTTATGGGTCTCGATTGGATTCGCGTGCGTGAAGCGTTAGTGTCGCGTTAATTATTCGTTTTAATGTGTCAACTGGGATAGATGTCATATGAAAAAGAGCTTTCGGTTAGATGAGAATGTCAGTCTAGTGTAGGTATGCGAATATGATTAGATTCAAACTGTTTAGATGAGAAAAATTGATGTTTTTTTAAACATTTTTAAAATCGTCTTAAGTGGGGGTTATTTGAAATATAAGTAAATGAAAATTGATTAATCGAAAATTTGGACAGTTAGATAGTCGATTAAATGTTATTTCATGTATGAGTCGTTCGGAGCTAATCGTAACTCTATAAAGCAAGAAGCCGAAAATAACAATTAAAAGTTTTACGAAATTCCTTTAATTTCATTCATCAATCCATTTTTCTGTAATTATAAACATACGAATTTTGTTTATTTGTTAATTCAAGATGTGTTTATTTTACATTAAAGTACAGAATCGATTCAAATGATTTCTGAAATAAATGATTTATCATTCGGTAGTCGAACAAATTAAGTGATTCAAAAGTATTTATCTCATTCAAGTGTGAATTTTCACACATAAAAATTTGTGATTATTCCAAGGACTTAGAAATTTATATCTATTTTTTTGCAATAATTAGAGTTAATTACTCGTTGCATTGAACGGCTCAATTATAATCATATTTCTAAACAAATTCGCAATTTTCGAAAACCTTTACATACCAACTCAAACAGATAAAACGAAAAAAAGCCGATAGATTCCTTCACTTTCACATTCGTTACATTAAAATTTTCAAACGATCGCTTCTATTCAGTCAGTCCTCCAACTACGAACTGTCAAAACATCTGCGAGACAGGCAGAAATACTACAGTAAATACATCCATCTCTGTTCAGTAGATTTTTGACAGTTCGTAG
Source organism: Cheumatopsyche charites (assembly GCA_024721215.1). NCBI lineage: Eukaryota > Metazoa > Arthropoda > Insecta > Trichoptera > Hydropsychidae > Cheumatopsyche > Cheumatopsyche charites. The sequence goes on from CM045587.1 coordinate 4,410,877, forward strand.
CTAAAGAACTGACTGTAAATAAAACTTATCGACATACTACATAGCGAGTCCAATTTTCGAAATGGCGTCACATGTAGACATATTTTTCTTTTCGTGTTGTGTGTGGCTCACGTCCAATAACCTCATAACTCGACAAACGCGAAAAGAAATATCTCGTAAGCGGATTTCGAAGATCGCGAAAACGATACATAACCCATTTTTTTCTACCGTCGACCGAAAAAAAATTCAGAGTTCAAGGATTATGGCGATCGATAAACATTTTTCCCGTTTGTATTCGATAAACCTTATAAAAAATTGATAACGTATATCATCGGTATATTGAGAGGCGTGAATATATTGAAACTATATTTTTTGATAATTATTATAATCTACAATGTATTTCTTCACTATTTATATTTGTACTCACTTGAGCTAATGAAACAATTATGGCACTTTAGCAACAAATGTGTAACAGTTACTTATATTTTTCCTATATTTGATCGTTAAATCTATGAAATAATATCATTAAAAAATAATAATTATATGTATATGTGTAGATATTTAAATTTTTGCATGAATTCGGAAAAAAAGCAATATGGAAAAATGAATTTTCATGAAATACTCTGTTTTTTAAGTAATTTATGATTGACAAGCACTTGAAACTCAAATTACTTCGCTTTAGAAACCTATAAAAATGAAAATTTTAATTAAAGTGGTGCTGTCGAACGGTCGCCGATGATTAAATCTCGTTAATTTTTAACGATCAGCGCGTGAAATTTTTCTGAAAAAAAAACGTATTTTTAATATTTCAGCCTATTGGTTCATTGTATGCAATAAAACCCTTAAATATATATTTAATATAATATTTATTCGACTTATATTAAATATTCACTATATAATATATTTTTTCATTAAGATGTGTGAATAATATTCGTACATTTAGTAGTAATTGTCCACAAAATTTGTGGCGAAACATTTCAATTCACTTTAGCATCGAAGAAACTAAACGAATCATATTACATTTCTAGCGTTTTGCTATGTCGCTCGAGTCCATCATTTTTCATGAGTTATGCTGAAAAAAAAGACATGGAAAAAGGCGGAAAACGAAAAAAGTTTTCGCTCTTTGCTATATTAAAAACTAAATATACTGCGCTGGGGTATCGTGTGCCTCGAACAACAAATCTTCCTCGCTTTGTTTCTGTGCATTTCCAAAATGGGTTTTATGCTTAGTTAAAAATATAATAGGTATGTTCTGAATGACTTCAAAATTCAATTTTGTTCGAATATTTAGAATATTGAAAAGAAAATTGAAATCTATTTCTAACATAGTAAATAATACATACTGCAAATGAGAACGGTATCATAAAAAAGTACAAAACTTTTGAAGAAGGTTTAAAGTCGTCTGATATACATATGACGACTGAAAAGGCCAAGAGGTACAAGTGATATTTGTGCCAAAATTAAGTTATGTACATTAATCACTTCTATGTATACTCATATATTTGGTGACAAAAGGATATAATCGAACTTGAAACGTGTAGTGAGATAAATAATCAAATCACTCGACCTCTTTCTAGTGCATACTCAACTTTGAGCGCGCTTTTCTCGAAATCATAGCAAATTCAATCGTACCCTTTGGCCTTTTTAGTCGTCATATGTATTCTTCAATATGAAATTTTATTTTTGAACCAATAGTAAGATTTCATTATTCTTTTTTTTAAACAATACGATTAAAATACAAATAGTTTAATCGAACGTAGAATTTTCGCTCCAAGCAATTGAATTCATCACCATCGACATGAAAATACTCTATATCTTCAAAAACCAAACTAGGTAAACTATTAAATTTATATGGGCCATTAGTTTTGGTTTTCTAAATATATAGTCAAAGTTTTGCGTCCTCGGCCCTTACAAATCGTCGTAAAAATGGCAACGTTTATTCACCTTCTTTATTCGATGTCTATTTCAAAGGCGTGCAACATTATGCCATTATTTTGTTTCATATTGCATACATTTGAGTACAAATATTACATCGACAATATAAATACGAATATATAACTAACCGTCAGATGATTCAATTCAATTTTGACAGTAAATTGCGATTGAATGAAAAGGAGCGAAAAATTGCATGAAATTCAGTAAAAAAATTTGCACGTCCATTTTTATCAATGAAATTGATAGCTTTGTAGAACCATTTTTTTATTGAAACAAATACTATTGTAGAAATTTTCGTAGATATATAAAAAGTTTTATGTTTGATTTTTATTTTTTTGACGTATTGATAAATAATTTTAGACAAAAATATTCTATATGAATGATGTGAACATGTAAACTAACTGAAAGGGAAATCGCATTGTTTGGCAGACGGCATGTCCATGCTCTTTCAAGATTGATGATCCAAATTCCGAAGGAGAGCGACGATTGTTTCAGAAATATTCAGATTGTTTTACGTTATTTCAAAATAAACATTGTCGCATGTCAAATACGAAAATTCCACACTCAAAGAAGCATTGTTTCAGAACAGTTTGTCGCTTCAGCATTGAAATTCAGTCTATGACGTTTTATAAATAGTACAGATATTGAAAAATTGTGTCAATATGTGAAATTTTTTAATGATATAATGGTAAATTATATCATTTATATTTTTATTATTAGTAATAGTGATCAATTTTTAAATCATCAATATCATAGATTTTATGCAAAACTAATAAGTGGTCTAAGTTTGCAAAGTTCATGTTGTCCACGCTAAAGTATGATCCACATTTGTTACCAATCCTCCACATGTATGTATCAACGTCGAACATTCGCAAAACAAATCATGTAAAATACTATTTAATCCAATATATAAAGGCCTATATGTTGGATCAAAAAAACTAAGAAAAATATATTGGTGCCAAAATGAAATTGACTACGACGATTCATTGTTTCTTGAAAATATCGACGTGTCAAATATTCGTTATAGAATTTATTAATAATTATAAAACACGAATATATGAAAATAGCTTGTCTAAAGAATCTGAAAGTGACATTTGATTAATTATTTGTTTGTGTAGAAGTGACTTACCGGATATTATAGAGAAAATTTTGTTTATAAATATTATACTTCAATAAATAATAATAAATGAATTACAATATAAACTGATTGTGAGTGACAACCACAGTAATAATTTTCAGGTAATAATGAATTTTTTGGTTAATTAATAGTCTATTACGAATCAGATACTAAAAATTACCTAATGCTTGCTGAAATGATATTAGATATAGAAAAGTATTTATCGCGATGTTCAGCAATTTTATTCCATTCAACATGAAAATTATGTTCTGAAATTTAAAATTGGTGTAATATATCATTTATATCTATGAAAATAGACTTATTCAAATTTTTTTTGAAGAAAAAAATCTATCTACATAGTTTTTTGTCTGAAAATTCAATCGTTTCACTAAAAGCATTCGTGCAACATAAAGAACATGTATCAAAGGAGCGAAATGGATTTCGTCGAAAGTGTTCAATTTAAAATCATCGCATGTGCTAAATCAATACACAAAACCTGAACGTCCGACCTGTGCATACATTTTAGCGATATGCAAAAACGATTCAACATACAAAATACATTGTCAATCATGATAAAAAGTATTTTTTTTTTAAACAGTTTCAGAATCGATATGAAAATGAATGTTTTAAAGATAGCTTGATTTTTTTTAATATTCATGCATAATCAATACAGATTCAATACACATCTAATAGCGGTGTTCCATATTGTGTGTCGGTGTAACACTCCATCTCGTTTATAATAACATAAAATATCGAATAGATTTTAATGAAAAAAAAAATTCGCATTTGAACCAACTTAATGAGTATGTATATTTGACGACTGAAAAGGTTCGGGGGCACAACTGACTTAGCGCTAACTTAGAGAAAAGCGTTTAGGATATTGTATTAGGAGGAGATCGAGTGATTTGATGATATATCTCGACACACGTTCCAAATTCGTTTAAATCCTTTTACCACCAAATATATGAATGTGCATAGACGTGATTTTTTTACATAACCCAATATCGGCAAAATGTCACTTGTACCCCTCATACTTTTCAATCGTCATTTCTCATTATGGTTTTACGTTCGATATCGAATAATAAAATCAGTCGTCCGAATTGTTCATAAGCAAAACGCGATCGGTACGTTATCTAATGGTCGCGGATTTACAAAAACCTTTCGCCAGCAAAACTCGGCCACATCTTTCTCCCCTGTTGTTGTTTGTTCTATCAGATTACCGATAGAGATATCTATAGTAACACCACAGCCATGAGGGTGGCTACACTGAAAGCGAAAGGGAAAAAAAACTAAAGAAAAAGGCTCTAAATCTCCGACCGCTAGTGGAATAAGCCGTTTTTCGCGAAAAAAAAATTACACGACGAGCTATCCTCGAATTTATACGTTGTTTTTCTCCGTAGTATAAAACATTCTCATTATTTTTCTTTTTTACATTATACGGGGATTTCTCGGGATATTTTCCTTTCAGCGGCTGGATGCGTACGTTTGTGTGTCTGAGTGAAGTGAATTTTTTAATTTCGTTATTCTTGAAATTTTTTTGGTCGTTAAAACGTGAAAATATATCAGAATATCAAATGATACTTTTTAACATACGTATAATAACATAATAATATTATACATACCTGCCAAACATCCCAGTAAAATTATCCAAAATGTAGTATGCAGTTGGTTTGATTGAAACATCATTTTGTGTTTTTGCACAAATTAGTTTTCAGGTTTATATATTAAAATAATTTCAATCACTTTTCACTGCACAACGATGATAACTTTATTAATAATCAAAATAAATTTTAGCGAACATATTTTCATGATGAATTTGAGTCTCTATGGATCTATAATCGCCATATATGAGGTATTTCAGGGTTTTTTCTGCCATAATTATTTGCTGCATTCAGAAATATAACAACGCATAAATATTTGTTTTCGATTATATTCATTGATTCATAGCACTACAAGTATTTTATGAAGGACTTGTGTTATTTTATATTAAAAATAAACTAAATCTGAAACAACAGGAAAACTGATCAGTTAAGCAAGAGATTACGAAAACTTCTGTTGATTACTTAGACCCGAATTTTCAATCGATACTCACTCAAAACGAGTAGGTATTGATGTTTTTTACATACAGAATTTTAATGGTTAATGACTAATTAAAGGATTAAATTCAATATGGGAAAATATCAACACGAATTGATTAACTAAAGATTAATCCGGACCTGATTAATGAAGCTGAATTAAAAAAATACATTTATTTGCCTTCCACATAGAGCCAAGCAACATTATGTCTATTTATTGAGCAACTTCAGTTAATCAAAGCAAACAAGCATAAACCAACGCTAATGCACTAGCTCAGAAAATTTTAAAAGCATCCGGAGTGCTAACGAAAAATTCTAAAGACCATCCACTTATTTATTCAGGCATTATGTTGTAAATATAAAGCGGACAAGGTGAAATTAGCCGGATCGATGATTAACAAGATACTGAGCTTCACGTAGTATTCGACCTGATCAGAGCTAATCGTGACTAACTACATATTGCTAGAAACCGAGAAAAACGACCGAATACGATTGTCATATAATGGCGTTTTTTCTTTATTATTTAAGAAATATATTTGATATATAGATAGTTATGACTGTACAGAGTTTTTTGAGTACCCCGACAATTGCGCACACCGAAAATCGAGCTCAAAAATTTCAGGCAGTTCATTTTTACATTCAAATTTTATTTTATCCAAAGTGGAGCTAGTCACGATTAATTCTGATCGACTCATTTGTGTTCGCTCTTCTAGCGTGTACAAACACGTAAAACCAAAAGTAGCGTCTCACCTCGAAGCCATGTGGGTAAACAACCCCCATAGTCTACGAGTCGTAATTTACTGATCGAAAATACCGCGTGTCGGAAAAAGACGAACAGATAAGCCGAAGAGTGAGATTATCTCGATCTAGGGGATTTCGGTTTAGAATAACACCGTTGGGTTATAGGTACAAACTGAGGATTTGTTCGAAATAGGACATCTAAATGTTTTATATGGTAAAGTAGTATGTATGTATTTATTGAGCCGTTGAGTGCATGAAGCGATTGACTCCACTTTCTGAAAAAAAAATTTGAATATCAAAGTGTTTGGTTTAGTCATAACTTTGTGAGAGAAATATCTTTCCTGGATAGTAAAGATGCTCTCAATTTAAAAGTTTATAATTTTTCATCAAGGAAATTTTGAAAAAGGCATCATATGCATTTTATCGTTTTTTTCGACTTTTTATTGTGTTGAGTTAATTCGCGTTAATAGAGAAATATTTTTCTTATATGTATAATATATTTATTGAACGAAAGGTATTTTGGAAAATTCTAACGTAGAATAAAGTGAGAGATATCGTGCAGTCGAAAAGTCGAATAATTAATAGCTACCTCAATAAAGCAATTGAATGTCATATTTCTTCAAAATAGATATATTTACTGAAAATTGGACGAGAAGATTTCAAAAATAATGGTCTGGGATCATTTTAAAAACGTCAAGTTTGAATTTAAAGTCATCCCATTTGAAGAATGGTCATCTCCGACGTTAGGAGCTTTTAATCTAAATCAAAGACGGCTAACTAACGGCATATTCAGGACTCGTTAGTCGTTTTGGACTCGTGACAAATATATTTTCAGACTTTAACATTTCTCTATTTCTATTTGGTTAAAACCGAACATCAATCAAGCGATTATAAATGGAACAAACCGGTCGTATTGATCACGGATAATAGCAATTTCATTATGATATTATATCTAATTGAAAGTCCTAGAAACCGAGGGGTACGGTTACAATACTAAATTGAATATTTGTTATGTAACTGAAAATATTAAAACCATTTTTAGTGATCTAATGTTATATTTTATATCAATATAAATTCTGAAATCGAATCAAAATAAACAGACATATTCAGAAATAATTTCTGCGTTTATTTCCAGTAATGTAAAATCCAATTATGTTATTTTAATCTTCTATACCTATTATACATTGTTCAATTATATTTATTTAAAATATTCAACAAAGGTTTTATAAAATTAATCTATGCAATTTCATGCATAGTTTTATTGTACAATAGATAGCATATACTTATATTGTATATAAATATATGTATATTATTTGAATAAAAGTAACGTGTTAGCAAAAGGATCTCACAATCTAGATTATACAAAATCTCGAAAACGTTAAGTATTATACATTGAATTTTAAAAAGGTTGCGTCAATTTGCATAACAATGTACGGTGGGTCTTCGTTTTACGTGCGATTACTAATTTGAATAGATTCACAATAAACAGGGAATCACCACAAAAACCCTGGCTCGTTTATGCGGATTTTACACTATTTAAATAATGAAACATTTAAATCTGAATAGAGAAATTATCGTTAATTTTCTTTGTTATGAAATAGATGCGAATATATTATCAAAAACGACACCGAATTGTTCAATTTGTACCGCCATCGGACATAATTTAATCTGCATATATTATTCACCCCAATAATTGTACATACATATGTATATGCATTTAAAATAAATATTTAACCATCTGGTAATTCTATTTTTTGCTTATAAAAATATTAATAGTACAATAATTACTTTTTTAAATATAAGAGATTTTTCCACTTGCTATGAAATTGATACAAATATAATTGGTATTATTCACAGCGATGCTAATTAATCGATTTGCATTTTAATATTGAGAGAACGTAGCTGTTAGTTTGATATTGATAGTGATATTCCTGCAATTGATGTGGCAAATTGGACTTTTAATTAGTCTTTTTGAAACATCGATGTTTAAATTTCCTTTGTTATTTTCAAATGTGAAATTCATGCTGTGGTATATTTTTTCATTAATTGGTTATGAAAGTAGTAGGAACCCGTTTTTACTATCGCTAAAAATTTCATAATACTTTAATATTAAAACATGCCACGGACGTTTATTAAAGCACCTATTTTTGGATATGAAACTATATTTTTTAAAATAAATATTATGTGTATATAGGTCGTTCTTTTAGAATAGAATAAGATAAGTGATTTCCAAAGTATATAATTTTTAAAACACACACAGTTATTAGATCTTTAATTTAGTGTATATGAAAATATAAATAAATGAGTAAATCGTTTTTTTTTCTTTCAATTTTCTAATAGTTAGTACACCAAAATGTAGGTCAAGTAGAAGTACAACCTATTTACTAAACACGTTTACATACATACGTATTATTCGATATTTTCATTTCAAAATCACCATAATTTGGGTATAATTTGAGAATTTCAAAATTTCTCACACTAATATGAAACGATTTATATTTTGACCGAGCAATTGAGAATCAAACACACCAATTAGCTTATATCCCGTTTATATATCACTAGTTACAGAAAAATAGTCACAGGAACACAAACTTGATTAAATATACATATGAGTTTAAACTGTTAAGGAATATTTCGAATATAAAAATATATAATGTGCATGTTCACTGTTCGGATGCTGACTTTCGACTGACTTCAAATATATCCTGTTGTTGATTTTCGAACGCAGACTCTTCAGAACTGAATACTTAATATAAATCTCCTGAAAATATAAATAAACACATTCAAGTTCCATAAATACATACATTTCTTTTTCAAATCAATTCGAACATAACCTACATCAAAAATATAAGAGAAATTATGTTGCAATATATCACACTGTAATATAATAATTATGCACGTATGTACATTGTATGATATACATATATTGAAAGCATAATTATTTACTCAAACTTAAACGTTTAATGTTCAGTGCATGCTTTTTATGTGTATTTTTATGAAAATTTATGGTCAATTTTAAATTTAACTAATTTCTATATCGTCAATTATTTTTATTGCACTTCGCACGCACATTTTACTTAGGGAAATTTATCGAATTGCTCAAAGCGGTCGCTAAAATCGTGTTCGGCCTCTCAAGGGTTAAATGGATAGCCCTTCATTGTTATTCAGCACAAAAGGAATATAGTCATGAATTTGTTCGAATATACCGAAATAAAGCTTAAAGAATGAACGCTATATATGTTTTTTCATTTCTTCACCGGTATTTAATATAAACATCAAATATTATATTATACTTATCAGTAAAAAAATCTGATATAAAACAGCGTGCAATTCATAGTGGTTTGGTCTATCGTGCACTATAAAACATTCCCCTCGTGTAATAAAAGTGTATTTTCAACAGTGAATTTCGATATGGTCAAAATGAATGTCGTTCTTATACGAGCCGTTCAGATCTAATCGTGATTAACTCCACTTTTTGACAAAACTGAAATTCAAATATCAAACCACTTTTGTAGTCATAACTTTTAATAACTTAAATATTTTCCTGGATAAGATAAATACCTTTAAATGGCAAGATTTGTTTCATCGTTTATTTAAGAAGCCATTTCAATTAATTCTGTACTCTGATGCGAATCGAACGCATCAGTAGACGATTATAAACAAAATTTGTATGTACCTACATGACGACTGAAAAAACCAAGGGATACAAGTGACTTCGCTATGATTTCGAAAAAAGCACCCTCAAAGTTAAACATGTATCTATATATATTAAGAAAAGGTCGACTGATTTGATGATATATCTCGGTACACGTTTCAGGTACATTTATATCTCTTCACCACCAAATATATGAGTGTACATTCATAGAAATGATTCCTGTATATAATTCATTTTAATTGGCCTTTTCAGTCGTCATATAATTAAAAAAAAAAATGAAGAAAAGAGTGGATGTTAAAAAATGCATCAGACACATTTAAACGGATTTTTCGACTTCATTCTATGCGAAGTTAATCAAGTTCAGCTCTGAACGACTCACATTACGACTTTTCCCCCGAAATCCGAAACGTAAAAGTGTGTTTGGCCGAGCTTTCCGACGATGCAACACCAACGAAATTATTTTCCGATATCATAAAGCCGATTCGAGTCCACCGTTTTTCCAATGAACGGAAAAAATACGTTCTGCGCGCATATTTTACGACGCGAAATCCGCGAATACGACCGCGTTAACCCTTCGCAAACCGCGACCGCGCTTCGCGGTCACGTTCGACTCCAAATACCCAGTGGCGTGTTCGAAAATATATTATATTAATCGATAAATGTGATGTGTGTATCGGATAACGATAATGAAATTGTTGCTTTGTTCTTCTCTTTTCATTCTAGATTTGGAATTTTATTGAAAATAAATTTGTCGTAAAGCGTATCGGTGTATGACACGTTCATAACTAAACGTGATTTTTGAAAAAAAAAAAGGTTTAAACGTCACAGTAATTGGTATAGTCATGATTAGAGTATCGTAAGTAAATTGTAAAACCAGACTAAAGTTGAATTTATTTTAAGACCGATCATTTGTAAGAGAGCTGTTTTATAATTAAGATCGACAAAAATTAATTATTATTTTTCATATAAAACTTTACTTCGTAATAATGCTTTAATACATTTTAATTATTATGATATTTATTATTTAAATTAATTTTTACTTATTAAATACGATAAAAGCTCGTTTACAAAATTTTCAAACAATTGAATGTCGAAGATGTCGAACGTAATTCGATTGAACGTTTAAGACCGTTCGTTTTTTAGATCTACTTTTTACAGGGATCCAGAGCTTATTATAAACAAATTTTAATTCTTGACTTCTAGCCATAATATTTGCTACTGCTTTACTATTATTCAAACCCCTAAGAAGTCTCAAAATATTGATTTCCTTGATATTGAAAATTTTTAAATCTATTATTGCAATAATTTTTCCAGATATTTACAAAAAATATCTCAGGAAACTTCACTGTGAATGGATCAACCACTAATTTCTCAATTGAGCACACATCCCTATACATACTTTCGTTTTTAATTATACAAATAAAATATCTATAATTTAATACCAAATAATGATTTTAAATATTACAAAATTTATTCATATACCTAGAAAAATCAGATTTCAAGCTTATATCACAATTTAAATCTCCGGCTTGCCTCAGCACAGAAAACAAACGAGACAACTGCAGTGTATAAGATGTTGTACCGCATTAAAAAAAAAACATTTAACGACCGTATGCTTTGGTCGGATAAGACTTCAGAACAAAAGCCCACACACGTGGAGCTTCCCAGAGAAGATCCCATCGAACACGTGTACTTCGTCTTCTATCGATCTTCTACATAACATCGAATCACTACACGTCACTCAGATTCTTCCCGAGTCTTCCGACGTTAAAAGAATGAATCATTATTTATCTGGTGGAATTTTTATGAGTGCGGTCTGACACTCAGTTCAATAAACGAACATGCTAAAATAATATTTACTGATTTCGCGTTGTACAAAAGCAGCTTGGAAATTATTTTTCAACGAAATCATCAAATGCGGTGGCCAAAGAATACATCGAAATAAATATGAACGTATACATACTCAAATTTTATTGTCGAACTCGTAAAAATATACCAATATGAAACGAATATGAAAGAAGTCTCCATCGAATGACGTTATATCTGAAAAATATTATCACATAACATTACACGTAAAACCGCATAGAAATCAATAAACGGAAAATATATTAAATTGTTTTACTTAAGAAATATACTTTTGAAATATTATCTTTGAAATACTCTTTTAACTACGAAAAGATATATTGTATTTTGAGATACATCGCTTTTTTTAAGTTTATCGACGCTTTTATTGAAAAAAAACTTTAAATATATTATTCCGATCGAATTCGAACAGGAATTGATGAAAAGAGACCATTGAATCAATGCATGGTTATTAGATCACACATCGTGGTTTATAATCGAATTACTTTGACTAGATTAGTGCCAAAGACGTTGAATTGCGTCTCAAAGCATTTCATATTATATATTATCCTTACATAGTTACTCAAGGAATTGAGCGTACAAATAACTTTTTGATAGGAAATAGGGAATTTCACTCGTTCAAAATTAATTTTCACACGCAATCTTTTCATATGAATACCTACTACATATATCTTCAACGTTTCAATGTAAGAGCTATATTGAAAGTATTCATTCGATGTTTGTATCATTTCCATGTAGATATTAGACATAAATGTATATTCGAATATACATTAGTATAGGCTGTTGTAAGTTTTCAGTGCCGGAAACTGGCTACCAGAGATAAGTGTGCGGTTTTAAAGGTGGTTTGACTGTAAAATTGCTACGCTTATTTAAAAAAGGAGATCGCTATGCATATCTGACTGAAAAGAACCTTTGTTTGAATTCCGTTCCTTTCAACCTTTAGAAATTTTCTTCTAGAAGATCGTGAATTTTCTGGTATATAATGGAAAATGTTTTTTTTTATATTATTTCTTTTTATTATTCATGACGATATAAATACGAAAAAGTACAGAAATAATCGTTTCATTCAGTGTAGATTTCGAATTTTCTTTTAATAATATTGTTAAAAATAAATCTTATACCTCTATACGTATTCAAATGTTTATTAAATAATAGTACTGATGCATATATGAAGTGTATTACATAATTATTTTAATGTTTGTGCTAACGTATGATCACTCATTAAATTAGTGCGTGTACATACATAAATTTATAATGTGAAAACGACAAGAGATGGCCATCTCACCCGGAATTACTCTACATATAATTCATTACATTCATATAAAATTTAATATAAATATTATAAAAAATTGAATATTCAGAATCTTATGTAATTTATCAAAAACAATTCAAATGGGAAATGAAAACAATTTTTAAAACAAAGTGCTTTAATAAAGAAATGAAATGTAATGATATTTAAACAGCAGACGTAAGCTTTATCCGAAAGAATAATAAATTAGAACATTCGGGCGCTTTCATTAAATAAAAATTAATGAAAGCTTGTATATTCATACAGAGCCCATATAAAATATTAACCAATACATTTTGACGTATGAATCTCGAATATTAATATAATATATGATATTGTATTACGTACCACTTGTATTTGCATTTTGCCTCCCTGCTCTGAGTACGTACGCAAATAATTCTACGGAATCAAATTTTTAGTTCAGGGAAATTCCCGGGAAAACAATTTTAGGAATGGGGGAAAATGTGCATGGGGATGTTCAAGTCTATTAATTTTATGAAGTACCCTTATAATTATACTTGTATTATATGCACTGAAATCACGCTATGTCTCTCGCATATTAAAATATCCTTTTATATTCATTATTTATTACTTTTTCATCAACGTTTTAATAAAAGAGAAACGTTTTGAACATTCTTACATAAATACACGACAACATATATTAATTAACTATTCTTTTTCATCTAGCTGCTACGAAAAGTAATATATCAAAACCGACAAATAAATATATTTTTTCAATAAAGATTCGCAGCTAACAAATACTTGGGACACTAGAGTTTATGCATAGTCACGAATTTATGTCGATAACATCATGAATTTTCATGGTACGCCTTTTTTCAGTCTCACTTATGAATAAAAAATGGGATGGAGAACTTTTGAATTCTTACGATTCGATTGTTCATGATTCGCTTTTTACGAAGCAGTTTGAAACTATCGATGAAACTAAATATATCTACATGGGTACTTAACACAATACAGTAAACCTCCCTATAACAATGAGACCTATTCTGCATTATAGGAGGAATTTTTTTTTTGATAAGAAGAAAATTGTATTTACGAGTAAAATAGTATTCTAGTATAAAAAAAAAGTTCAACATTATACATAACTAAACAATATTAAGTTTATTATAAAATTCTAGTAACAGTCAAAAAATAATGTTATTTGGAGTTTGAACTTTCAGAAGAAAACTGCCACAAACGTCATACAGGTAATAGGAAGGAACGTTAAAAAGAGGAACCTAACGGGAGTGAACGTTATAAGGGGTTTTATTGTATATTTATAATATGGAGTATTTTGAGAACGAATCTGATTTTTTTTAAGCATTAAATTCTCAATTCCAAATCTAAACCGGCATCTGAAACGAATCGAATAATTTTCCAGCCGAACGTAAGAGCGCCTCGAATCCACGAGCATCGAATATTTATCGGTTTATTTTCGATATCCATTAGCCCTTTGCTCTCGGACGTACACGGCGGGAAAACTTGCGATTTTTCCCTTTTTCGAAAAAAAAAATCCACGTTTTTTCATTCATTTTCAACCCCTTTCCGAAGCGACGTTTCGCAATCATTTGTCTTTCGTCTCTTTTCGCGGAGGCCGTCGTTTATTCAGAAGCTGCCAGATCTGGCAGACGTAAACTAACACCTATTTCGTTTTAGTTTCGCTTTAGCGTTGAATTTTATCTGGTATCATGTCACATTGAACTCGCTACCGATATTTCGTATATTCGTCGTGTATAGGGAGACTTGATTTATGGACGAGGCGGCGTGGAAACGAGCCGTGAATACGAAAGTTTTCCGTTAGGACTGAAAACATGGCTCCGCGAAATATATGTATGGAAAAAAACGAACGGTAATTGATTGTCGTTGAGTTGGAGCATTAGTTATTTATGTTTGTGCGTAGCGACGTAATTTAAAATCGATTTGTTATTTCGATGTGGGTGATGAAAATTGATGGACGTGACGGATTTTTTATATTCGAAATCATTTCGATATGGATTGTATAATAAATACTCACAAAGAGAAAGTGTGAATATGGTATTGCTATTTTGATGAAAATTCGTAGAAATGTAGATTAACTATAAATGTTAAATCGTTGTTTTAATGGAAAACGCACCTCTCAAATACTTGTTTTTTTAGTTTTGGCAGATCAAATTTTGTTATCTATATTTATTGACTTATTTTTTACACCTGCCATAACTAAAAATAAATATTGAGAGCTGCGTTTCAGTCAAAAAAATAATTCAACGACTATATTCATACTATATTTCTACGAATTTTCATCGAAATCCGTGATGCCATTTATAAAACTTTTTCATGTTAGTTGAATTCTCACTTCTTCACGATATTAAGTTTGACATCTCATCTAGAATTATATTTTTATAATATATCAAATGACGACTAAATTTTACAAAGGGCACAAGCGACCTTTATTATCAAAATTATGTTAAGTACAGAAAATGGTTCTGTATCATATATAGAACCAATTTCTGTACTTGACTCGATATCGATAAAAAAGGTCACTTGTGTCCTTTGTGAAATTTAGCCGTCAAATAAAAATATCGATATTCTTATAAACAAACTATATTTACATATATTAAATCAACGAAATATAAGTTGAATCGATAGATTCACGTACTGTATCACCTGGTTGTTCATATTTGGACACCTTAAGAAATAAAATTGGTTTCCACGAAATGATTCTATATATGTAGAAACGACTTACAATTAGATTGATTATTTACGAATCAAACTCAGATACCACAGCAACATTATCTAAAATTTCAGTCATCAAATCACTATAAATTAGTTTAAAAAAAATAAACAAACCCTCTAATTAACACACCGAACGACTCGTCCTCGATCCCATCGAACAAATTGGATTCGAATCGCTTCAAAAACACTCGAAAGCCGAGAAAAACGAGCAGGAAATTTTCTCGGGATTCGAATTTGCACGCCGAGAAAGAATTTAGTCTCATCCCAGAACAAAAAGCGGAAAGTGGCCCAAAAAAGCAGGGACGGTTCGGGTCTGATGAACGTGTTTGCCTAATGAAGATTAATTCGGGGGCGCGATTTTCTATTAGCCGAAGAGATATATGACGAGTTATTTGCGATTTCACCAGTTCACGTTTTTGATGAACGCGCCCCGAGCACGCCTCGGCCCATTAACCATCATTTATCTCCATTCGGAGGCCCTATCCCCGCTCTCCCCTTTTTCGTTGTAGACACAAAACTGGCGATCGGATGTCTGTCTGTTCCTGTTTAGGATTCGTGTGTAAGATTTTAAAATTTGATGTTTTTTACATTTCAATACATGAGCTGTTAAGAAATATTTGTTAAATTAAAAAAAAAAATTATACTGTGAAAGAATTTTGTATAGTCATATTTTTTGTGTCAAATATCATTCTTGAATAATAATAATTAAATCACTTAATTTGTTTGACTACATTATTTATATCAGAAGCTATTTTGATTAATATTGAATTAAATACATTCATAGCTTATTACAAACAAATAATTTTCCTTTCGGAGGCCCTATCCCCGCTCTCCCCTTTTTCGTTGTAGACACAAAACTTACGATCTAATATCTACTTGTCCTGTTTTGAATTTGTGTGTAATATTTTTAAAATTAGATTTTTTTTACATTTCAATATATGAGCCATTCACAAGTAAATGTGATTAAATCCAACTTTTGAAAAATAAAATAGATTTTAATGTCGTTATAGGTTTTAACGTAAAATATTTTCTTAAATATTAATTGAATGACTAAATTTGTTTGACCACATTATTTATATAGGAAGCTGTTTTGATTAATATTGTACTCTAATTTAAAAAGACTTCATTCAAAACATAAACAAATTTCGTATGATTATAATTTTTATAAAATAGAATAACGACGGGAATTAAGAGAATTTCGAAAAACACATTAATTAGTACCTACGGGCAGATTTTGTATTCTGTTGTAATCCTGAACAGAGCCAGTATTAATTAGTGAAATGCATGTTCTATTTTGTTCTATAATCATACATTCATGTTATATCTATTTGATTTTAAATCTGACAACAATCATTAGATATATGAACACATGTTTCGTAAAATTTTCCGATGATTTCATATTATTTTGCAGAAATCAATTCATTTTTTTTCACACTTCGAATATTTTATACGATAAAGCAGTCGCAAAAGAATTGTTGACAATTTATGGCTTAAGAGACTAGTAAATCATAAAAATACACGAATACAATGAACACTCGAATCAATTAAATTCTCAATATAAGCAATGCTATTTTAATACATTCCGCGAACTTATACAACATTTTTTTATATAACTCCGATATTATGTTACAACGAAATTCTACCGAAGGAGGAAACGAAATTTATTAGGAAGATATTTTGAAAATTGTATCGTATTATATTTTTATTCGGGAAAATAAAACGTCTAGATATTGAATTTCGGCCGATGTGATGTGCAAAACATTAACCGTCGAATTGAACAAATCCCCCTTTTATGGGCAAATCGTTTCGGTTCACGATTCGGAAAAATTATGGTGCTTCAACGGTTCACGGCGTGTCTATTCGGTGTACATAAATTTTCAGCACACTTCCATATATTTTTGTTAACATTTTCAGTGAAATAACGAAAATAAACATGAAATAACTGATTTTCAATAGACAAAAAAAATTTAGATGTTTTGGGTTTCTACGAATAAAATAATTTATAAAAAGTATTAATTAAAACTGTATCATGATTAAAGGTATGAAAATTTGGCGAGTAAAAAACAGAAATTCGTAAAAAATATTTTTTCCTTTCCATAATTATAATTTATTTATTAGTTTTTTAGTAAGACCTGGTTTTTTGAGTAATATTAACTGAAACTGAGGGCTTTACTTTAATATTTACGAATAACTAAGCGAATACAGTCAACCCCTCTATAACATCAAGTTAAATTCACTCTTTAGGGGAAAATTTTCTTTTAATTTATTCTTTGATTTGAAGGAAATCCTTAAATCGAATATTTTTATTTTTGCATATAAATTTTTCAGACTGTTTTACGCGATAGGCAGTGATTATTATTAGACTTTTACTTGGAACAAAATTCTTTGTATTTTCTCTGAAGCATTTTTTCTATGAACTGCGGATATGAAAGATAAGCAGAACACTTCACTTAACAATTTTGTATCGTTAAATTCTAATAAGAGTAAAAAAAATATTACAAGAGATCGAGATATATGTAGATATGCTGGCTCGTTATAAGAAAAAATCATTAAATGTTATAAGGAAAACCATATAGAAAGGGGCATCATTAGAAAAAACTTCAGAAATGTTATAGGGGGGACGTAATAGGAAGGTTTACTGTATTTGAAATCCGAATTCTAAGCATCGATATCTCTTAGAGTGTTAACGTTTCTCGACCCCGAAAGAAAAACACAAAGTCATTCACCGAATACAATAGAATTGATTTCGGCTTCTGACAATTGCGAAAGGCTTCGCGGCGCATCGAAAAAGCGAAGCTTCCGAAAGCGCAAAACAAAATTAAAAAAAAGAAAGTAAAAAAAAAAACAATAGAAAAGCCGAAGAGAAAGTGGAGGGAAAAAAATCGGAAAAGAAGCGCAGAAGATATGATTGTTTCGCCTTTGATTGTTTTTAGTTGTTCTTGCGCCGGAAACTGGGCTCGGTCCGCTTAAATAATAAAAGTCAAGCAAACAATTCCGTGAAAATTACTTTGTTCCTTGATTTTTCTTATCAGCGGAATAATGATTACAAATACTGGCCGGCTTAAGGCGCGCGTAACTTTTAATGAAATAATGCGCCAAGTTTAGCCATTAGCTCCAAGCACCGGACCGCTTTCGCTACGGAGAAAAGAGTTTCTTTTGTGGAAACGCCGAAAAAAATATATATACAGAGTGAAAAGGGTGGGCTTTTTATCTCTTCGGGGGAGTGAAGATTGAAAAAAGTAACCGGGAACGAATTAAAATAACCTCGGACAAATGGGTTCGTGTTGGGCGAGCGTTTTAACGGCCTCCGTGAATTATGATCAATGTGAAAATTCAGTCGGGTTGCATGTAAATTTTTCTTCTTTATCTGTGAATTTATGTAACTTCTTGAGACTCTAATATGATTGGATTTACGATACGATCGCATGCTTTTGATACATAGTCGCAGGTGAAAAATTTGTACAAGCCCCATTATGAGGGTTGAAATTTAATTGTATTGATACTATTTTAGCAGGGGAAATTAATCAAGATTTAATTTAAAAATTTTACAATCTGATATTTTTTTTATGAATTAATCATCTTCGCACCAATTTTTTTCATGCAAATACTCAATATCTCGACATTTTATGTGCAAATTATCTTAAACGTAAAACTTAATCTACATTACATATTCAAGTTACATAGATAATACATTGTTAAGAGCTGTGCAAAAACCACGAAAAATAATTTTCATTTATTCTAATTATGCTCGTTCTATCTAACACAGCTACCATAAATAAATTGACAATAATTCCATCTAACCTTGTTTCAAGTTAAATTACTTCATATTCATAAATACACACATATTAAAAACGAGTTTTCCCGGCGAATTTTTCCCAAAAATAAAAGAAAAACAAATTCAACGTTTGATTTTGACTTCAACAATGAAAACCGCACACACAATCGAATTTTTGCCCATTCCCTAAAAGGTTTTGCTTGGCATTTTCTCCCCCAAATGTAACGACTGAGAATTTTCAAATTTTGTGCCTCGTCGAGCTGAAAAGTTTTCACGCAAGTCCGGTTGAAATTTGTTGAAGTTTTTTCAACGAGAGAACAGTTTTGTTCTGCAGCTTTTGCAAAAAGATCCTGATGGACGGAGTAATTTTTGCTTTCGTTTTCCACCGGAAAATACTTGAAAATATAACGTTGGTGTTGCGAATAAATTGAATCAGAACTGTGAAGTTTTGACCATTTTTTTCTGTTGCATGATTCGTTTACTACAGTACGTACAGGTAATTTGGTTATTTTAATGGAAGGAAACTTAGTAAAATAAATGAAATATTCTATCCATTTTCTTTAATTTTTATAGAGTATCATAAATAAAATTTTATAAAAATTGCTTTTCGTTAAGATGACTAACTATTTTTACAAATATGATATGTAATATAAAATAAAGTAACTGTATTATATTTATCATGACAATACGTAAAAAAATGGAAGAGTATGATAAAAATAATTGCTTTTAATGAACCCTTCTAATGATCTATGATTTTCTTTTGCTGTTTTTCCGAATAATAATTTTGATTTTATATCTAAACAACTCTTAATAATATTACAAATTGCACCGTATTGTAATGATATTTGAATATTTTTATTTCAATCTTGAAATGTAGGTACATCTACAGTTGTTCAAGGAATTGAGTGCACATATAACTTTTAAAAAATAATTAATAAATTCCATTGCTCATTATTTAGAAAATAATACACAAAACCTCCGATTAAAAATAAATTTAAATTAATAAAATTCACCATTCACTTTTAGAACATATACTTAACAAGTTCGATTCTTTGAAAAACTATGCACGTATTTATAAATATGTCGACATTTCCCTCAACCTCGCAACACGTCGATATAAAATAATATTGAAAAATAAAAGGCGCACTCACGTAAGAGTTGAAAATAAGTAATTTATTCGCTTTATTTCGTCGACCGTTTTCCTAAAAAGTAAAAAAAAATTCGACGTCACATAAAACGGAACGACTCCCTTCCGAACATTAGCATCGTTCCGCGGAAAAGCGGGTCACGAATTCGCGAACGGTTCAAATTGGTACGCATACGTGAACAATTTATTTCGCCAAACAAACAATTTGGCCACGCTCAAACCGAAAGCGAAAACGCGTGTATCGAAAAACAAAACAAAATGTATACATACATGACGACATAAAAGGCCAAGGGGTGCAAGTGACGTTTTCGCCGAAATTGAGTAAGTGACAGGGTTTTCTTTACCTTTTTTTGCGTCTCCACTTTTTCCAATATCTATCTATCCTTCATGACCCTATTAAATTTATTATAGCCTTATCGCTTATTTACTTACTCCCATTTCTCCATATAGTAAATAATGTATTTTTACGTTAATCATATAAAAAGTCTTTTTAAAATAATAATGCAAAAAATAACTGAAAAGGCGCCGCAGGCTAAAAGTAATAATATTCAAAACTAAATAAATTTTATTACTACAAAACTATTACTTTCTAATAAATTAAGTAGAAAAAATATATTTTTCTAATTATTTGTTACTGGAAATAAGTTGGTGTTTAAAAAAGGCATCGCAGGTATTTTTTTTTAAATGGCTTGAATATATCTAAACTGTTATTCATAAATCTGAAAAACTAATGCAGGATTGAACTTTTTTTGCAACGATATGTTCATCGCGAACTTAAAAAAAATATGCGAAAAATTTTTCATAATTTCTGAAAATTGACAAATATTTTAACGATGAAAATGTTATTTTGGACTTTTTTTTTCTTATTGTGATATATTTTTCGCTACTCCACTAGGATTTACACTTATGGTTTGGAAAACCATGATGTACAAGAATCGCTTCCATGTACGCTCATATGTATATTTGATGGCCAAAGGATATAAACGAACTTGAAACGCGTGCCTCAATATATCGTCAAATCACTCGACCTCCTCCTAATACATTAGGTACATTTTCAAATTTGAGCGCGCTTTTCTCAAAATCACCAGTCACTTGTATCCTTCGGTCTATTCAATCATTATATAAAAAAAAAACGAAAAAAAAACCCACGAGAGTCAATCAAACGTGCGCACACCCGCCCTTCAAATGTATTATTATTTCGGTGGGGGGGTCGTCTTTGCAGAATCGCATTATAAAACCTCTCAAAGGGCCGATGCGACCTTTGTGCCTGCGAACTCTTTTATGGGCGGACAAAATCGTTTTCCATTGTGCGAGGACCCGTGTCAAATAACGTGTCCCGAATACTGACCGGGACCGGGACTGGGACACTGTACCCCGCAGAAGAAAGGGTCAACTCCGCTTTGTCCATACAATATGAATAAGCCTTTTTAACGTGCACTCTTCGGGTCATCCAGCATCCTGGTGGTCGGATCGTCGATGACCCTTCGGTTCAATTTTTATCAAATGGCCTGACGCCTTCGATAACTTTCTACATTCGTTATGTTTTCATTTTTGTATAAATTTATTCAATTCAACTTTTTTTTTTTTATTAAACAGGTAATTTCTACCCAATTTTTTATATACACACCGTGTATTTTTAATCGGTCATAAGTGACACAGATAACCAGAATAGTTAGTATCATTCACTTTATATAGTGAAGACGAGACTCCTAAGAGTAGAGAAGTGCACTCATAGGTGTCACTAAATAGTTCGAATTAATCGAACATATGAATGGTGTAGGTGATGTGATTTTTTGATATTTATTTATTTGTACAGGTATTCCTTATTAAATATTTTTATATAGCATGCATAAATATACATAATTTTTGGGAACATATTATGACTATAAATGGCACATATAGCATGTAATCACACAATAAATGGTAAAAAATCGGTCGAACCAATTCCATTTAGTTGATTTATTTTTAAGGAATAGTTTTGTGATGCGTTAATTAATTCTTTTTCGAATCAAATATATCAAATGTTTGAAAAAAGCAATCGAATCGAGCATAACGAGTATGCTGAATTGACGCGGCATGCACAAATGCTTTACACCCCTTCACTATTGACTGCTTTTATATTATTATTTGACGCATTGAAGAATTTTAGAAATACGTGTTCATTTTATATTTTATTTTATTTTATGGTTCAAATGATTCATTGCAACTGATTTAACATTTCCAATTTTGATTCTGTTCAACTGTCATAATGATTCAAACATGAAATTCACTAAGAAGTATTGGGGATTATGTCACATAATTCTAATTCCGATAAATCGTTTTTGGTTATTTAAGTCTTGAGTTTCACGAGACATGCTATTAATTATTAAAACTACTAATAAGGTTGAATCCCATGATTAATTAATCATTAATCGAGATTTTTTTATAAGTGCTTCGTTTCGATTATGATCACATTTTTAACCACTATTGTCTCTTTTTGTCATGTATTTTAATGCATTATATAAAAATTTTGCATTAAATAATATTTCTAAAATACATAAAAATCTCTTTTCATAGAATAAAAGTTTAAAAAGTGCGTATAAACTAATTCAAAATTAATGAATAATTATAAAAATCTTCAATGTGTCAATAAACACATATACCAAAAACTTATACATTACATATTATGTAAATGCAAAGGAGCTGAAATAACAACGGCACTACTTAAGTCAACTTACGCGGAGGATATTATTCATACGGAATACAAGTTGTACGCTTACATACATACATATATAAACGTAAGTAATCTGCGTTTACTTAGACAATAATGATTCGAAGTTTCCGCATTCGATTTATATTTATGCCGCGAACCGGAAAATTTATGCGACACTCAACCGATAGACTTCACGGGAAAGCGCTGAAAAATTGCCACACATCAAAGCCCAAACACACACTTTGCACGAAATAACACCCGTTTCGGTAGACGTACCTATGGTATGTATGTATATTCGGGATTTTTCGCTCGATGTAAACTGTGACGAGCTAAAAATGTACTCCACTCGAGAAACAATGGTTATCCGATGTCGATACGTTCAGTGCCAGTCAACGTGCGGAACAAAGTGAAATTGTCGTGTTTCTTAGTTTTTCTTTGTCATGTAAAGTGGGAGTAAACGTATTGATCGATAACGGTTTTTTTTTTTTTGGGAAAACTTTAAACTTGTTTTTGATACCTATATGATAGAAAAAGATTCGAAGATTTAGCAAAAATAAGTTTTGAATATTTTATTTTGAAATTTGAAATTTGGAAAAAAGAATATTCACATTGTGTGTAGTAAAATTCAAAATTCTCTTCTTAAACTCAAAGAGTGAATATTTTTTTAATGGTATTTACAAGCAGTTTTAATAAGTCCTCACAATATGTTTAAAAGTCTAAGTTATT
This sequence comes from Cheumatopsyche charites, assembly GCA_024721215.1. Classification (NCBI taxonomy): domain Eukaryota; kingdom Metazoa; phylum Arthropoda; class Insecta; order Trichoptera; family Hydropsychidae; genus Cheumatopsyche; species Cheumatopsyche charites. The sequence continues at coordinate 4,434,582 of CM045587.1, forward strand.
CTTTTTAGAATAAAAAACTATTTTATATCATTTTCAATTTAATTTGAGAAAACTATGAAACGAAACTAATGACTTATCCCGAGAACAAGTCGTATCTACATTTTTTTTCGTCACGACTAAACATTAACCATTATTACTATATTTAAAACTATTGGTTTTACTAAAAAAATGTTTGATACATATTTTGTTCTCAATTTTTTCGAATTTCGTTTTGAATATAAACGTTTTTATCGGGAATTCGGTCAAAAGGGAATATTTTCAGGAAACTTTGTTTTTGGGCGCTATTTTTCCAATATGGCGACTAAAATATAACGATATCAGGTGACAAAGCTTTTGGAATGAAAGCATCGAAATATATAAAAATTGTTTAATTTAAAACTATTCCTAAAACATTCCAAGTACCTACATAAAACCACTAATTTTAAGTGACCAAAAGTGTCGTAAATGAAAATTTGACAATATTAAATAAATTATACATACGTATACTATACATAACAATTTATCGAGTTATGGAAATCGATAGAAATTGAAAACAGTAAGGTAATATGTGGAAAAAGGGTTCAAATTTCCTCACACGTAACAAATTTCCATTATTTCCACCTTGCATACGTGCGCGGATTTTACGTGCGAATTCTTCAAATCCCAATTTGCAAATTCGAAGCGAAAAACACAAATTATCCCCAAAAAATCCTTCTAAGAGAAAAACACACACACGTGAAAAATAAAATAGAATAAAAACGGTTCAAGACCTCAAAAGGCCGTTACGAGATTACGCATGCGAGCAACAGACCATGGGCAGCGATAAATCCACAAAGAGATGACTCAAACTCACGCAAAACGAATCATCCTTACATCCTTATAAGGATTTGTTTATTTTTTATTTTATTTTAAATCAAATTGTGAATTTTTAATAATGATTCGATCGTTTTCTACTGTATCGACTAGTAAAATTAATTATCTAGCTTGTAAACAACATTCAATAAATTTATTTATTGAAAAAGTTCCACTTGAAATATGTAGGTCCTTTGTTATAAAGTGAAATATTATATGAGGGATTTTTTTGCGATTTGAAGGAAATTATGAAATCAAGTGTTTTCATTTTTGCTTATTTATTTCTTTGTCATTTGAGGTAATAACTGAAGAAAATTACTAGATTTTCGCTTCGATTCTTTGTATTTCGTCTGAAATATAATTTCTGTGAATTGAGGACTGGGAAGATCAAAGTAACAATAAATTTTAATAGGAGTAAAAAAAATATGTTATAAGGAGTTCGGACGTTATAATGAGAAACTTGAAAACGTTATAGGGAGAATCTCAAAGAAAAGGACGTTATACGGAGTTCACTGTAATAAGATTGTATTATAATATCGATTTCAAATTCAATTGTTTATGTTGAAAGATTTTTAAAATATTATTTTTTTATGTGTTTCGATATGATATACTTATAACATATATTTCTATATTACGTTGATATTATTTATAATATTAAATATAAAAAATTAATAAATATACTTACTACTGAAAATTGCTTGAATATTTCGTTACAATACAAACTCATACTCATATTCCAAGATTCCATACAAAAGTTTAGGAGCGCGTAAAACAGGCAAAATACGTGTAGAACTCAGTAGCACACAAAGCAAACGCGAAACGCCATTTTGCGTATTATTATTTGCACGAATATATTGTGCAATCGCACGATTTACAATACTATATAATAATATGCACACGAATGTGTATAGACTTGTATGCGAATAGAGTGAACATAAAAACTTTTGTCGTTTTAGATGTTGAGAAATTTCGAGCAGAAGTCCCACAAGACTACATCTTTGGATTTCAAATTCGTGGAACTCGGATCCATTTGGCTTTTGTTTAACGAAATATGAATATAAATAAGGTTTTTTTTTGACTATCGATAACAAATAAAATTATATTACGTGGAGTTTCTCTTTTTTTTTGTTGTTATTCGGTTTATTTTCAAGTTCGTGAGTTACAGAATAATGTTCACTTTTCTCAGCTGTGTAAATGATCAACGTTCAAATTTCTTCTATTTACCTTATTTAACAATACATAAAATAACTAATAATCAGTCCATTAATTATCTTTCAAAGCGCATTTTGTAGAATTCATTTGATTCTTCTTAATTCGAATTATTATCATTTTATTGGAAAAATGTCTACCAAGCACCGTCGAAGAAACAAACGTATCAGAGAATTACACCTAATACACACACAGTTGCACAGAAAGATGAAATGGCGCTATTATCATTTAAGATAATTAATAAAATACACAAAAATACAAATGAAAATAAGAAAAAGACCATTCTTCAGCAGGTTATCGATAAATTGTGTAAAGGTAGCCGTTCTCCCACGTCTTTAATATCGACGACCCCAGTTTATTTGTCACTTCAGACGATGAATTGGCTCTTTGATATCTTCGTTTTACACGGCGACTCTATTCATTCTCTACGCTCTGTCCTATTGTTATAAATCTCCGATATACGCGAGTTTTCACCCATCACCCAATTTCGTCGAAAGGAGGGAAAAAAGGGGGAGGTTTCCTCGTCTTTATTTCATTTTTTCCGTATTTCATTCGGGGTGGAGTCTCACCCTAAGGTGTGTTCGTCGTTTTCAGAAATCCTGTCTTCGACTTTACCTGAAAGGTAGAGTCGGCCTACGTTGCTGAAACTAGTACGCCCTTTGTTCTCGGACGATTCTTTTATAGGAGATTTTTTTCTGCTTACAGCGACTAAGAACTTTATTCTTTGTCTGATCTTACGTAAATCGCAGTTTGGAGAAATCGCTTTGTTCCATTGTGATTGTTAAGTCACAATACCTTCGTTGTGTGCTTGCATCTGATTATATTGTGATCAAATACGCTTTATTATTATAAATTGGTAAATATGAATTAATTTTCGTTTTGTTATAATATTCATGGATTCAAATTAGTTTTTATATTTTGAAATAAAAATCTGCGTATATTTGCTACAAATGTGATAATTTTCAAATCATTCATTATAGACAATTAATAATCTTACAAATCTTTTTCTTCTTGAAAATATGAAAAATATAACGAACGAGAAAATCATTTTTTCATACACATATGTTATTATAATATCACTGAAAAAAACAAATACCACTACTAAACTGAATCATTATATCGAATTAGCAGCTAGTAGATATCAATACCATAATTTAGTGCATAAATATCAAACTGTATTCTGAAAAAATATATTTTAGTAAATCCTCCTATAAGGTAACATAATCACCTACAAGGAACGTAGTGATTAAATCCTATAACAAAAATCTCCCTGTAACATTTTTATCACTCTCATTAAAATTTCTATAAAAATATTTTATAAGTGCATACACAAATTAAATTCATTTTTTCATACGAAAAACGTCAATAGCTTTTTGCCTTTTGATCTTGTATAATTATAAAAAAATAATAGTTAAAAAAAATATCTCCCCTATTAAAACGAACCAATTTAAAAATTATAAGTGGGTTCATTATATTTGACGACAGAAAAATCCAAGGAGTACAAGTGAAATTTTCCTCGAAATTGATTTATTTACAGGAATCGATTCTATATACGCGCATATATTTGATGGCAAAAGGATATAAACGAATTTGAAACATGCGCCAAGATATATAATATCATCAAATGACTCGACCTACTCCTAATGCATGCTCGACTTTGAGTGCGCATTTCTCGGAATCACCACGAAGTCACGTGTACCCCTTGGCCTTTTCATTCATCATTTAATCAATCGAAAGGCATAAACATAATCAAATTTTATTAATTCATTCAAAATCTAATATCAAACCATCGAAAATTTCAATAAATCGAAACGGAAACATCTCAAGAGTCAATCGCAAGACATCGCATCGGTTTGGTATCCCATGTTCGTTTATTATCCTCTCAAGTGTTCACATATGTGGCCGATGTAATTTTCTCATATATCCGTTTTCCTTCGTACGATCGATACTTAGGGGCTTCAACGAGGTATGAAGAATATTACGCTATATTGTAATATCCTAGCGATCTCATCGGTCCGCTTGAATGCTTCGTTGAGCATATTTAGCTGCTATGAAATGATAAATTGCATTAATTTTCGAATCTGAATTCCTGCGCGTTTCATAACGCGTGTTAAATGTTTCACGGTTTCTTTTTTACTCCATTGCGTTTTCGATAAGCTGCGAAACTCGCGTCTTTTATAACGGGTCCTTTTTTTCACGTTATGTATAATATGTATGATATTGTATTATGTAGAAGTTTTAGTGTGTTTAAGTATTGATCGCGAATGCTTAGTGTGGATTTTAAATGTTTTTCTTAAAATCTCGAAACGAAATGTTTGGTACATTGGATCCTCTTATAACATTTTTCTTATATATAGTACAGTGAAGTTCCCCCCTAATGATGCTTTTCTCATATAAAGTCCAAATCTCCTTTAACATCGTTTCTTATTTTACTTTTAATTCGAACTTTCGAAATTATTTTATACAAATATATATTTTAAATTCATTTGTTCATTTGAGAAATGTCAGTAGCCTATCGTCCTTTGATCTTGCTTACACGTGCCCAAGATATAATAATAATTGGAAAAAAGCTGTCAAAGACATTACAGGGATGTTCAAATGATACGGAAATTTTTTTTTTTCATAATAGAACAAATCACAGTTAGTGTTTAATGAAGTTTCGCATTAATCTTATCTGTCCGCAATTCATGGAAATCTATTCCAGACAAAATACAAAGAATATCATTTGAAGCGAAAATTCTGTCATTTGGGCTAATTATCGCAGTAGTTATTATAGTTGTAAATTAATAAGTAAGAATGAAAATATTTGAATTCATAATTTCAAATTCAACCCGCAGCTACGTCCTTTACTGAAACGTGGAACCTAACTTAACATTTATAAAATGGTTTACTATATTGAATCTATTAAAAAATATACGTTTTTATTAACCAATAACATAATATAATGTCAACAACAAAACAACTTCAGTAACTTAAACAAATATTAGTGCACGCACCAAGAATGTACATCGCGCACTACGAAACAATACCGATCCCATTAACATCGCCGGAAAACAACACAGGAATTTTCGTAGCGCTCTTTGTGCTTAGAGTTTTCGAAAACTAGTGAAATTCACAAGAAATTCCCGTAAGGTCGCCATGACGGCGTAAAATTTACATGGAATGTGCCATGCAAAGAAATTCCGAAATCCGTAGGTGGAACTCTTGGGATGATCGCTTTTCGCCATCATTACTCATACTGCGGATGGCAGATAACAGCGAAATTATTTTCTCTTACAAAACGCCCCGCGATGCTCTGTAATCATTTAATTTCGGGTGATTGATGAGCGCTTAGATAACGATGTGACAATACCTAATTATCTAACATCACAAAGTTCGACGACGTCCTTATTAAATTTTCGCGGATCGATTTTGTCGTTTGGGTAACTCGAAGCTAACTATGCGTGTGGATATTTTGAATATAAATATAAATAAGTATAATTTTATTAAATTTTCGAATGATTTCACGTACGTTTGAAAATAATTGACGACTGAAAAGGCCTAGGGGTACAAGTGACTTCGCGGATATTTCGAGAAAAGAGCGTTCAAGGTTGAACGTGTACCTACATGTATTTGGGGGAGGTCGAATGATTTGATGATATATCTCGATACACGTTCCAAGTTCGTTTATATCCTTTTGCTACCAAACATATCAGCGTATATAGAAGTGATTCTTGTAATTCACATAATTTCTCTTGTAACCCTTGGCCTCTTCAGGCGTCAATTATAATATGGTCAATTGTGTGATCATAGAAATATGAACCGATAGTGAAAATTATTCGATTTTCCTGAAATTAGTAACGATAATACTTCATATTAATTCGAAAATGTTATATAATATTCGAAATCAAATTAGCTGGAAATATGTTAAAGCCACATTAACAAAAAGCAACTCAATGGGTTCACAAAATAATTAATTACGGAAATCTATAATTTGAATCCTAACTAATTTGTATGAGTATTTTAGATATGCATAGATTTTACCAAAATATAAATAAATGAAAGCTTTGTTTAGGATATTTAACAATATTTATATAAACATGTCATATGTTACGAAAAATATGTATGTAGATGAATTTTGTGTCAAAAAACCTTGGAAACTGTATTCAATGCCTTATTATATTCGATACACAGTTCTATAATGTATCCTTAATTAATCAGTTAAAACATAATTTTTCATTATTAACTATGTACTTTCAATTAACCTGACACTAAACATTTATCAATTGAAACAAATTTTTAATATCCTAGCTGGAATCAACGTAACAATACATAACTATATTCAGACAAATACAGCCAAAAATCAACAAACGTTGAATTGATCATTTTCACAATAATAATACCGAATAAGCACGAAAATCTGTTCATCAAAATTAGATGCAACAGCATCGAAATTAATTGCCACTCTGTCGATAAATCGATGAACCCCATACGAGGTAATGTAGACTCGAGGGTGGAAAATGCCCTTATTTATTTCGGCTCGTTTGTCACTTTGAGGTCTTTTATTTTTTCGTACCAACAACGAACACGCCTCACACTCTACGTGTCGAGAATGAAGTGAAAGATGATGGTACAGTTGCTGTCTGGAAATTAAATTGAATCATGAGGTCGGATATTGTTTTCGTTTGTTTCTTTTGGAAAATTTCGTTTAATAAAATTCAATATTTCATGTATGAATGTATTTTTATGTCTTTATAAAAATGAATTTTGTCGAAATACAAGTAAATTGAATATTAACAATGATGCTTACATGGATACAATGGCTTATTTACAACTCTTTTATTGATTTTAATCTAATTTCGGTTTATGGGTTTTGCTGTACTTCACAAACCTACGATATTAATTTTTCTTCAAACACAATATACGATAAAAAAAAACAATATATTTATCTCACAGAATAGGGTAAATATAAAAAAAGGCAACATACGAATTTCAAATTTATTTGAAATGAAATTGGCTTCATTCGTATAAATCTGCTTCAAACTTAAGAGTCAATCCCTCCTATATATGAATCCCATTTCTAACAAATAGAAATCGAATAAACAGCATTACTGATTTCTATGAAAATTTGCAGAAATATAACATTGACATGAAATAATAGTTTTTCCGAAAAACGAACATCTGACAAGATTTAAACGACTTCGAAAAAATTCTTAAAAAAAACCAACCGCCTTAAAAATACGTCTCTTGAAATTATGTACGAGGTGTTAAACAAAAACTTTACCCAACATACATATGACGGCTGCAAAGGCCAAGAGGTACAAGTGACTTCGCAGTAATTTCGAGAAAAGAATGCTCAATGTTGAGCATGTATTGGGAGAAGGTCGAGTGATTTGATGATATGTATATCTCGATAAACGTTCCTAGTTCATTTATATCCTTTTTCCATCAAATATGTATATGAGCGTACATAGAAGCGATTCCTGTACATAACTCGATTTCGGCAAAAATGTAACTTGTACCAATTCATATATTTTCAATTGTCATATGTATTAGGAGGAAGATGTGTGCTTTGTTGAAATATCTTCGACATGCGTTTAGAATTCGTTTATATCCTTTAGCCATCAAATATATGAGCGTACATAGAAGCGATTCTTTCGCATAACTCAATTTCGTCGAAAACGTCACTTGTACCCCTCGGCCTTATCAGTCATAATATATATCTAATTCATCTAAAGTATCCGAAATACCTCCCGACACGATACAACACGAGGGTGTCTCTTGCGGCGACCGAATCTTCCCTTATTCCTCGTACATCCGAATTCCCGGTTTTAAAATTCCCGGCCGCATACCTCGGCGAATAGTTGGGCCACGGAACGGTGACAGAAGTCTGTGCAAATACAGTAGCTTTTGTGTTGAAGGCCACTGCCTACTGTCGACAGTTGCCTAAGGGAGGTGAGATCCGGGACATGGCATGCGGGGACACTTGACCCGAGGGTCGAATAATCGAATTGTTTTAAGCGTGTCGGCCGCTTCGAGGTCGGATACGACTTGAATTTGAATGCTGTCTTGGTACGAGTACAGTTTTTTATTTATCGAGTCACATTTGGGGCAAAAATAGTATTAAATTATTTTATTTTATTTTTATTTTATTTTAACAGGCCCAGGGGCCCAATTCCACATCAATCAATATTCGCCATTATGGCAAAGATCACTCCGAAGAGTAAATTTGGCAAGACTACTACGAAGAGTAAATTGCAAGACCACTCCGAAGAGTAAATAATCAGTGCACATAGATGTCACTAGAATCGTTCGAATTAATCGAACATGAAAGGTGTAAGGAGATGTGATCATTTGCGGAGCCGTTTCATAAAGCGTTAAATTAACACTTTTTTCGAATCAAATGAATCCAAATATTCGAAAGAAACGACCGTGTCTCCATATCAATTTTTATCAATTGAGAAAAACGACATTTTGACACTCGCCAAGATAGGACTCGAACCCACGCATCCAAGAATGCTGAATCGACACGGCATGCACTAACGCTTTATACCGCTGCGCTATCGGCTGGCTATTATATATTTTTATTATATATATATATATTTTATATATATTTATTATTTATATATAATATTTAAATATTTATATATATTTATTATTTATTATATATATTTTATTATATATTATATATTTTTTCGATATTCCTTGTTAGAGAATCTTTGGAGTTTTAACTGTTTTATAGTGTTTCTTGTTCTAATTCCTGTTTCAAGGGAAAATTCACATGCTACGATGCTGCAACTTGAAAAAAAGGGACATACTTATGTATCTATATAATACAATAGCCATTTTTTGTGTATGTATATATCTCCTTTGTATCGTATAGGTTTGCCCCTTTATTTAAGTTGTGGTTTGGTTGCTCCGCTTGAGTGTGAACTCGCCTTATCAAATACTATGCATGGCCTACAAACGCATCCAGATTTATAGCGGGAATCGAATATAATATGCAACAGTTCACAATCGGCTTAAAATTCAAAGCGTCTTGAGACGCAATACTAGTTTGCTAATATATATTATAATATTCCATATATATGTATGTACATCTCAACATCTTATGCATATTGATTTTAAATGTCAAAAAGGCTGCTTTATTTACCTTACATATAAGATCAAATGGATTCATAATTAGATATTAGATATTCGTTATTATGAGACTTTAAGCTTTCCAAAATTATATAACTTAACTTACCCACAGCTTTGAAAAACTTTAATAGAAGTTAAATAAACTATTCTTATAACTTTATTTAAAAAAAATCAAATACATCGTCTGATATTCGGCGAATTTCAAAAATTTTTCGAACATTTACAAGCATTGTTATTAAACGCACAAAAGACAATCGCATGACGTAAGAATTTTAATATATCTTTTGTACACACTGTATTCCTTGTACCTTTTATTGTGCTACTCGACAGAAACGGTGGTTTTTGTCTGTGTAAAGTGTTTTTCCATTTTTTTCCAGCGGGAAAATAAAAGTGCGCATAAATCTCTGAACCACGCGCGCGTATTTTAAAATATGAATGAATATTTGTGGACAAAAAGTCACCTTTTCTTTTTTCATGGAACTTTAATAACATTACTTTTTGGTACTTACCTACTCAATAAGAGCTTTCAGTAAGCTTCTTAAATATGACTATGGAGATTTTTTCATCCAAAAGCACGAAAAATTAGATATTGAATAAAATTATACATAGATATTAATTAAATATTTTTCACTTAATTTTTACTTCTTTATATGTATTTACTGTGATTGAATTAAACTAAAAAAATATTCAGGAATTATAATAAAAACATTAAAATTTTTAGAAATATATAATATTATAATAAATATTTTTTTCTTGATAGTTTAAATAATTTTGTAATTCTATTGTAAGTTTCCGCTATAAAATGAGTATGTAATATGAAACATACTAGTAATATACATCGTTGAACTAATATGTACTCTACATATTGCTGTGTTCCGTACATAATTGAGCAAAGAGATATTGAACTATGATTGCAATCAAAGCTCCAACATTTGATAAACCTCTTGAAAACTCAATCTTGTATCTTCTACCGATTCTATAACACTTCAACTACGACAATGATCCAATGATTTCCAAAGTTTTAGATTACTATTTTCCAAATTATTCAGTCAACTTCAAAAATAATATATTTAAAGTAATTTTATATTTTCTGAATAATAAAAATATATACAACTAAATGACAATATTCGTTTGGCTATCGGATAATAAATCATTTATTTCATAAGCCATTTTAATTAATTCTGAACTTAAATGAGAATTTACTTCATCTATAGTTTATCATGAACAAAATTTGTAAGTTTATTGTTTCAAAAAATAGGATAATGAGTAGAATTTCTAAAAATGCATTTGATAATTTTTCTCGACTTTATACTGAATGGAGCTATTCACGATTAGCTCAAATCGACTCAACTTAGAAAAATATAAAAAATTATAATAAGTTAAGAAACCATTGCTTTCCACGTACAAGTTTACAGGTTCGTGTGTACGTCTCGAATATTATGGTACATTATGATATGAGGATCTCGTAAGAGCAGATGTCTTCGTCAAGACCCAGTTTCCTTCCAGTTCGATCTTCGTACATATCCAGCCAAAAGGAAATTGTCGCAACGATGAGGATTCCTCGCCTCAGGGTTTCCTGTAGCTTATTTGTGTTGCTAGATTCGACTGCGGTGTGAAATTGACAAATAATATATTATCATGCTGATTTTTATTGAATAGTTGTGTTTAATGTTTCTTCCATCTTATTTATGTATAATATGTACGATATTAATACCGGTAATAAGAAAATGTTGTGTGGTCATGAAATATTTCTGTGATGAAATTAATTCTATGTACCATTATGTAGTTTGAATTGATTCAAATACAAGATACAAATTTCTTATTCACTTGTTTATCGATCGTAAATGGTTCATGAGTAACTTAAATTGTTTGAAAAAAAACGAATTTGTACTTTGAATTTTAATTCTAGAACGTTTTTTCAAAATCACTGAAATCGCTATGATGAAAATTCTTAACCACGGTGTTAGTAAATGCAAAAAGATATTTCCATTTTGAATATTTCTGTATTTTCATACATGATTTAGAAAATACGAGTTTCTTATTTCAATTAATATTATTTAACATTAATTAGTATATCAAATTTGACTCATAACTCGTAAAAAAAATAATTATAATATATGAATATAATGAAATACAATTCAAATATTCAGAAAGACTACATTAAAATAATGTAATTCAAAAGTACCCTTGATATCTAAGGCACAGCTTCAGCAAGAAGAAAAAATCTTTCGAAATTTGCATGCTTAGCACACACAATATTTTTTTCGGATTCAATTTCATATAAACGTAGGAAGGACGATATTTTTCGTGTGACTTGACACTTTCGTGAAATATAGACGTAACCGAAAAATTTTCAGCCGCTCGGATTCTCCATTTTTTTTCAACGAAATAAAAAATAAATCCGTAAGTATTCTCATCTCGAGAGATTACTTATCAGTCTAATATCTGTGTGTTTTCTTCCACCTCCGTACTTTACGAGGCGTATTTTTGAAAAGTTGTTTGTAAGCACGTCACAACTTATTTACAAGTATAACCAGACCGTACGTTGGTACTGTATCATTGAATAAATAAATTTAATGGTGTGGGGAGACTTGATCCAGCTGGGAATCCTTGACTCGAAATCAAATTGGATTTATTTTGACACTATTTTGTAAAAGGAATTTGGAGGCGAAAGAAAAAATGGAGAATCAAAATCCCTCCCCTTTCTTGTATTCATTTGATATTTAAATATCTTGATCAGTATTTGCTTTTGACAAAAAAAATTATATTATATTTTAAATGTTTTTAAATGTTAAATATTTTCAGCAAACCTATAAAATTATTCTCTTTCAATATTAATAAATAAGTGACAAGTAAAATCTATGAATATATTGTATTATATGTATATTATTTCGCTATTGAGGTGGTAAGAAACCTTAGTTAGGCTGTCAAATTCTCATGGACACTCTTGTCAACTGTGGTTAGACTGTTACACGTGGATATTAATTGAAAATTTTCAAAGTTTATTTCCACAACCAGAAAACCGCTGAAATCAGAAGAAAGGTCGACACAAATACGGTGTGAATGACAACGAAACTCCATGTAAATACATATTATAATATCATAAGCTGAAAGAGACTGTTCTGAATAACAATATCTATATTGATTGTTATAGCCTCTGAAACCTGAGGTAAATAGAGAAATTATCAATTTCAAGTCAATTGTGAACTGTTGTGTTATATTTTCCGTTCCCATAGTAAATAACGTTGTGTATGTAGTCCGAGTATATTATTTTCCAAAGTTGAACTAGGAAAAGTGCTTATTTTAGTATATTTATAAACAAAATAGTATATATGTATATGAACACACAATATATTTCAATTTGTATGTAACTGTCAAGTCCCACGTGATAAATTTAATAGAATAAAACTTTTGAAAATGCATCTGACATTTCTATTTATTTGATCCTATCGTTCATCATGCACCTCGCTCTTATGTAATACTAGCGATCAACACGTTGAATATATCAATGAAGTTTCAACCCATTGAATATATCAACGCGCAGTTTTGGAGCATTAAATGGATACACATGGATATAGTTAGATGTTTCCTAAAATATTTCATTCACATAATGAACACTCAAACCATAACATACCGTATATTATAATGTCGCTATTCGATCTATTTGTGAGTACATATGTCGGGCTAACGCTCAGAAACTGTCACAAACAATTATCGAAAAAAACCTTCGACGGTAAAAAAATCACACAGTCGAAATTCGAATGCGGATTTAATTTTTTCAAAGCATAATCTGCGTAATTGCTTTTAACGACCGGTCAGATTAGCAGACATGCCCGATTGCCAGAATCCACCATCTCGAGGATTAAGCCGAAAGCGTCTCGGTGTTATCCGAAATGGGAATGTTTTCGTTGGAGAAGGCTTCGCGGGGGTGTCTTTTTCGCGGAGACGCGACTAATGGCCGTCGTTAAAGGGCGTTTTGTTAAAGGTGGTTTCGAGACAATCTCTCGTTAAATTAACTTTGATGCTGTTCCTCTTTCAGACGGGAAATTTCGGCGAACGAGGATAATCCTGAGGCATTATGTTTTGATTTTTATTCGACTTGATGACGTGTTGTTTTCGTGGAACGCTCGTGTTCCGTCTTTGCTTCTGAGATGTTGATATTTATTTGATTTCGTTGCTTATATGATATAAATACACTTGAATTTAAGTTATTATTAGATTTCTTTAAGGTTTATTCTTGTGACATATGAGAAGATTGCAGCATTATTACGTTTTAAATTAAAAAAAGGGATTTCTATCGTTTGACAGTTCTCACGAGGACCGTTTTATAGACTTTTATACGTACATGTTACGCAGATAGGAAATAATATGTAACAGTTAACAATCAGCATTAAGCACAATTAAAAAGTCTTGAGCAACACCAGGTCACAAAAGCTCTTGAGGGTTAAAATAAAAAAAAAAATACGTCACATTTGTACATAAAAATAATTTAATGTTTGAATTGTTCGATTTTCTGGCTGTACAATTTATAAATCATTGAAAATATATATACGTATGTAATATTCAATTATTTTCGATATATCGTTTTGATATTATATATTTATATAAATATATATGTATACTCAAAGAAATTCTCGACATCTTGTGACCTGATTCCTTTATTCACCTGTATTTTGAATTTTTCTTTGTGCTTACGACATGCTTTGTGGAGAGTTCTCAAATTTCAATCGTTACATAAATTCATTATTGGTATCTTGTCAAACTTTGATGAAAAAAATCTTTGAATTTAAATTCATAACAGAAATTATTTTGCTGAAGTATTTTAAAACATTTAATTATCATATAACCAGCAGAAGTTTTTAGCTACGCTTATGGCATTTCAATTATCAATCCTACAAAACTCAATAATATTAAGGCTTCATTTGGATACAAGTCAAATTTTTGATTACTAAATTCTTTAAAGATAGAGATTTTTATTCATAATAACGAAAAAAGTCCAAGATAAAAGTGATAAAAAAAAACAGATTCTCAAAATTATATCACTGATAATATATGTGATTCAGTATAATAAAAATTTGAATAATCGGCTAAGCATAATATTATGATGATACATAAATTTGTAATAGTGCCGAGATGGTGTCAGTAACGGAATAATTTTTCATATTAGCATTTCTTCGAATTCATAAGATCTTTTTAAAAATTTATCAACTGTATCAAGTATCAAGTACATTAAAATCCTGAATAAATTATCGAATTATGAATGTATAAGCATGTACGCGTTTATAAAGATTATAGGATAACATATTATATAATTATAAATGTCTATAACTTATAACTCAATGTGAAAACATTTTTTTTTTCAATTGAATTCAAAATTGTGACTTTTCGAAACTTTTTTAGATAAAAAATTCGAAAATTTTTGCACAAATTATTGATATTTATATAAAATATTCATTTTCTTCAAGATCATATATTATATTATGTTGTAGACTTTCGACATTGGTTTGGTTAGCACCTACTACGTCAATTTTCATTACTAGACATCTCACATAATTCAATTATGTAGTTATAAGCTTACTATTATAATATGTACATATATAAAGTTCGCATGTATCTATATTTACACTACACCTCGAATACATTTGTTAATCGCTATACTAGGACTAATCGATTATGACCTATTTCAGTAGCTAAGGGTATAAAGGTTTCGATAGGAGCTTATCTTTAGCTCCAAGGGGCTGTTCAATGAAAAGACAACAATCGTCTATCATTTATGTATGCGAATGTATTTTATAATTAATGACAAAATTTCTGATATGTGATTAAGATTATTCAGAATTTTCAACGCTATAATGTGGAAGCTATTTTCGAATACTTTCATTTCTTATATAACTATAATTTAATTAAGTCGCGTGCTTCCTAAGCTTTTAATTCTCATAACTATGACTGACTTATAAACTCTTTACTGTTTGATTTTAAAGATTGACCATTTTCTTCTCAATTATTAAGACGAAAAATGGAGTCGAAAGGTACCATTTTGGCATAATTAAAGCTATCCAAACGGTTGTGACTGTAATCAAAAACACAAGTCCCTTCAAAGTCTTCCAGAAAATATACTAGGTATAAATATGTTGTCAAAAATATATAGATACTCATAAAGGGCACTTAAAAGAATTTTAATTATTGATACATGAAATAAGGTATATTTCCTGACTTTTTGAATGCACTATGTATGTTGTGAAATAGAAATATCATGTAGATATTTCTGAAAATCTCATGATTATCTATCGAAGCTCATTCAAAGCATCATATATAATACATAAATATAACGCCTGAAAAGGCCAAGGGTACAAGTGACATTTTTGCCGAAATTGAGTTATGCACAGGAATCGCTTCTATGTAAGCTCATTTATTTGGTGGCAAAAGGATATAAACGAGTGTGCCAAGATATATCATCAAATCACTTGACCTCCTCCTAATACATGTAGAAATATGTTTAACTTTGAGCGCGGTTTTCTCGAAATCACCGCGAAGTCACTTGTACGCCTTGGCCTTTTCAGTCGTCATATGAACGTAGCTGAAATTCGACTGATTAAACAAAATATTCCGAAATCGTTCAAGAGTCAATCGCGCGTTCTATGGGAAAATAGATTTCTTTTCGAATTTTCTTCCGTTCACTTTCTTTCCTGCCGAACGACACACATTCGAGCAAAAAAATAAGAAAAGTACAAATCCCTGCTCCCGTCGTTTGGTCTCAAATATTTATCCGTCCGTTGTATAAATATTTTTTCTCATAGCGGCATTGCGACATCGCAAGGTATAACAATGCCGCGGGTACGATTCAGCTACAAAGGCAAACTGTTGTAATAAATCTTTATCTCGATGGCACTTTCCATTCGATAGCTATTACAGAACCGATAGATTTACGAGGCAAAACAACCCCCATAGTGCTATGCATACGTATTTTGTACGTAATTTGTAATGCGCCGCATGAATTATTTGCAAAAGCGTCGAGCGTCAAGGGAGCGCGTTATGTCGATTGTAATGGGGTTCGCTAAAAAAAAATATACGGAATTTCGTTGCTTTGTATTCAATTGTAAATATGTTCAGGCTCTTTGTCGACATCGAGTTTATTCGATAATCATATAATGTAGGAAGGGCGACAAATATGAAACATGCGACAAATATCGCGATATTTATTACGTACAGTTTCTACCATCTGTTAATTTTGCATTAAATCAATCACTAATAGTATTATTGTTAGATTTCAAAACAATAAACTACACGATTGACATTGAGTCTAAAAATATTGATGATTGAAATTTTACTGTTTTTTTTACAATATCAGCTATAACTTTGAAATGTAATATTTTGTTATCAAATTATTGCTTGGCGATTTGTTGGGTTGAAAACGAGTTAATTTGAAATGAAATTCGGTATTCCATATTTGCTACCCTTTGACTATTTCGTATTTTAACAACACTATTCCATATTTGATACACATATGAAAAAAATACTGAAAAAAATTTTTTTTTCATATTTGAGTGATTATTTCCTTCTTTTACTATAATTAACAAATAACTAAGTATATTAGGTCTCAATCTATTTCTCATGAATGTTGATCATTTTTCATATGTACATATGTAAAAAATACACGCTTAAAACGTAAGCGTTTCCATAATTGTCGCGTTTGTTGTTTAGTTTTTCTACCGTCGGCTTTGGTCTCTAACTGGAGCTTTGCACTGTTAGAAATTGTTAAAATGTATAAAGTAGAATTTTTATTTTTCAAAAATTATATAAATATACCTTTATTCCTGCAATATATCTAACTATATATTTCATTGTATAAGAAACTAATAAAAACAAATTTGAATTGTCGACTTCTCAATCAAAACTGGAACATTGTTATTAAGGCTTGACATTTCATTAGTCAAATTGCTCGAAATTTTCAAATTGTTATATTAAATTTGATCCTTGCTAAAGGAAAGTATATATTTAAATACATATGTATATACCTATGTAATTCAAATTATCAGATGGTTATATTTCATCATTTTACCATAAAATTTCGACGGAGAAAAATATCGACCGTATTTATGTTGATACTACGTTATACAATACAAAAACATATTTGAAAATCGCATGATATGTATTTACTTGTATGTAAATTTATTCAGACCTTCAGTTCACGCCTATCGAAAAAATAGATAACCGTAAAAAGATCAGGGATGTCCATCAAAGTTTCTAGTTATTTATTTATCAAATCACAAGTGTATATGAATTAGATATCAAATTTACTGAGATACAATTATATTAAGTTCGAGAAGACGTTGAATTTTGAAAATTGCTTGATGTATTATCCAATCGGTCTAAGTTCATTTCAGATGTAATTTTTCGAACGATATAACGGATCACGTTTCAGCTCCATTTTGACCCTCGAATCGATTTTTTTCGTTTCGAATCTCGTTCGTGTGTAACACAAAATGAATGATGGTACATATGTGGAAAAAATAAAGAAGATCACCCTAAAGCTTGAATTTCACATTGAATAATATATGCGACCCTTCGTAATGTGACATGTGACAGTCGAAATAAGAAACATTAAGATTAATTTTCATTCGTGATTTTATTACAATTTGTTTTGATTCTGAATTTACTTTTTCTGTATGCTTAATTATCCACAGTATAAGCATATCACTTATTTATACTATTGGTACTGTTCGTATGTACTTGTATATTACTTACTTTTCATAACATGATTTTATTTTATAATGACTGCTTTAACTCAATTTAAAATGCAGAATATGTGTACTTTATGAAATTAATTTTAATTTCAAATTATGGTTCTTACATTTTCAGTACATATTTTCTCAGTATTATTCTGAGAAATTCGGGCAAAGCTTCAAAGTTGTATTGTTTCTCTTCATTATTAGTTGAAACGCTTTACGATTTTTCAGCTCTTTAGCAAAACAAAAAAACAATTTCAAACATGAATTTATAATAGTTTTCAAACTAGTTAAACGGATTCAATACGAAATATAATACTTCTCCTATAAGACGAGTTTAATATAAACTCTGTACATAAATACATGTGAAGTATGGCAATTATTAAAGAATAGCATATTCTAAAAATACTTTTCAAACTTTTGCCATTTTTTATTATGATTCAACAATATCAAACCGTCTTTTCTTAATTTAATAATTTATATGGAATATTAATTGCTTATTTCGAATGTTCATTTCATTTGCTCGATTCATTTGTATATTTATACTGAACTTCGTAAACTTTCAATTATTTTTAAACTTATAGGGACTTCTGCCTATTTGACTCACGATATTTAACGAATTGATAAGCTTTTTGTCAATTTTGTTTTTATTCAGCTGATATGTGCCATACATGTGCAACATAATACTGGCCCAAGATGATACGTCGAATGCTATAATATTTATGTACTTTAAAAGCGAAAACCTTGATCCAAAAAAAAACATAATTAAAATTAAAATCTGATAAAAATATAAAAAATTAACCCAATTAATGAGAAAAGAATCAGAGTGCACAAACGTGTAGTTCAGCCATGAACACTTATCGACGGACCGCATCGGGCCATCATTGCATTACACTGTTACACCCTTTCTTTCCCCATGAAATAATTACACTAATATGGGGGGGGAACGGGCAATAATTTTACGACTCATCGGCAGGGAAGGTTTATTTGCAATAAAGTCATATAAATGGCACCATCGCACGCCACTTTGTACCAAGCGGTGTCACTTTCCAAGCGAAGAACCGATTCCAGTTCGCGGAAACGTCCCATGAGCCGCGTTCGGAAAACTCCGAGGAAAAATTCGCATAATTTTCATTCATCGTGACACATGGTAAGAAGTTGGTTGTTTTTGAGATCCGGCGAAAACGTGCTAGAAACTTTACTTTTTGGATATTCAAGCTTTTTCCGAAAAATAAAATTTTTCGAAATTTAACTATTTTATGCAAAATTTATTTTTTGCAGAAAAAAAAATACATTAAAAATATGTACTTAATATTGCTTCTGAAATGTCTATTACTTTATGAAAAAAAATACCTCTAATCACAAAAGTTATATCGTTTTGTTAACGAAATGACAGATACTTACCTAAAAATAAGCAAAATGAAAATCATATTCTCTCAATCGGACAAAATCACTTTCTGATTATTATGAGATGAAAATTAAAGGTAATTTTGATTCACTTTTTCGTTATTGTCATGCGAAAAAAATGTACATCGATTTGCTGCCCGTTATAAAACGTTTCATAGAAAATTTAAAATTCAGATAATAAAACACTGTTAATTGAACATAAATCAGCGTTAAAATAAAATTTATATCTTTTGACGCACAAATTATCGACCAAACATATAAACCCGTTAACGTTATAAGAAATTGGCCAACATGCGATTTTTTACTAAAAAACTTTACCCATAAATAAACTTAACCTTGAGTTTTTTTCTCCTTCGGTATTGACGTAGGTACCTTCGTACAAAATAAATAATATTCGAAATTAGGTTTAATATTATAAATTGTAAATGATTCGTCAAATTTTATGAGAGAAATAAACTTAGCTCGTTGCTAAATAATTTGACAGTAAATTGAAATAGTGGCCAAGATGGCTTCTAAAATTTATAGACTGATAATTAAATCGGGCATTTTTTTAATATAGAGTTAGGATTGGTGTAATATGTGCCCTTCCATACATCTTTATACTGATTAAAGTTCCCAACTAAACTATCTGCCGAGAAAAAATTGGTAGTCTGCAGAGTTTCTATGAGCACGTATAAAAGTAATATTTGCTTAACGTATATCTGTCATAATCAAAACATTCATATGGGTCAATTTTTTTTCCAAATGTCAAGGAGTCAAGTTTTGTCAATTCAAAGCTATGCTAAGGTGTGTTAGTTGGAAAGAATCTCCTAATATGAATTTAAGGTAAATGACTATAATTTCGCTAGGTTAATTTCGTGAGTAGTTTCAGAAAAGTAATCCTAAAATTGGATATTTTGAAAAAAAAATGCAATTTTTTTGGCACAAAATGTCAAACAAGCGTGTCTCATAAAATGACAAGGACAAATGACGACTGAATTTCATAAAGACCACAAGTGACTATTTTTATCGAAATTGAGCTAAGTACAGAAAATGTAACTACATACATTATAGAAACATTTTCTGCATTTAACTCAATATCATTAAATAAGGCCACTCGAGCCCTTCGTGAAATTCAGTCTTCATATCCGTTAACCATACGCTCGAGCTTGCGGCGTACCGACGTCCAATTACAATTCTAAAAATTCTACGAAAACATCAACCGCACTAAATTTAATCAGAGAATGCGGCTTTACTCCGTACGTATAAAATACGAAATCGCTCTCGCCGAAGGGAACCGTTCGCGATAATTATAATGAAATTGCGACCACTTATCATCCCGGGCATCACAATGAGTTTTCGCGCCACCGCGACATCGGGTTCGTGTAATCAGTGACAGATAGATGTTGTTCATTTCTAGGAACGCTGCTCTCGCGAAACATTACCGACGTTGAAAGATGGCGCTAATAAAATTTAATACACCTAGATGGATCGCAGACGCTGAATACGTGAGCCGCCGTGTCTTCGCTAAATCAAGAATGAAAGGGAAAGTTGACGCGTTTCACCTACTTCATGTATATACAGAGCTATGTATGTATGACGATTGTAAAGGCCAAGGGGTTGAAGTGATTTCGATGAAAGCGCGCCTAAAGTTGAGCGTGTATTGGGAGGAGGTCGAGTGATTTGATGATGTGCTTCGGCACTCGCGTAGAAGCGATTCTAGTACTCGATTCAATTTTGGGGAAAATGTAAATTGTAATCTTTGGATTTGGGATATATATGATGACTGGAAAGGTCAAGGGGTACAAGTTACTTAAGGTGATTTTTGGGAAATGTGCGTTCAAAGTTGTGCATGTGTTATGAGTTGGTTGAGTGATTTGATGATGTACTTCGGCATTCGCGTACATAGAAGCGATTCTAGTACTCAACTCAATTTTGGGAAAAATGTCACTTGTAATCTTTGGCTTTGGGATTAAATGATGACTGAAAAGGTCAAGGGGTACAAGTTACTTAAGGTGATTTTGAAATATGTGCGTTCAAAGTTGTGTATGTGTTATGAGTAGGTTGAGTAATTTTGATGATGTATCTCAACACACGTTTCAAGTTCTTTTATATCCTTTTTCCAACAAATATATGAGCGTACATAGAAGCGATGTATCTACTCAATTTTGGAAAAAAATATCACTTGTGTTCTTTGACCTTGGCATATATATGACGACTGAAAAGGCCGAAAGGTACAAGTGACTTCGATAAAATATTTTTTAGCAATTAAATCAAGTAACATTTAAGAAACGAATCTATTATTAATAAATGAATTGACTTTTGTTTGAAAAAATCAAATATTATATTATAGCACTCGTTCTAAGGAAATACGAGAGTGAAACAAAAACCTGGAAGATGGTCTGAATTATAAAAAAAGGACGATACTAGTACATAGATAATACGAAGACGCCCGTGGCGTGTTTCCGCAGCTGTTGAATAATTACTTAATTTCATTTCAGGACGGTTAATTAATTTTAATTAAATGTAAGAAACATGCTGAGCTAATTAAATATAACACATAGACTTAATGACATAAAAGCATCCTCAAAGTTATAATACTTACCTTCATCAATCGTTCAATTTGTACACATTTCGAATCTTTGATCTCAAATTACAATAGAATACCAATGCACTGCTGGCTCATTAACGACGAAATTCAAAGAAAACTTACAAAAAAGATAATTCCCATTAATATTATTTTCTCTTTAACATTCGTTAATTGATTACAAAATTTCTATGGCTTCGAAGAACGAATTTTCAATAATCATGGAGCTTTATATTTCAAAATATTATATTTTGAAACTCTTGATGTATCATTGGATCACAGTGAACCCTCCCTATAACGTTATTTTTTGGACTTATTTGCATTTTACAATACAAAATAATATTTTTTTCGTGAAGTTTTACGTAAATCTTTCCAATCCACAGTTGATGGAAATACTGTTATAGACGAGATACAATGCAAAAGTCTAGTAATTTGCCCTGGTTATCGAATTAAACTGTCAAAAAAATAAATAAGAGCATTTGAATTCATAGTTCTTTCATATCTAAAAATATATTTAAAAAAATTCCCCCCTACAAATTCCCCCGTTATAACGTGCTACGTAAAATATTTTGACATGATAGGGGAGTTAACTGTAATTGCGGTTAGAATGCACATGAGCTTGCATCGTTTCCTTCGTAAATTCTAGATACACGAACAGTATACACGTTGCAATGCCGAGTATGTAACAGATCTGACGTCTTCGGTGATAAATCAACGTTTAATTTCCGGAACGCGAGAACAAAGTGGTTCTCGTACCTTGTCTTATAGAATAGAATATTATGTAATATAGAATATTATAGAATAGGATATGCAACTGAGAGGTGGTCGGTGCTCTGGAATATATTTCAGTCATATCTCGTGATACTGTTTCACGCTCAAGACCACCTTAAATCATGTTCGCTCGACTTAAATTTCTTTTAAAGTCGACGGTCGGAGCCCAGACTTACTTATGTAATATCAGTGGAAAATTCTAGCAAACAGTAATAAATGTAAAATTATATTTAATTACGTAAATATGTATGGATATAATTTTATTATACTTTATCTTTGAAAATTAATATACGTGTGTTAGATGTTTGTGTGTAGAGTCATAATGCAAAAGTTTCATTAATTCTTTACTTGCAGTATCCATTTTCATTTGATTATTATTTTCTTGCATCCTATGGTTTATATTCTATGCAATTTCAAAGATTCTATTTTATTAATTGGCCTGTTTATGCATCTCTTTCCAAAACTTTTGAGAGTAAATAGGACATTCATACTCTTGAAAATATTCGCAAAGATAAACTCCTATCGAATAAAATTAACTGTTTTATTTTTGTATTTCAAATTTCAATAAACAAGTCTCAAGATTTTTGCCATCACTTTTTTGTAATAAATCTATGAGTATTGTCCAAATAAAATCGTTTAATTTTGAATAATCCTTTATTTGTATTTTCAATCGAATAAATCCCTGAATTGTGAGACTTATCGTTCTCATTATGAGCAAATATCAATCACATCTATTCTCAATAAATGGCCCCAGTTAACTACTCTAACACTAAACTCACTAAGCACATAATTCAAACGTACGAATCAAACCGAGGCACCGAAACCAAAACTGTAACACGTGGCATGCGTAATTAATTTCCTGAAATATCACACATATACATTATAGAAGCGATGATTTTGAATTTGCACCGACAAACTAATGAAGGGCGTCTCAGATTAATGAATATTATTATAACTCTAAATCATTTCGTATGAACAGTTGAACACAGCATCTTCCCAACTGCTGCGCAAATATAATAGTTAATATTTCGACACAACGATATTCAGTTACATATATTAAAGAATCGATTTCGAATTGATATTAAATATTCATGATCAACACAAGTGTACTTTATTATATCAATCGTTTAAATCTAAGACTAAAAATTAAGGAAATTTGAAAAATGTATCAAATACCTTCGGTAGTTTTTCACGACTCTTTGCTTAGTGGAGTATGTTATATTTAGTCCTAAACGGTTCTTATAGTGAATGTACTTTCTCGACAGTACGAGATCGGTCAATTTTAATGGCAGATTCATTGATCTGAACTGCTGATCTACAGATCAGGTTGAAAGAGATTAAGGTACTCAATCACATGTCGACTGAAATGTCGAAATGTTCTCTTTTCCTCTTCGGATTATCAGAAAACGTTGCAATTCTGGGAAAATATATTATTTTATTTATGTCTTTTCTATTTCGTTCAAGAAGTTTTCCGAAAATCGAGTTTGATTTATGCAATCATTGTTAATTAGATTCAGGTCAAATGATATTTGTATGACCAAAATGAATGAAAAAAAAAAGGTCGCACACAATAGTCAATATGTAATTTAGTTTCGTTTTCGCACACATTTAAAACGCCGCATCGTGGACGTGGCACAAAGTGAAAATTATAAAAGATAGTGTGAAAAGATAATAGAAAATTGCTTTCTTGGCGTCGTGAAAAACATCCCGCTTGAAAATCACCCAAGAGGAAAATCATAAAGCTTTTATGAAAAGGGAGCCTCGACTTTTTTGCGCCCCAACATCCGCACCCCGGAAAATGAGACATTTTTGTCTTTTGTGTCCACCTTTCCGAATATAAGACGAACTCGTTCGTATAACACAAGTATATAAGCGACAAAATTTTCCAAAAATTCACTCACTTTCGACACTCGACAATTTCTGTTTGACAAAATATCCGACGAAATAGTCGCCATTTTTCATAGTTTATATGTATTATTATGGGAAACGTTCTATCATTTCGAGCGATTTATTTCTTAGAGTTTTGCTTCTCAAAATACCGCACATATATTTTCAAAATTATATCATATATGTTATAACGTATAATACAAACGTTTCAGAGTCAATCACTACTAAATCCACTTTTCGAGAAAAATTACAAATTACTTTGTATAGCCATGACTTTTTATGTGTGAAATATGTTTTATGTTTTATGTGAATATTAAATACTTTATTAAATATTCTTGCGTTTATTTGTATTTATACAAATCAACTTTGTGTTTTCAATGAAAAGATCAAAGGCTTATCATACTGTTATAAACGAGATAACTTCGACGTGCGGAAATTAGCACTAACTCAACCTCTAAACTTCATCTTCGGTTCATTCGCGATTTTCAAATTAATACCGCAATTATTATATTCATAACAAAATAGAAACTGTTTCGCATCATCAGTCAAAACCTATTTATCTAAAACTCAGTTAGTATACAACCTCATATATGTAGGTAAATATTTCGTGAGGAAATAACATGCAACACGGCTTAGAAAACGTGAACAACGAACTTAGCACTTTACAATGCTTACTGACGACCTAGAAAGCCTTCGCGAAGTACTTTGGGACAAGTTAAGTTCGTCTAATGGAAAAAATCCACATAACGATGACGGGTGCTCTAATTACGCTAATTTCGCTTGTTCCCCTCGTGTAATTAGCGGTGTTGTAATGTTCTGAACTGTAAGTGTGCGAGAATTTGGTGGGATGTGAAATTGCTTCGAATTCTCGAATTTCTATAATAAGTCTTCATAATTAGTGTTTTGTTATCTTGAAATAAAAAAATATATATATTTTTAATAATTTATTTTTAAATATCATTGTATGTACAATTCATAATACATTTATTTGGATAAATGAATAATTTTTATTTAATAAATTTAAAATACTATATAATAATTGAAAACTAACATACGACCAGCTTATAGCCAGGCTGTATACGTATAATATATTTTTTTTCATTAATTATTTATTAATTCAATAAATATTTTATACACAACGATATTCAGAATATCAATAACGAAATATAAATACATATACATTAAATATTTATCGTCTATTGTTTATTTTCTTCACTCACCATATTTAAATATATTTTTCTACCTTAAGACATGAATATGTTATATGAATATTTACAAACAAAATTGTACTATATACATACGTATTGAATATAATATGTATGAAATCAAAACGTGCTATAATATAATAAATATATTATAAAAGAATACCTTAATATGATGTGTACTTTCTACATTACGCTTTTTCATACTTTGCAATAATAAACAATACCATATTCAAACGAATAAACTTTACGGTACAATGTAACGCAATTTTCCACTACGAACCTCATCGAATCGCTAGCTCCACACACTAAATTCGATACTTTAGCGAGATTAAAAACCGAACAATTCAGAGTTTATTCAATTAAAATGTGTCCTTAACGTCACCGCATCATAAACAGCATCCTTCGATGAACGATGGGCAACAAAAGTAGTGGCAAAATGTGTCTTGCGCTGCTTGAAAGACAAGCCGATCCCGTCTGCATTGCGGCTGGTCTTTCTCCTGTGAAATACAAATATCACACGTAAACTAAACGTAATTGTATAGAACGACTGAAAAAGCCAATGGGTACAAGTGACTTCACGATAATTTCGAGAAAAGCGCGCTCAAAGTTGATCATGTGTATTAGGAGAAGGTCGAATAATTCGATGATATATCTCGGTACACGTTCCAATTTCGTTTATATCATTTTTCCACCAAATATATGAGCGTACATAGAAGTGATTCCTGTACATAACTCAATTTCGGTAAAAATGTCACTTGTACCGTCTGGCCTTTTCTGTCGTCATATAACTTTGTCACTGTAAGAAACTTCTGGTCGAAAAAAAGTTAGCTCATACACAAATAAAATGAATACACTTGAACTTTAAATTGCTCGTGAACGGATTTTATCGTATAGGTTTATTATAAATCGAGTGGAGAAGCAATTTTCCATTGAAGAACTTGACAAAACACTCACCGTTGAGGACATGCACCCTTATGCTGGCGATATCCGCGTTCGATGGCTTACACGAGTAATTTCCCGAGTCTGGAAGATCAGCATTTTGCACTAACAGCCTAGAAGTGGTTACTTCTCCCCTTTCGGTGACTACAGACACTCCACCCCTCGAAGAGTCGTAGCTGATCACCTGATTGTTGAGAAAAAGTTAATTTCGATACTCTATAATCTAGATTATCATCTCTTATTAAAGCTTCTTCTTACCTCTTGATGATGGTACCAAAATATGTACGCTGGAGGCTCCGGACTGAATTTTATACTGCACGTTAAATTAATTGTGCTCCCCTTGTCCACGTGGAGATCTGGACCTCCTAATATGGTAGCCGATGGCACTACAAATGTATTTCAGATTAATTCTAGTCACGTAAAATAAAAATACTGTAATAAACATAAACGAAAATAACTCACCGACAATGTTCAAGTTAACAAAGTAGCTTTTGACTGGTTGCGATGGAACTTGGCATTCATATATTCCGGCATCCCTTTGTTGAGCCCATTTGATCTGCAGAGTCCATTCGCCGATATCTCTGTGGTTGGTTGTTGAGAACCTTTGGTCCGAGGAGTATGTGTATGTGCCGACGGTCAAAATGTGCAAGTCCCTGTGTCTGATCCAGGATACCTATTTTCCCATATGGAGTTATGTTGAGTTGAATTGAATTGAATTCGTATTTATGATCGGAAATGGTAATCCATCGTTTCAATTTTTTTTGGCACTAAAGGCCGAACATTCCACTGAACTATAACAGTGTTTGGTTTTTATTGAATTTGACAGCTGTTAAGACGTGTTCACAGCGTTGAACTTAATAGGAAAAAAGTTAAAAATTGGCCTTAAATATTATTTTAATCTTGTTTTAATAGAAATTGAATTAGAAAACAATGATTGAGGACTAAACCTTTCACTCTTTAGTAACTCTCATGTTAGTTAACTTAACCGAACTAGTGATTTTTTTCCGTAAAGTTCGGCTCTATGAGTTCGCAAACACATCTTGTCAGTTGTCAAACATAATATAATAAAACAATACAAACTCTAGTTAAGTGAAAAGATCACCCTTAAATATGTAATGTAGCTGATTATTAAAATTGTCTCATATAATATTATGAATGAATCATACACGATAATACATAGAATTTTAAGCTGCTTTCGATATGAAAAAAAATCATAACATCTATGTTATAAATAAAGGCATAATATCGGATAATTTAAAAAATTACCGTTTTGTTCCCAAGGTTTTTCACTTTGCACGTGAGATAAGCAGATTTTCCAACTAGTGATGTTACATTTCTTGGTACAACCAAATCGAAGTATGGTTGTCCCCTAGTTGCTGCATTTGATGATAATGAATTTTGATTATTTCTTCCACCGGTCGATACTCCTGTTGCAACATAACTCGATCCACCTGTAGAAAAATATACGAATTAATTTAAAATAATACAAATAGCACTGATTTATAATTATTTTTAAGTATGAATATGAAATTTAGTTTGCTGGAATCTTCAAAATTATTATGGAAAAAATGCACTGTGTTGTAGCATTATGGTTTAAATTCATATTTAGAGAACAATAAATGTACGAAACATATATATTATGAAGGCAATTCTGAGATTCAGAAGAAAATAAAAATTGAAATGATCTTCGGGTATGAATATTTCATATCAGCATCGACTTATCAAATTCATAGTCGGTTTAGCGTTAACACTTTTCGGAATTGGATTTTGCACTCAAAGTTAATCGATCGGAAAATGTTCGTTTTTATATATTCAGTATAAATATTTTCAACGTTTCGAATAGGCATTAATACAAATTAGTTTTTATTATTATCAAGCTCGATTAAACTATTCGCTGAACTCAATTAATTTACATTCGCACGAAAATTCCGAACTCACATAGGAATCCAATAATTGATGAAAATCGTTCGATTAATTTGCAATGAAAATATTTTTTAAGCTCTGAAATAGAATTTACAGTAAATATTGCATCGGACAACGATACAGGGTGGTGAAACAGATATTGCGGAAAAAATGGTGAAAGCTTTCGGGTCATTTGGCGCAAAGGCCATTAGTAGAGACCGACTATACATCGTGAAGGGACGAAAGCTGCTAGAACTAAATCACTAGTCCAATACCATTCAAAAGGGTATACAACAAAAAGCTTTCTGTAATCAGCCGATTAGATACGGAATCGAATTAGCCAAAGGACGTCACTGTGATAGTGTTTTGCGATTGCGATTGTCTAAAAATGTATAAAACGTATAAACCCTTATAGTATTTTTTTTCCTCGAATGGAAAATTTATTCAAATTTCATTTTTATTATATTCACATTGTATAAAGAAAATTTTGCATATTTCTAGAATTATAATATATTATACTTGAACAACATATCGTATTGTTTAAAAATAGGTTTAACTGCATAAATTGTACTAAAATATTGAATAAACTCAAGAAAATAGAAATAGATATTCAAATTTAAAAAAGTTTATTAAATTTATATTTTTCAAATTTTTAGATATACAAGTACATAAATGAAAAGTCTACTATAACTTTTGACATTGTGCAGCGTGATCAAATAAAACTGAATTCGTTTCACAAACGAACTGTTTTAATTGTATATTTGAATATACTAACTTTTTCAATACAATTCGATTGTTATTCAAAATAGATATACGTACTTTCATAACAATGAAGCTATCACCGATAAGAACAAAATCAATCTAGACAGACGTATACAAATGTATGAAATTCAATTTGCATTGAACTCGCCAAAGAATCAATATCGTTTCTTCTGCATAGATGAAAGCTTTCAACTCAGAAAAACTCGTATTATCTACACATAACAAAAACATGTGCCTTTGTGGCTCATAATAATACATACATATATCTTTAGATCGTTGTATTGTTGGAAAAATGAATCAAATCATCGAACAGTTTTGTTAAGACATGCGTAAAAGTCTATTACGTTTTGGTGAATCAATTTGATTGTTGAAATTCATAAGATTGATTTCTATAATAAACGATATAATATTGTATACATTTCATAATAATATTTCGAAACTCTCCTTTGCAATTTTTTTTTTTGAATGAATACATGATGTGATCAAATGAAAATGTGACTGATTTATATATCACAATTGGCAATTACTAAAGTTACATTAATTGAAAGTATTAAATTCTAAAGTCTAACTCATTGAGATAGTATTTAGTGCTAATTTTGAATTACCTTAAAATACTTCATAATATAAATAGACACATTTCAACTCTTTCTTATTGACTATTAGTATTGTTTATATTCCATTTCTTAAACGATTGAATCAAATAATTTATATGTATTTAATTCGAACATTGAGATAGAAAAAATGTTAAAAATATAGAATAGAAAAAAATCTGTCTCTAACTTTGTATAGCGATTAGTAAGCAAAGAGCACGTACGTCCCACGAGTTTTGGAAGAAGTTATCACACTGGCGATGATTAGCTGTCAATAGCCCCAAAATAGTTGTTGTAACAGTTAGGGTGTCTAATGCGATGGTTGTTAGGGGCATGTGGTGAATTTTCCCATAACATGCGGGAAATTGCTCTGAGCTTTTGTGTTCGAAATCGTCTAGTTATACTCGCGCATAAAACATAACGTAATGCGAACGATCGTTTCGCTTTCAACGCTTGCTTTTATAATGAAGATGGAAAAAAATCGAGTGTTTTCTCATCTTTGAATAAATATGAGAAAATAAAACAGAATTTTCTTTATTCAAACGTGCGTATATTATTTTTGAATATATTATATTGTATGTTGAACGTTGGGTTGTATCTATAAACCTTCGCGGCACGTACGCTCACAAAAGAGAATTTCTATTTGATTTTTTCAATCTAGAGATATGGAATACAATTTGATTCTAAAGAAACAAAGATATAAGTGTACAAAGCATTTTTATGGATTTATAAAAACTGATCCGATTTAAAAATATCACAGTATTCTCAATGTTTAACATAAACATGTGTGTAAATACAATAATACATTCAATTTAAAGTACAGCGCCAAAATCATTTGAAACAATATTAATATTATATTTTTTTTATTATTTTAACTAGGTATTTTCTTTTATCAAAATTTTCAAATCTGCTTACTGTGTCATTTTGAATTGTCAATAGTTTCTTATATATTTTTCAATATTTCTATAATGTTAGTTATGATTATTATATGCAAAATTTTCTTTCAATAAACATTAAATAAAGAAAATTAAAATATTCAAAATGAATTATAAGTTGATTTCAGAATCAAAAGTCACATATGAAATCAAACATCAAACGTTTCCCATACATTTTTAATTAAATACACACACTTATCACCTATGTACCTGTATAAAGAGAGGCGAATCAATCGAGGCCCTAGA
The DNA here is from genome assembly GCA_024721215.1 of Cheumatopsyche charites. Taxonomy (NCBI): domain Eukaryota; kingdom Metazoa; phylum Arthropoda; class Insecta; order Trichoptera; family Hydropsychidae; genus Cheumatopsyche; species Cheumatopsyche charites. The sequence goes on from CM045587.1 coordinate 4,465,677, forward strand.
AAATTCACTCGCGTGAAACATTTGCGAACAGAGAGGAGCTAATGGCTGCCAGTGGATCCCAGGGGTCCTCAACCCCTGAAACCAGGGGACGTAAACCTTTGCGGTTTTATCTCTTTTCACCTTCACGCCCATGCATAACGGTTTGAAGCAAAAACTTCGGAATGGATAACGATACATTCATGATTTCTAAACAAAATTTATTTATTTTTACAGTATATTCAATTTTTATTATATATGTCGAATTATTAATTCATTCTGAAGTCAATAAGTAGAATTGATAGGCTATTAACTTCGAAAAGTAAATTAGATCACCCAATAGTTGTCACTAAGTCAATCGATTAGGTAGTTCTTACATTTTTAGGAACCAATTCGTAGTACATTCAATGAACATTTTGTTTTCAAATCAAATATTCAGATGAAACGATCAAGGCTCCATAACAATCAATCAATTAAGTAAAAAACAGGTGATTCTCATGATGGTCTAGCAAGACTTGAACTCGTTATGCACAAACACTTTATACCAAATATAATGAAAAAAATATTATCTTTTTAATTTTATATGATTCACAAAGCATTAATTAAATTAAGTTCGAAGCAAAATGACATTTAGGTCGTGTCCTGATTCCGAACGAATCGTTCCACATGTATTATACAAATTATTGTATTGACTAATATGTGGCCTGAATCCGTCCTGAAGTACTGTCAGTCAATTATGATTTCGACGATTAATTGATTTAATCTACTCATATAAAAATTGATTTTACACATGTATGTTTAATTATTATAGTTAAAGTTTTTTTGCGAACTACTTCCAAAATGCTCACTACTAGCATCGTACTTAATAATTAAAATTTTCCAATTTTCTTACAATAGAATTTCACATTTTATGAAAAATCCGTGTGAAATAATAATCTGTTATTTTGTTACACATCAGTTGGCACGATTTGCTAACTGGATTCAGTATTCCGCAGAGGCGTTTCTGAACAAGGCTCTTGCACCAGCTCATAAGCTCAGAAAGCTTGCAAAATGGGGCAAGGGTAGGAAAAAAAAACAAAAGACTATGGAAAAAAGTTAAAAAGCGAAAGAAGCGAAAAACAGCGCAAGGGTTGCTTTCCTCAACGCGCGAGGGTAGCATTTTGTTGCCTCTGGGAAAAACTTGCAAGTGAAACGCATAAAATATATAATTCATGAACTGTTAAGCGATGCTTTTCTTTAACACGGCTAGCTAGATAGAAAATATAGTGCGGATATACAGAGTGGTTGAAATATATCTTTTTTTTTCTAACGAATCTCTTAATTAATAAACCTTTGTATAGTACGAAACGTAATTTACAAATGAAGTGAAATAAAATGCAATCATCGAAACAATAATTTTCATTTTGTAAGATTATGTAATTTACGAATGAATATGTAAGTAGATAACTAGTGAGAATGAAATTCAACTTTATTCTTAATTTTAAAACAAAAATAGAGTTTTCGTAAATGGAAAATCTTCAATCTAATCTAGTTTAATTAAATTTTAAACTGTATGCTGTTAGAACTCATTTCCGAAACTTCAGTTCAGAAATCATAATTTCTCCTACCGGTGTAGAGAAAATGTAATTTCAATGGAATTATGATTTCATTGCAGTCACATAATATGTATTTTCAGTGTTATATGAGCTCTTCGTAGCTTAATGCAATTAACTCCATTAAGCAAAAAGCCAAGATATGTTACATTTATCAAATTGCCCTTAATCCTTCGATTTTTCCAAAATCATAAAAATAAAAATCATGTTAATAATAAACTACAGCTGTGCTCAATCCATATCAAATTGAAAAGACTTCTGAATTAAATGATATATTATTTGGTGGCTAACTAATTTCATCATTCAATGACATTTATCTTTATTATTCTGAATAGATATTTCACACATAGAAAATTATGACGATACCAATTTTTTCGATATTCAAATCTCATTTTTTTCAAAAAGTAAAATTAATCACGTTTAGCTGTGAACGGCTCGTAAAACATACGAACAGACAGTATACAATCGAGTTATTTATTCGTTCAGACATTTTTGAGACACAACGTGAGCCTTCGAACGGATCAAAATGACCCCGGACCATCCATAGGGGCTAGTTATTTATTCAAGCTCGGCTCTATCCCAGGGGATGGAAAAAATCCCCTGAAAACCCCCATACCTCCTACGAAACCGCCCCCCTTTGATATTACGTCATTTTCCGGGGATTTTTCGCGGAAAAAATGACGGGAAATTGATGAAATATTGAATTCTTATGGGATCGGGTTATGGTCGAAATACGGGACATTCGAGGCTTTTTATGTCGCCTGCCTGTCACCAGATAAACTAGGCGTTTCACGCTTCCAATGACACGACGGTGAAAAACGTGATAAACTGTTCGCCGAATTCAACTTCAACGTTAATGTTTTTCTGTCGAAAATTGTAAAATAACGTTATTTTATCATGTGCGTTATATTCGTGCACGTGTGCGTTGAAAGAGATTTCAGAGAAGTGTGAAAATTGTTTGCTTTATTCTATCGTTGGTTTTATTGAGGACTAGCGTTTAGACTCAGCGTTGCTCCGGTGTTTGTGATGATGGTATTGTAACGTTTTTTTTGTTCGAATACAACCCGAAAACAACTTATTTTTAAAATAAAATGAGAACCGAGCGACCCATCGAAAAACGAATTGCTGTTTGATATTCCCCAGCTTTCCAAGTATGATTTTATTAGATTTTATTAAGATTTGTTCATCGGTTCAAAAGTTTTTGCGCGTCATACATACATTTGTCTGTTATATATTATGATCAGGCTTTCAATCATTCATGAAAAATGACTTATCAGTTCGATTTTTTTTCCTTAAAATTTGAACCGATAAGCTATTATTCGACGATTGAAAGACCAAACCAAAGAGTCCTAATCGATTATTTGAATATTCGTCCAATTTTAAGTTGGTATTCGTATTCTAGAATTGATTTGAAAATCTTTTGAATATATAAACATTTTCTCTACAAATCTAAATTTTTAAAATACAGATAGATATACCTTTCAACGCTTCCGGTGTATATAGGTTTATGCAATTTATGTTATCGATCTAAATAATTATAACAAACCTTCGTCCTGTTGGCAGTTGATAGTTGATAATAACGAAATGAAAAATAAAAACTTTGTTATCATCTCGACAATCAAATGACGTTCTTTGTGTTGAATATATCAACTTGGACTAATCATGAAAATTTTCGTTCGAAATTAATCAATTGTTGTTGTTTTGCAAAGTTCAATTGGTCATGATTTTATTCGGTATCTATTTTTCCTTGTAGCATGTTTATTGGATATAATTGCAATTGTAATTACCATATTCTTAAAATGACAATTATATGATTAAAATGTCAAATAGGTCATAATAATCTCTGCGTCTTTTTAAATAATGATGGGATCAAAAGTGATTCCATCGGTTCTTGAACTTTATATGAAATTTTAAATCAATGCGATTGAAATATTTTCAGCAAAATCTTACCCATATGAATCCATTTACGATTAATTTATGAACGTTGACATCAAGCCATAATCGTAGCGAACTGTGCACGAACAAAAGCAACAATAAATAAGATAGTTAATTACCTACAACTAGTACTCAGTATACATTCACTTAATATCCATCCCAAACAACCTACACTCTTATTTTCCTCCCCATCAAAGAGACGTAGTCTTTTGTAAACATTCACTTAATTTGCTATGATAAATGGTAGATACAAATATTGTACTTAACTATCTTCGTATTGGTCACGACAAACAACCGGATTCAAAGGCACTCGACTACTCTATTTAATAGTTTTTTTTTTTCCGACAAATTAATAAAAATCATATGATTTGATACATGAATAGATTTTTTTATACAATCATTAAAATTAGTAAATTTATTCGTAGAATATATTTTCAAGCGTAGATATGTAAACATCAAAATCTTATTTAGTTTAATGAAAAAATTCATCAAATATTTTCATTCCCAAAATCAAATTAGATATTTTTAAAACATTATTTGATACAAAATCAGAAATATTGAATGTGAAGTCTAGTGTTTATTAGTCCATTTAACTCTCATGTCTTAATCTAGTCGAGTTAAATGAATTTGTACCAACGATCTATCAAATTTACAGATAGAAAATGTAGTTTATTCATATTTCGTAAACGAAAAGATAATAAGAAGTAACGATATACTAGAAAAAATCCAATAACGACAAATCACCACATTTCACATTTATAACCACAAATCCGAACCGAAAAGCGTAAAATCTCCAATTTTTTTTTCTACATCTAATTGAAATAACTTACCCGAAGAGAACACGATCAAAATTAAAACGAATCGCGGCAAGTAAAAGTGAAAATTCCCATTGAAAATAATTGTATTGTACGACACGACGAAAAAAGCGCACGCATATTTCAAAAGGCGAAAGCGAGATCCGCACTCATTAGAACAATGCCCCGGTATCATGCGACTTATAAATATTCATAAAAGTTATTCAGACTCGTCTAATTAAGTTTCGGTGGCACCGTAATGCCTATATCCCTCAGATATGTAAATGGGCCGAAAACCGACTATACGAAAATTATCCTTTTTAATCGAGACGTTTCAAATTGAGATTGAATACTTAATCAGATGGGATTTGGGAATTATACAACTTTTCGGCGAATATTAATTATTTCCATATTCCCGGGTTTTGATATTGAGTTATTTGAGGTTTGAAATTTTTCGAACAATTATTATTCAAAGCGATAATTTTGCATTTATTATTCTGGGTAGAATGAAAATGTGCGAAGATTCAGGGTGTCGCAATATTCGTGACGATTTTATAATAGAAAATATATAAAAAAGGGATTAAATAAGATTATAAAATCAATTAGAATTTCAACAAAAATAAGATTTAAATATCGAAACATTTGGTATAGCCGTAACAATCTGTGTATAAAAAAATATCTTTCATGAATAATAAATCAATTATATTAGAAGCCTTTTTGATAAATTATTTAATTTATTATGAAGGTCATTGAAAATAAAATTTTTATACTTATAATTTTGCATAATGGAAATGAAGAAATTTCATAAAGCGCATCAGACACGTTCGATTGCTTTTTTCGACTACTTGTTTCATAGAGTTATTCACATATAACTCTGAACAGCTCATATATATATCTTATACGTAATTTTTTTTCATACAACACAAATCTTATTTGAATTCCAGCGAAAAATCCACATATTTATATTTTGCATTCTCTCCCTGACTAATTGCCGAATTCCCCTCTCCGCGCGGTACACGGTTCGAGTTTTTTAACAACGCTTATAAACTTCAAATTCATCCCGAAACGTAGCAATTATTCAAACAAAAATGGGTATTTTTTTCGTGTTTTTTCCGACCCTCCGTGTATTTTCCCCCCTGTATAATACTTATGAATGGTCGGGGGCTGCGCGAGAGGCCTACCAAAATATTATGTGTATTTCCTTTCTCTCCACGTCCTCATTAATACCCTTCTCTGAACTGGAGATTAATGAGTTTCTTTGTATCCCGTCTGGTGCTTGAAAAAAATCTGACTGACCCCAATTCCGTATGAATAAAAGATGACACCATTTTATAAGCCACTTTTATGAGACTAATTTCTTATCTTTATTACATGCGGACTGTTTTCGTCATATTATAGTTCCGTGGAAAAAATGTCCTGTCGTTATTTTGTTTCTCGTTGTGTTGTTTGAATTCCGCTAAAATGTTATATTCTTTGAATTTCATTTATTTGGTAACAAGCGAGTTGTGTGTATTATTTGATGTTCGATGGATCAAATTCGTTTTGTTCACAATATTCAATTTTTAATAATTGTATTTTTCTCGGTAAAAGTAATTGGTGCAATATAAATATGAAATTGTTCAACGAATAATAAATTAATTCAAAAATATAAAATCACCCTAATTATATTCATTTTACCTTGTAATGTGACTAAAAGGTTAAAAGTTAAATGGAATTAATAACCATAATAATATTTGGCACGAAATGCGAGAGTTTTTTAAAAATATAACTACTAAAACAAGCCATGAACCAACTTTTAATTATCAAACATTATTATTTTAATCAGATTTAAATAAGCGGACTAACATAAAACACTAAAATTAATATATTTATACGAAATGAGCGTATATATTCTAGGTATTATACGCATCAAAAATATTGAAAGCATTGTTCAGTAAATTCCGTACAAATAATTTTAAAGAAGGCTTTGAAATTAAATTAATTTGTGAATTACTGGAATCTCAATGATTTTTTTTATTCAATTATTGTTTTAGTTGGTTAATCAGTCGTAAAAAACATATTTCTATTCAATTCAATGAAAATAAGATACAAATGTATATTGTGGGTATATGACGTCAAGTAAATACACTGATGGCCATAAAAATGTGAAAGTAGGTACACGAAATTGGTGAATTTCAAATAATACAGAAATTTTTATCGAAATTTTACAACATAAAAACATTACAAAATACTCGATCCTTCAAAACGGAACAAATCGAACAATTTCACTAAAGCAACGGGACAAACGCATATATGACATAAGTAAATACAATAATGGCAATAAAAATGTACAAAGCAAACGAATTTCGAATAATACAGTATAATTTTTTCAAAACACATTCGAAAATACTTAATCGAGCAAAACGGGACAAATCGATCAGTTTTACGAAAACGACGTGACTAACGCAAGATGCAACGAAAACGAGACCATCCCGACAAAAACAGAACGTATTTTCAACCTGTTTTCAGCCTATCATACTGTTTTCGTAGTACTAGTACATTATACTGTAGTATCTTGTCGTTTAAATCTTTTTTTTTTTTTTTTTTTGAAAATATAATTTAATCATATTCAGCTCTAAACGTCTCAATTGTAATACATTGAATTTGCGAAAATTCGTACGACATTAGCACTCGGCGGCGTTAGAGTTGATGTGTCTCCTCATGGAATCACGTCGGCCGTAATGAGATAATTTCTTCTCGGTGAAAGTTGTAGGTGTTAAAGCGTCCATTGAATTTCCCTCGGAAAGTACTGAGGCGTCTTTCATCCCCCGCTCGAGGCGAGAGTGACTCGCGATTCTTTTGTTGCGAACGCGATTATGGATGATGAATGCGGACGAGAGAATTAATTCCGAGCCATGTTTAATATTTCGCATAGAATGGATGATGATGGACCCGCTTCTTCTATACGCATGAATTTCCATAGTGTTAACGTTTTCGCCAAATTGCGGGCTCAAAGTACGAGTGTGTGCTGCGCGCGAAATTGTCTCGCATCGGATCGCACTTTTATTGTGTAATTCTGTGATAGGTTGTTTCGTCGTTCAGTCGAATGGAATAACTAGAATGGTTGCTGAAGTTATGCAATTTTCGGTGGTTTAATTATTGGGGGAAATGGGGAGACTTGGTCCGTCTGAGAGACCTGATTTGTCTGAGAGACTTGATCCCCTCTTTTGTTTTATACCTGAATCTCCTTTTTGGAAAATCGTATTTTCAAAAAAACAGTGTCAAAGTAAACTCAAGTATATTGACAATATTTTTTCGAAAATATGCTTTTCCAAAAAGTAGTTTGAGGTGAAAAACGAAAGGAGGGATCAAGTCTCCTTGACGGATCAAGTCTCCCGACCTTCCCTTACCCATCAAGTTGTGCTACGATTCAATTTTCTTACATTATTATTTCTTTCGGTACAACTTACCCCCAGAAGTTCCAGACTCACCCTTTTTACACTCATGACTTTAATTGTGAACTGTCAAATCGACACTCAAATAGAGATATAAGTTTAGTTTTTGAATCGGCGAACACATTTAATTATTCATGCTAATATAGAAAAATCTGATGTATATAAAAACAAGTATAATATATTCGTATCTGTATTAAAATATTGAAACAAATCTACTCTATACAGAGAATACGCCCTTAGATACTACATAAAACATTTCACACACACACACGTTGCTCATCCTTAACATCCATAGCGATTTCATTGAAAATTTGATACCTTTCTCTTGTTAAGCATCCAATCGCAAATATTAATTTATGTACGTACCCTTCCGCACCTGTAATATACATATTACAGTATGTACGTATATAGAAATCACTCCTACGATTAAATACGTTCTCCGTCGTAAGCCATTATTGATCCAGAGAGCTAACAACGCGACAACTAACCTAACCACTTTCAGCCGAATATATAATACGTGTGTATTATTATAAACTCGCGTATAAGTATATATTGTATGTACGAATATCGGTGTAACGTTATAGAATAAAGTGAGCTTGAGAAATTTCACACTTCGGTTAATTCCCCTTGTCGACTTGTTACAAGGCAGTATGTATGTTAGATACTCACTGAATATTACTTATGTATGAATATAAATATTGAATTATACAGTTCTGACTCTAAAATATATTTGGTCCATATATATAAAGGGCTTTTATTATGCTGGGTTCGAATCCTGTCAGGGACTGGCAAGAGTCTCATACTATTTTTCTTAATTGATTAATTAATATGGAGACTCGAACGTTCCTTCCGATTAATTCGAAAAAAGTTTGATTTTAACGCTTTATGAAATAGTTATTCAAATTAAATCTCGTATTTTTAACGTTGTTCAGATCATTTGTTTATTTAGACTGAACAATTTGGATGACATCTATTGGCGACCGGGGTTTCGGCTCGACGAAGTAATTTTTCCTCTCACCTTTATGGGTTGAGTAATTTATGACAAAAACATGTTTGATTCAGAAGTTAAACACGTTTAAGCAAAAAATAACCCATTGTTACGAATCCGCTGAAAATCGAAGGTCTAGATTCGGACTAAAGCGTTATTGGAAATAAAATATGTGTTTGATTCATAAAAAAAATAATATAAATTTGGATATATTCCATCAATAGTTACATTACAATGCACAGGAAAAACTGTTTCGTTTAAATATTTACATGCGTATTTGAAAAATAAATAAGTGTCGCCAATGATAAACGACACATTATTCATAAGGTCGACTTCGCTTATAATTCATACAAGCGATCGCCATCCCTTTTTCCCATCCCGAAATTTCAGGTTGAAAAACGGGAAGAGTTCCAAATTCACACACAGAATCCCAAATGGCAATTTTTCCAGTTTTCCTTATTTTAGTCATGCTCAACCACTATAAAAAAATATTACAAATTTCACAACAATTTTCATGATAAAACGAAAATATGTAGAAAAAAATAGGACATCGTATCGTTTGCGATCGAAACGAAAATTTTATTGTTTTTTTATATGTACTTTCGTATCCACGATATGTGTGTAATTTTTATATGCACACGTGTGTATATAGGGGAGGGAATCGGGAAATAGTTTTGAATTTCAGATTAATTCTGCGATTGTAGATAATCACAATAGTTTTCCAGGTCGAATTCGGGGTTCAGTGACTTTGCGTGCCGCTACTGTTATTATAACGTTAAGATTTAGGCGAAAAACTAATTCGAACTGTAAAAGTACGCATGAAAGTTCGTGCTCAATTTTATTGTTGAACACGGCGAATAACGTCAATTAACTGATTATTCGATGTTAAAAATTCAACGAAGATCCCTTTTTTATTAGCCATGGTGAATTCTGAAATGTTTAAGGGTGCTTAATGGAGTTCTTATTATTATTTTTGTACGCAGAGCTCCCGAGAGCCCTTGTTTTCATTTTAATTACTATATTGCAATACAGTGATTGAAATCCATATAATTTTATTTATAAAATTAATATTTGAATTTAGATTTCTACTATAAATAATTCGTACAATTTATATTATATAAAAATATAGTTTTCAAATTGAATATTTAAAACCATATTCGATTGTTTTTTTGGTTTCATAATGGGATTCCTTTGTAATGTTTTTTTGATTTCGTGTCAAATTTTGATTGTACATTACAAAAAATTCAATCATTTATTGTAATGAAAATTGGGAATTTTATACAATCAGTAGATATTCTTTGTTATGTATAATATTTCATCAGTTACCCGATAATTGCCCGTTTCAATATTCCACCGTACAAGCTGTTTTCCGCAATTCTAACGAGATTATATTTTCATTTCTAATGTGACAAGGCACGAACATGCGTGACAATAAAAATTAACCAAAAACCCGATATGAAAAAAAATCAATTCATTATTATACCTCTGCTGAAAGCCCCAAACGAAATTAAAAATTTCGATCAGACAATAAATACATTAACTGCGAGGTGGTTATTATACAGCGGAGTTATTTAAAAGTTAACAAAATAATGTCGTGGCTGGCATATTTTTTGTGATACCACGTGGAAGGTACAGTTGATTCTTAATAAATCAGTAGATATGCCAAATTTTGTAGTTATAATTGGTGAAGGCTTGCACCTTTACTTTTCTCCTCGAATTTTTCTTTTCTTCACTTCTTTTGAACGTTATTTGATTTATTAGAATTTAATATACCCATTCGTTGAAGAAAGCAAAAGAATTCGTAGAATTGAAAATTGTTCAGGACGTACTAAGAAAAGTCATAAGAGATGAAAAAATATTAGAAGACCGAGAATAATCTCAAAAATACGTTAATCTATAAAGAGCTGCAAGCCAACTTTCCCATTAGTACGACTTGAATGCATTTATGCCTCTCTTGTTTTCAAGAGCTCATAACAAAATCTGTAAACCATTTCAAATTATACTTATTCCATATAAACGCAATTGAATTCCGAGTATTTTAAAACTATTTTTTTTTTATCAAAATACGATTTTTCGAAAATAAGTCAGACGCTTAAAACGAAAAATACACCAAAATGTCCCCAAGTTTCCCTAAAATACGTGAAAGCAAATATTTTTTTCTTTCGTTATGAGACGAAGTATCTCCACCTAAGAGGAGCTGATGAGCGACGAGTCCCGGAAGCCACGGGGGCCCCCGGGGGCGTAGCGCCTGCTCCGGATGACATTTGAATTGCTAATCCCTTGGGGCACTACACACAAATTAACGCCTGAATCGCACCGCTTTGGCGCATAATTTATGCTAAAGTTATAAATCCGGAACAGATTATTAATAATTTAAAAAAAAAAAAATTTTTAGATTGCAATTTTTATTTTTTCATAACATATTGAATATAATATGTATTTACACAAGTAAATAGCGCGTCAAATCTATCGAAAGTTTCTTGTTATACGTAAGGTGACCGTACTAGCTTTAAATACGTCATAGAAGACTTAATTTATGTCAAAGCTCTGTCATTCATTTTCTAAAACTTAAATTTTGTTCTATATTTTGAAAAATTAATCCTCAATGTAAAGTTTTAAGTTCCAACTATAATAACCGATTCTTTCTGAGCTGAAAGTATAACTCCTCTAGATAAATAGATAAGAAAATCTACCAAACGTATTTGGTTTGTTTTTTAAAATACCCTTCATTACTTCATTTTTCCAATATAAAAATGCATATTTTATTCACAATAGGATAGAGACGTATTTAATTCACATAAAAGTACAGAATATGTACAAAATATGCATTTAAACGAGTGTAAAATATTTATATTAAATGCCTAATTAGACATACATACATAGAATATTTTTCATATGAATAAGAAAAAACTACAAATGATTTGTAGTAAACTGTGTAAATGGGTCAAATATTTATGGAAAAAAATATAATGTAATGTAATACATATTTCTCGTCTATTCCAATATAAACTCAATTCATTGATAACACACTAATATTATAGCAGACGCTTCAAAAAATCTATCGGCAAAGGAAATCTTTCTGACTTATTCACATTATTTTTTCTCAAAACAGATTCTTTCATGAAGCACGAAGCACACAGAAAAAATATGTCACTCGAACGGTGCACAAGACCGTAAAGAATGATTTCCTTCTGCTCGTTGGGGTGAAAAGGCTGAAAATGCATTTCAGAATCGGTTCACGTTCACGTCGTCATTCGTACGTATATATTATACGTGGCTTTGCAATATATGACGTATTTTATTGTGACACGTACACATTCGAAAAATAAAAATAAGAACATAAATATCTTCAGATGTATGCATGTTTTATTATATCGTATAATAACTCCTGACTTTCTTCCTCTTCAGGGGTTTCGATCTTATTCAATAGTGACAAATTTAAAAATATTACAAATAATTTTAATGAAATTCGTCCGAATCGAATCAATTAATTCGAAAACATGTTTATATTTTCATGACAGATACGATCTAGACACGTGTATGAAGTACTTTTTTCAAATGGGTGTCACTTTACGTGAACATGTCTTCACAGATTTATTTCAAACCTAAAAATTCTCATATAAGATATTCTTTTTTGTGGAATAGGTATCATATGAATGAACGTGAACACACATATTTACTTTTTACGTGTTATATATGAAAACAGAGTAGGGACAACCGGTTGATTTGACGAATTTGTATGCAACGGGACGTTTTAGCGTGTCACGTCGTACCGAATTAGCAGTCGCCGCTAGGGACAGGAAAAAGGCTCGGAAAACGACATGTCCCTTTTTCACCAGCGATTCTCAACATTCGCATAACTATTTGTACCTTACATTAAATAGATTTTCATAGTCACTTTAATACAAATATGTGTGACTTGATTGAAATTTTTTTACTCTTTGAGCTTCGTGTCGAATGTGAATCGACAGCCATTTATTTTCCACAATTCCGTATTTTTTGACCGAATGAATGAAATTTTCAGACCGAAAAAAATTGACGTTTTCTATCGCCTGTCAAAATTTATTTCTGCAAAATACCCGTACGTGAATTTCGCAAACACAATTCTTCCAACATTTCCACAATATGCAATGTTCAATGCAACTGAAATAGGCAACTTTTACATTATCCATTTATTTTTTATTGATGCTATAGTCCAAATCTGAGACTAGCCTCCACCTTTCTTCATTGAGATCTAAGTTTTCCTACTTCGAACTATCAAAAATCAGTAAAATAGAGACGAAAATATTTTTCGCGATATTTACTATAAAGTAAACGGCTATTTCATCGACACTGCATGAGACTTCGTCGGAACTTCCTAACATTGAAGAAATCAAGCAATCCTGCATATTTTGACTATATTTCTCGATACAAAACAATATAAACACACTGTCTGACATTTTAAATCGAAAAAATATTGCGAAATTTCTCAAATTATCCAATTTTAGGTTAAATCATTCGAAATTTCCATGATTTTAATCTGACCAAAGTCATAACCTTAGTATGTTCGTCTCTATCCCGCGGATGTTTCTATAGTTCATAGTATGAGAAATTATCGAACTTCACACCAAACGAAATAGATAAAAGCTGAATTTACATCACATAAAACAACATTTCAATTAAATAATTCTAAAAAAAAAAATGGTCCATCGAAACGTTGAACGCCGCAGAATCTCGCGCGAGCCCCGCGTCAGTGCCGCCTGAAAAAGCACCCCCGAATAAAAGGGTTCCTTTTTGCGGCCGTGTGTATGTGTTTTATATATTTTTATTTTTATTTATTTTCCCCGGGTATATATTCGTCGGGGGGTGGCACTTTAGGATCTCGTCCGAGCCGCGGGTTTTTCACGCGCTCTGAATATATGGATATGGGGAGGCGAAGTGTGACGGCACGTGGACGGGTCGCATAACAATGTTTATACATTACACGGTATGAATTCATGTGTCCCGTATATAAATGTTACTTCTTTTTCCTTCGTCTCTCCTCTATTTCTGGTCTAGGAGTCAGGGGCGTATTAATGACTCCACTTTGAGCGGAGTGCTCGGGCGCTGTGCTCTGAATACGTATCGTCGTAAAATTTTTGAGAAATATGTATCTAAGGTAGATTTTTTTTGTACGATTTGAATTTGAATGAGTCTATGTTTCTGTGTGTTTAGATTTGTGTATGTTGTATAAGTCGTTTTAAAGCTAATCGCTATTGAATCCACTTTTTGATGAACGTCGATGTACTTGGTATACTCATATTTTTTTATGTGAAATGTATATTTGACAACTGAATTTCATATTTTTATGAAATTGTACAAGTGACCTGTTTTATCGAAATTGAGTTAAGTACAGAAAATGGTTCTGTATCACATGTATAACCATTTTCTGTATTTAACTCAATATCGATAAAATAGGTCACTTGTGCTCTTTGTGAAATTCATCATCATTTGAAAGGTAAATAAAATTTAATGATAGCATTTGTTCGGCCACTAGATAATGAATATTTTATTACAGAAGACATTGCAATTAATTCTGTACTCTTATGTGAATTTATCATACATTTAGTTTATTATAAAAAATGCATGTTTATAATTTCGGAAAAATAGAATAAAGGGAATTAAAGGAATTTTGAAAAATGCATCAAACACGTTTGAGCGTTTATCTTGACTTTTAATGGTGTTAGTCAGGTTTATTTCTGAACGGCTAGTATGTAGTTTTTGTATTGTATTTCGCGCGATAAAATGGCAGCGTTTGTATGAAAAAGTCTAAACATCAAGGTCGGCTGTTTTTATTTTTGCGTTTTATTGCTTAAAATAATATATTGCGTCCTGTCAACTGTAAAGGTTTAATATGCTTTTACTTTGTTACTATAAACGGCTCAATATATTATATTGTGAAAAGGTTTCGCTGAGTTCAAAGACAGCTTGAAATATTTTACATATCATAACAAGATTATACTTATTATTTTCGTTTAATAATAAGAAAAAACAACATGCGAATCATACAAAAAAATATTTATTTCAACGAAACAAACGAAATCATTTTTTCAAACGAATTCCGAAATAATTATATTTTCAATATTAATTCATACGAATCATTCAGTAAAATATTTCAACGAAACAATTGAAATCATTTATTAAAACGAATTCCTAAATAATTATATTTTCAATAGTAATTCATACGAATCATTCAGTAAAATATTTCAACGAAACAATTAAAATCATTTATTTAAACGAATTTTGAAATAATTATATTTTCAATATTAATTCATACGAATCATTCAGTAAAATATTTCAAAGAAACAAATGATTTTTTTTCATTTGAAATTAATATTTTTTTCAATATTAATTGATGCGAATCACACGATAAAATATTTCAATGAAACAAACGAAATCTGATTATTAATTTCAAATTAATTAGATTTTCAACGTAATTAGATGTTCGACGATTTTCCAAAGTACCCCGGTGAACGTAATTTGACGACTGAAAAGACCAAAGGGTACAAATGACATTTTCGCCGAAATTGAGTTATTTACAGGAATCGCTTCTATCTACGCTCATTTATTTAGTGGCAAAAGGATATAAACGAATTCGGAACGTATACCGAGATATATCATCAAATCAGTCGATTCCTCCTAATTCATACATGGTCAACTTTGAACGTGCTTTTCTCAAAATCACCGCGATGTCGCTTGTACCCCATTTCATTTCTCAATTCGAACGATCAATTAATAAACGAAAGACAAGGAAAAACACCTATATCCAAAATGAGAATCTGATCCCGCTTAATCCCGGCGTTATTTTTTAAGAAGCCTCGATTTTTCACCGCGGCGATGAAAAATCGCGCCTCCGCAGCGTCTCGGCAATTACGCTCGAGGCCTAAGAAAAAAACGAAAACATCATCTCCGGACAGCTTTTATTTTTTCCGAAGAAGAAGCCTTCGCAGCCTTCGTCGTCTTTTTTCCACATCACACCGAGGCCAGATTTGTGCGAAAAAAGGGCCGCCCGGTGATTGATGTCCTGCAAGTTGTCGCCGGTCGGCAAATAAACACGCCAAAAGGTTGATGATGGCCACTTCGGTGGTGTGGGTTCGGTGCAAAATTGCGACAAAACACCGCCTTTATCGTGGGCAATAACGCGAAAAGCGTAATTTTCCGCGTTCATTTCGGCCGCTTTGCCTTTGTGAACGATAGGCCTTTGTTGGAATGTTTCAATTTTCGATTCGGGACAAGGAGTTTTTCATTTTGTGTATGTTTATATCGATTATTTGGATATCAAAATGTTAATATATAATTGGTGAATATGTTTTCAACAGTTGCCGTTTCAATATGACTTTGACGCGAAACATGAACGTTCACTCTTTTGATGAACGATGAGTGACTAGTTTATTTTGTGCAGTGAAAATTTTTGAAATTACATTTTCAAGTCGAATTTTATTTTCATATCCAATAATTTACTCTTTTTAGTATGGGAAATATTTCATATTTATCGAATGCAACAAATTTATGTATGTATATGACGACTGAAAAGAGGTATTCAGTAGAATTATTAGGTAGAGGCCAAGAGGTACTAATGACATTTTTGCCGAAATCGAGTTATGTACAAGAATCGCTTCTATGTACTATTATATATTTGGTGTCAAAAGAATAAAATCGTTAAATTATAATGTGTACTGAGATACATACATATATCATCAGATGACTCGACCTTTTCCTAATACATGTAAATACAAACTCAACTTTGAGCGCACTTTTCTTGAAATCACCGCAATGTCACTTGTACCACTTCGCCTTTTCAGTCGTCATATAATATTGCATTTACATAATATAAATATTGCATTTAATCTAGAATGGGTATAATAAAAATATAGATACTTATAAAAATCTTCTATGCATCTCTATAAACTGGTCACCTGAACTGATCTGATGAACTGATTACATATAAGAAAATCATTTTCTATTATACAATTTCAGGAAAATCATCAAGCTGCCTATAACAATCAATCAAGATAAATTTGAAAGCAGTTTGGTGAATTGCATCATTCGGTGAGTACAATTTTACTATTCCACCTTTATTTCATTCTCATCTTAAATCTTAGAAATTATTAGATGAATGTATTTGAAAAATAACAATATTTCCGAAGATTTTATATTTGAAAAAAAAATGCTTATCTGATCGCAAAATCACGTTTTTCACGTCCGAACAGATTATAGCTTCAAATCCAATATAAAAATCTCTCCATGAAATCGAAATTGAAATTTATAAACACGGACC
Source organism: Cheumatopsyche charites (assembly GCA_024721215.1). Taxonomy (NCBI): domain Eukaryota; kingdom Metazoa; phylum Arthropoda; class Insecta; order Trichoptera; family Hydropsychidae; genus Cheumatopsyche; species Cheumatopsyche charites. Next base: position 4,482,692 of record CM045587.1, read on the forward strand.
GACGCGACGCTTTAATCAAATTTGCGGCTCGCAGTCCCGAAAAATAAAAATAAACGCCGGTACAATGATTTATTTTTCCGACAAAAGGGACCGAACGACAAGCGAAAAGCTCCCATACAAAATAAAAAATAAATAAAAGCGAAATAAGAGCAGTTCCGCAAAATGGGAACGGGCAAAAACGGGGCACCTACACACTGCGTACCTTCGCCCTGTGGCGAGCGGCAAAACAGGAGATTGAGCCCCATAAACAACGCAGAAAGAGAAATCTGTTCTGCCGACGAAACGAATCTCTTTCCTTCCCTATACATTTATTTTATGTATTTTATGTGCTTATGTATGTCTGAGTGTCCATCTTTCCGAACAATGCGTCATTTCGCCGAAGAATCGGGATCTGATCCGACCGCGGAATTGATGTAAATAGAGCTTTTCTGTATAGATTTCAGGTGAAAATATTAGGGCTTCCACCTTAGCTCAAACCAATTTCCGATATTTTTTTTGAAAATTGAAAACTGGATAAATTAATCTCGATTAATCGACTTTTTAAAACTAGTTTTGAAATTTATTCAAAGCTAACAATTGTATCTTCATTTGTAATAATGAAGTGTGTTCTTTAATGTAATGTAGACTTGATTTGAATTATAAAGATTCTTTATAAGTGTCAGAAGCTTATACTTTTTCGACTTACGATTAGAAAATACAATTTGTAAATAAATTCATAATTGATATATGATTGAAGAGACTTTTGATGCAGAAAAAAATCTACTTCGGCACTAGTCCCAATTCCAATTTTCTTTTTCTCATACTAATCACACCGAGACTAATAGTGATAGTGAAAAATATTGGCTCTCTCAGTAAGAGCTTTTAAATAACATGACCCTATATTCATATCAAATAAATGTTGTATTCCAATTAAATAAAAAAAATCATAAAATATTCTTTTAGAGTCTTCTTGAAGCACGATTTACAATTAAATCTAAAACAATCTGGCTCAAAAAGTCTTTAACTCTGGATACCTGATTTGTAAAAAAAATATTATCATTTTTGTTTATAAAATCGGTTAAAACCCTGTTTTTGTTTTTTTCAATTGTCCAAAAATGAAAAACGGTCAGTATATTCAGTCAATTTTGAAAGCCCTAAAAAATATGTATACAGTGTGTAAAAAAGCGGCATTTTCGTTCGTGCTTTTCGTCGTGATCGTAAAAAACGACACCTGAAAGTCGCCTAGTAAATTTTCCCTACAATGGAGAAATTGTGAAGCGATTGCTCGGTTTTCTTGTGGCACTTTTTCCCGAATTTCTAGTATGTTCGATCGTTTTATATTTATATTGATCTATTATACATATAAGTATGTAATGAGTTGCTTTATAAATTGCATATTACGCTTTTCGTTCCATTGAATAAAATATAAACGAAGCCTTATTAAAAAAAACTGCATACATTTATCAAGAAATATGGAATAATTTACGTATACTTGAGAATAAAAACTGTATGAGTATTGAAATTCATTTCATAAATCAAAAACTTTATACCCATTTAATATCGGAAAGTATTCCTACTTATAGGTGTACATTGTTCATGGCTGCTTTTTTATGCCATACATCTACATACAAAAATATCTATTCACCAAAATTCTAATATATTTTATCTTTATGTAATCGATTTTATGCTTAAACAAAAAATGTATAAATATATGCCTTTTATATAATACAAAATCTCGCGTGTATTTTCGCATGTAGGTCAATTTTTATCACAGAAAAATTCTCGAATTCGTTAAATACCGCCAGCATTCACTGTAAATGTATAATATTTATTGTATATAAATTACGTTCCTATACTTCGAACGAGATTGTATCGTGAAATTTCTCTTAAGTAAACGACTTAATCTGATATACTGTTTTTTCTTTAATTATTTTCGCGTAATCGCATCTATAAACAATCATGGCACACTTTAAATTATTACTCTTTCAAAATATTAACAATTTCACATTTAAAAAAATCTTTCAATTTACAAATCTAATTGGAAATGATTCAAATTCCACATTTCCATCTATTCACTAATGTTCAAGTGTGAAAACTAGAAAAAGCTCACAAAAACTATTGCAAATAAGCTTTCACCTCGTGCTACGTGAAAAACTGTGGTTTTCTCCTCTCTCATGTAAAATGCTTAAATTTTCACAGCTCATTACCTAAATGTGTTCACAGTCCAAGTTCACCGATTTTACTATCCGCAAGTATTTCGCGGTTGCTAACCTATTGTTAGCCATAGAAGTTAGAGGTGTGTACTTTTATAATATTTCAAGAATACCACAATCACACTATGTATGAATTTTCTGGTTTATATAAATGAAAAATGTTTAATTAAAATATTTTTTCAAGAAAATCAAATGAGCTATGATAAATGCTAAAAATAATTCTTTGTAAAAAAATATTAAATTCGGTCTATTTGATACTTTGGTTAAATAATAATCATAGTAACAATCAATCTTTTAACGTGGAATTGTCGAAAAACCGCGAAACAGAGACAGATTTCGATAGATTATAGTCAGAGAACTGACTAATTAGTTATCTAAAAATCTGAAAAAACCGGCCACTAATATCAGTCATTTTTTTTCATATATTTTCATAGAAACGTATATATGTTCATGTGTAAATTTATAATTGCATCTATTTAAAAATCAGTTACAGTATATAATTTTCAATGTAGATATTTTCCATTATTGATGAAATAATTATTGGGTTCTAACGTCACATTAAATTCTTAATTATTTTCGAAATATAGGTACGTAGATGTGTAATTTTCTCAACTTGTTTGAAACATAATTACCTGTTCGGAAAACTCGACCGAACTTTAATAGAAATTATTAATGTGCACGATTTATTCAAGCATTTTATAAACGCAGGTTTTTCGTATTCGCGTGTCGCGTTTTTTTCACGAAATTTTTTGAACTTGAATGTTTTCTTTAGTATTTATTGAGTTCATTACAAGAACTAAGGTCAAATGTTTTAATTTTAGTTTTCATTCGAAAAAACGTGTTAAGAAATTATAAATCATTTCAATTCGATATACTCACTTGAAACATGTTATCGCTCTACATAGTGCTGATTTAATGTGTGCGAATATGTACATAAATTTAAGATTACAACAGTAGTTATAAATGCAACGAAAATCTCTTATATTCGAACTCAGCGTAGTTAAAAAATGAAGAAATAATTTTCATTTAAATATTTCTAAATCGATGAATTTTTCAACCACGATAATATACAAAACGTATGTTTGTGTATTGTAGTAAATCAAAGCATTATTTTCTGAATGCTTTTCCATATATACCAATTTTCCGATCTGCGAGAAAATCCTTTTAAAATCTGAATTTGAACATAATATTGTATCATAGTTCCAATTGATTTAGAAAAGAGAAAATAAAAGCATTTATAATGTAAAAAAATATATATCTTACCTGTAAAACAGCAAATCAGAGCCAATATTGTTAACCAGAACGGGAATGCGTTAATTTCCTTGCAACGGATACGACTCCTTAAACATCCTTCTTTTGCGATCGTATTCCTTTTTGAACCTTCCATTACTTTTGTTCTTCAATTACAAACGTGTCTTTGTTTAAATATTTATCACAATTTTCACATTCATGTTTGAAATCAAAGTAAAATAAATGCTCCATTTTTTCATTTGTTCTAATGTTGTTTTAACCGAATGTTTTCAAGTTGAATTCTCAAACGATTTCATTTCTGCGAGTCTCTTTAATGATAATTTTATTCAATCTGAAACAATACAAATATATTACATTAAAATATTATTTATGTAATTTAAATTAAATTTTGCAAGAAATGTTTGAAATAAATTTGCATTATAGTGTTTAACATTATGAATTCACGTTTATGAATACCTATATTTTTTAATTTGATTAATTTTTAAAGTGCTCGATAATATAATTGCCTTATTTTAATTGAAACAATAAAATTTAACAACTTATATTTGGGTATAAATACCAATTTTTACTGTTAAAATGAAAAAAAATCGTGCACGAGTAGGGAGCAATAAATCTACAAAATTTATTTAATTAATGTCGTGCATGATTTTTCATAATAAATTAGCACAAAAACAATAAAATAACTTAATTTAAACCACATGAAAAATTTTCTGTCATCATAAAAAAAATGATTTACGATAATGCATTCGTAATTTTGTGAAATTATTCTGTCGAAGGCACAATTTATACAGGAATTGAGTAAAATAGGACATTTTTTAGAATTCAAAGTATGTATTGCATTCTGACAAAAATTTATTAGCATATTTTTTTCTCAGAATAAAGAGAATAGCAATAAAAACCTCAAAAAAAGCATAATGGATTTTAAATCCCTACGTAATCTCATGCAAGTATTATTTGTAAACATTTTGGACACATTACAAATATTTGAACGAAAATAAAATTTGCATTAAGCGCTAAATCCATATCCATATACTTGGGGATCGTAACAGAAATCTAAAAAAAAAACTTTTTTCGCATTAAATATATTTTTATACCGCCAATATGCCTAATGTTCATATTCGTATCTAAGCGTATATTTGTATTTTAAAAAGTATATTTAATATAATATCGTATTTCTTCACTAGACCTACTTTATTTCGAACATTATGTGAAAGTTTCACGCAAAGTCTTCGTTACTTCCGTCCGTTTGAATGCCTGTGATAATATGGAGTTCATTATATAAGTAGAAAAATTATCCATACGAATGGTGGAATGTTTCAAAATAATTGAGTTATTTTAGAAAAAATATAATTTATATTTATCACAAAGATAAATATATTTTCGCACGAATTTACGATTACTTGAAAAGAATTTCGTAGGAATAAAAATACGTATTTTTTGTTCGAAATTTCTAACTCTTGTTAAAGAAAATAATTTACTAAATAAATATCAATATTAAATTTAAGCATATATGATATGATTTGAATCAAAATTAAACAAGAGAACTCGTTAGTAGGTATATTATAAACGATGATCGAACTTAATCATGTTCGTGATGTAATATCAAATGTGTATACATTGTATTAATTATGTAATACATATGTACAAGAATATGGTTAGTGACGCAGCTAGAAATATTTGAAATCACAAAATTAATCAATTAATTCGGATTCAAAAGTTTTTCAATATAATATCTGGGGACCTTTATAGATATTAATGATCTTATTAAAATGTTCACATTTGACATCTCACATGTACAGGAATCTCTTATATTTACGCTCATGTATTTGATGGCAAAGGGATATAAACGAATTTAGAACGTGTGCCGTGATATAGATATTATAAAATCAATCGACCTCCTTCTCGTACATGCTCAACATTGAGTATGCTTTTTTCGAAATCATAGCGAAGTCAATCGTACCTTTTGGTCTTATTAATCGTCTTATAATATTTAATCTGACACTATTTTATGAAAAATAATATTTTTACCAAATCTTTGTTAAATTGCACGCTTTGTGAACATGAACCCGAATGCTTTGCATACCATATATAGAAGAAGGATAACTACACCACTGGTTACATACATATATACATCATATTATGATGTACTTGCACGCCCGTTAACTGTGTAAATTTTAATAAGTGTTTGAGTTACTTTGAGTAGGCGTTTCCATTATAACACATACGAGAAACGTGAGGGGGTGAAAATCGCCGAAGTGAGAAGTGGCATCTAACCTCCCTAACGCAATTAAATATCAACCCTGTAAATGTTGACGTTCAACAATGTTTTCGAATTTCATCCTACATATGACGACTGAAAAGGCCAAGGGGTACAAGTGATTTTGGTATGATTCCGAAAAAAGTGCACTCAATGTTGAGCATGTACTGTAAGGAGGTCGAGTGATTTGATGATATACATATCTCGGTACAAGTTCTGAATTCGTTTATATCCTTTTGCTACCAAATAAATGAACGTAAATATAAGATATTCCTGTACATAACTCAATTTCGGTGAAAATGTCACTTGTACTCCTTGGTTTTTTCGATGTCATATGATATTTTACATAATTCGTTAAAAATAATTAATAATTATCAATTGAATTGTTTTGTTTACCTTCCCCTTTTCGTAAATACGCTAATCACATAAGCTATTATCATATGAAATTAATTGAATATTAAATTTATTTACTTTACTATATTTATACGTTTGTTTTATATCAGGTGAGAAAATATAGCTCAGGTGAAACATGTGTTACGTGTGCAGAATGACTGTTGCGAAAAATGCGCACTGTCATTGTCCGAATATTAAGAAAAATACCTTTGGAACACCATTTATAAAAATGTATACAGTATATAATATGAAGTGAAAAAATATATTGAAACATTTTTTTTCTTTCCTTTCGTCGACTGCCTTTTTATAAAGTATATTTTTTACAGAAAATACATGCATGTATACAGAAAAATACAATTTTAAAATAAGTTGAAAAACTTATGTATATGTATATTCACAGATACAAATTGAGTTGATATTTCAAATTCATCAGCGTAATTGATCATACATTTAAGCCATTTGATGCACTCACATGAAATAATGATAATTTCACTGCATTACAATATTATCATTATTGGAACTTCGAATATCCCATCAAATGCATATCGTGATTAATTATTGATTTCTCAGTGTATAAAATAATACGATAAATAGTTTGATTAAGAAAAATATTTTTTTTTTTCAAAAATTCCTTTGATCTCTCTATCGTGACTTTTAATATCGGAAATCGTATCAATAATGATTTTGAGTATATTTTTCTTATTTTCTAATATAACTAGATGTTGCACAGTACTAAATTTGAAGAAAAAAGTAATATATGTATGTATGTAGATAGACGAAAAATTTTTTTGGTTATAATCTAGCTAACTTGATTCATGATGTGTAGACATAACGAATGAAGAAAATCGTCGATCTATTTTCTAATATTAAAAAAAACTAGTAATGTTCAAGATTTACAATTCAATTCTCAAAATAATTTTGATTATTTTAGATCTTTACTATAAATAAAAATAATCAAGATGGCCCTAAACAATTAATTAAGTTTAGTAAACGCTCAGAAATATAGAAAATGTTTATATTTTCGCATCATCAGCTATTTTTATATATATATTTAATACGATATTAAATATTCTGTTTATATTTCGGACGAAATCTGCGCTTTTTCGCCCACGCGTAAATATTACGTGATGTAAAACAGAAATTAGAAAGCCCCAAGGAGGAGAAAAAATCCAATCTCTCTACGGACGAGCCATAAATACAGCAAAACCTCGTTAATCCGACCTGCACACAGGCCAAAGGATCGCAAGGATTCGCGAATAATCCTCAGGAGTCTGTGCGTGGAAAATGGACAAAGTTACCAGCCTGACAATGCTGAAGGTCTCGAGATCAACACAAATATCTTCCACCCTTTCGTTTCGATACTAATATCGAAACATTTCACAAATATTTTCTTGTTATTTTCGTTTCGAAATGAAATTGAGAAATTGTATTAATTTTTTTCGTAGAATATTATTCATATTATTGTTAGATTTTATGTACAATTCTGTTGAGAAATCTACGAGTATATCGTTGTTTTATATGCGTCTGTAAATGATATCGGTTTAATTTATTTATTTTTTCATAGAATATAATGTATTTTATTATAAAATTGTGTATAATTCTGTTGAGGAATCGATATTGTTGTTTTTCATGCGTCTATAATTGAAATCGATTCAATTGTTTTATTATTAAACAGATGCGAAAATAGGTGTTGATACAAATTTGAATAAATTTTAGGACATAGATATAAGATTTTTTTATCGTTTCTAGATCGTTTGCTTTTTTACATAATATTTTCAAATTGAAAGGATTGCAAATATGTTAAATCTAAAATAAATTATCGCCGTCGGCAAAATGTTCTCGAATATTAAAAAAAATAATATATGAATGTGAAATTTTTAATTAACATTCAAACTGAAATATGAAATATTTCATACAACTTAAAATATTCAGTTCATAAAAAAATATTAAAGTATTAAATATACACCATGTATTTGAATTTTGAATAAAATATTTCTTACACGTATGTGTACTTGAAAATACGTAGAAATGAAAGACATCAGATTTTCCATCCAATATCATATCATTTGACGGAAAACTAACTCATAATTATTTGAAATTATATTAAGATATATAATTTCAGGTTTATTCTTATGCATATCAATTTTTTTTTTCAAACCAAATGTAAGCCTTTTCAATAGAAACTATAATACTTTGATATTTAATTACACCGATATTAGTAAATCCGAAAATGTCTCGATAATAATACTTATTTTATCTCGATATTTAACAATCAAACATACGGTTCAATAACGGATTAAAATTGCTAAAAAAAATATCGAAAATGGTTCTCTGTCTGCCAAATGACCTTTAGAGTTCACAATTTGTTTTTTCACCAATGAATTTGATACAAGCAGATCTATGTCCAATAAAAAAGTGTCTGTAGGTCACAGAAATGTTAGAATACTGAAAAGTATAGTAAATGTTCGGAAAATGCGAATATTTCATTTGAAATTGGTCCAATCGAATGCGCCATCTGCAGTGGAGTTGCGGTGGGTATTTGACCAAAATTATATTCCACACGATTTTCCAATGAATACATAATAATAATTGTGGCTAAATCACCCATTGCTTCATTTCATTTGAAATATTGGGAGATCTATTGAAATTCCCGATATATCGAGATAAAAATGAAAAACGTGACGTAAATGGCTATAACATTATCACTATATGTAATTTCGTCGGGATATTTAAAAATTGATTAAATTTTCTCTTAGAATTTCAGTGGATTTTCTATAGAATTTTCCACAGCACTAGATTTTTCCAAATTGAGAATTCATCACTAAAATAATGAAAATGAAACGAAAAACTATTTTGAAAATTATATCATTCTTATTTTGTACGTGTTAATTTTCAAAATAAATTTACGTTATTTCAAAATATTTAAAAAAATCGAATGTGACTCGATACAGAGTTGTGGAAAACAAATGGTAGTCGAGAAAATTTAAATCACTTTATCGTAACAACACTTCCACATTTGAACCGACAGACAACGCGACACTGTAAAATTGATTTAATTTTCGACGAAACCAGACAGAGTCACAACCATTTACCTCACTGTGCGTAAAACCAATTCAAAATTCAATACACCAAAGTGAGAAAAAAACCCGACGTGCCAAATCCGATTCGACCCGATTCGATAGGAGCGCACAGCATCGCGCTCGAAACGAACCGACAAAAAAAAATCCAATCACCTTTAAAAATCCACACGTCCTTCAATTACAAAACTCCAAACTGCAACACACACACGCGATTATTTTATTTTCGACCGGAAAAACCGTCGATACCTTCAATTGTACGTTTCGCGAGCACGGCCATGTCCAAAGGAGCGAGACAGTCTCATACTCGAAAGGGAGAGAGCGAGATGCGAACTGAGAGAGAGAGAGAGAGAGAGAGATGTGGGGTGAAAAGGGGAGTGTGGGGATGCGCGCACCCTCTCGCTCGAGTTCTCCGGAACCGGAAACGGACACCGGCCGGGGGCGGCGTCTCCCTCGCGGGGGCGGAGTCTCGGGGGGCGCGGTGCGGAGTTGCGAGGGACGCGTGCGAATACTCCCCGACGCTGACGAAGACTGGCGCCGGCGTCGTCGCCCTACAGGGGATCATCCCCCGGCTCCCCTCGCGCCCCTGAGCTCGGGGCAGGGGGGTGGGACTCGGGGACGGGGTGGCTTTGTGCGATCGCCGTGACGAAATTGCTAAGCTGGCTCTTCACGCGGCTCGAAAATATTTTCACTTTAGTATTACGCCCGCCGTTCACTTGCGAGCGGTACGAAACGGACAAATATGAAAGATTGAGATGCCTATATGGTTGTTTTCCTCACCTCGTCCGCTCTGAACCGTTGATAAACTTAACTATAATGTCCATCATCCATTTGCGAGCTGTGCGGAATGGAAGAATAATACACTTGTATGAAAGAGTGAGATTCCTATATGATTATTTTTCTCTTTCGTATTAATTTGTCCGCAAGTGGACGGCAGACAAACTTAACTATAATGTCCATCATCCTTTTGCGAGCAGTGCAGAATGGAAAAATAATACACCAATATGAAAGATTGAGATGCATATATGGTTATTTTCCTCTTTCGTATTAATTTGTCCGCAAGTGGATGACAGACAAACTAAACTATAATGTCCGTCATCCAATCACGAGCTGTACGGAATAGAAGAATAATACACTTGTATGAAAGAGAGGGATAGTCACAAAGGCGTCCCCCTTTTATTTACAGGTTTGTCTCTCGTTCGTTCTATACCACTCGCTTGTGCATGACAGAAAAAATAAACTATAATGTCCGTCATCCAATCGCGAGCTGTATGGAATGGAAGAATAATACACTTGTATGAAAGAGAGGGATATTCACAAAGGCGTCCCCTTTTTATTTACAGGTTTGTTTCTAGTTCGTTCCGTACCACTCGATTGTGGATGACAGGCGTAACTTAACTATAATGGAAAACGTCCACTAAAAGTAGAGCGGAATCAAACAAGGACAAATCTACATCCTCTTTTATATACAGATGTGTCTTTCATCCGACTCCACTCCGCTTTCTATGGACGGCGCCTATATGGAATGGTTTATATGACTTACGTTTCGATTGAGAATTTTCAATCAGCTGTAGACGATCGATAGCTTATTAGCTATCGACGATAAGAGCTACCGGTCTCTTATAGCGTGCTAAAAGCTCTCTATCAAAACGAGCGTAAAATGCATGTCATGTGATCAAGGTCTTAAAGCTCCTGCAGACTGGAAATTTTCGTTGGTCTATCCGATCGGACTCTTAAGATCATTTTTTTCTTTGCTTTAGTTTACTAACCAGAGAGTTAAAGGTAGTCCATCAACTACGTCATATGTCCGTCTCTTCGTATTTGGAGAAATGCTTGTATGTATCGAATTAATTTCGGTCGATTTACCGCCACCTATTGCGTGCACTGTTCAACTCTGTCTTCATATATTTGTATTTTATTGATGATTTATGTTCAAACGTTGCAATAATAATCTTACACTATACCTATGACTAAATTAATATAAATAGTCGGAGCTACAAAAAATGTGCATTTTCGGTACAAGTCATACAATAAAATGCCTCGACGACCTTAAAAATGATTTGTAGGTGCGACTTTGCAATTTTTCCCAACGGAAAACGATACGAGCTCTAATTTTTTACTTTTTTATATACCCGCTCGTTGCTATACTTTTTTATATGAACAAAGGGATTTTTCAGTTTTTTCTTTTCAATATAAAAACATAATTCACTATAAACTTTTCATGTGTATTCAAATCTAATTAAAACATTCCCTTGCACAATATAAAATCGAGTGCATCGTTATCCGTACACCTCTTGTACGAACTTGACCTGAATATTTCAGATTTGACTTTTATTATCTATTCAGGTTTATGTCAGTGTGAAGCAAAACTTAAACAACTGTGATCAAAATTCATTTGATGAAATCAGAAAATAAAGCTTTCTGAAAATGGTCAGTTTATTGAATTAGCTTTTATGCATTCATATTCATATATTTTCTTTACAAAATATTATTATGCTGCAATGTCATCATGTAAATACAATATAAATACAATGTTATTTCGTATAGATATATTTTTCGTGTGTTCAAATGCAAAATTTCTAGTTTGCATTTTTCAGAAACCATTTTCAGTGTGAAAATCGCGTCTAAAAGCGACCATCAGACGCCTCTTACAGCGAACACTAAAAGCTCCAGACTTAATTATGATAATGATGAAAACATTTAACATTTAAAAATTCTTTTGAACTATCAAAGCAACGAAATATAATTTCAACTATAATTTGTTGAAAATTCTTTTGTTCTTTTACACATTATTTTTACGTCAATATTATCATCAATAGTTCAATATATTTTAAATTCATACAACTAAATACTTGTATATAAACTCACTAGATGCAATACATTTTTCTATGCTATTAAAATAGCTTCAAAATCTACACGTACAAGTATCATATGCATATGTAATAAGTATTATAATACGAAATTCACAGAATCGTTATCTTACTTGAATATGTAAAATATACGAATATATACGAGAATCATTTTTTTTATTAAATACCGTTTTTAAAGAAAGTATTGTATATACCTATAATAGAATAAAAACAATATTAACAATTTAAATTTTATTTTCATAAAAAATAACATTTCTTATATTACTTCTTTTCACAGTTATAAGTCGTAGACAATTAAATTCATTTAAGAATGAAATTTTATTTAAAAATAACATTTTGATATATTCTACTTTTTATCTTAAATTGTACTCAATAAAAAACGAGTCTCGTACTTATCTATTTATATTTAGATACGTTAGTTGCATGTATCCAGACACGATTGAATCCATTACCACCGTATCCATTTTAACACAGACGAAACTCAACAAACAACAACAAAAATCAAATAAATCAACGATCCAAGTTTATCTTAGTGCTTTTAACTGTTGTATTATATAAACCTTACATTACTTTTACACAGAATCGTTCACCGTAACAGTCTGCGAAGCCCTCCTCCTTACCAGAACACAACTCAGTACATGATGATGACAATGTAAACAGACCTTCTGGGCTGTAAATGTAATTGCTAAGGCCGCAACGGGGTATATTTATATTATATTATACTAAAACGTACGATACGATATTCGAAACGTTCACAGACAAACGTGACTAACTCAACCAAGCGAGAAGCTGAGAAAAACGATTGAACGTCTTTGATAATATTTTCGAAAATTCCTTAATTTTACTTTTTTTTAGAAATTAAAATAAACGTACAAATTTTGGTTACAATGAGCTATAGATGTAGTCAGTTTACATAAGAGTAAAGAATTAATTTAAATGGCTTCTGAAATGAATGATTTGCTTCTTTGAATTCTGAATTGAATAATTCGGTGGTTAAACAAATTGTGTCTTATAGCTGCATTTATTTTTATTATTCAATAAAATATTTTCCACATAGAAAGTTGTAAGTATACCATTAATATTTAAATCTTATTTTTGTCAAAAATAGGGGTTGGTAACGATTAGTTCTGAACAGTTCATTTCTGTACCACAAAACAAACAAACAGTCACGATTGAACCGACTCTAGATACAGAAGAACGGATCTCAAGCTTATTAATCTTATTATAATGTTGTATATTTTCCCCGCTTTCGAAAACATAAAGCATAATATGTAGTAAAATTGTTTTTAAACTAACGATTTCAAAACAAAACAAAACTTCAAAGTATTTTAATAATATTAAGTACCTATAGCTACAAAATATTTGAAATAGGTATTTGTTTTCGTATGAAACAATATCAGCTTTCATCTTCGCGAAAAATAAAAGGAAGATCGCCAAATAATATAATTTACCTGAAGTCTGAAAATTTTTCCGATGTGTCTGAAAAATATACAGAATATATAAAATTGTAAAGAGGGTTATAAAATATTGAAAAATAAATACTTTAGGATATTTATTGTGTGAAAAAATCAATAGACTGAATTTCCAAAGTAAAAATAAATCATATATTGAATCAATCAATAATTGAACAACCTTAAATTAAACAAGAATAAGTATCAGAAAATTGTGACTTAATATAGAATAAAGTGATAAATGTGGAAAATAATTGGTAGTATGACGTCCACAATGATTAATAATAAAGCATTGATTCACATTTCTTACCTTTCCATTACATATCGAATTGAAACGAAAACAATTATTATAATTTTTGATAAATTTCATTGAAAAAACTTTATATATTCATTATAATAATATATCAGTGTTTCCAAATTCGTAAAAAAATAAATAAAAATCTCAAAATCCGAGTTTGGAACCTTCGATACCAAATGGGGATAGAAAATGAGGCGGCGTTCGAAAAGTACACAAATTTAATTATTTCACGATGCCATTTTGAAATTGGGCGAGTCTCAATTTTCTGCGAAACGCTCTTCGTTGTTTGTGTAGAAAAACCGAATTTCCATAGTCCTCTTTCGCCCCGTTCTATTCTCGGCCTCTGGAGCGTTCCCTTTATTCGCGATGTATCATGTCATATTATGAAAAATAAATTGTGAATTTCCTTCGCTCGTAAATGGTCGTATGCGAAAAAAAATACACTTCCGAACTGGAAAAGGAAAATGCTGGAAAAATCGCGCGCACACATAGATATTATCGGGGGACACAAATATGTTTTGAATTCTCTTTATCGGACAAGCTTCCGCAATGTGGACGTCCATTCGTTGTATGAGAGTTTCGTCTGTTTCGATGTTAGGAAATAGTAGAGGAATTAAAATGTTTTTGTGCTTCGAATGAGCGTTTTAATGCTTTATATTGAAATTCTCTCTCTAGTTTTTCGAACATTAAATTCTCATTAGTCTGAATTCGTATCCGCTGAAATGCAATTCTGCACAAAAACACCTCTAGCAAGACATTATAATTCACTGTAAAAGTTACGATCAAGTCACGTTTCTGAGCAATTAAGTCCTGATAAAATTTACATACATAATAATCTATCATACGCATACAATAGTATAGCTAATTTCATGCATATTTATGTAGATACGTGTATATGAGAACTCTGGAAACTAATGAGTATAAGTGCCCACAACAAATATCAATTATATAATACTCATTATTGATCCCGAAACATACTATCAAATATTCTTTTTAAAATCAAACGAATGAACATATTCAAAAATGATTTCCACGCATTACTCCAAGAATTTAAATTGTTCACTTACATGATATTATATATTATTATTATTATATATTTTATATTATTTTATCTCTCAATTATATGATATTCGAATAGTGTATAATAATCCAAATGACATATTTTAAATTTATCTGAAAATTCATAGAAACAAAAATGAATGAATTCCGGTATGCATTTTGTTTATAAGTTCCTTAAAAGCTTATCCTTTCGCAGTTAGACTTTCCAAGGTCATTGTGTTCACATCTAATTGTAAGAAGCTTTTTGCATTATTACATTTTACAATCTAGAGCTTTCTATAATTTCTTACTTTAACGTTATATGAAGGGGCTTTTCCCATGATTTCCCATAATCCAGCCGTAGCAATCATATATTATGCAAGGTAATTACAACATTTCACAATTGACACAAATTCAATCCAAAATCGATAGTTAACAAAAACTTACATGACGATCAAAAAGGCCGAGGACTTCAAGTGACATTTTCGCCGAAATTGAGTTATGAACAGGAATCGCTTCTATGCATGCTCATTAATTTGGTGGCAAAAGGATATAAACGAATTTGGAACATGTGCCGAGATATATCATTAAATCATTCGACCTCCTCCTAATACACGCAGGTACAACTATAAACGCGCTTCACTCGAAACCACCGCGATGTCACTTGTGACCCTTGGCCTTTTCATTCGTCATATAAAACATTCATTAATACAAAAATCGACGATGACGATAACAATATAAAATTAGTAAGTCGCCATGCGTAAAATTCAATTTTTCACAACAACCACACACTTAATCCGACGACAAAAGATACGCGAGCACCAACATAAGCGAAAACCTAAAAATCCCACGGGCCATCATTCAAATTTCGCCGGTGGTTAACGTCAACTTCACTTGTGTACAGATGACCTAATAACATCGCTTTATCGCGGAACCGCAAAGGGCCCATTTCCACCGGAAAAGTTAGGCGATACAGAGGCGCTCAGATACCAGCCATCGGAACTCTCGTTTCGAAGCACCTGGGCCCCTTCCGGGGGCGGAGCGCCCCCTGACGTGGGGTGGCCCCCTTCGGGATGGGGGACGGGATCGTATTTCCAGAATGGGAGAGGTGAGTGATATTTTCGCACCCTTTTAGTTCTGAGGCTCCCTTGCGTAAGTGTGATGAAAAACATTCTAAGAGCTGTGATCTGGGTGCGCTTTTGTTTTGTTTTGGATTGATTTTTTTTATGTGGATTTTTTTTTTATTGAAAAATGTGATTCGGTTTGAGAAATAAGATTGGCTTTTTAAGCTTATCTGATGTATATAATATTGTTAATTTGACTAAAGTGAAGCTTTGTGTTACATTTAAGTCATGGAAATTGTATAAAGTAGGGGCAGATATTATAGAATACGAATCTTATTACTTTATTCTAACCGGGAGTGTGTTAATATATTCACCGGGCAAATTACTCATATCATATATGATCGAACATGTTTCATCTTTTTCTTTAAATTCCCTTAAACATTCCATTTTTCAGAAATTATAAACATATAAAACTTTGATTGTAATAAGGTATGAATGTGATCAATTCACATTAGAGTACAGAACTAATTAAACTAGCTTCTGAAATAATTGATTTATTATCCTATAGCCAAACAAAATCTGCCAATTTAATTTATCTTTATTATTCAGGAAAAATATTTCATATTTAGAAAGTTATGATCATATCATTGATATTTGAATCTCATATTTGTCGACAAATGTAGTTAATTACATTTAGCCCTGAACGTCTCATATGTAAATAAAATTTCAATGTAACAAATACCCACGTAATTCATTCGAGTATTTCACAGCAAAATATTCAAACATCCTTTAATATCAACGAAATGAAAAAAAACCCACGCACGAAAAAACTCAAACATCCACAAAGCGCTTCCTTCTCGACAAATCTCGACAAATACGTACGAATATTACAACACAAAGCAATCAGAGCACACCATCTTTCATATTCATTGACCATTACGCGTTATCAGATCGAAGCAAATTTGAACTAGAACCTGAAGCAAGGGACAATCGTCGACAAAGTGGAAAGTTTCGCGGGCGCGCGAAAGTGCGTACATTCCGCACAATTTACCGACTACTATTTGGCATGAAATCTGCATTCAAACTGAGCCCCGCGTATTTCATTCTGACGTTTATTGTGCCCGGGGCACTGAAAGGTGTTAATAAAAAACAAATATAGGGGCCCGAGTGGCCCGAACCCGGGCCAAAGTCAATAATTCACAATGGGGCCCCCCCTTGAAGATCCTGAATATAATAAATTCGGAATGGGCCCCGACCTGTAATCTCACTTTTCTGCTTAATACGATTCGGAAAAATCGAGAAATGGGGAGTTTTATTTCGTGTGTCCGAAGACGTGCCTTGTCTTTCGATTTGGGGTTGAAATGTGCGACGTTTGAGGTATTCGTTGAATTTAACCCTTTTTTTTCGCATATTAGATCCGTCTTTATTTTCGGTATTCAGATAGAAGAATGTGCGCTCTTTATTGTTGAATTCTGAAAAAAAACGTTCGTAGATAGTTCTCAGATATGTATTGAATGATATTAGTTAAAATAATTTAGTCAACAACTTTGTTGGTTTTAGTATTCAAATTTTTATAGAATCTGAAATTCATTATTCCTTGAATAATTGTGTATTTATATGATGACTGAAAAGACCAAGGGGTACAAGTAACTTTGCGGTGATTTCGAGAAAAGCACGTTCAAAGTTGACCGTGTACCTACATGAATTAGGAGGAGGTTGAGTGATTTGATGATATATCTCGGCACACGTTCCGAATTCGTTTATATCCTTTTGCCACCAAATAAATGAGCGTACATAGTAGCAATTCCTGTACATAACTCAATTTCGGAAAAAATGACACTTGCACCCATTGGCCCGTTTAATCTTCATATGTATGTATTATATTAATTTTCAATTGGCGCTATAAGCTTTGATATTTAATTAGGGCCATGTCTGTGAATCTCCAGCTGTCAAATTTGACAACAATACTTACACAGTTTATATATTTGATCATGTAACGTTACAAAATTCAATAATACGTTAAAAATTTAAATTAAATTCCTCACAATTTACCATTCAATGTAGATACTCTCCACTTATACAACTTGTATTATTTCATTTCAAAGATTACACGTCCTTAATGAAAAACCCGTTAGTATTATATTTAAGAGAGGCTCATTTCTTTATTATGCTTTTATCTTTTTAATGTATGAAAACACGAATACAATTATAATTAATACGGAAAATGATAAAGGAACTGAATTCGTGAACGATGATATCACACTTTGAGACTTCCTTGTACAGGATTTTCTCGGAGTTCGAGCTAACCAATAAACGCTGTGAGCAAAGTGGTTTCCCTTATCGTATAATTAAGTACAGTCTATTATCTCATTACATGTCTGAGAGAATACAGAAAAGTATTATGCTCCATGGAACAAAACAAAATAATTATGAGAAGGTGATTTCTTTAGTCTGGCACGTCGAGATGAAATTATTTATGAAAAGCTCCGTATATAGATACAATTATATTTTTATATATTACTTATACTGCATGTATTAATTTATTCTATAGAATTATCAATACAAAACAGAAAAACACTTAAATGCTATTATGTACATAATATCTATTGATTATAGATTTGTAAATAATTTTAGAAATCACAGTAAACAAATTAATTCCTATAGATAATATTGGAAACCAATGACAACGTCCGTTTTCAATATCAAACAAATATTAGCATCAAAGGTCAATAGCTAGGTTGATGCTTCATAAAGGTCCCCACCGATTTTGGCAAAACTTTGTAGAAATATAATGCGAGTTATATCACGAAATTGTTGTGAGGAAGGGAATCGCAACTCTCAATATTTCTTCAGTCATTGCAGATCGAAATTCAGTATATTTGATAAGCACACTAAAAAAAGAACAGTGAAATGACTTTTTTACACTTTTGTTCATTGTATTATATATCAATATGAAACATTATTGTTAATATACCTATAAAATAAACTGAACATTGACTTCCGATAACTGAAGATTTTTCCGTTTTCACTAATATTTCTGGTCAACACTTACACTACATTTCTACAAAATTTCCTTGAAATCGACGGGGACCTTTATTAAACTCCTTCTCATTAGCTATTTATATCTGCATGAATGTTTGGGATTTTTTAATTAAAATTTCACGTTTCAGCAAACGCTTTAAACTTTACGAGGCCACGCCAACGGTTACTTTCAACCATAAGCGACCTACAAACAAGAACTGAAAATTCGAAAGTATATTTAATAAAAAATCAGCATTGATAAAAATTACAAAAGTCGAGAAAAATTCAATGAAATCGTACATAAAATGTATGTTTGTAAAAAAAATGTGAAAATTCAGCTACTAGACTATTCGTGGAAGCCGATGAACTATTTCCGTTCGACTTCCGAGTCTAGTTTCCATGACTGAGGTCAAAATACTGGAACTATCTCGTTTCCTTTATTAATTCGGATAT
This sequence comes from Cheumatopsyche charites, assembly GCA_024721215.1. Taxonomy (NCBI): domain Eukaryota; kingdom Metazoa; phylum Arthropoda; class Insecta; order Trichoptera; family Hydropsychidae; genus Cheumatopsyche; species Cheumatopsyche charites. The sequence goes on from CM045587.1 coordinate 4,502,057, forward strand.
GTAACTGGAAATGGAAAAACGATTAAGTTTTCGAAAGACGATGATACGCGTTTTTTCCGCATCGATTATCGCCGAACGAACAAATGAAACTTCACTCCAAATTGACGTATCAATCTAGGATTCAATTCATTTTCGACGAAATATCCTTTTATTTTCATATTTATATAGCTACATTGTTGCGTAGAAATAATTGAACAATATTCTGAGTGAGATATCGGATTCTTTCAGTTCGATTATATTTTGTGAATTTTTCGTGCATGAAAATAAAACCGTGATTTCGTGAAACTTACAAAAAATATATTCAGATAGAATATCTCGAACCGTAAAATTAGCAAATAATATAATATAAACTTTGATGTTAATTATAAAAGACTTTACAATTAAAAACATTAAATCACATTTTCAATCATCGATATATTTTCATTGTCATTTGTAAACGTAGGTATAATATTTAAAAAAAATTATGCAATACTGAAAATTAAGAAATGGTAATTTTCCCTTCTTAATTAAATCAGAGTTTTCATTTGTAATAATTATGCTGTCATTTCATATGGATTGTAATTTGCAAATGTCTCAAACAAAGAAACTAAATTCATCAAACTAATTTCGTCCACTCCCATCTGATTTAAATAATGGAAAATTTTCTTAAAATACAAATTAAAATTAAAATTAAATCCTCTGAAAAGAGCAATTTTCTTGAGAATTAATAAAATTAAAGTTGAAACAAATATGTGATTCAGTTATGAGTAGATATTTCTATTTTATGCTTGATATTTTTTTATGTAATTTACAATTAGTGAAAACTTGAACCAATCTTATTATTTTTATATGAGTAATTAGCCCGCCAAAAATTTGGACGCATGATTGATTTGAAATACACTAAACTTGATTATGCCAAAAAGTACAATTTCTGAAATTAATAAAAATTATCGTTAATAATCGATAGTAGATTTAAAAACTAAGCCCGATCAATAAACTGCCTTCCGACGGTAAAAAAAATCGTTAATAATCAAAATTTCTTATGATTAATCCTCATTGTGAATGAATCGAAATTCCCGAATTGTGAAATTATCCGCCGAAATTAACGATAAACGCCATAGCAGAAAAACCACAATAGCCGGTTTTTCCGGTCGGAAAAGTCACTCGGCGAACAACAAAGGGGCTAATTTTCAAAGTCGGCCGATTCGAAAACCGCAAAAAGAAACAAGAACGCAACAAAAACGAGTACGCAAATAAGTCGAGTAGAAGTCTTGGAGTGAAGGTCTCGACGGCGCTTTATTTAATTAGCCCCTCAACATTAGGCGAAAGTATCCGAGGGGTGGTAATCTCGAAAGTTGCGCAACACCCCACCGCCCAAATCCCACCCAAATCCCACCCACAGCATCCATTCAAAAATATATGGAATTGGATTCGTTCAAATGTGGCTCGCGCTCGGGAAATTCTATGGACGTTGCATGATCTTGACGCTTTTCGATTCGATGTGGCGTGTCGATAATTTAGTGGAAAGGTTAAATATCGTGCTCTCGCGAATGTTAACCGATTCTATTTATACGCGCATATAGCAAGTGGTATAGTGTTTTTGTGCATGACATGTCCATTTAGTATACTTGGGATGTGTGGTTAGTCATATCTTGGCGAGAGTCACATGTCGTTTTGTTTTTATATTGAATTTTAGATATGGAAATTCAGTTGTTTCTTTGAAGTGTTTTGATTCATTTGATTTGGAAAAGAGTGTTGATTTAACGCTTTAATAATCTCTAACTTCGTATACTACGTTTCGAATAAATTCGATCAGTTTAGTGACAGCATTACAAACTTATTCTCCAGTTTTTTCAATTTTCTTCATTTCCACTGAAGTATCGACATACGTACATTTATATGGACTTAGTACAGCACTATTGCATCTTCTCCTCGGAAACTTCTCGTAACACAAATATTTACACTTCAGCAATTTCTTAGCTTTAGATATACATAAATAATGCAAATGAATCTCATAAAACGATAAATAACCAAAAGCAATTTATATTTTACATTCAACAAAATCGGATTAAGAAAAAAAATACTGCCTTCAGATTCAACAACAAACAGCCTTCATAGAACGAACTCGATCACAAACATCAACAGAGACTTAAACGCGCGAGTACTCCGCACTCAAACTCGGCGTGCATTGAAAAAACTTTGAGAACCGCTGACCGAAAACGAAAGAGACCCTGGGAAAAGGCACAAAGAGCAAAAGCAAAAGCAGACCTACCCTCGTAACAAGTTAAATCGCCGTCCCCAGACGCCGAGCCGTACGCAAGAATTATGCAAGTAGCCCTTGTTTTCACCCCAATAAACCTTCAATCTTACCTACATTAATCTAACTTCGCGTACATGAACGATGTCATTAAACTTCGCAGCTTTATTATGGATGATAAGGGTGAGAGGACTTCGTTCGTTCGTTCGTTCTAACGCCTTGGAATAATCAACAAATTTATATTGCTACCCTTTGATATCTGACGATTGCCTGCTACATAAGTATATTCATATATGGGGAGTTCAGAGCTAACTGTAACTAACTCCATGAAGCATGAAGTTGAGAAATCGTGATTGATCCGTTTTTCGAAATTCCTTTGATTTCCTTCATTAATCCATTTTTCATAAATTATAATTATGTGTACTTGTGAGTCGTTCAGATCAAATCATAAATTACCCCATTAGATGAGAAGTCGAATAAAATGATCTGTCGTGTTTGATCCATTTTTTTTTTGAAATTCTTTTTATTTCCTTCACGATTTCGTTTTTCATAAATCATAATTATGTGTACTTTTAATTCGTTCGGAGCAAATAGTGAATTACTCCATTAAATGAGAAGTCAAAAAAAAGTGTGTAAAAAATCCCATATGAAAATACGAGCTAAATGCCGATTGTGTGGCCTGAATCTAATTTTCCTTTATAATTCCATTTTGAGAAATTATAAATATCGAAATAATGTTTATAATAAGTAGTCAGTTCATATTAGAGTACAGAATTAGATAAAATAGCTTCTGAATTAATTATTTGTTATACAGTAACCATACATATATAATTTGTCATTTAATGATATTTATCTATATTATTTAAGAAATATATTTCAAACATAGAAAGTTATTATTATTATAAGCGCTTCGGCTTTTGAATATCTTTTTTTTTCAAAGTGTGGAGTTAATCACGTTTAACTATGAAAGGCTCATATGTGCGAAAAGGAGCTTTACACAGAGTGCTCAGATTTCTCGGAAAGTTTGTTATTTCCTACTGCAAAACTTGATGATACTTAAATGCGATGAGATGTTCCATGAATGTCAGTGAAAATCCCGAAAACTGAAATAGTAGTGAATGTCATTTAAATTTTATTTTAATTAAAACTTAATATATCTTAGTTACTTCTCACATCTAATTAAAACTTAACTAGTTTAAAAATAAAAAATACGTTCTTTCAAACTAGAATAAAATTTAAAATACTAAACATTATATTAGAAGTTTGTTAACTTTAATATATGTAAATGGACACCATAATATTATCGTATATAAATATTCATATTTTCCTTGAAAATAATAATAAAATAATCTTATATTGATCTAATATAGAATAAGCTCTTTATATCATCAGAACAATAATATTTTCCAATAATATACATATGTACATACATGTATCTATAAGACCAATATCACAAAATTGATACCACATACCTTTAGGACAAAATGAAAAAAATATTGAAACGAATAATTGACATCTCGCTTTCGGATCCAATATATATTTTATTAAATTTTATTCGCCTTTATATCTAAATAATATAATACGTTTGATCCTTTGATCTCATACGTCACCTTGGGATTGGTATTCGTACCCAGAATAATCTGAAGTGAACCGAACGGAACGTTTCCTAGAACATGACCTTTTTTACAATAATAAAGTTTTAGTTGAGAGAATCTGGAAACAGACTCTCTTAGTATTCCATATTTCTCAGATTTTATTTTGGTGAATGGGAATATTTTCTATTTATTTCATTTTATAATACGAAAATAGTCCAATTATCCGCCATTCTAGCGCTAAAAATAAACGATACTTTCATTGTTTATTTGCTCGGAAACTTTCTCAAAATTACCAAATATATTATAAAATACAAAAATAAAATACATATATATATATATCTTACAATATTGAAAAAAAACTACAAATAAACTTTTTCTATGTGCTAAATGCTATCCTAAATAAACAATCGCACAAAAAAATAATTTTTCATTGAAAAAGTAATGCAGTTGATACGTTACATGAATAAAAACCTCATAACTTCGAATTTGCATATAAAAGTTACACAAAAACTATTTTCAGTGTATTAAAATTATTTCTATTTACATTTTCATACATTCAGTATTTATTCTAAAAAGTTTTCTGTTATGAAGTCTGTTATTTCATACATTTAATTAAAAATAATTAAATAATATCTATTAATACAATCTTCAGAAAAAATAATGGCCATATTTTCAATGTACATCAAACACCTACGTAACAACTGTGAAATTCGTGAATTTAATAAGCTATTAATGCTAAAATGAAATCAAACTTTGTGAGTGTAAATATACTTTGAAGGGCGTATTCGCTTAGAGAACTTTTAACGATCTCTGCAAAAGTTCTACATATTGTGTTATTTGAAAGCGGTGGGTATTCCTATGGCACTTTAAGTACAATTCACCTTTGAGAAATAAAATAATTTTATATGTATTGTATGATTTACATAAGTTATAATTTTTCTAAAATATACAAAAAAATAATGTCTGTTATATTCATATAATGAACATGTTTCGTTAGTTTCTGTTTGGTTCGCTTCACTTGAGCAGCTTAATTCTCATAATAATAAACTCATACTATAAGTACCTACTCATTTTATACACATAAAATGAAAATATACGACGACTGAAAAGGCAAAGGAGTACAAGCGACTTCACAGTGATTTTGAGAAAAGCGTGCTCAAAGTTGAGCATATATATATATCTATCTACACGTATTAGGAGGTCGAGTGATTTAATGATATATCTCTGTACACGTTCCAAGTTTATTTATATCGTTTTGTCTCCAAATGTTTGAGCGTACATAGAAGCGATCACTGTACACAACTTAATTTCAGCAAAAATGTCACTTTTATCCCTCGACATTTTCAATCGTAATATATATTTATTTATCTCCAATAGCATTCAGATCTGAGACTTGTGCCCATGGTATTTAACTATGTAATAGCTCTATTCTGTGTTGTGTGTGTATCTTACTATTTTTCTGTGTGTCTATGTAACGCTCCAAAACTGCGTTAATATTATATATTCAACAGGATGAAAACTAGTGTATTAATATTATTCTTCATTTCCTATACCAGTGTCTAGATTTGGGTACATCCATCATACATGCTCCTTTATGTACTCGGAACAAAATTTACAGCTCCACAGCCATACTCAAATATAATAATATTTTTTCACAAAAATTTCACGATCAAAAAAAATTTTTTTTTAAATTAAAATTATATTCAAATCCTCTGCGGAACCTTCTCGCTCGAACCGGCCAAATAATTCACCGAGTTGGCTTTCGGTGTCTGGCCGACCTGGCTTTTGGTGTCTGCGTGTAATGGAATATTTGATGACGAAATAACAACGAAACACCGACGACACACATGTACAGGGTGTCCGCGAATTCCCTGCCCATGCTTGCAAGATGCACTGCAGCTCGTTACGGAAAATTGAACTTGCATCTTGTATAGTTTGACCTTTCGCATTTGCCGTTTTCCCCCCATGTAGTAGTTTCGTAGATGTGACCTTTTTTTTGCACACGTATGTATAGTGTTTTGTGGGCTTTGGAGTGCTTTTGACAGATTTAGTCTTGTCATGTGTGCGGACAATGCGCGAATGGGGTTCTTTTTTTTGTATTGTTTTCGATTTTGTCATATATATTTTTTTATAAAATCTAAATCTAACTTAATCCGTTGGATTATAAATTCATTCCTTAATTCAATACAATTGATATGGGTTTATTTTTCTAAGGCGAATCGAGTATTATTTTATCTGGGTCACTAGGACGACTGACTAAGCACCACTAGATAACGAGAACTCTGCAACTTAAATTCACATTCTTCTTTATTGTTATTCGAATTTATTGTACTTGCAGACAGCATTCACATATCATATTTTCAATCATTTTATATATGAACATTTGTAAATATGTATACAATTGCTATTTGTGTCAACCGTCTCATATTAACTGTGTGCAATTCGAAAATACTATGACATGGTGCGTTCTGGAATATGTATATATTTTTTTAAAGTAACCATCAAAAATATATTCATATAAAAATATATATTATTGTATAAAGTACTCTTTATTGGTATTTACGCATTTTTTCTGTCGACTCTTCCAAGCCTGGTTAGTCTTCTGGGAGATTTTGAAAAGATCCTCCTTATGGACTTTTGTCACAGCCGTTAGATAACATCAATTATATCAGAATGGCATCTTTTGGCTTTGTTTTTCAGATAATGAAATGCAAAAAGATGTTCAATGTTCGACATCTAACAGTTTGGAGCTTGAAAAACAGTTCGGATTATGAGATTAATAAGTTTAGGAACAATTTTCGATCATAGTTCCCAGAACTAGTTGTGACGCGATTTTAAAATAAGGGTGCAGTAAAATGATGATTTTGAATTGGATCTGACTATTTTTTTATTAATTTAAAAGCTAAATATCTTATAAATTGTTAGCTATCTAAATCAACTAATTCAAACTTGTTGTAACTTGTAAGAGCGCATAAATGAAATGTATTTCACAACTTTCCGAATGCATCGTGTAGCATGTATCTGGATTCATACGATATTATCCTTCTGGAACATAATATAACCCTGTAATTTACTTTCTGTGCAGTTAGTTCTTCGATCACCAACCTCTAACCTATAACTTATTCAGGCTACACGCGATCAATATACAGGTTAATATATGCAAATCTCTATAAATAATACAAGTTAAAAATCGGGTGATAAAAAAACCCTATTTAAAAAATAAACAGCATGCATAATACACATAATACAACACATACAATTTCGACTCACCGTCGCGAATATCCACTCCGGTGTTCGCGCGATAATACCATAAGGGGTTTATATTCCATTTCGGCGATTCCCATAGTGCGAATAAAAAATAAGGGTCGCCTTTAAAATCGGCGCGCTCATCAAGCTTTTATGAGAGCTTCTTCCAGCCCGGGTCGGGAAATCTCGGGTCGGGAAAAGCGTTCTTCGGAAAAATCGAGGAAAAGCCGTAGAAACGAAGAGTGGAAATCGCGAAAGTGAGCGGTTATCGAGAGGTGCGACGGCATTTTAATCAGTTTTAGCTTTTCCGGTGATTTTTTTTTATCTCGTTCGACTTTTCAAAATGCGAACAATGTCTCGAGAAAGAGGTGCAATTCTTATATGTACATATATGACGATTGAGTTTCGCAAAGGGCATAAGTGACCTTTTTAATAAAAATTCAGTTAAGTACAGAAAATGGTTCTGTATCATATATAGATCCATTTTCTGTACTTTACTCAATATCGATAAAAATAGTCACATGTATTTATGTCTGTATTTAATTGTGTGAAACTAGAGCTGTCGGAGATTTAAGTATATTTATGAATATACCTAGCTCAAATTAATTACAATAATACATGTTTATAATCGATACTATAAGAGTGAATCCCTGTATTCACAGAAATAGTTATTTCGATAGTAATAATTGAATGTTATAACAAAAAGCAATTTGAACACCAGAAAAAGCTTATTCTAATAAAAGTTGAAATATTTGACTTTTTCCTAAAAAGGGGGCTTTTTGGATGTCACTTACATACTGTATTTTGTCAGTTGCATTTTACTGCATTCGCTGAAAAATGCTGAAAGCCAATTTTACTGACATGACGGTACATGACCATGTACGTTATTTTTGAAATCATATAAAATTGTATTTCAAACAAGGTATTTTATAATACAAATAATGTATTCAATGTTCGAAATATATTGAAATAAAAAAAAAACTTTCTAAAACTGTTAGGAAAATATAATAATAATCCGATTTCAATAATGTGCAAAATAAATGAGCGTGCATAGAAGCGATTCCTTGTACAGAAGCGACACTTGTACCCTTTGGCCTTTTCGATTGCCATTTGTAAATCGACTAAATTCTTCTTATATAGCACTATGATCAAAAGTAATAATGATTCTGCCTTGAATGAAAAACTTTCAATAAATAATTAACGAATGGGAAAAACTCGAAGGGAAAGCAATGTTTATTATTATAATCCGATCTCGCAGGAATTTCCCTCGAACGCCGAAGGATTAGGCTAGCGAATGGAGCAGAGATTACTCGTTTAATAATTTAATTTAAAGTGTGAAGCAAATGCGGTTGATCCCCATTCTGTGCCAAAACGCCCCTCTTTCATTTTTGATCAAGGACCCGTCTACCAGAGATTATACGAGAGGGGATGGCGACTTAATTAATGAAACCTTCCTTGTAAATATATGATGACAATTCCCATTATTGTTCTCGGAGTAAATACTTACGTAGTAATTACTTGTGCGCATATATCTATACGTGTGCCTTTGCAGGTACATGTTCGATATATTCCTAATTATATTTTTTTGTAGACAATTCTGATCTTCAGTTGAGTACTCATTGAAATTTCTAATAGTTTATAGTCTTATATCCATCTCTATTTGCCCCACTTTTTGGGGTAAATGTGAAACAGCGTGTTTGTATATTTTTTTAAATTGCATATTGTGTTTGAAAGGAAATCAATAACATACGTTTTAAAGCACAGAAATATTTATAAAATAAAATAAATTTCAATTCAACGTCTTACAAACTAGATAGTATTATATTTGCTATGAAAGTCAATAGTATCTCGATTATCGAAATATGATTATTAATTTTATTCAAAAATTCGCCTACAAATTGATAAAAATGTTCATTGTATTCAAGTGATTAATCGTATATATGTATATGTACTTATGAAGTTGGTTTCTTTTTTTTTCCTTTTTGCTCATTGTTAAACGACATCCCTTTGTTAACAAAATAATACAGACACAATTAAATTTTATGAAAATGGTTGCGATTTCTTTGAGAAACCGTTCGAAGTGATTTTCATAAAAATTCACAAAAGCTTACGTTTTTTGAACGATTGCCGCGTTTCGCTTTGATGTCAATAAAGGAAATATCGCTAATTAACACAGTTAAAATCGCTACGATGAGTTTTTTTCGACATCATTAACAAAGGGTTGAAAATATATAATTACTTCAAAATTAAATAATATATTACTTAACTTATTATAATTACTGTGAATTAATTATTTGCCATATAAAACGAATTCGTAGATCTATTTGCAAAAAAAAATTTGCTTATTTTCCTAAATAATATACAATCTAATACAAATATACGTGATATAATGAAATACATATATTTCATTTAAAAATCACAAACTGATAACTTTTTCGATTTAAGAATTGGTGACTTCGTTTCTTTTCACTTTGCGACACTTTTGTTCTTCTTTCGTTCCGGCGGAAGATTTAACAGAATCTCTTCGAATTTTTATCTTCATCAAGTTTGCGTAAATGAACGGCTTTACATAATGAAGCTGCGGTTTACATAATCTTGTTTCACGAACGGTTTCCACGATTCACTTTTATATCACACTCAAAAAATACGAACATACAACGCTACACAAACGAAATGTATAATATAAATCATAGGTGACCATACGTCCCGTTTTCGTCGGGACAGTCCCGTTTTTTTGTTTTGCATTTGTTACGCTTTTCCGGATCACGCACTTTTTGTACGTTGTAAGATGTTGAATTGTGGATGTTCATAATCTTATATCTACAATTCACAAAAAAATCTAAATTAATATTTTAGAAGTAGAGTACACTAAAATCCGGTCTTTTCACCTCTGGTTTAAGAATTAAACTAATTTAAGCTCCACGTGGTCTCTCCAACTATGAGTTATCAAAATCTGGGGGATAGAGATGGATGTATGAATTGTTGTACAAACTCTAATATGTTTGTCTTTTTCACCTGCTATTTTGACAGCTTATAATTGGAAAGATCGCGTATACTTTAAATTGGTTTTATTCTCAAACCAGAGGTGAAAAGACCGGCCCTAAGTCCTTCAGCTATGATCTATCGAAAAAGGTACGGGACAGAGACAAACATAGTATATACAACAATACATAGATTTTTTTTTCGCCTTTAACCCAACATTTTCATATCGGGATTTAGGATTAAAAATTTCGCCAAAGATTATAATTATAGACCCAATACTTTCATTAAAAACTTTTTTCACACAGCGAATCGAAACTAACCCCCACAATAACAAACGATACTCACGAAAAGAACTTTCCAACAACGCATACACTTTCACTCACTGTGTATCCGGGATCCTCTTTTTCATTACTTGTGCAAGCATACACACAACTGCTCACTGAATTCACCGTTTTTCACACCTCTCCGACACGACGCCCTCTGTTGAGATTCGTCGGCGAACCGAAGGGTTGAAAACCGGGTTTGTTCGTGTCGTAGGATTCAATCGCTCGGTGGGCGGGTGCTTGTCTTCTGGGTGCTATTAGCAATTCAAATGCGCTTCGTCTGCCGCAGACAACGGACAGGAGCTTCCTGAAACACCCCTTCGCTGAGAAGGGGTTGAAAAATTCGATGGGGGGCTTTGGTATCGATGTGCATCTGGAGATGGATTTGGTGGAAAAGCGCGGAGTTTAAGTTTCGGGGGTACGTTGTGCCGAATGATATTAGTTTTTAGTTGAAAGAGATAGCAATACTGTGTGAATTGTCAGTGTCATAAGAATCGTTTGTATGTATGTTGAGTGAATGGATGTGTATCTGGAAATTAATTAGTTAGGAGAAGGTGAGATTTGATGTTTCTGGGGTAAGTTGTGCCGAATGATAATAGTTTAGTAGTTAAAAGAGATATCAATATTACGTGAATTGTCGGTGTGTTTCGAATCGTTTGTATGTATGTTGATTGATTGGATGTGTATCTGGAAATTAATTAGTTAGGAGAAAATGAGATTTGATGTTTCTGGGGTAAGTTGTGCCGAAAGGAATTAGTTTGTAATAAAAAGAGAAGCGATACCATATGAATTGTCTGTGTCTTTCGAATCATTTATATGTATGTATGTACATGCTGAATGATTCTGGATATTGATTAGATGGGAGATAGTAGGACTCAAGTTCCGGGGGTAAGTTGTTCCGAAAGATATTAGTTTGTAATAAAAGGAATATAGCAATACCGCGTGAATTGTTGGTGTTATTTGTGTTTATTTGATTTAGGTGACACCTATTGATGGTTTATCTTTTTATCTGTGTCACTTGGTGTTAAGTGAAATGTTTATGTCACCTTAACCCTTATGGGCTGTGCTGCTTATGGCCAATATAGGGTTGGTCTAAGGGCTAACCACCTCTTATCGGAAAATAATCTGAAGTTGCAAAACCGCTGAGATCTGGAGGCCAGGATTTGATTTGAACTGAATCAGCAATAAATTATATCCCATGAAAGGCATAATAATAGCATCGGGATTTTCAAAACTTCATTACATTTTACAAAATTTAATTTAGCAAAATTCAATATTTTTGGAATTAATTAATTAAAATTATTCACGTCAGAGATCAGTGAACCATTATATTATACACATATGTATAATATTATTTTTAATCACTCGGATGTTATAATTAGAATAATCTCAACTAATTGGTGACTTAACTCATATGTGTATTAATTATTTTAATGCTTCAGTTAACATCCAAATTTAGGAAACTGTGATAATAAACGTATGATATAACTATAAATAGGTACATATAGTATGTATATTGTATACAAATACATATTACATATCAGAAAATATAATCATGTACTGAGCTTACCTGCGACCACTAGCAGGTTAGCGCAGTTACTACAGCTAATTTGTTAAATTTACGACAATAATTATATCCTTTAATATTTCACAATAACGCACACACGTGTACCAACATACGATATTTTTATTTAAAGGCTTAGCGTAAAAAAAATCGCTTAACGATTACGAAACTACCACACTTAATCTAAATGCGACACCATAAACGTGCCAGCTTAATAAAATTTATCGCAAAAATGCGATGGTAATTCAATAAATGTCGCATGAAAATAGAGCGACATTTTCTGATTACAAGTTCAGGAGAGTGACACAATGACGGTTTTATTCTTGAAAGAAGCTTGAAAATATTATATTAGGCATTTCCTAATTGGAAATATATGATCAATATGAGGCTTTATGTTTAAAATTATATGTAATATTCTTCATTTGTTTTATTGTTGATGAAATATTCTATAGAATGTTATGAGATTTTAATAGGAACCAAAATATTTTACATGGATCAATAGTTTAGTCGAAAAGGAAATTTTATTAATGTATTAATCCTAATTCAACAAAACTCGTTCGATATTTTTTCTCAACTTCACACTTAATGGAGTTTGTCACTATTAACTCTAAGCGACTCAAATAGTGAATCTTTTTTTTTATATTCTCATATTATAACTTGATAATTAAAATAAAGAGATTAAAACTAAAATAAAATAACGAACGAGAAAGCACTCACAGAGCAACCCACATACACAAAAATCGATTTGGCGATAATGTCGACAACTTTTCGAGCTTTCCATAAGAGCAGTAAAGCTTCAAAGTAACGACCGCGAAGTGCCACGAAGGGAAAAAAAGTAACCAGACGTTATGTTATAGAATATATCACTAAACACACGTATAAAAACATAACCGAAGAAAGCAGAAATGGTTAAATATTACGGCCTTAATGCGCGACGAAAGTTCGAAACTTCACCGTTATAGTGCGGTCGCCATCGACGGTTAACTTCAACGTTCTACGAACCGAAAGGGAGAAAACCTCGTGTTTAATATATTAAAAATGAAAAAAATGTGTTATATATGCAGCATTATATGAAGACTGAAAAGGCCAAGGGGTACAAGTGACTTCGCGGTGATTTCGATAAAAGTGCGTTCAAATTTGACCACGTACCTACACGTATTAGGAGGAGGTTGAGTGTTTTGTTAATATTATATATCTCGGTGCACATTCCAAATTCATTTATATCCTTTTGAAACCAAATATATGAGAGTACATAGAAGCGATTCTTGTACATAACTCAATTTCGACAAAATTGGCACTTGTACCCCTTGGCCTTTTCAGTCGTCATATGAAATATATAGCCTATGGAACATTTTAGATTCGATCGAATATCGATTGTTTTTTCTTCGCTCTAATTTCGATTCTAATTGTAAGATAGAGTCGTTGTATTTTTGTTAAATTCAAATCCTATCCCCTACGTTTTTCTTGATCAAAATCGAACTCGTTTATTGAATCAATTGACTTTTAAATTTCATAATGTATCGAAAATGTAAAATTAGACTTTAAAAAGAATGAAACTTCTTTGTTTATTCAACGAATGAAGATAGCATTGTTTTCGTTCCTTGAAAGATTTCACAATATCTACTTTTTTTATATTAGTTTATATTAATAAAATCAATTACATGTCAATAACAAACGAATAATATGTATATTTTATACTCGTAATATTCATGCAAATTGAAAAAATATAGACACTGTATTATATTACTTAATTATTTATAATACAATAATTAAAAGTTTGTAATAGTTTATCTGTTTACATTAAATTCTTTGAAAATTAATAAAATAGATATGATAAAATATATTTTCAATATTTATACTATTTTCATTAGTATACATATTCGTGAAAATCTTTAGACATGTTATTCAAAATGCTTTCAGAGGCATCTATAGAAAAATTTTAAAAACTGTACAATAAATACGGTGATCGTCTTTTTCGTTTTTATTCAATTTATCTGAAATTTTTGTATCGAACACAATTGTATAATTTTCAATAAATGTTAAAACATCAAAAATGGAAATGAACTCTTTGTGATGGAAACAAATGAATTGGTTGTTTTGAAATTATTCGCGCAATTTATTATTCTTATATTTATAACATAATGAGGGTCTATCTTTTTACTCGTTATATTATAATTCTGAGTTTTTCTGTTAAATTTGTCATTTTTCAAAGGAAAAAGGATCGGTAATGAATATGATTAAAGAAAAATAAGAGTAGTCTAATTCATAAATGGTGAAAACTTTTCCTAAAACAAGCAATGACGCATTTTTAATTATAATATTTTGGTTGTAGATTAAATGTGATAAGTATTGTCATATCGTTTTATGTGTAGAGATAGGATTAGTGAATCGTTTGAAATTAACAAACGATGTTTGTGTCGTCACTTTCATCTATCATATTAATTAACAAAATTTTGCACAGTTTCGCATTTTGGATGAATATGTTAATTAATGATAATTTTAGCAGTATTTCTCAATTCAAATAGTCATGAAACACATTATAGAAATGTGTATCATATAAAAACACACATTCATGTATAATTATTGTAAATACACGTGACGTAGAGTGAATAATTTGTAAATAGATGCCTACTAATTTATTTGTAATATTAACTATTATTATACCTACGTTTATACTCAATTTTAATTTATCAAATTATACATCGACACACTTAAAATTGAGGAAAATACTCAGAATTTTTTTCTATAAATGTGGAAAAATTCATCTAAATGGGAACGTGCAAAAAATAAAATAATTCAACAAATACCCGGATTAAAAATTCCAAATCGAAATGATTTGTTTCTACAAATACACTCCTACCTCTAATAACGAACTCTGAAAATTTAAAAAATTGTCGATCTTAATTTCAAAATAACTCTCATACAAATGAAGGGACGTTGTAGAAAAACAATTTTGGACTGGTTTTTCGATTTACTTTTTACAGTTAACTTACATCGAAACCCCATAAACAGTTACACCACCCCAAATCGAAACAAAAGTTTAATTAAAAGCTTTAAAACTATCGATTATATACTAAACACTATCAAAATCGAATCAAAATATTACCTCAGTTCGATTTCGACAGCACCTACGATATTAACT
This sequence comes from Cheumatopsyche charites, assembly GCA_024721215.1. Classification (NCBI taxonomy): domain Eukaryota; kingdom Metazoa; phylum Arthropoda; class Insecta; order Trichoptera; family Hydropsychidae; genus Cheumatopsyche; species Cheumatopsyche charites. The sequence goes on from CM045587.1 coordinate 4,517,145, forward strand.
TTAGTATGCATTTGACGTCTTTGAACTTTTGTACCGCTTCAGAGCACAGTACCTATTCGTGAGGTTTTACGGTAGCTGTATACAATTTTCGTGAAATTATTTTTTCATGAACAATTGATTTTAAGATTTACAACGCGCCGACACGTGAATGAACCAAGGCGCGGTCCCAAACGTGTGCATATTTAAAATAATCCCAACCGCACCCTTATTAAACGACCCCAATAAATATGGCACGTGTATGAATGTTCGTGATTAACAGAAATTATCGTTTGCGACATAACGTAATATAGCGACACGCGAGTCGAAAATTAAATGCAATCGTGCCTTTAACTGCGTTTTCATTTTCACCGATCTGCTGACAAATTTGAGAGTAGTATGATGACTGAAACGGCCTAGGGGTACAAGTGACATTTTCGATGAAATTGAGTTATGTACGGGAATCGCTTCTACGTATGTATTTGGTGGCGAAATTAAATAAACGACTTGGTACGTGTAACGAGATATATCATCGAATCACTCGACCTTATTCTATTACATGTACATAGGTGCATTCTCAACTTTGAACATGCTTTTATCGAAATCACCACAAATTCATGTGTACACTTTGACCTTTTAATGCACAAATATTAGCATGATCTGACCTTAAATGGAATCAGAATCGTTATTTTACTGTAACCTTCTTAAGAGATCGCATCACGGCTATCTTTTGACTCTCATAACTCTCATATCTGACTTTCAGACTCCAAACTGTCAAATGTCAAACATTTTCCATCTTCTTTTTATCTCTAAGATGAAAATCGTCGCTAAATGATGTTATTTTGACATATTTCGAAGTTTCCAAGCGACTGTGATAATATTATAAAAGGAGGATCCCTTCAAAGCCTCTTAGAAGCTATACTAAGCTTGAAAAATTAAAAGAATATATTCAGATACTCATAGAAAGCATTTTAAAGAATTCAATTTTTCATGCACTTATTTTTTGTAGTTATATTTTATAAAACATTTTAACGACTTTAGAATACACGGTTTATGTATTTGAAGAGGGTTCATAACTCTATCGGTTTGATATCATTAATTTCTAAATGATGCCTGCATATGATTAAAATTTATTTCTAAAACTGAACGTGAGTCTGTGCTTCTAATTAAAGTAGTTACTTATTATATTTTTTTACTCTATTCAAAAAACATTATGCAAAGAAGCTTCATAAAACCATCAGCGGAGATTCGTTTCGATGTTAATAATTAATTAATTAATTCGAGAATAAGTGAACCCCGACATAATTAAAATTTGTCCGTAAAATACGTTAATATTTATAACATTGAAGACGTCATTCGTTGTATATGTGCTTGAATTCTTCGAAATATGATCGATCAATAAAGACAAAGTAAGGAGGCCTTTGAGAATTCAACCTAACGTGTGACAAATTGAAGACAGATATTGATAGCAGAAATACTGTTCGGGGATTTTATTTTGGTGAAATTCACAAATATTTACCTTGTTTATACGTGACATATTTTTTAATTGTTGAGCATCGCTGCAATTGGGTTAGTAGTACTGGATATTCATTATAACAACAAATAAACTGCCATCATATTTATAATATACATGTTTGTATAATATATGAATATTAATCTATTGTAGAAAAATGTTATACAGGTATATTAAATACAACTAATTATTTTAATTGTGTTGTATTAATATATATTTTGCCATTTTTGAATTGCAATTCTAATTCTACAAATAGATATTCCTTTTCAAATTGAAGTGAAGTTAAGCATTGGCTCGATCTTAGTTTTTCCCATAAATAAAACAGCAAACCCTCAATCAATATTTAGTTTTCAGTGTTGCGTCACGCTCTACCCATTTTTCTATTTATATAAAATTTTTGGTATCTTCATTATTGAATATAAACCTCTGGAGTGTGTAAACATTTATGTATTTAATTTTCTTAAAATATTATATCATGTATATTCTTTCATTAATATCACATTTTTATTTTGATTATTGTATTGTATATAATATATTTCAAAAAGGAAACACACCTACATTTTTTTAAATTCATAAATTGAAATTATTTCAATAGCGCATGTATATTTTACAAATTAAATTTTCGAACTTTTTTCGTGGAAATATATTTATAATAAGTATGAAAAAAGTTTGCTTATAGCAACATAAGGTCGAATTGCAATTTAACTATGATAATGAACTAACTCACTTCATAACATCATTACGAATTAACATCGTGCATTTGACACCGCTTGTAAATTAGTTTTCATAAATACATACAAACGAAAACATACAAATGTTTCAGTTAAATTATTATCATCAGTAAAATTATGATACACTTACTAAAATACGAATGTTGAAAATTACGTAAATAAACAGTATATTAACTTTACCTAACCCCATCTCATATTAATATATGTAAATCTTTATGTTATGAAAAATTTATTCTTGAAAATTAAACGATTTTTCAATCTTACTGATTACATGTATTTTAGATTTTGTATTTAAAATAATAACATTTTTTTTTCCATCTTAAATTGATAGTTCATTATTATCCAATTGCAAAAATACATATTCATTTTGTCTGTGAGCTCGATATTGGTGGTTTTTAATTAAACACAGTTAAATTACGATTCCACTATATTGCATAAAATATATTTATCAAACGCTGGAATGTAAATGGTCATTGAACACGTACATCTCATATTTTTAACATTTCACATAGGTATGAATATTTAAAAGGTTCACAATGAGCGTGACTTATCTCGTTTTCCAGAAGCACTCGATTTTTGTTTTGTCAAATTTAAAAACTGTTCGAGGTTGCATTAAAAGTGTCACAGAATTGATTTTTTGCATTAAATTATTATCGTATCTCAAAATCCCAGAATTAATTCAACATTATCGAACTAAAGTGAGAAATTCAGGCGGAAATGCGAAACATTTACCTAAAAGATTGATCTAAAATTTTTTTTATTAAAAAATGACAAAAGAATGTATTGACAAATAAAAATTAATATGCTGTTTCGGGAATCTTAAGTCAAGACTGCCATTTTTGGCATCAATTCAATGAGGCTTTTGCGTTTGTTTGCAGTTTTCATTCTCAAGATAACGCCTCAATTTCGGAAAATGAACTTTTCCATCGTAGCTCAAATAATTTCGGTAAGGCGATTTATTCAGATTTTCCATTTGTAAATATCGACTCATGCTATATGTAACTGATGTATTCATAATACATACCCTTTAATATAATCAATGTTATGATATTAAAATGAGAAAAAATGGAGAATTTTTCACGTGATCGTTATGTTTATTTTATTCGTATTTTTTAAATGGAATAAATACATACCTACTGGAGCAAATAATAACGAGCGGGATATTTTCTGAAATTATTCATAGATAATCAAAAAAACATATTATACTGTTCATGATTGCATAAAATTTAATAGCACAGACGCAAATTTGATGGAAAATCATCAAGAATTGTCTCTGAAAATTTAATTGAATGACAGTGAAAAATCTTATTCGATCTAAATCAAGTTGTGTTTCCGAGAAGATTAAATGGAAAATATAAGCTTCGAATATCAAATATTGAATATTTTAATATATAATTGAATGGTTCCCATAATCATAAAACCCGAATTTTTGATTGTTAGTTACACGACTCAAATGTTAGTCGATGTTTTTTTCCCATTTACAATTTAAAACATGCTAATGATAGGAACTGTCATTTCTATAAGAAAAAAACAACAATTAAGACCCAAGTTGAGTAACTTACGATTGAAATTTCAGGATTTATACCTTTATATAACAATCATATTTGCTTATTCATGACAATACAGTCCGAATGGAACCTGAATTTCCACTCTTCAGCAGTTTCTTAACCATAGGATCTTTTTTTCATATACCTACTCACTATTATCTAGCACAAAAGTCAATCAATTCGTCGAATAGAAGCCCTAATCGCCGATAGATGCCACCCAAATCTTCTGGTATAAACATCCAAATCATCCACACATTACATAGACAAGCTAAATTTATTATTTTGTACAACAGTAATTCCCTAAAACGTTTGGCATGCTTTCCTCATGTAATTTCCACACCCCTTATTCAATGACTTTTTCAAACTAATAAATTGGTGCATAAAAATAAAAAAAAAATGAATTCGCCATTTTGAATTTGAAAAAAGTCGTATGAATCCTATGTTGATGTTATGGAAGGATTATTATATTCAATTGAAATAATGACCACTTTTTTCACCTTTTTTCAATCCATGAGAATGATACTGTACTTTCGCCTAGCTCGGTTCGATTTTTTCGTACTTCGAGGCGAAAATATATAATAATACGACATAAATCGAACCATAATACTTTAGCTTTGGATACATCGTGTTATCGATCCTCTCGCAGCTTTAGTGGCCGATATCGAAGCGCATTCGTCCGTTCACAAAAAGCGGTCGATCTTCTTAGCCGCAATTTACCGCTCGACCTTTAAACTGACCGGAAACCCGTTACTCTTTTGTGTCCCAGCGAGTTCCACTAGCACTATTCTAGACCTGTAATATGGCACTCTAATGCACACCCTATAACGTATCCTATCTATACATATATCATGACTGAAAAGGCCAAGAGGTACATGTGACTTTGCGGCGATTTAGAAAAATGCGCGCTCAAAGTTTAGCTTGTACCTGCATGTACTTGGAGGATTGTCTTAAATGTATTGATACATCTAAAAAATAGATTAGGGCCGAATATACTTAGTTGTATGTTGATAATAGTAAAAGGAAGATATGTTCTCTCAAATTTGTCAAATTGTTAAATATTTAAGTCTCGAAAATTCATGAGTAAAATTGCCTAAAAGCTCTAGCAATGATTTAAGTGTGCTTTTTTCAAAATAGATTTATGCTTCGTCAATACAATATTATATTTATCAAGCAAAAAAAATCCGATCATTCAAATTGTATGCTGTTTAGAAAGAAAATACCAATATAAAAATTAATTTCATGCGAACAAAACATTTATAAATAATGTTTTAAATCAAATGTTTCGAAGCTCATTTTTAAAAGTGGATGAAATTTCATCTTGAATCTTGAGATTCGTTCGCATGTAAATTTCGACAAATAGAGACGTGCAAAATAGAGAGATTTTCAATTTTATTTTAACGTTTCAGCTCGCTTCAGGTACTTTTGGCTTTCGACCGGAATGTAAATTTTAACTTCACTCGGTAATAAAATAAACCGTTCTCTATATTACACGATTTTCTGACTAATCAAATTGTGCTTTTTTGAAATTGATTTCAATTCCTATTTCTATGAAGATGAAAATCAATCGATCGCATAATTTAGTGCCGATTTTATTTAATTAACATCTCACTGTCAAAATCCGTCTCTATTCCACAAAATTTTGACAGTTCATAGTGAAAGAATCGACTGTAAACAAGGCAAACGAGACATATCGATACAGTTATACAGAGACAGAAAGAGAGATATAGCCATATAAACGTGTCTTGTTCGTCAGATCAAGTTAGCCTCGACTCGCTCATAGTTCGAATAAGGCTTAACTCTCAAGTTAGTTGACTAAAGCAGTGAAAAGACCATTCTTTAATCGATTGCATAACGAAAGCATGCATCGTCGTTCTGAAAATCCATAATGAAACTAGGCAACATCTTGTCGCAGCGTGGATAAACGAGGTAATCTTCGATTTGAACGATCGCTTAGCAACGTTGAATTGCTAAAATTAATATCATCAATTTCAATCTCACCCATTCTCTGTTCACCGTTGATTTTTTCACTATTCTTAAGACGTCAGAAACTCAAAAGCGTGTTTGTTTCGTGAGACTCGCGATTATACCAAACTTCTTTGTGCTGATGTACCTACATTGTTTGTTGCTCGATTACTTCGAATCTAATCAAATCAAAATAAAACAGGCATTGAATAATCTATGTTTAGTCTGAATTGTAAAAACATATCAATTTCATCAAATGAACGTGTATTCATTGTATTGTTTGAAATGCTAAACGTGTAATATATCGGTTTACCTACGCAGCATAATCTATATTATAAATACGCTAACGATGCTCGAAATTTTCAGACACGGCTGTGGCTCGAACCCGCGCCTGCAGATTATTAACCCACCGTCCACGCTCTGAGCCACAGGTCGTAATTACGGAACTGCATCGTTTAACATATTTAAGACGTACAATCTTTTTTTTATTTGACACATAGATGGCAATACGAATTTGATTAATTCCGAACTATTTTGATACACATGCGCCTACTGCTAGTATATTATAATTATGTTATAATTTCACAATGAAAGTAATAGGTACATGTCTTATAATTTATATTATAAATACGAATATAAATATCATGTTTGAATATTAACTTCAGATCGAAACATTATACATACATATGTATGCCTATCCATATTTTCATTTATCCCTCAAAGTAGGTATCATACGTTTGAAGATAATCCTATATATAATATCTTGGTATTTCCACGCGATCTCTGAAAATATGAGAATCAACAATGTGAATTCTATTTTATTTCGCTCTCATCGTTTGATAAATAACTTACAAAAATCTTGTGAAAAATTTCTCTAAATATAAAAAAATACAACATTAAATTATGCCTTAAGAGTTTATATAACGACTGAAAAGGCAAAGGGGTACAAGTGACATTTTCGCCGAAATTGAATTATGTACTGGAATCGCTTCTATGCACGTTCATTTATTTGGTGGCAAAAGGATGTAAACGAATTCGGAACTTGTGACGAGACATATCATCAAATCAGTAGACCTCCTCCTAATACTCGTACATGTAATTGATGGTCAACTTTGAACGCGCTTTTCTCGAAATCACCGCAAAGTCATTTGTACCCCTTGGCCTTTTCAGTCGTCATATATGTATAAGGTTATATTCTCGTCACTGTACAAAATTTCATCAGACTTTCTTAAAATTAAATAAATCAAGCAATACCGCATGCGTTGACTATGTTTCTCGATATCAAACAATTTAAGCACTTTAGTCTGAAATATTCAACAAAAAAATCATTGAGGAATAGTTCAATTTATCTAATTTAAAGAACACGCTACGAAATTATTCCCAAAAACCAACCCGACAAAGTTATGATCCATCACCTTTAATGACGAATATCAAACTACGTATACATACATATTAATGAATACATATGTAACGTACATATAATACAATTTAAAACAGCTGATCAAACAAGAGACAAGCCAAAACAAAACCGGCCAATTGAAGCATCAATCAAAAGATGTCACTGCTAAAATCTCACGCTACCCTCGAATATCGACTAATGATTAATTTGTACGCAGACGCGCATTCGACCTCAACCCTTCGACGGGAACAACCCTCGACATCCCCGGTATTACATCACGCTTATACCATCCGAATAACAGGGGTGTTATCGCACTAACAAGGATCGCTAATCGCATATTAGTCAGCACATTAGCAGTTTTCGAATCAGCTCAATTTCCCGCCTTTTTCCTCTCGCAGACACTTCCTGGATAAATAAATTACGCGCGTTCCGCCAATGCGACTAATTTCCTTCTTTCTGCTTTCGGTTCTTATTGTTATATATTTTATTTCATATACGTTGTAATGTGTCATATTATCCGTTGAAACGACGAAAAGAAGTGCACTTATGAATTAACTGGTTTTATTGCAGCAAAATAGCTCTATTTCCAAGTAGAATTTCCAAAATAACATAATTTTCATATTTATTAACTATAGCATAAGATTTAGTTCATTAATGGGAACGGAAAAATAAAATGTTTCACTTTAATAAAAATAACTTACAATGAGTCTCTAGCAATGTCGAATCACAGAAGTTTGTTTTTAATGAAAATACCGCTAATGTTTGATACAATTTATATTGTTTAATTAAATTTTCGATATATATCTAACATTTGGTACTAAATGTAAGTGAATTTTATACTACAGTATTTGATAAATTACATACCTGCACTCTGTATTTGATATGCTTTTAATATCTATATATGACATAACAGTACCTTGTTTACCATATGATTTAATCCGATGTTTTCTCGCATTCGGGGAATTTTAATCATTTCGTAACCGACTTAGTTATACAAAAAGCAAATGTAATATAAATCTAACTATATAATATTGCTATTCTGTGTACTCGTGTGTGTATCTGTCTGTGTGTCCAGTGTAACGCTCGAAACTGTAACAAAACAACTAAAAAATTACACGTTAAGGACCGAATTATTTTTTTATAAAAATCGGGTAAAAGTACATTACAAAATATGAAGTGAGGAAGTTCAAACGATTGTGTTCACATTAAAATGCATATTTTGAATTCTGATAAGCGATTTTTTCATCGCCAAAACATTGAGCCCGAACTAATCGGCAATAAGTCAAAGATAACTTTAAAAAAATACAAATTTTCTCAAACCACACATGCGTCGATATATTCAACGTGTCGATCCCCAGCAACCGAACAATTCCAATATTTTTCCTGCGCATACGTATATCGCAATTTCCAAAAATAAAACGAAACCCCGCCGAAAAGATAATACCCGTCATTCCATTCGCACATAATATGTGAGATCATTTCGCGAAACGTGCAATTTTGTATTCGTGGAGCTGATAAAGACCCGCTAAAGCCTCGAAGCGAAAAGAGGCCCCGACAATAATACTTTTCGCGGACAACAATCTCTCTCGCGAAAATGGGAAAAGTGAACGAGGGAAATTTTGCACTTTTGTTGTAAATGTGCGTTTCGTAATTACGCGCTGCGAAACGTCAAATGCTCCCCGTTTGTGCTTTTAATATCGAGGATCGTTGGACGCAAAGCGGTTGTTTGTTAGTTTGGAAATATAAACGAATTAAATAATGTTAGGTTAAGAGATCGTGATCGAGGATCGTTTTTTTGCGAATTGCTTTGTGTCGAATTTGACGGTATTTTGTGGGGAAAATACATGGCTACATATTTATTCGGAATGAGATTAGTTTCGTTCGTATTTAACTATATTAGTTAATTAATAGTTAATTCTCGCATGATTTCAATTACATTTTAAAGATTTTTATGAATGAAAGTTTTCCTTAAAAATCATCCGGTCTATGTACATAGATGTCTCTGAAAATTACATAACATCACCAAGATGTTAATATATTATAATATAAGACTCACTCAATAGTTTTTTTTATTGATAAGGTCTAAATTTCAAACATACGAAAATTTGTAACACTTCATATAATATAATCGATGGTAAGGAAACCCAATTCGCCTTACTAACCATATAATTCAGAACTAAAATGCCTCCGGAAGAGAATATTTGTAATTAATCGAACTCGTCTATACATGTTGAACACATGACTAACATGAACCTTACCACTATTTTCATAAATTGTGTAATTATTGTTTTGATTAATATATGTTTTGAACGCTAATATCCGAGAATTCAGTCTCAGAATTACAAAAAACAATGTTTCTATTTGATCCAACACTTATGTATTAAGCCTCTATCTTGAATATTAAAAAATCGAATGACAAAAACAATTTTGCTGATATTTTAGCTTCTACACTACGTAAAAATTTAATTCTGATATCTAAACATCTTCTAAACATGCGTGAGTTCGATTCCTATCTTGGCGAGAGCCACATGTCGTTTTTCTTAATTGATATGGAGACTCGGTCATTTCTTTCGAATGTTTGGATTCATTTGATTCGAAAAAAGTGTTAATTTAACGCTATACGAAACAACTCCCCAAATTATCATCACGTACACCTTTCATATGTTTTGATTAAATTCGAACTATTCCTATGTGCACTAACTTACTCTTCAGAGTAGTCTTGCCTAATGGCCAAATAGTCTTCACTATATAGTGAATGATATTAATTAATGATGATCTAACTATATTAGAGCGCTATTGTGTGTGTATGTTTATCTGTGTGTCTGTGTGTCCATGAAACGCTCCAAAACTGCGTTGATATATTCAACGGGTTGATTGCTAGTTTATGATAATTGTGTATAATTGGGTAAAAATTACCTGTATAATATAAAAATATAAAAAAGGACAAGGAGTACAAGTAACTTTGCGGTGATTTCGAGAAAAGCGCGTTCAAAGTTGACCATGTATTAGGAGGAGGTCGAGTGATTTAATGATATATCTCGGCACACGTTCCGAATTCATTTATATCCTTTTGCCACCAAATAAATGAACGTGCATAGAAGCTATTCCTGTGCATAACTCAATTTCGGCAAAAATGTCACTTGTATCCTTTGGCCTTCGTCATATAACATTACGTATTGCGTAAATCGACCTATATTGGATCAGTACGAGATCTCCGAACGTGCCAACTATGCTGAATCGAGCTATATCTATAGATATGCATGAATTATAAATTCAACGATAGTAAACGCAGCCCAACGACACCGCCGAGATATTGGCTCAATTTCCGTCTTAACGATCCGTCGTAATTAGGCACGTGTCGATCCGTTACGTTATCATCGCCGAAGAGCGTCGTTATTGCGAACCCACATCGTTCGCAGAGTGCCGCGTTTACTGCCTGATTGTATGCGGTTTTAAGGCGCCTTCACACGAGCCGAATTTTCATCGTAGGACCGAAAAGTCCCCTGGGATTTTAGGTCCGTGTGCCGCGTTTTTGAATTTTCATCCTGGGACCAAACTGGGGTGACCTGAGTCCCGAATCGCCTGGGATTGTGTCGAATTTTACGTCCGTTTCCCATTCAGATACGTGCAATTATATCCTGGAAAATGTATCGAAAGGGGATTGGTTAAAGTGTCCCCGTTGAGGACTTTATATTCATAAGCAAACTTCAAATCTTTGCAGTTCGATAGTTTTTTTTTTTTAAGCTACGAAGCTTGATTAATATTTAAAAGTTTTATTTGACAATGTTATTAGTTATAGAAACATATTTTTTCAACAGTTGGAAGTTTTTTGACGACTTCATTGTAGAAAGGACAACTCGTTATCGTCGAATCGTTCAATTCTTAATATTTTTTTCTAAAATTCCCTTTTATTTCTGATCAACCTTCGTATCTTGATATGACTCGTCAAATGCTAATGGGATGATGCACAAAATTCGGAAGTTTCAGAGTATTTCAATTTTCGGGATTCGTGAAAATTTACTGGAATTTCTATCAACTTAAATATTGAATATTTTCGTTATAAGAGATTAATTCTGGAGGTATTCATTCAAAAGGTTTTCCAAATCACTTCAAATTGAAAATAAATATTATAAATATGAACTTACATGCCAAGACAGCTTAATTTAAATATCCTTCCAAAAGCCCACTGGCAAATCAAAATATGCACCTCATTGATATTGACTAGATGTATCTTATCTTAAAAAGCGCTACAGTTTTTTTTATCATATTTTAACTATAGAAACTTCCAATGAAACACTAAAGGCCGATATTTCACATTTTGTAACGCACTAGTTAGTTTTTTGCTATAGTTCGATAGTTGATAAATATCGAACTCTCTATAACAGGCTAACAATATTGTTATGATGAGTAAAAAGACTGATCTTTAATATGAACTTTTTCAACTGAAGTATTCGATACAATTATTTTTTGAAAATACACTCAAAATAATCGCCTTTTATATTTATGTTTATATTTATATTTATATTATATACTATATAGTGAAGACGTTAGGAAAGAATACTCCGAAGAGTAAATTAGTACACATAGGCGTCACTAAATAGTTCAAATTTAATGGAAACATATGAAAGGTGATGATCATTTGCGGAACCGTTTCGTAAAGCACAATCAAAACTTTTTTCGAATTAAACGAATCCAAACATTCGAAAGAAACGACTGAGTCTCCATATCAATTTCATAAATTAAGAAAAACTACATGTGACTCTCACCAAGATAAGACTCGAAATCACGCATCCCAAGTATTCTGAATCGACACGACATTCACAAACACTTCATACCGCTGAGCTATCGGCTGGCTTTTAGACGCAATATTCTGAAATATCAAAGTCAAATTTAAAATATTTCAATACAAATTAAATTTTGGATTCGGAACCGAAGCGTTGCGGTTGTTCCGAAAGCGTACAGTGGGCCCTCGAAAAAACGAAACATTTTCGTCGTTCTTGAAAATCATCAAGTCGATATTGTCCGCTTTGCATTTCTGGGCAGGGGTTAATTTCCGTCGGAAGTGCGCCCCCGAAGCTCGATTCCATCTTTGCCCCTTATTTAATAAACGAAACAGATATTCCGAATCGCAGATGGGTTTCGGTATTTGCATACAAATATAATAACGGCGAGTTGTCCGCGTCTGCGCCTCGTTAGGTCACTTTTGTTCGTGGAAAACCTTTTCTAATTTTCCGGTTCGGCTTCTGTATCTCGCTCTGAGGGATTTTCGGGGTGTTGCGACAAGGAAGTGGGCCACTTGGAAATTTTAGTCGATTTTAAGATAAAAACATATTTTCTGTTTGGCTTTTAAGTGGTTTCGTAATCATGTTTTTTTTTTTTTTGTTATGGATGATTAGCCCATAGAATAATTATAAACTGAGTGAAGTCAATCACTTCATCGAATAGATCGAACAAGATGAGACATAAAAATAGGTAGAAGTATCGGCTGCTGATATATGTCACCCGAATCGATCGGCATTAGTATGCAAATGATAAGAATTGACACGTCAAATCGAGTCGAGAGCATTCAAGATTCCGTTTCTTAAAATTTTAATTTTTCGAATCAAATAGATTAAGATTATAAGATCAATCAATTCATTAAAAAAACAACGTGTAATTCTCTCCATAAACTGAACGTATTCAAACCTAGCATCATGATAGTATTAAGTCTGACATAGCATAGCATACAAAAATTTATCATTTTAGAAATAAAACTGCAAGTATTTTTCAAATCTTCAATTTAAAAAAAATGAATTATATTGTAAATATTTAAAATATTTTTTTTCACATTATCAAAATGGGTTTTTTAGCAAATAAAAGAGATTTTAATATCACGTATATTCGTGATAACGAATCAACTGAAACCAAACTATTTCATGATGTTTTTTTTTTCACAGCTGTTTGGCTCTCCTAATGAGAGGTCAAATTGAGGATGCTTAGCTTTTCAAATTCTCAACCCAATGAACCCATAGAATAACGACCAAAGGTGAAGGTGAAAGTGGCTTCTTCAAATTTACAAACTATATAATACATTATGCATACATAAAGGGTGATCCCTAACCATTAGATACTCGATCGTCTTAAATTTCAAGATAATTTGTGCAAATTTATGTGTGTTTGTGTATAACAAGTCACTTTAGATCCACGCATGAGGTTTTTTTAGCATAAGTTACCTACATATAAACATACGTAGTTAACACGAAAATTCCAGTCGAAATACTCGTTGTTTCCAATTCAAATCGAATCTAAGCATAAAAAAATATATTAACATATGAATGTATAATAACATGCTTTTCTTACAAAATATTAAACGTGAATTCTTAGTAAAATTGTGCGTGATATTGAAATGAAAAAAATCAAGCCGTTTAAATAAAGTAGCTCGATTTTCAGTTCTTTTTATTAAGCTCATTTTTTTTTATCTACATATGTACATATAGTGAAATCAGTTTAATTTCTTACTAACAAAGAAAGTCCTCGATTTATTACCGATTTAAATAAAAATTTGCAGAAATCTAGTGCAAATGTTAATATGATACAGTTGTGAAGAACGAAAACGTGCCTCTCAATATTTTTTTATTAATCGCAGGTCTTTTGATATATTTCTTAGCTACACTGAAAAAAAATACATTTTAAATTGAACTTTTTACATTTTTGGTTCAAGCGATATTATTACCGTTGCCTTCCATATGTCAAAATATTCCACATTATTCTTATTAGCGCAAGTTAAGGGATTGGATACAGAATACACTGATTCTGTGGTTTGGATAATCCTCTAGTAAAACTCTTCTTGAGTAGTTGTTAATAGTTTCTTTATTCAGACAAGAATAGACAAGACTGATCATCATACGAACTCGTCCGTCTTTTATACACGTTGGTTGCGAAATAATTCAGTGACCGTTGTACTGTTACAAATATTCATATAAGTGCTTAATTAGCTGTCGCCAAAATCTTGCAACATGATTTGGTGACCGTTGGACAATTACTAATGCTTAATTAACAGTAGCCGTGATTTCGTTAGTATTGGGCAAGACGCTAGGTCAGCGGCAATTGTACAGAAATCATGATGATTACTAATACGAGTTCAATAACTCTTACACAATGATTAATATATCTATACATTTAAGGGGTTAGGCTGAATGCCGTAACTCGCACCAAAAAAATTACCAAATTATGAGCGTCGATAACTAAAAAACCATTGGGAGACTCTTTATCGTTCTTCACGACTAATACATGTCTACACTCACACTACATTTCTATTCAAATCTATCCTAAACTTTCTTTGTACGTACACAATAAATTGATAATTTTCAATTATCAATAAGTCAACATTGATTAGCAGCATTGAATCAGCTCGAAAGCTCGTATCTTTCGCTTCGGTCATTTTGCTGAAAGTGCAATCGCGACTGTTCTGTGCGATATCGACCAATAAATGCGTAACCGAGTCATAAAACCTAAACAGCCCGACAATATTGAAGTTTAACCTTTCTTTATTGTGATCCCGAGATAAAAGTCGCGATATATTTATACGTTTCATAGAAAAGGGTCGCCTGGCCGATATGATGTTGTGTTATCGTAGAGGTAAGCAGTGGTCTAAAAGGATGCGTGTGTTATAAAAATAAATACGTAAACAGAATTCTACTCTCGGAAAGAGTTTTTGTTGGACATTTTTGTTTCGTTCTAAATACAAATGAAAACGTTCTAGAAATATTATGTTCGATAAAAGAAATATGTCGTATTTATGTAAAGGAATCGTCTTTAATATCTACAAATCTGTCCTAAATGTGAAAACATCTGAGCTTTTTGATTTCAATGTTATAGCTGATATTGTTATAAAAACCTAGTAAAATTTCAATCTTCAATATTTTTTGACTCAATTTCGATATTGTTGTTTATCTTTTTGAAATCTAACAAAATACTATTAGTGACTGATTTAATGCAAAAATAGCAGATCGTCGAAACTGCAAATAATAAATATCGCGGTTTTTCATATTTGGCACATGTTCCATATTTAGGACAATTTCTCTACACTCTGAAGTTTCGTTGCTCTGCATAATTAAAATAAAACGATGTATCGTATGCTATTTAAGAGCAATCAAATTGTAAGAAACTATATGTTATTATTGTAATAACATAGCAGTCTCGCATGTAATAGTCTACTTTATTATTATCTTGTTAAAAGTCTCGTTATAAATAAATAAATAGCAGATGATTCGTATTATTACAGTAACGCCATGCTTTTAATTTATAGTATGTAAGCACATACAATTGGTATGTTCAAATACTGTTGAATCACGAAACAGATCAAATTTGAAACGACGTAGTTACTGACAATACAAATAGGAAAACTTTTCGGTCAGTCGTTAAAATCCCGAAATTTATGATCAAACGTGCGAGATTCGCATTCATTTTCCCTCACTTCACGTATTTTCGATACGATTTTCCGGTTCAGCTTTTACAAAACGTGAGGTGATATCTGAAAGGTCTAAAAGGCAATGTCCTTTTGCATATAAATTCATTAATCATAGCTTTGTATAGTCAAAAAAAACGGATGAAAAGTAAAAAACACTACAATTTTTTTTCTCGGAATAAAAATATTTTCTATTATTCTTGATAATTAGCTTCTGTAGATTGAAACTCTTTAAACTTTATGTTGTTTGTTAGCTGTTGTATAATAAATATTTCCAGTTTCGTAGTGAATCCCGTTGCATACGTAAACAATGCATAATATTTGCAACTGCTAAAGATCGACCTTTGAAATATCAAAATTCAATGAATATATATGGAAAGTCATAATTTAATAATGCAAAAGTCTTTTTAAAAAAAAATCATTATAATCCTAGAGAATATAACAGCAAAACATTAGCCTTTTAGGCGTCTATGAGAATCATTCATTTACGAGATGTTGTTGACTCGAATTATTGTTTCCAGTATTGAAATGAATTTGTTATGCAATTGAGACCTTATCAATTTCTGAAAAAAAAAAAGCTATATTCCTTAACTGGGATCAAAACGACATCGATAATATTACATTAAACACATCTGACATTTCGATCTGCTGAAAAATTTCAGAAAAACCGAGTTGATTTCCGTTCCGATTTGTGCGACAGCTTGAGCGATCGTCCGCTGGCCGTTTCCAAAAACGCAAATCTCCCCATAAAAAAACCGCGTTTTTTTCCCTCTTCTCGAATTCACCAGAACATTATTTGAAATATTCAGTATGCTTTTTCATGTCGGGGTCAAACGAAATCTTACGCGTTTCTATAGGAACGCTTCGCTGCGGGCTTGGAGCGCTGTTTGCATAGGCTTTGCTGTTGTCGCACAAAATGATAACGCGTCGGTCACAAGCACACATACCCTTATTCGTAACCAAATAGTACTACTGACATGACTGTTTGTTGAAAATATTACTATTATTATCATACAGTCGGTCCTCTGACTGCGAACTGTCAAACGGAGGTGAGACAAACGTACTGTACATTTAGAGTTAGGGTGCTGTTAAAAGGCGGGATGATGAGCTTCCTTCGTAATGAGTACTTCAATTTTTGACAGTTCGTAGTTGAAAGATTTGCTTTATATTAGTACCTCGATATATGTTTAATTTTATTCACAATCAGTGACATGTGCTTCGATATATGTACATACGTACGATGCCCTGATAAATTTGTTATTTTTGAATTTTGAAAAAGATTGAAGATTCAAATACGCCTTAAATTTAAGTGATAAGAACAATTTAAATTATTTATTTATTCGATACAAAGCTAAAAATGAAATTCGTTTGACCTATTTATTAACTCAAAATCAGTAAAATATTATGAAATCAAAATTTAATCATTATTTTATATGTTCACATTATAATGTAAATCGAAATCTAACAAATTGTACAGAATGTAATTATATTAATGCTATCATAGAATATAAATTATTAAATTCTGAAAGAAATAAAAATATAACAAATACATTTTGAAAACTTTTAAAATAAAATGAAAAGAATGTAAATAAGTTTTGAAGTATTTTCCATGAAAATTAATATATTTTATTCGAAAAAAATTGCCTGCTTGCTAAATAAACCGTCTGTTATATTATTCAATATTTGACTTCATCAAATCATATTTTTGCAAAGCCGAAACATTCATTATTGAAATTAAAATTGATTATCAAAAAAATCCACTATCATAATCAAAACAAAAATATTATAACGCGTTTGTTTTCAAATCATTTTCCAGTGTTCATCCTTTAATTCAAAAAGGCACGTCACGACTTTCCCACTCTATTCGAGTTAACGCCCAAATCTCCCCAGCCATATATTTTATAATATGTATAATAGATGTATGTATAGCTAAAGAGGGCGTCGTTTTATTTTTACCATAAAACTGAAGAGTATCTTTTATTTCGCTCCATAAAATATACTCGTCCGTGGGGAGATATTCGCCTCGTGTTAAATAATTTCTTTCTGCAAAAAAGTGACGGGCGCTCCATTCCAAGTCATAGACTAGGCCGGTGTTGTAATGAAATTTGAATACATAATTGTTTAATAAGTCATAAAGTTAAACAGTCTGAGCTCTTTATTAGTTTTATATAACGAGGATGCCTTGTAATTACGGAAGCGCCTTTGAAAACGCAATCGCACTTCAGTACCTTCGTGAAATTTTTTATAAAAATATAAGATCAGAAACCGATATTTTAATATTGAGTATTTTCCCGAATAATAACCGTTAAATGACAAAACTGTTTCGCCACTGGATAATAAATCTTTCATTCAAGAAGCCGATCAAATTATTTATAAAATTTAATGTAAATTAAACACATCCATAGCTTATTATAAATAAAATTCGTATGTTTATACTTTCAGAAAAAATAAATTTCGATAGCGCATCTAATACGTTTGATTTTCTCGACTTCTCGCTTAATGGAGTAAGTCATGCCTAGCTCTAAAAAGCACACAAAATGCTTTTATTTTAATTTATTTTTTATGTATCTTCTAAATGTATACATAATATGACTTAAAGAAAACGTAAAAGTAACATTCATCGATGATTGCACTCGTCAAAAATCATCATTTTAAAGCGCGCTCGAATAAGCAAAGTAACGCACGATCGATTTTTCCGACGACAAGCGAACTTCATAGAAAGATACGAAAAGAAAATCTTCAGAAAAAGCGACGTTTTCGAAAAAAAAGCCTTTTTCTCAAATCCCACGTCTTTGTCTCTTCGTAGATTATAGCGAGAAATCAATAAACAATTTGTATTCCCGAAACGCCATTCTCTGTACGCTCGCTCTCGATACAAGGACTTGAATTATGGCCTTTTTTCATGATCCTTGAATATATGAACGTAAACAAAAGGGTTATATTTTGGGGCACGACAAAAGCCTACGAATTTCAACCGTATATTCTGATAAACCTTAAAATTTAGTACTAATTTTACGAGTTTTCGCTCTCGCCCCTAGGAGCTTAGTTGCTTATAAAATTCAACATGTGCGCTTTATATGTTTTATGTTTTTATTTTGTACGCTTTTTTTCCGAAACATTTTTTTGGTTTAATCTTAGATTTTTCAATCATTAGTTACTTAACTTATATTTCATTTTTCCTATGAATTTTTATTTCTAAAGTAAAACTCGTGTCGAGTTATAACAATTTAATGTTCGGCCTTATATTAATCAAACGTAATTTATATTTATTTCATATTATAAATCGATATTTAGTTGAAAAAAATAAATCAACGACATTTCAAATAATTATTATATCAGGTCGTTTAATATTGAAAATAAATGAAATATACAATTTGATGAAAGCGATTTTAATTTCGAGAAGTTATAAAAAAATTTCATGTGTTAACGGCACTAACTTTCCACTGCTAGAAAACATCTCACTTTTCCTTTTATTGAATTTTTCTCAAGTAATATTTCTCAGATATAAGAAAAAGAAAGTTATAAGGTGAGCTGAAAATGTTCAGGAGATGGTCTGCCGATTCTACGGAAATTTCTGAAATTTTTTACCACAAAACACCGCCTGCTTTCATTTTATATTTTTCTCGTAAGCACGTAAACATAGATATATTAAAATATGTGTAAATTTATAAATGTAACTTGAGAGAAAGCTGCAGGTGCTATTTGCACATTTTGAAAGAAAAAAAAACATGAATTTGAGTAAATGAAACTTTATCGATCCACATTTCGTAGTGTAGTATATAATATTATAAAATTCTTATAACATATGGTATATTTCAACACGGGTGCATTACCATTTTTCATGCGCGAGCCTAAAGTTTGGCCGTAGATATTTTTCATATTCACTTTTGCGTGTAAATAAATTCTTTTTTAGTATATTATAAATGTATATACCCATATTTTCCCATGTTTTGCTATTTTTTTCTGTATTTCTTATTTCAATTTCAGCGCAATCATAGGCCGAGCGTTTAAAAGGAACTCGTTTTAATCCTCTAAAATCTTTTATTGTACTTCACCATTAAAAAGTTTCACCGTAAACCTACAATGATTCCGCGTTTTATTTGAAAATTAAATAAACTGTCATTGTGAAATTTCAAGGGTATTTGCATAAGTTTTATTGTTTTTTGTTTTAAACTTCTATTAAATTTTCATTGTTCTGAATTCATTACCAGGAAATTCGTTATATTTTTACAATTTTCCAATTCCAATTGAATAAATAAACGATTTTTTTTAATATGTCTAATGATTATTTTTCAGTTTATATTGAAAAATTATTCTAGGAATATAAAGTTTTTTTTTCTTGCATATATTCGATTATTTTTCGTTCAAAGAAAAACTACTTAGGGAAAAGCGCGTGCGAAATTTGCTAAGTGATTCATTGCTGGGCACAGATTGAAATAACAAATTATTCTCTGGAAAATTCGCCTACTCTAAAGCTCGTTCATTGTTCGACACTTGGAAACCTTCAATGACGATGGATAGCATCAAAAACTGAATTTTACTACATTTTCGTACATGTGAATAATAATTTCAGTTCACGGTAACGATTTCATTTGACAAACTGATTAATTAACACCACTAACACAGTAAGAGCTCTCTTAGGTTTACTTCAATTAAAAAAAGTATTCACCAAAAAAAAATGCATTTACCGTCTACGTTTATATACGAAATTACATTTGCAGATCGTAAATAGAGTAATGCCAATAAAACTCAGTTATTGGCTGTGGAAAACGTTTTCCCACATTTTCAAATTCAAAAATGATTCGATTTGTTCTCCTGTAAAACATCATCAGAAAATAAATTCAAAGCCTCTAGACTGTAGATCCGCTTGAGATTTTATCAAATCTTAAGCGAAACAAAATTTTCCTCTAAAGTCAGATCCACACTATGTAAATGACAAACGTCGTTGACTCGAATTATTAATTTCGAGAAAAGCGCCCTCAAAGTTGACCATGTACCTACATGTATTAAGAGATCGAATTATCACTCGATTTCTGCAAATATGACACTTGTACCTTTGGCTTTTTCAGTCGTCATATATGTATTAGGAGGAGGTCGAACGATTTGATGATATATCTCGACACACGTTCCAAATTCGTTTACATCCTTTTGCCACCAAATATATGAGCGTACATAGAAGCGATTTTCAATTTCGACAAAAACGGCCTTTTCAGTGGTAATTTTTCATTTACATAGTGTGAACGCGACCCAATAACAAATCGAACTAAAGCAGCGCTAAGTCAAAGATTCGATCAAACGCGCCATATTCAGCGAATATGCAATGAAATTTCAAAAACGGAACTATTCGAAAATTGGAAAAGCGAAAATTGAATAAAAACCCTCAACTCCTTCGAAGCCTACGAAATCGTAAGTACAATAATACAGCCGTGAGATTACTCGGCGATTCCCGCGACCCATCCTATGGGGATAGGCTCGAAGGCATAACGCGACCCATGGGACTTTGAGATTTACGTTACCGGTCCGGAACGGAATTACGAATTTTCTCGCCGGAAAAATCGATGGAAATTTCCCGAAACACTACGATGCCGTTTCGCAACGCTTCGGAAAATTCTCGCAATGGATGTGTCGCTGTTTCATAGATGCTTTTTCAAATTTTGAAAAAATCTAATTGTTTATTTATTCGGTTATTTTTAGATTGTCACAAATGAGAATGATATCGTGATGATGCACAAAACTTTCGAAAATAGTTTGGAGTCTAATTGTAAGACCAAAGAGTGCATTTTACGTCTTTCATAATATCGCTACGATCTTATCTGATATATCTATGTATTTTATAAAAATAGTGCTATTTAGTGTCTGTCTGTTCAGTGTAATGCTTTATTTTGTCTCGTAGATCAATTTCAAATTAAATTTTCTACGACTCGCATACGAAAAAGCCATTTAAGCGTAGGTTGTGATACCAACTTTTATCACATTCTAACACTGAGACTGATTTTTTCACAATTTTATTCACAATATTCACTTCATTTTTATTATTTCTTTCTTTTATAAAACCATGGGATTGAGAAGCTTAAAAGCTGAAAAGTAGCATCAGAATACAGACTCGAATCATAAAAAGTACTTTAATCTAAAATAAGCGAAGAAAAAAATTTCCCTCATTTAAAATCAAAAATAAAACGGTTTGAACGTAACTGTCCACGTTTAACCCTCGTCCTTCAGAGGCATTGACACCTATCACATGTGCGACCCTAGATTCCTTTGTGCTTCTCTAATAGGTTTCGCTAAAGCTTCCTTTTCAGATAAAAATTACCTACCTTGCTTCTCTAGATTTCAATTCGATCACCGTCTAACTGAATCAAAGTGTAAAATAAGTTTCTTTTTTCAAAGCGCCTTTACAAAACACTATCGAATCTTTCGCACTCGATTTTTTATCATTATACCGTTAGAAACTATTATTGACTTATTTTAAATCACAATAATACAATATCAGTTTGTTTCGATTCAATCATGATATATTGAAGAGTGAAAAGGCCAAAGGATACAAACCTCCTTTCGGTGATTTCGAGAAAAACATACTCAAAGTAGAAAGCGTTGAATGAAACAATTCCTATACTTAATTCAATTCCATTGAAAAGGTCACTGGTACCCTTTGTGCTTTTCAGTCGTCAATAAATTACATGCATAACTACATTAACAGCACGAGAGTTAATTTGTGTTAAATATTATATTCAGCAGCTCAATCTCCGTATAAAAGATAACCTTGTGTTTGCACACGAGAATGGAAACTTTTATCGAATTAAGCTTACCCTTCTCGACATCATACATATATCTAGTAATTTTATTTGTAAACGTGTATATGAATTATTTCACCATAGCAATAAGTTTCTACAGAATTACAGTTTCAAGCGTATAATACACCTAATAATGATTCTAGTAATTTTGTCTGTCTGTGAGTTCAATGTGACGCTAAGTTCGCAATTTTCTCTTGACTCATATGACAAAGATTGCATTGAATATAATTAAACAATTCAAACTTTAATGTCGACTTCAATTCAATGCACAGACTGAGTACATTTAAATTGGCTCATTATAATTTGTTCACTAACTGGTTATTCGTCACCATAATGATGCAGAGTTATTATATTTGATTTTAAATAATACTTTTAAATATCTACGTATTTTTAAGGAATTTTCATGCAGAAATATGTTAGAATTTTCATTCGGACCCTGTATATTTACAGTGTAAGATGAGTCATGTCCTCTCACACATTCTGACCCGAATACGGTTAGGAAACATCCAATTCTGAATATGGCTTTTTTCGCTCTCTATATTATCCTTTATTGAGCCTGAACGAAAATTCCTAGACGAACACATACAGTGTATTATACCTACTTTCTTTCGGTCGTTCGTTGTAATCGATTTTATTGATTTGTGCCTTCTGTAAGTGTGTTCTTATCGTCAGTTGTTATACACATATGGTACCTACTTATATTACAAAAATCTACAGTGTCAAACGAATTAATAAAAAAATATTATTTTTGTAACATCGTTTATTTCCTTTTACTATCGAATTCCAATCAAGTGGGTATCGTAGCTCAATACTTAAAATAACGTTCTAAAAATTTTGTTTTTCTCGGCATCAATTTGACGAGATTTTGAAATGTGAATGTTATTTTTTTTTCTTTTCAAATTGTCTTATCGTTATTACCTAGAATCAGTGAGATTTAAAAAAACATTTTTTCGCAAATTTCTACGGCTGATCACAGCCTACACACGCAATGAGATTTACAAAAAAACCGGGCCACAAAAGCTAGTTTAACATAAAAAATAAACAAGATAATATCGATGTAGAAAACCCTTTTTATACAAAATTTTCGTATTTATTTTAGTATTTTCAAAAAAATACTGTCAAAGTAAACTTAAGTTAATTTCAAGTAATCCTATAGACTCTGTTACTTCAAAAGCATAATATTTCGAAAAGTTTTTTGAGATTAAAAACAAATAGAGGATCAACTACCCCCACATATCCCTACAGTTCGTAGAGATATGAAACCCAAAATGATTATGTGTAGGAAGTTATTAATCAATTAAGCTATTTCATTCCCGAAAAAAAAAACTGAAAAAATCACTCGTGCTGAAAACATCACTAGTGAAAACATAAAGATTTTCGCCCAAGTGATTTTTCCACCATATACCCCTAAACTGGAAGATTTTCTGTTTCGCTGCGAAGCACTAATATATGTATTTATAGTCGGAAATCT
Source organism: Cheumatopsyche charites (assembly GCA_024721215.1). Taxonomy (NCBI): domain Eukaryota; kingdom Metazoa; phylum Arthropoda; class Insecta; order Trichoptera; family Hydropsychidae; genus Cheumatopsyche; species Cheumatopsyche charites. The sequence goes on from CM045587.1 coordinate 4,540,981, forward strand.
TTCCCGTGGAGGATTAGCAACAGTCGTAGAGCAGGCGTGGACAGTTTGACAAACATATTTGTTGAGTTTGCAAGTAAGTGGGTCGACAACAACCCGTGTCCGCCCTTTGCTGACCCGTGTCAAATAGACACACACCTCTGTGACTAACGCCCTTAGATCCACATTCGAATTTTGACTCTGTCCGAAGACTTGGCTCTGGCTCCCTATAATGTGTTATTTTATCAGAAATTCGAGGCTCGTTTTTTGTAAAGTTCAGTTTTGGAAAAAAAATATTTAGAGTTTTTCGTAAGTTTGCTGAAAAAGTATGCAAACGATGATACGTCCTATCGTAATGCGAATCCATAGATTCCTTGGCACTCCGCATGTCCCCTTGAAAGCTGTCCTTCGTTATAGCTTTTATAATGATTTTATGTAAATGTAAATGTGGCACTCGTAGTTTTGCCTAGTTTTGCTGGTACCCAACTAGGCTGGCCTAACGAGCTGACATAGAGTCGAGGTGCAGTTAAAAGGCGGAATGGTGGGCTTTCCTCGTAATGTATGGTTGTAAATTTTTCAGATATTAATCGTAGTGAAAATTATTTTTTTCCATATGCCTTTCGTAGAGTTGGCGTTGTTGAAGTTATTGAATTTGGGTGGTCTTCTCCCATTAATGATTTGATTATAAAGCTGAAGAGAAAATTAGTAAAAACATACAGTTTGTAATCAAAATAGGTTGTGTAAAGTATTCATTGGTTTCTAAAACTGATTTTAATTGTTGACGTATAAAACGGTGCCTTAACTGGGCTTCACTGAAGGTAACTTCCCATGAGGATGGTGTATGAAAGTTGATAACTACATGCATAACTCTATGTAATTAATATTCAAATTAACTATGCACAAATATGTATAGTTTAAGAAATATTTTCTTCTTTCAAAACATTTTTTTACATACTCTTTTCCGAATTGGAACTAAATAAAAAACGACTCGTACTTTTATCTCACCTGATAATATTATATTTCAATCGATTCGTAACTTATTATATTTAATTCGATCTGAAAAGGCGTGACTTACCGGTTCCAAAATTTTATTCTTATAAATTTTGGGCAATTTACAAGAGTCCTGTAATTTCAAACACGATAGCAGTTAAGTTGAATGAAATCTCTTTAAAAATAAAGCAATGCCATAGCTTATTCAACCACAAAATTTTTACATCTTAAGAAAAAACGTAGAATACACGCAGAGAAGTTCACAATCTCACCTCGACCCTAATCCCAACACAGAAAAACTTTCTTTGAAACTTATCCAATTCTAAAGTTTTTTACTTTTTTTATTAAAAAAATGAAAAAAAAAAACGAACGAAAAATTCTCGCCTTATTACAAAAGAGATCTTAATGAAAAAATGCGCATTTATTATCACATTCGATAGGGTTGTCGAGCAAAATTTTCAATCAATTAACTTTTTTTAATTGATAATATATATTCATTCAAACACTGTACTTTAAATTAATATATTTACGAAAATAAGTAAAATTTATAAATATTGAATCTTTACATACATATGTATAATAAAATCAATTATAGAAATTATAATGAACAAAATAAACAGTTATTATATCAATATTTTTAATTTTAATATAATCGCCAATTTTTTTTCATTCTGCCAACCATATTTTCCCAATACTAACTAAAATAAAAGGTCAAGAAAAAGAGAAACTTATTTTCAGCGATTGAACGTGAAAAAAGTTCTCGTTTTACGAATACGTGTAAGATTATTCATTAAAAGTTTCAGCACTTCTAGATGATGCTACTTCTTCATCGTTAATAAAATGTAAATGTCACTTTGTCTTTTTTGTTTTTGTGATTTCCATTTCACTTTATTTAATTTGTTCTTACAAATTTTATAAAATCGACTTACAAAATTATGTCACAATTTAAAAAAATGATTGATCTTTTTTCTCGACGTTTCATTATCGCTTAACAGATTACGAGAAAATGACCTAAAATTAATTCCACCTATTCTTTCTTTAAATTGATTGTAATTGATATCTATAAATTACGCATTTTTTATAGAAATGAATTACAAAATGACTGAATTTGAAAAAAAAACATATACCTAGTTGTATTATGATAGAGAAAGCCCCTAATGTATGTTATGTATGCTAAAAACATTTAATGTCAGCATATGATACTCAAAATACGTTACCTACATACATAGAATATTTTCAAATACATATGACACACACTGGCAATTTCAATTTATTATCAAAGACGTTCAAAATACAATATGATGAAACGAACCAAGGGGATCAAAAACGTGATAATGATTTCGATAAAAATGCGCTCAAAGTTGAGTTTGTGTTGTGTTATACATATTTATGAGTAATTTGATTGTACATATTTCGTTTGTATGCTTTTTCCACTGAACATATTATGATAACATAATACAGTAAGCCCACTATAACATCCCTCCTATAAATTTTGCGGTGCTTTTCTACTACAATGCCAATACTTACCCCTTACAACACCTCATTAGAAATTCCAATAAAAAAATCATAAAAATAAATATTTGTAGATGTATACATTTGAATTCATGATTTCAAATTCAAAAAAAAATTCCCCCTACAACGTACTTTCCCTATAACGTTGAATCTATCTAGAAGTTATAGAATAGCTTACTGTATATAGATACAATTTCTGCACACGACTCGAATTTCTAAAAAACATCACTAAATCCCCTTAGCCTGTTAATTCGCCGTGTTTCCTCTTTTGACCTTTTTCAAAAAAATGACATTTCGAACAAGCAAGGCGCGTTGAAGATGCGCTATAAATGCACACGCATGACCTTAAAAACACCCTAGCAGGAAAACAAAATGCACATACATATATGACGATCGAATAGGCCAAGAGGTACAAGTAACATTGAGTTATACACAGAAATCTCTTCTATACACGTTCATTTATTTGGTGGCAAAAGGATATAAACGAATTCAGAACGCGTGCCTCAATATATCATCAAATCATTCAACCCCCTCCTAATACATGTAGGTGCATGGTCAACTTTGAACGCGCTTTTCTCGAAATCTCCACAAAGTCACTTGCACCCCTCGGCCTTTTCAGTCGTCATATAGCTTCCATTGCGAAATCACATTTTCGACATTTACCTTTTGAACAACACATGCAAATCGCGCACATTATTATACTCCTTCTGGTTTCGCACTGCGCCGACTTTTTGGCGGCCATTACGCAAAATGGCGCTCACTTGCGTGTGCATATTTAAACGTAATGCCCGCGATATAGCTTCGTATACAAATGTGCGTGTTTTCCATTTTTTTTTACCGTTTTGTTTCGTTTTAATATTCAACGGTGAAAAGGTTTTGTTCGCCCATATGCGTCCCTGAATTTGAATCGATTCTGTGTCGATGATGCTTCGAGCCAAAATCTTTTTTTCTCGTATATATGTTACAGTTTAATCGCAATTTACAAGCGTTTATACTCGTCAGTGTATGCTTTGTGTACTACAATTAGGTAGAGTATGCATTTACGCATCATGGCGCTTTAAATCTAACAAATATACTCCCTGCTATATCGTTTAATTCAGTAATAGCCAAGTACAATGATTCTTAGAATCTTACGTCAGTCGAAATTTCATAGAACTTGAAACATTTGAATTCATAATAACAAAAAATAATCTCAACAACAAAAAAATAAGAGGTTCTAAGTATTTTTGATAAAAAAATTCTGACATTTTTAAAATTTTTTTCAGACAAAATCCTTTATAAATACTCCTTTTATTTTCTATTATGTATATAGGTATTTTAGGATCACCAGTTTGCATTTTATTTATTTTTATTATTATTAACTTCTCTTGGAAAAAAAGAAAAACTCTTTAACGAAACGAAAACGTTATTAGGTTACCGGAAAATTTAATAACAATGGAAATTTCAATTACAATTGAATGTCTTCATTCATGAAACCTTTGTTTTTATGTGAATCACATTTTCGATAAAGTAAAACCAAATCAACCGAACAAATTTTTCATCGTTCCAGAAAACCTCAAATTGTAATAGTAACCGATATAATATAAAAAATCTTGTTGATTTTATAATATCCATAGATAATCAAAATTCATAATACGCGTTTTATTATCAACAAAAAATTGAAATCGTATTATGTACTGATTTTTATCTGCATAAAAAGTTTAGGATAGTTATATATGGGATTTTTTTCGTTCTTATCGATTGATTTTAGTGGCACATCCTGCTTTAATCAAAATTCAATCTAACTTTTGGGTGTGTTTGCAGCGCGGCTAAATCGTTTCAAGTTTTGAATTTTCTGAAAAACAAACGAAAACTTTTTTCAAGCTTGGGATTTTTCATAAATAAAAAAAATCTAATCATAAATATGAAAAGTTTCTGTCTGTTATACTTTTTCTGTAAATTCTAGATAGAATACTAAATCAAACCACCCAAATTCTGAATAAAATATGAAATTCTCCTTAGATTAAAAAATATAGTAGGTACAAATGAGTCGCTTAGAGCTTAACCTGATTAACTCATATTTTCGAAAAAAAAAATAATGAAAAAACACTTCTTATAATATTAATTTTTTGTAATATATGTATATGAAATATATTTCCTGAAAAAGATAAATATCATTGAATGGCAAAATTTTTTTGGTCATCATTTAATTCACAAGCCATTTCACTCAACTCTGAACTTTCATATACGTAAATTAATAATATACGTAGCTCATTATAAAAACGACTTGTGTATTTTTATAATTTGGAAAAAATGAAATGATGAAAAAATTAAGGGAGTATTGAAAAACGTATAAAACAGGTTTAATCGTTTTTATCAACTCAACTTAATGAAGCTTGTCACGTTTAGCTTAGAACGACTCAAATATCCTTTTATTCGTAATCCTTATGTTATCTTGTTTTTGTTAAACAGTTATCAACTGTCAAACTCTATACAAATAAATCAACTATCATGAGAGTTACATAGATCAAAAAATCATCCCTAAATCGAATAAAAATAAATCAATTTATTTTCATAACATTCAATTGAAGTGAAAAACAACACAATGCAATCTCACATTCTTGATATCTCCGCTTATCATTTATCGCGACACTTTTATCCCAGGGACCAAATATAATATTTCACCCTTCAGAGGCTTGGAAATTCGCTAATTTATGCACATAACGGAAAGGTTCACTAGCTCCCAGTTCGTTGCGAATGATTATTTAGCCAAACCCCTACCCGAAAAGGTCCAAGAGATATATGTAAAGTGGTCCCAGAGTATCTGATGACCCGTGTCGAGTTGATAATAACATTTCGCGCCCTTAATAAATGAATGTTTAAAATGTGACCCGGATTTCGCAAAGAATATTTCATCCCGTACGAATCTGGACCGATTTGTATTATGTGAACTAATTGAATATCTCGCTTGCATAGCTGCCCATGAATAATTCAATATGAATCGTGGATAATCTCGTTGTTATGATTTTCAGGAGCTTAATTCGTCGTTGGTGCGATTTGTGCTCTCAATTATTTCAATATGGTGGTGGTGCAAGTCTTGAGCGTCTTGCGTTTAGCTCTGTTAGGTTCTGCAGTTGAAAATATATAAAAAAAAGATTAATATTCAACTTTTTTAATTGAAATAATTTATCTACTATATAATAGAGCTTTTCTGTGTGTGTCCATGTAACGCTCCAAAGCTGCGTTCATATGTATATTCCATAGGTTGAAATTGCGTTGATATACTCAATAGATTGATTGCTAGTTTGTAATAAGTGTCACATTCTCTGATTGAATTTGTTGATATGATTGAACCGAAAAAAAATATATATTTCTTGAATGCATACATTATTCACAAATTAAATTGATCATTAAAGTATGAATATATTTTATTGAACACATTAAAATTAATTCACATGTATCTTGAACTAGCTTCTGTACCTTCGAAAAGATAATCCATAAATATTTCTATAAATAAGATGAGTTACACACAGGCAGACAGACTTTCCAAATCCCCTATAATACAATTATTTTTAATACTTATTAGAATTTTTCGATATAATATTGTTTAGTGAAACATTACGTTAATCTTTTAAGTCCATAATTCACTGAAATATCGTTCTAGATTAAATATGAAAAATATCGCTCGAAACTAAAATCTAGATATTTGCACTAATTATCGTGTAAAAATGTTCATAAAAATAATGAAAATATTTGAATTCATGATATACAAAACAATCCATCCGATAATATTGAACCTACCTCGTCGTTTAAATGCGACTTACCGCACATCATACGTACCTATCATAGTTTTCAAACGGCAAATTAACTCGAAACAGCATCATAAAACTTTTTTAATATGAATGAATACGAAAACCCAAAAAAAAACACAAATTCCACACATCTATTCAGTAACCACCGAGTTGATAGCAGCCTCTCGTAAACAAGGGTCGTCCGTCAGCATGGCAAACAGAAAACGCGCTTAATTTCAAATTAGTCCCGGAACGTTTTCCACCTACATAAAAGGAAACGGTAATTAAAAACCGGGGGCCAACGAAAGGTGGGCGAGAAAACGCGCGAATTCAAATCTCCATTATTCATGTACCCGCACCTACCTATGTATGTACTATAGAGCGCGAAATTAGAAATTTTTCGATATGAAAAAAATAACCTTTGATGAGTGCGAATAGCGAAAAAATACGTATGTGTATAGGTTGTGTTTTTCGTTAGGGGCAGGTTGTTTTTTTACCGCAGTGCGCGTATCGTGAGCGCTTATAAGTTTTTCCGGATATGTGGAAATCTGGCCACTTTAACGCTTGTTATCATATTAAGCAAAAGGGAAAACTTGTCGATCTGCTTGATGAAATAAGTTTTATTTTTTTCCTTTGTGTGGGGAAATTGAAAATGTTTGGTGTTTCTTTACGTGTTCCTGATTTTTTTTTTCGAGGCTTTTACTATGAATTTATATATTTTATTCGATTTATAATAATATTTATTGATTTTCATTATATTTTTCGTTATAAATAGATACACAAACGTAGTACATTATACGTGAATTTCAAACGAATTTACCTTTTGTTTCCGATATTCTAACAGCAAAAAATGATTGAAGGCTTCTTTGTAATATTAAGACATACAATAAACAGACAGTGAAATGGACAAACGTCAACGTTCTAGAGGATTCTTTGTCTCGAGAAAAACAATTCATGGAAAATGAAAGGTTGTTCTTTTTGCCTCTTACATAATGAGCAAATACCAATGAACAATCATATTTGAAGCGAAAACAAAACAATACAAATTGTATTATAATTCGTAATTGTTGACAATTTTACAAATTGTTATGATTATAATTATCCTTTATACAAAATAGTCATATGTGCATACGAACATGTATACAAATATTATAAATCAGAACGATGAAATAGTATTTTGAGATAATGCTAATGATGCAACGTTTTTTTTTATTGATTAATTTTCTGAGTCATGATTTTATTTTATTATGTTTAATGTGAAATTTAAATACGAAATAGTCGAAGGGTGGCAAATATGGAATACCGAATTTCACATCAAATTAACGCGCTTTCAATCTAATGAATCGCCAAGCAATAATCTCATAACATATCATAAAAAAAATAACACACTTCAAAGTTACAGCTGATATTATTGAAAAAAATCTAGTGAAATTTTAATCATCAATATTTTTAGACTCAATGTCGATTCTGATGTTTTCCTTTTTGAAATCTGTGTGTGTGTCCATGTAACGCTCCAAAACTGCATTCATATATTCAACAGGTTGAAATTGGGTTGATATATTCAACGGGTTGATTGCTATGTTTCATATTTGACGACTGAAAAGGCCAAGAGGTACAAATGACTATGCGGTGATTTCGAGAAAAGCGCGTTCAAAGTTGACCATGTACCTACATGTATTAGGAGTAAGTCGACTGATTTGACGATATATCTCAGCAAACGTTCCAAATTCGTTTATATCCTTTTGCCACCAAATAAATGAAAGTGCATAGAATCGATTCCTATGCATAACTCAATTCATCAATAAATTTATCAACTCGTAACTCAAGTTCTATACCACTACACTCACTCCAGATACCAGACCATCAATTCGACCAGCCATTCCAATATAAGAATTCCGAATTTTCCAACGCCCAATCCGACCTTCCACTCGGTCAGCATCAGCCCACCGCAGCCGGAGGAACCCTCGGCTTCCGGAGGACGATAGCAGACCACACTTAACGGCCCGTTGTTATTCGAACCGGCCTTAATCTGCGGCCGATGCGCGAAACGAATCCACCAGGTCGCAGAAATCTGATAAGCCTCTGCCCGGACGACCCCGAAGATTTACTATGGAAGTTTCGAAATCCTGCCCAACTCTCCCCATCGGGTCCCTCGACCCCTTTCTGCATCCGTTTCTGAGACCGTTTCGAATTATGTATAGCGCCGGAATCAAAGGGGGGATAGTGGCCTAAGCGTAGTTTAGGTACGCAAGATTGTCACAATTATAATATGAATTTTGTGATCAGTCTCAATACGAGGATTTTCATTGAGTATTCTGCGAAAATGTGTGAATTGGAAAAAAATGGGACTGTCGAAGCAGACAGCTCGAACAAGTTGAAATGAAATTCTCGTGAATTGATCATTTTTTTATCATGAATTAATTGATTTTTGTATGAAGTATTATCCATAGGTATGCTCTTGCGCATTTGAAATTCTTCTGAATTGATCATTTTGTATCGTAAATTGATTTATTTTTGTATGAAGTACATAGGTATATTTGTATACATGTGAAATTTGCGGAAAATACGAGAGTTTGCTCTTTAATGTCAATAAAGCTACAACAAAAACGCCCATATTGATCATTCTGTCGAAACAGCAAATGTCACAAACAAGTGATAAAATTTCATCGAATCGATTTTTAAATGAATAAAATACTGCATCAGGTATTTAGAATGCTTTATTGATTGTTTACTTTAATTTACGACTGAATAGCACAAATGTCACTTTGTACTATTCAGTCGATTGTAATGTACAAAATTGTACTGCATTATTTGAATTTCGCTAGTTTCGCAGACGTTCAATTTTCCATGTCTATTAGTATAAGTACTATACGAGTATTAACCTACATATTATATTTATTATTTGGAAACAAGATATATTAGATATATGAAAGCAACGTATTACAATGGTGTATCTGCCCTGAAATCACCCCTAAGCATTTCCTCAACTCATCCCTAGGTGGGGTGAAAATGGTGAGGCCTGAATTAATTATCGACGCCATAATATGTTTCGTTATCTTCGGAAAGTTGGCCACCAATAGAAGGTAAAGGACAAAATGAAGCTCTCGATGCCTTGTAATCTGAATAGAAAGACCAACTTTTGCGACAGATTATTATTTTACAAAACAGCAGTATGTTTTAGGTAGGTTCATTAGTTTCGCGATTGTGAAACATCGTCTATAGTTTATGCTTATGTTAAATTTTCATATAAATACGCATTGGACATTTTTGTTGTGTGAAAATCAATGCTATTATTGCATTAACCACGCTTGAAATAGTTTAGAATTAGTTATATCCTAAATACACGTGATACAAAATAAAAATTCCAAGAATTGAATTGAAAAACGTATTCGAGGATGATCGATATCACTTATTCTTTATGTATATTCATTTTAAAAAACTAAAATAATTTTACAAATATGTATGTTACCTTTATAACAAAGTACGTACATATAATTTTAATCTATTAGAAGAAATGCTACAATCATGGAATAGTGTACTAATATACGCGACTGTGAAAATTATGACTTACAATCATCTATTAATGTTTTACAAAATCAATCTATAATACATGCATTTCAATAAAAAAAATCTTATAGATTTGACATTTGGTTGAAATATTTCAAGGATTTTTAAGGAAAGAATGCAAATGGCATTCATGTGTCCCAATCATTCGAGATATTCAACTAATTTTCGAACGATTACTTGGAATCAAATATTTTCGCAGTCTTGTGTGATGATATTTTTGTGAGTTACAACAGTAGTTAAAATACTATTTTCATAATCAAACTCCAACCCCTAATGGCATTCTTCATTTGCGTCCTCTGCTCAACAACTAGCCCACCTATTGTACTTTAGTCAGTAACTTATACGCATTTAAATACCGAAAAGTTAGATCACAAAGTTAGTCCAATGTCAGCCGGCGAAAGGAGCATTTGTTTGTTTGTTGACGAGAACCCTCCAGCTTCAGAGCACACGTCCTCGAGAGCACAACCGAATGCGCAAAAACAACACTGTAAATCATGCGGTTCGCAAGCAACGAAATGTCCCCGAGCCTCAACTTTCTAACTACAATTTATGTGCCGCGGCAGTCAGAAGACTACTGGATGCTCTCGCAGAAAAGAGATTCGTACAAATCGAAGCGTTTTTCGAACGAGTTTTGGGCGTGATGTATTGCACGGCTTAACGAATATGGCGTTTATCTCTGAACGTTTTTTTTTTTTTGTTTTTCGTAATCATCGTTTTCTCATTTGTGAGTCGTTCGGTGTTCGCAGTGATTGACTCTGTGAAACAGATAGTCGAGGAAGGCGATGAAATATGTTTGTTGATGCGTTAGTTGTTCTGTTCAATGAAAAGAAGGAAAATTTCCGAAATTATTCTTATTGAAAATGACGGGATATTTATGAAAAATTGAGGAAAAACTATGTTTTTCGTTCGTAAAAAACATCGAAATCAAATCATTATAACACTAACTGTTTACATATGACAACTGAACATGCCAAGGGGTACAAGTGACTTCACGGCGATTCCGAAAAAAGTGCGCTCAAAGTTGAGCATGTACCTACATGTATTAGGAAGAGGTCGAGCGATTTGATAATGTATCTCGGCACACGTTCCAAGTTCATTTATATCCTTTTGTCACCAAATACATATATGAGCATACATAGAAGCGATTCTTGTAAATAACTCAATTTCGGCAAAAATATCACTTGTACCTCATGACCTTTTAAGTCTTTTTATCAATGAAATCTCACGTCAGTCCTCAGAGTATTTTAAATCGACGATATTCCCTGTATACATACTTAAGCAAACTTATATCGTGTTTCGTTAAATTACGTTTCAATTTCTCGTAAACTTCAAGCTCTTCTTGGAATCGGAAGACGTAAAACGATTTCAATAATTTTATCACCGATCTCCTTTTCATCACATTTCCTTAACAAAAAATTTTGAAAAAAACCATATTTATTTCTCACTTAACCATTTTTTTATCACCAAAACAATCTCACAGTTTTTTTTTTCACACAACACTATCGCTTAATTCTCAAACCACACAATTAATACGATATTACAAGTGAGGTAACTTTGAATATGAGCAAAGCAAGGGCAAACTCGTCACACCATCGAACAATTGTTTGTAGAAGCGACAGCAAAACCCATCATTCTGCACTCAAATTCTCACATAAACACACATATCTATAACAGCCCCGAAAGTTTTCCTACACGAAATAGGATACATCCACAATATACACACTCATATTCTATACGAACGTATAACAAAGCCGTACACTACTCGTACACAAAACGTTTCGCTTCGCTCGGAAGCGAAACCTCGTAGTTTCACCTGACCCTTAACACCTTAACGACGGCATGTAATTTCAAAAGGCATCAAATTTTATCAGGCATTTTTGTAAGAAAGACTTTCATGATCATAAAAATTTTAAAAGTCGAATTCGAATATTGCATGAATTTGATTTGAAGTTTAAAGCAGATCTATACGAATGAAATTAATGTATGTATTACAAATAGGGCGGAGCAGAAATTTGATTCTTAAATATTCATAATTTCGCCATCGAAAGCAATTCCGAGGTGATTAATATGACGAATCGTTAAATATACAATTTAATTTCAATAAAAAATATAATTGCCAGACTTGATGCAATATTTTTAGAAATATACAAAAAAGTGCTTTTTCACTGTTTCTCGCAATCCAGACTTAATTTTTAATAAGTATATTACAAGTTAAGCTTTTGGGTAAATAAACTGTCATCGTATAAACAATATATCCGAAATGTTTTGTAGATAACAATATTTGAAAAAATTGAAAAGGTTCCAGAAATAATGACGATGAACCAACTTTTCTTACGGTTTTGTTAAGGAATGCTGATTTTTCCCACATTATGACATTAACAACTAAAAGGCGTACGACAAATAACAGCTGAAGTCTGCGTAAAAATTTCCATGAAGTATTTATTCTAAAAACTGCCAAATACGATACTTTTTCATAAACCACTTCAAAGTTAAAAGTGTCACAAAAGGTGGCAGTGTCATGTACCAATGCCTCTGTCTTAAATGTTGCTTTTTTTAAATGAAATAGTATCGAGTTTGACAGTAGACAATATGCGAAAATGGGGGTCCAGGTTCAGGAAAAGGTCCCGGCCTCAAGTTGTTAACAAGCCCGGCGTAAAACCTGCGCTATTACTAGAGGAGAAATTGCTACAGAAACGTCTTTCCAATTTCTCATTTGCATATTGTGCGTAGGAAACGTACGTGTGCCGTGAATTGGCGGCGAAAGGCGAAACCCCCTTGTACCGTAAGTGCCGTTTAATACGAGCCGAGCATTAATAAAATACCCATTTCTTTGTTCCGGGACTTGTGTGCTTGTGAACGTATATGGTTTGTCCCAAAAAAATGTTTTATATTTATTTTCTTCACTCTTACAATGCTTAAAAATTCAAATAAATCAAATCAGATCGTTTAGATATTCGACTGTATGATCCATTCAATTCTATCTTCATCTGAAAATAATTCGAATCAAAATTTCTGATTTAAGATCGTGTCATAACGGATACTGAAAACCTTGTTCGACAACACTATATTGAGTCACGTGTTATTCTAACACGTTATTAAATAATAATAAACATAATTTTGGAATTTTATAACTTTGACTGATTCTTGAAATCCAAACTTATAGGTTTCAAACGAAATTCGGGAGTCATGGGAGTCAAAAGTTTCAGAATAACGCCCAATTATTCGTAACGTTTCTATTATTCATTGTGAAGCTATCTCAAAATCGACGATTCTGACTTGATTCATTTTTAGATCAGGATAGTTTTGAATAAGTTATATTTCAGCTATCTAATTAATTTTTTATGACGTGTGAGAGCGCTTAAAATAATTTTTTAACGTAATTTTCGGGACATACCTTATATTGTGCTCGTTCGTTTTTCGCCTTTTCCAGAAAAGGTGAGGAAAATTAAAGCTTTTTTTCCTTAACGAAATTGCTACTTATTTGTTTCTCGGAAAGTCACCCGATTGTATGGTCTGATTCCGCCTTCAGAGCTTTTAGTAAGTTTGCTGAAAAATTGTGCTTCTGAATGAGAATCCTTGCTATTCTATAATATATACCTTCTGGGAAACTGTCAATAGCAATAACTCTCCTAATCGTTTTAAATGCAGAGTCCCCTCTAAATCTAAATACCTATGGCATCTTCTGATTTGCCTAGCATTGCTGGTATCTAATTAGACCAGTCTAATATGCTGACATAGACTAATATACATAATATACCGACATAGAGTGGATTGCATGTAACAAGAGGAATTGTGGATTTTCCATTGCAATGTACTGTCCTATTAAAATTTCATCAAATATTTGTGACAGAATTTTCTTCATAAAATTGTATATATAAAATATAATTATGTGGTGTTGAAAATTTGGTACTCGATTAATTTAAGTTTTCCGATCAATTAATTTTCATTTTCATTAAAAATTAAATTTCACATTTACTAGACGATATTACCGTTAAATTATAATAATCAAATTCAAAATAACTTATATTTCACAGTCTATTTTAAAATTTTGATATAAACGAAAAAAACGCTTGTATTTCAAAAGAAATGAAACTTGATTGAAAATTTTCAGAAATAATTTACTATTTTTTATACTTTTAATTAATTTTAAAAGTCTATTATATAAACCAAAATAGAATATGCTTAAATCGAAAATTAAATTGAATTTAAAATAGAAATCTCTATTATATTTCGATGTGAAAATTTCACGGAGCGAAAATGAACGATAAATCAATCGAACTTTCGAAGTCGACTAATTCAGATTCATGTGTGAACAAACAAGACATATTTCATGCCCCAGATCACTCTGAACTCTCATCGCACAATTATCACTATAGTTTTCAATTCTTATTAATTCAGTGGGTATTTTATACGCTGTTATTAATTAAGATTTTTTCATAATCTCCGATTTCCCATCCTCGAAATGAAGCTTTTCGTCGACATTAAAAGGCCACGAGCTCTATCAATCTGACGCTAATGTGTTATGCCACATTAACCACAGGGAAGAATGGCGATTTTTTTGCATTTCTGCACATCATACAGCATTTAGGTCAAACTGTGGCTTTATCTACTGTTTCAGATGAGAGATTCTCTCCTCTCTGCTGTACGCTTTAAATCGTCGAAAAAACAATCGGTAATTAACCGTGGTGAGGTACAAAAGGTTCGTTCACATGGACGTTTAAATTGAAAATTATAGTGTTATTGAGTCAACAGTTGAATGTGCACCATTCGTTTAAAATTTGAATCGATTCAGTATTAAATATGACGACTGAAAAGGCCAAGAGGTACAAGTGACTTTGCGATGATTTCTGGTACCTATGTACATGTATTAGGAGGAGGTCGAGTGATTTGATGATAAATCTCGGTACACGTTTCAAGTTCATTTATATCATTTTGCCACCAAATATATGAGCCTACATAAAAACGATTCCTGTGCATAACTCAATTTCGACGAAAATGTCGCTTGTACCCCTTGGCCTTTTCAGGGGTTATCATATTCTGTTATTTTTCTATAAAAAATATTTTATATGCATAATTTGTTGAAATTGTATTATCTATATGCAATTCAAATCTGATTTCAATTAATTGATAATCTTCATTAACGGTGTGCTATAATTATGCTTAATATAATATCATAATAAAAATAAGTATAATAGGTATTTTCGCATTTTATTATATGTATTTATGTAGTGTTTGGGTAAATCTGTGCCTTGGCTTAGTCGAAAACCATTAAATGTAATAGGATGTTAATTCGGTTCGCAAATCGTCTTTTTAATCTCGCTAATTATTATTAAAAAATCGTTCGTACACAGTTTCAACAAAAAGTTATTAAAGATTATAACCAAATGTTCACACTTATTCTGCAGCAGAAGTTGTTATATCTTTATTTAAAATGCATTGGAATCATTTTTATTTGAACTAATTTCTGAAACTGAAACAATATCATAAAATAAGTAATTTTACTTTTTAATTTTAAACACTAAGTAAACCTAAATTTTCGATCCGTTAAAGCTATTTTGATGTTTTTACATTCACTATAAAATCTATCTCGCTACAAAGTAACAGGAGGAAACTTTCACTCCCATTTGAATATTTATGATCACAATTTGATACGATTACGAAACGAAAAGTTTGAGAATATAATATTATATGGAGAATATATTACACTACGGTTCCACTATAACGTGATATGGAATAAATTAGTTCGAGGAACAAATATTTGAGAATTCCTAAACAAATTAAAATGCCTTAAGCGTATATTATGCAGGAGTAAAATTGTTCATACGTAATAATATGCCTGCTGTGCAAATTCTTCGGTACGCCGACTATTAATTGGAAGACATTCCGACCACCTTCGTCTAGAGATTTGCAATGGAAACCTACAATTGTCTTCATATTAATAAAGTGTCTTTGTCGTGAGTTCATGATAAAGATTTGCATGCACTTTACAATACACGACGACATAATAGGTCATGGGAATTAAATGTTTTTTTTTGAAACTGAGTTGAATACAATGATTGTTTCTGCACAGTACGTTTATATTTAGTGGCAAAATAATATAAAGGATTTCAGAACTTGTGCAAAAATATATTATCAAATAACTTGTACCAATGCATTTGCAGATTTACAGTTACCCAATGAATTGAACGTACAAATAATTAAAAAAATTAACAGTGAATTTTACCCATTGGAAATTATTTTTCATACCCGATTTTTTTCTATTAATTTTGTAAATATCTTCATTTGATAATACACAAGAAACAATAATATATGCATCTGTGTCCATAGTCCGTTTCGTTCCATTCCGCTCAGCACTGAAAACCGCGTGTAAGCGCATTTTTTCTCAAAATATCCACCATATCAGATAAACTCCTTATTTTATTTCATCGTAATATATTACATCTTCACAATACAAAGAATATGAACAAAATATACGAAACACAAACCAAAACCGACTAATTGTAATGAATCAAGTGGCTCCTCGAGTAAAAAAAAAACACTCACAAAGTACACAATAAAATCGGGAAAACTCCAAACCTCCCATTCTTGCATTATTTCCCAGGGGAATCGACCGGGACCCGCAGACTTAAAGTCTAAGACAAACACGGAATTCGGTCGGAAAAGTTTTCGCTGACATGTTGAATCCTTAATCAGCTTTTCGCTGCGGGTAAACAAAGGTGTTCGGACTAAAAAGGAGCAAAACCGACACTATTCCCCACGACGACGCGGATTGCGCCAAAGTCGAAGGTCCGCACCCCGAAAATAACGTGAAAAAATGAAAAAGAACCGGGGAAAACCCCCTGAAAAAAAAACAGAGAGCTGGGAAAGTGAAAAGAGCGCTGTAGGAAAAAGAGCCACGCTTGAATTATTTAAACGTGGCCTTTTTCCGCGTGAAAAATTCGCAACTCGATCAGGGTGTTCGGAAAAGTCGTGATACATTTTTTTTCCGGTCTGATATTTCGATTGTACTGAGTTGAGTTCGTACTTATTTCTTTTGTTTCAAATAGGCAAAAGAATAGAATAATTAAAATTTTCATTTAATAATAATTAGATTTTTTATATAATACCGCTATTTCGTCTGTGCGTCTGGTTTAACGCTTGATGCTGTGACATAACAATTTTTCAATTAAATTATCTATGACTTTCATACATATGCGGCTTTTGTGATGGGCAGTGATATCGGAAAAATCGCTTGATACAATAGCCGAGAAGTTCGTTTTATTTACGCAATGAATATTTTTCAATAATATCGAAATTTGTTCTTGAAAATATTGATAATTCAAAAAAATTCAACAAAAGTCAATTAACATTTATTTTTTTTTGCAGTCGATTCAATTAACCTTTCTCTGTCTATTGCAAATTTCAATGCTGCAAAATTCATTTAAAAAGAATCGTCTTACGATTAATGAAAAAAATATAATATAAAATAATAAATATTGCAATACAATTGAAAAATATAAAAATTAAAATTCTTTTTAATTCAAGTCGAATTGATTAACTACCTGAAATAATTCAAAATATTCACATTAAAAATGTAGAATTAGATTGAGTTTACGATTTTAATACAATTTTTCTTCTTATATCGTGATACATGGAAAAAATACATTCAACTTAACATGACACTTCAATTGCATTCTTTGATACACCGATTTGTTTCTGTAATTTTATGCTGCAACTTATTTTTGATTTTCGAAATGATGATTTTGAAAATTTAAATTTTTTTTTGCAACGAAAATTTTGATTTTTATGTGCAAAATTTTTATAATTTTAATTTGAATGTTTTTGTACAAATTAATGTATTTATATGCACTTTTCTCACACATATTCTTATTTGCGTATGCGAGAAATCACCGTAACCACTTTACACACTTAGCCACCGAGTCTGGAATGTTAAAAGGTTACTGTTCATGGTTTCCAGTCATTTTTTATCGCATATCACTTTTCATGAGGCGAGAGCTGAATACAAATGCGAACGAGCCTTTCAAACATTGCGGTACATCGAAATTCCGAACGGTGTAAAGGAAAGTCATCAGTATGTACCCTTTTCATAAAACTTTCGATTGAATGCCGAAGAGTCCATAGGTGAGTCTGTGAGGGTTGTTCGAAAAGTGTACGCTTTTAAACTGACATAAAAATCGACTTGCACGTGTGCCTTGATTATGGGGCTTTCAGTAAAATACGAGTGTGTTGCCTTATTCATCGCTTACACCTTGGAAATGTCTACTTAGAAAATGTCTACACATGGAAAATATCGCTTAGAAATATTTCAAAAATTTATGATTTTCTAATTGATCTTCAATAAATTCGATATTCATAAAAATACATTGAGTTTAATGCTGCATTTTAAGTCACTAATCTTCTAATGTCTTACGATACTTGGTATCGATATACATAGATATGTATACCTTCCTATTTCGCTTAAAATTAGACTCGATCATTCAATTAGGTAAACTATATTTGTAGCATATTAAAGATAACATAAGTCATATAAGATAATAAAAAAATCGTTAAGACTTTATTAAGTAGCTTAAAATCGATTCAAAATTCAGTCTATATTGATATATCCAAACTCGTCATAATATTTTCGATTAGGAGTTCATTAATCATACTTATATCTATACTTAGCAATCAATTATTTTACTATTAAAAATAAAATCGTATTTATATCCACTAAAATCGTGCAAGCTATTTTTGATATAATATTAGCTCACACAAATATAATATCAATGAACAATTTATAGAAAATCAATACGAATTAGCAACACCCATTCATTCAGACGGAAACTTTTAACGCTGAATCCAACTAACAACGAACACTAAATAAACGTACATATATTTGATTCCAATACACACAATTTTCTCGAATAGATACAAATGGTGAAAGAACAGTCCTAATTGAGGACCAGGATAATCTTACTCTCAACAAGTAACCCTCGAGGGCATACACAGTAGCAATTTGGTCGATTCTGTATTCTGATAGAATTAAAGGCTGACAATATGTTTTGTTGTTATTTCGGAGAAAACACACGTGAAGATTTCTTATGTGAAAAGAGGAAAATTGTATTGTTTATCGAACAAAAATGTGTCCAGAAAAAACAAAAAATGTGTTTCGGAAGGTTATGGACGAAAATCTGTGTAAATAAACTTGATATATTGTTTAACGAAGAAAGTCTTCTTTACTTTCGTCGTTTTCCGCGAAGACAATTGACGACTGAAAATGTCAATGGGTACAAATGAGCATGCGATGATTTCGAGAAAAGCGCAATCAAAGTTGAGCATGTATTAGGAGGAGGTCGAGTGATTTGATGATATATCGCGGCACACGTTCCAAATTCGTCTATATCATTTTGCCACCAATTATAAGTATACATAGAAGCGTTATCTGTACATAACTCAATTTCGGGAAAAAAATGTCACTTATACCCCTTTTCAGACGCCAATTATTATACACGTATATTGACAATTCACAGCTTTTCGGAATATTTCAAGAACATTCCACTTAAATCGCGTATTTTTCTTCATAAAGTACTTAACTATCTCTCATAATAAAATTCAAAAAAAAGCACATATTATCTAGAATTTAATTTAATTCTATTTCAAGTATTTCGCATAATACATATTTAATTAAAGATGAATCAATGCTGAAAATATAACTAGAAAAATACGTAATAAACGCGATATTTTAATTTCGTAATAAATTTGTATAATATTCGAAACGAATGTAAAAAAAATACGTGAAGGATTGAAACGCTGAATGATAAAGAATACGATTTATTTTGAACAGTCGAATTGCTCCGAAACATGGACGAAAAGTTCTCTAAAACACAGCACAGCTAAATTTTAAGTGCTTAATTCGCAGAAATAACTTTTTTCGTTACAAGTTGGCAGCGCAAAATACATTTCTCTCGGCTTTTGTGCGAATTTCAACTTCGACTTGAAGGAAAGTTCGACGTCCACCAGATTCGTTAAATGTGCGTTATTTCCAATTCTGCCAAATAACTTCGCATCGCATCGCATTGTGCCTGTTTTTATAATATTTTATGTATGAAAGACATGTCGAATTAAATGGAGATAAATAAATTTTCGATTGGTACGCATTTGTGAGTCGTTTAGAGATGAACGTGATTAACTTCTCTTTAAAAGAAAAAAAAATAATGTCAAAGCGCTTGATATAGTCATTATTTTCTGTGTGTTAGGTATCTTTCCTAAGTTGTTAAGATTAATATTAGAAAATTTGTTCGGCAAATGGATTATAAGTCATTTTAATTAGTTCTGTTCTCTTATTTGAATTGAATACATCTGTAGCCTATTATAAACGAAATTTTAATGATCGTTATTTCGAAAAAATGGAAAAATAAAGGAAATTCTGTTCCACTGAGTTAGTTACATTTAACTCTGAACGGCTCATATTACGTATGAAAAAATTTTCAATTTTGTATTTCCAATGTGCGAATTTTCCATGTTTTAGTACGTATTTTTTATTATTTTAAAGAAGATAAATATTGTATTGAACACATTTTGAAATTTTTGAAAATTATAGACTGGAATTCCTCAAAACAATAATATTGACTTAATTTGTATTACTTTATGTTGATCGTTCAGTCGGTTTATAATATATTTTCAATAAAATTTTCCCTCCGGGAAAAAGTGAAATTAAACACTCTATTTATCGAGTATATAGCCTTAGAATAATAAAAATTTCGCGATAACAGAAAGTCCTTTTTTCCGAACCGACGGATTTTATTATCTCGCAATAAATTACGGCAATCGGTTATATGGTTATATTTGCGGGTTTGCTCTTGAGGTCATAATTTTATTTTTCGGAATGTAAATTTTTCGTATCGCAAGCTTAAAGAGGGTAAACGGCCACGAAGGCAATTCGAAAACAGAAAGCGGAAAAAAGTGATTAGTCCAACATTTAAGAATTTCCCAATGTGTATATTTATTGAATCAAGATATATGACGACTGAAAAGGCCAAGGGGTACAAGTGACTTTGCGGTGATTTCAAGAAAAGCACGCTCAAAGTTAAACACGTTCCTACATGTATTTAGAGGAGGTGTATGTCATATGTTATGAACGTATTCCCAGATTTTGCATCTTATAAAATATTTTAATGGATATTTGTAAGAATACTTCAGAGTTGTGCGTTTGATCTTATCAGAAAATGTTAAAAAAATCGCCTCATGTTGCATTTTTGTCTACTTATGATTTATGAAATCATGACACGGAAAGAATATAATAGAAAAGACAAACGATTTTACTTACATAACTTATTGGGACAACTATATGGCTATCTTTTTTGCATATATAGACAATCCTTCTGTGTATATAGGTCCATCTCTGATGTTAGCCCTGGTTTTGATTTGGTTGCAGACGTTTGATCTTGCCCTTTGGATTGAAATTCAGCATAGATTCTTTGTTTATAAATTCTACATTCTAAATATTGAATTATTTTATGTATCTATTATTTTTTTAATCTAGTCATTATGAAATGATAGGGTAAATTAAAATGAAATCGATAATTAAAAAAATATTTT
Organism: Cheumatopsyche charites; assembly: GCA_024721215.1. Classification (NCBI taxonomy): domain Eukaryota; kingdom Metazoa; phylum Arthropoda; class Insecta; order Trichoptera; family Hydropsychidae; genus Cheumatopsyche; species Cheumatopsyche charites. The sequence goes on from CM045587.1 coordinate 4,562,373, forward strand.
AGTATCGAATACGTTTATTTCCGAAAAATATTTTGCCCTTTACATACATTTAAGGCAAACAAATAAGTTATAAACATTTAAAATCAAACATTTCATATACAAGTATTTTATTCATACGTATATATTAATTTATTCTATAAACTCGCCATTTTTCGAATGCCTAATATAATCTGGAAAATACAATTCTCACTCTTGTCGAATTCTGATATCATAATTTCGTTAAAATCCTCACCAATTATGGTGTTTCAATTTATTTCTAATTTTTGACATGTTTATTCGAAATATATTGCATTTTCAATTTTTTTTATTGTGTATGTACACACAATATAATCACATAAAAATCTTTCGATTTTCACATTAACTTTGACTAACAAAAGTACACAGGTCCGATTCCGAGGCAGACCTTATCGTCGCATTATGTATAAATTTTTAAAATCTTTCAATGTTATCTATCGACATTTCTTAAAAAAACATTTCATTTTGGCACAACCCGATTCGTCAGCTCGTCAAATATTGAATTAGGTATATATTTTTTCAAAAATTTGTTCACACAATCAGTATTTTCATATCACGTTAAAATATTAAAATATAAACACAGACTAAAATTTATATTGATGAAACATAAATATGCATGTGTTAGATCATTTTTTAAAACGGTTTTACACATATTTAGGTAATGAAAATCATATTTCGTGATTATGTATGAGATAAAAGTATAGTCACAGGTATATCTATGTACATATGAATAAAAATCATGAAAAATTAATTAAATGATATTTTCATACAATATCTCATATTATACAAAATCGAGGCGATGTTCAAAATAAATAAAAATGACAAGTGACTCCATTAGTTTAACAGTTTTTTCATTCAACAATAATTATGAATCGCATTTCTTTCTACATTAAAATTTGTATATTGATACATTGAATTTACCACATCAAGAATAACATACATATATCATTATGATATAATACAATGTAATACACAAAAAAACATGAGTAAGTGTGATACATCACGAAATAAAAAAATGATTCGAATTCTAAAACGATCCCAAAAAAGACTCGTCAGAAGAAATATAAATAGTGACTATAGCAAAATCTCGATGAAACAAATCGATAGTGAAGTGTATTAAAAAAATTGTAAATGTTACAATCAGAGTTGAAAGGGAGGACATCTAAATAGGCGTAAAATTTTCATTAAAAATTTCAAATTGGAATTCTAAGAACATTTCAAATCAATTTCTCATTATATTTTTTCAAAATGAATGTATGTATATATGTTCATACGTTTCTGATCTAATCGTTACTTTTTTTCTGATAAGACTAATAATCCGATGCTATTTCACAAACTGTCCAATCAATTTTAATCGATTTCAGGGATCGATCGCAACATATACAATTCATACACTGATATAAAATAAGATATCATTAGTTTTTTTATAATGTATTCTGAACGTATAATATTGAGGTAGTTTTCCAATGTATTCTTAATGTTCGAATGAAAATAATGCGTTGGTGATTTTTTTACGTGAAATTGTAATTTTAACTGACAAGATACAAAAATAATATGAAAACTAATTATAAAGAAATGAATGATCGAAATTGTATAAAAACCAAACAGAAAGAAAAATCTAAAATTCATTTATATTTTTTTCGAATTTCTTCATTTTATTAAAAATACATTCCACAGTGCATGTACTAACGAGCCCCCCTAAAACATAATGTTTGTTTTCACTTTTTATAATATAAAGAGTTGATACAAAAATTAAGGCATCGATACAAAATTTAGATTCAGAATCTTCAATTTTATTCATTCAAATAAAAAAATAAATAAATAAATAAATATATATTTATACCCAGAAACGAGAAAACAAACACCACGCTATAAAGGGAATGACTATAAAAATCGCTCGTACAAAATTCAATCCGAATATTCGTTTCACCGAGATTTCATCGAACGACTCTTTTTTTTCACTCTATTGTTACACAGCGATATAAATTCATCAACGGGAACAACGATCGCGACTCCTTATTTATTTTCCTTCGGCGACGTTTTAGAATTCAAACATGATTTATTGATTTGTACATTCGACGGGTTTCACGGCAAAGGGATCGGGGATAAAACGGACAACATCAAACAAATCGACTCACTCTTTGGGTCGCGATCTTTTCACAAATCGACGCTGATCGATCTTCGAAATCTTGGTGTTCAGCCAAAATAGAAACTCGAATAGACCAACACTGCTGATGCGATCAGCAGGAGCTGAAGAAGGCTGCTGACGTTCTTCGATGTTCCCGTCTGCATCGCCTCTGGTCTCTCTCCTAGGAATAGTCAATTGTGTCATAGTTTAGTTTCAAATCGTTCGAAAATTCAACCAGAGAATGTATAGTGAGGTAGTGGATGACAATCGATGACTGAAAAGACCGAAGGTTTATGTGACTCTCAAAGTTGAGCATGTATTAGAAGGAGGTCGAGTGATTTGATGATATATCTCGGTACACGTTCAAAGTTCGTTTATATCCTTTTTCCACCAAATATATAAGCGATTCTTATCTATGATTTAATTTCGGCAAAAATCTCTCTTGTACCCTTTGGTCTTTTCATTCGTCAATTAGAATGTATTCGCGTGCATAACAATCCAAATTTTCAATTCTTCCAATGTACAAATGATTCACTTCGCTTTTTGTAAAAAAATAGATTTAAATGTCAAAACACTTGGTATTTCTATCTCTGAAATTTATTTTCTGAATAATACAGATAAATATCATTAAATAACTTTTTTTTTTTGTCACCGAATATTAAATAATTTATTTCACTGCCATTTTATTTAATTTTGAACTGAATGTAAATTGACCATATCCGTTACTTATAATATAAACAAAATTTGTTTGTTTATAATTTCAAATAAAAAAGTGGAATAAATATTAACGAAATTTCGAAAAATTCATCGAACGTGTTTCGTGTTTTCGATGGAAATACATATTTTTTGTAAAATTCGTTAAAATAGGGGAAGGTATGTAGGTAGGATTTTCGCATAAAATGCAACGCTTTTGATTCAGTTAACATTAAAAAAATTGAATCTGATAGTTGGAATTTATCTTTTATTTTTGTTTAAAACGATTGTTTACTAAAAAAAAGTGTATAGCAATTCAATATTTGATTCAATATCATCACAATATAGTAGAATGAAAATTCTAAAGAAATAAACAATATGTCGAAAATGTAAAATGTAAAAAATATTATGTATTTAACGATTTATTACCTCTAAAGCAAATATATTATAAATTAAAATGTAAGCGATTTTCATGAAAAACATAAAAAAGCTTTCCGTTGGGTAATACTTCAATTTTTCTTCATTTACATTTTTCGCTTTTTTAAGCTTGTCTGTTGTCTTCATAATATAATAGACAGTCAACTACATTATCTTCTACGTAGTTGCGTCATTTCATCTTATTATTATCGTTTTTTGTATTTTCATTCCGTTTAATTTTCGAAAACGTTCTAACGTGAATATTCGTTTCCGAGAAAAATAAAACCGACTGAATCAAATTAATTGCGTAAATTATACTCAATTATATTTTAGGACTTAATTGGTGTCTTTTTACAGAAATCGTTAGTTTGATATATTTTATTTATGGAAATGGAATAATTGCCAATTAATTACACTGAAGTTTTTCACGTGTACGTAAACTTTTGTGTAGGTACCTTAGAAGTATGTTTGAATAAAGAAAATCTTAATGAAAAAATGGGAAAATAAGCTTGAATATTATAAAATATCGTATTGCATTTTAATGAGATTTTTCAACGTAATATAATATAACATTTCTCTTATAAAGATGAAAAAAAGATATATCCACCGTTTGGATCTCACAAAATTTCTATATAAGCAAATTTGAAAAGCATCGTCCAAGGTGAATATTTTTTCAAGATAAACTTTCGCTACAGCAAAAAGTATCCCTTTTAACGATGATGTGATAGAAAAATAAGAAGATCCAATTTACCCTTCCGAGATTGCTCACAAAACGTGTTGGAAATATTTTTCTTTTCTATGAAAATTTCATTTTCCTGGAAGAAATGATGACGCAACATCTAATGTAAACGCGAAAATATCGATTCCTCGAAATTTCGTTAATTCACAACGTAGTAACAACCGAATCGTAATTTTATACAAAATCTCTGTATTTCTAAAATACGCATATTCAGACATTGATAATTTATTTGAAAAATTACCATTTAAAACGTGTACTCTCACACTGGCAACATCGGCGTTTGAAGGACTGCATGAATAATTTCCAGAATCTTTTGGTGAAGCATCTCGTATCAGAAGACAAGAAGTTGTTGAATCCGATTTGTCCACAATGACTGATACTCCTCCACGTGGTGAATCATAGCTGATTTTCTGTTTAAAATACACAAAAAAAACTATTTTAATATACATATTAATTAATAATCAAATAATTAACTTTTTTTCAATTAATATTATTTTATGACCCTAGAATATCTAGATTCGATTCGATATACTTGTACAAATTAATAACCTGAAATTCTGATTCGATCTGAATGTTCTATTTTGATGCTCAGGCAATACCGACTCTATGTACATATTGAATCAATAGATACGTAGAGTCAAATATCACTTGAATACGTTTGCTTTGAATTGTGCACAATATCTTACATTTCCACTCAAGTATCGATACGTAGATGTGTGTGATAAAATTAAAATTTCATTGCATATTATAAATTGGATACTTTGAAAACCCGAATAATAAGAAATTTTAAACTGGGTTTCCACTCCAGTGATGAGTAGCAGCAGCGATATAGTGTGACACCTTGATACCAATGTGAACAATGGGGCTTATTTTAAATTAAAAATATGTATTACTTAAGTGGATATTTCGACAAAGAATCTTAAAGCACAGTTATAAGTGTGTAATAAAAAAAGTTTTAACCACTAGAAACTGATCAGACACGATCGCCTATAGGTCGACATAATAAATAGAGACCATCTAAATGAGAATGCGTGTAATTGGATGCTATTAATTTAGGTAATTGCCTTCCACGGGGTGGCAAGTATTTACACGGGGATCTCTCGGCGAAGCTCGGATGAACATTCCTATTTTCACCGTTTCGCTTAATTACTAGTCAATTTGACAAGGAATAATGATACATTTAATTCGAGGCAAATTTTAATTATAAAATTTTTCTTCATTCATTCACCATATTAATAGCTAATAAGTAGAATTAGTGACAAATTCAAATTATTTATTTCATAACACTGTTCTCATTTGATCCATTACACGGTATGTGTCGCATTTTTCATTTTACTTGAATATTATACTGAAAATCATAGTTTTTCATACTAGGAAAAACTTCCCACTTCTCAATATTATTTTTGGAAAATTTCCAGCATCACTATCAATTTGTACGATTTATATAATTTTATTCCGTTCAAATTTAATTGAAAGCAAAATCAAATTCCTTTCGCATATTTTATTTAATTCATTTCATAACACTGTATGTATGAGAAAAACACACGATTTTCTATCACCTCATATGAGTAACACACACACATATTTCCACATATCAAACGCACCTATAAAATTACACACACACACATTCGAGATCATCCGCTCATAAATCATTCGAAATGATACTAACTTTCCGAATAAAAAGCGCGCGCTTTTTAGATACGCGATTCGAGAACGTCATATTCATATGAGATAACGCTAACGCGTAACAATTATTTTTACCTGTCACCCGTTGTCACGTGTCTTTTTTTTGTATCATATATGTATTTTTTTTTGTACCTTTTTCTTTTTGTCACATTTTATTTTCACTTTATTATTATTTTTTGTCAAAAAAAAATTCTATTATTCTGTATTCTATTATACTGACACGCTGTTTTCAGCATCCTCGCGACAATAAATTCACATGCGCTCACCTTTTAATATATTGAATTATTTACGTTTTCTATGCAGAAAATATAAAATCGTTCTTTGAATTTGTCTTTTTTTTTTTTCATATTTGACGTTTAATTTCCGTATGTCTTGTGAATCCGTCACGACAGCATGTATGTATGTACCTAATATAAACACACGTATTCACGTAAATTTTCTTAAATTCTGCAATACATCCATCCGAACATTTATGGATGTATATAGAATGATCCAAAAGTAATTTAAATACAGAAGAGCTCTAATATTCATTTAAAAACAACCCGTTAAAGGAAACAGAATATTTGCAAATTCAACTTATCAAAAACAATAAATATATCGGACTGTACATGAAAATTTCGCTATTTTGCACTGTTTTTATGAAAATATACTAATACAAATTTTCAGAAATTTACTCCGAATTGTACAAATAGCGAGACTTAGAAGCCCTACTGCATTCATAACAATGTTAAAATTCCAAAATATTCACTCAAAAAGATCAATAACACAGAAATGCATCTGCTTCAATCGAGCATAGTTCGAAACCATCCACTTTGACTCCGCTCACCTATTTCCCGTTCCGCTCGCTCAGCGAGTATAAGTTTCAAAACACCGTTATACGGGGATAGTATGCAAAACACACACATGCGTACTGCAAATATTTATATGTGTGTGTGTGTATATAATATTATACAAAAAGGATCAAAACGGGACCTCCCCGTGGAATCGTTCATCATTCGTAGGATAAGTCTCTGGGGACCTCTTAACGGGAAACGCGAGCGGACCCTACTTTCCGGAGGCTGCGATACAAACGCAAACGAAACCGTTATTCCAGCTCTCTCTATATTACATATATATATATATGACGACTGAAAAGGCCAAGGGGTACAAATGACTTCACGGTGATTTCGAGAAAATAGCGCTCAAAGTTGAACACACCCCTATATACATGTATTAAGAGGAGGTCGAGTGATTTGATGATATATCTCGTTACACGTTCCAAATTCGCTTAAATACTTTTGCCACCAAATATATGAACGTAAATAAAAGTCGTACCTGTACATAACTCAATTCCGGTGAAAATGTCACTTGTACCCCTTGGCCTATTCAGTCGTCATACATATACATACATATGTATGTATATCTGTGTGTTTATCTGGCGATGTCTGAATTATCAACTTCGTACGCTGGAGGCGTTTCGTTGGGCGCGATTTTCAAACTTTTCGCGAAAATTGAAAAATCTGATAATATCATATCTCGAGTGAATTATGGCATTCTACGTGTGACTAAATGTTTTAGGTGCGTTTTTCAAAGTCTAATTTTAACTTTAATGAAACTGCCTATATAATAACTGTTTGATTCGATTTAGTGTAATTACTAGCGTAAATTAGTAAAAAAATCTACACGAATACAATGATATAGAAAAAAGCGTCAATGTTCTTTTTCAGACGACAATGGTCTAACGATCAGCTATATAATTACAGCTACGAATTACGATATTGATTCAAATTTAAATTAATACTTTTTCAATGGAAAAGTGGGTGATTTTAAATATGAAATTAAAATAATAATTTCCAATCAATTTCTATAAAAAAATATAAAATGAAATGTAAATTTTATGAAAATAGATAAGAAAGCTCTTCGCATAACTATGTATATTCGTTGTCTTTGCAAATTTTCATCTTCGTAAAGTTTGAGATTCCCTGTTATACAAAGCATTGTACTGCAATATATCTTATACATACCGAATACGAATTCATAAAGCTTTATTCTCGTTATGCAAAAAACAAACAGTCGACATTTTATTTATCATAATTTATGCAGTTGAGAAAATTGAATGAAAACACGAATACGTACACATAAAGCGTGACTTCGGTGTATCATAATCTTGAGTAAACACAGTGACATCTACGTAACTCTTAGAGCCGAGCACGACATGAATCTCGGAAGATAAATTCAAATATTTGCATAATTTTGACAGATCAATTTATCACTCGATATACGATAGTACGATTTCTGAAAATATATTATGTTTCATACGAAAAACGCATGAAAGTCTTATGTTCCATTGTTTTTTAATATCAAATGAAAAGTATTTAACAGATTATAATGGCATGATTTTACTGTTATTAATTATTTAATGAATTAAATAAAATATCATCTCACAATAAGTATGAACTTTAATTTATTTAAGTCCGATCGTTCAATAGCATATTATGAATTAGTTATCGATAACAATTTTTATAGCTTAACGTACAATTAATAGTTCGGAGCTTATTTTAGTCATGAAAATTTATATCTATCGAATATCATATCTATCCCTAATAAAAGTTTCAGCTTGATTTCGGAAAATTTTCCGAAATATAACTTGATATTTCTGTCAAAATTATGAGAAGAATTCACAATGAGAATTCGGTCGCAATCAGTTTGTTATTAAATTCTATGAATAGTTTGTGGTCATTGATTATTATTAGGATAAGTCATACGAATGAATGAATATTGATCAATACGTCTAATTTTAGAATTGCAATAATTAATAAACACTCACCTCTTCGTTATGATACCAAAATACGTATGCTGGTGCTTCTGGACTATATCCCATAAGACAAGTCAAATTTATGGTGCTTCCTCTACCAACGTGTAAATCAGGTCCCCCAAGGATTTTTGCAACAGGAACTGAAATTTAAAATCGATTTACCAAATAGAATTTATATATTGAAAATATAACGAAGAGAAAATTCGCTACGTGCAAATTCACCAAAATATAAAGTCCACCATAATTAAATCAAATCTTTCAATTGAACTTTTCGGAGGCATTCGATTTTAGACGTAACGAGTTTCCCTAACAAAAATTTTAACAAGCAAATTCTAACTGTATCGGAATAAATAATTTCATTATATATGAAAATAATTATTTTTTATACAGTAAACCCTTCTATAATGTCAAAATACGTTCTACGTTATAGGGGGCATTATTTTAATTTGAATTCATGAATTCAAATGTTTTCAATTTTAAATTTTTTAAGCAATAATATGCGAAAATATTTTCCAACCGTATCGTTTGAGTATCCTTACAACGACAGCTTTTTTCCGATGAATTTCTATGTTTACATCTACTTTGAGTCACTGGATAGGTGTAACAAGATCAAAATACAAAGAACTACTAAAGTTTTTCTAGAAAACAAATGAATTCAAAACAACTACATATTTGTACAAAACGTTTTTTATGAATAGGAATAAAAGAATCGTGTTACATGAGATTTGGTCTTTATTAGAGAAAAACGCCGCAAACGTTTTAAGGTGAAACCTTATAGGGAGGTATTATAGTGAATACATTTTAAATGCTTCAATTATTACCTTTGAAATATTTTTTTTCAAAAGTTAACATCAAATATATCGAACTAAATTGAATTTCATACAATTGTGAGACGCAAACGATCACATCAATACAAATTTTCACAGACAGCATCAACCTTCTGGGAATTCGCGTTTAAAAAACATAGAAATACGAAATCTACTACGAGTAAGAACTTTTTTCAACAAAAGCCACAGTTCGTGAAAATCACGAAAATCGTACGCCAACTTTACGAGTCAAAAAACTGTTTCGGAAAGCGTCCATCGAACAGTACATGTTTTTCTACGTACTTTTTCAGATGAATGTTTTCAAATACGACCGATCTGTACTCGATCGCGAAAAAAAATCCATTTATCGTTGCATTTATGCATTGTGGATATTTTTCCTTCAATGAAATGTCTTATATGTGCGTGTATAATAAAATATTCAAGCAGATTTATCGCATTTCGATAGAACGACGACGATCCACTTACGCCTATATCGAGTTTGCCTAAATTGGCCGCTCGAAAGTGAGTCGTTAACAAATGGGTCAGTATCAACCCTTCTAAGGGTTGAAACGAATTGAGGGTATCTTATACACGAAGCGTGTACATTGCTTTATTTATTTTCATAAATTGTTTATATTCGAAGATTGATTTATTTTCATATTCCAGGAATCACTTCGTTCCACTCTGACTCCGTTCTGAGAGATTCTTAAAAAGGGTTTTTATTTTCATTTTATCGCTTAGTTCACAATATCACGAATATCGTGTAATTAATTTTTACTGAATGCTATTATGATTTTCCAATTATTAGCATCACTTCACGATAAAATATTAAGTATAATTGCGTTTAAATTTTTTCACTAAATTCTGAAAAGTATTTCTAGAAACTCTTGACTTTAAGCCTATTGTGAACTGTTGTATAGTATTTCTCATATTAAATCCCATTACGTATATATTGTATTATTGCTCCGCCCTCGTAAGAATTTTGACATACTAAATTTAAAGGAGAACTGGAAAAATGTTATTCAGCTCCAATATGATTGTAGTGACGATTAAAAGATCTTATCAAGAATCGAAAGTCTTTCCAAATGATATATTAATAATGACTATTGAAGCAGATCCATACATTTTCGCCCATTTTCTTTTAAATTTAAATACACTGAATCTAAACATCCTACTTTTGAACAAAATTTAATATTTACAACTAAAAAATAATTATTTAAATACTAACCTACGACGTTCAAATACACGAAATAGCTAATAATTGGCTGGGTGGACACTTGACACTCGTACATTCCAGCATCTCTTAGTTGAACCCATTTGATATTCAATATCCAATCTTCTGATTGTTGGATAGTTTGAAATCTTTGATCTGAGGTATATGTGTATGTGCCCGTTGTCAAAATGTGTAAATCTCTGTGTCTGATCCATGATACCTGTGAATCAAAAAAAATATATTAATTAATGTAAAATTGAGATTCTAATTATGATATTTTCAAAATTGATAAGTTACTTTAATAATTTTAGATGATAAATAGTTAATATTGAATAAAAACTGTGATAACTCAAGAAACAAAATATGATCTTTCACATATTTATTATATGTACAAAAACTTGTTATAATAATAATAATATGATAAATATGAACATCATAACTTTTATTTTTCAGAATCGTTTTATTATTATTATTTATATAGTTGAACCAGAAGGAAAAAGCAATATGATATTCTAACGCGCACTCACAATGGCTTACTGGGGTTTTGACATTTTTACTCTATGTAACGCATTATTTATATCTACTATTTCGACAGCGTATCGCCCTCTAAAGTAATAAAAGTAAAATATTGTACGTGTTTTTGCACATTTTCGGTCCCCTTTGCTAGATAACATTTTACGAGTGCAAGACAAGCAGTTAACTCTTTTTTCGTATAAAGAAGATGTGCTTATTTACAACTTTATACGCCATATTTACACAACAAACATAAACTTAAAATATTATTTTTATAAAGATTCACGACAATTTCATACGAAAATAACAATTTAATACTCACATTATTGACACTTAATAAATACATAATATACTGAAACAGCACGAATTTGGAGTAAGAAACATGTATACGTGTACATATCGTAATACATGCTACATAACGTCACATTGTCATTAAACTGTGGTATTTCATACAAATTAGGGCTATTGATCGCAACTATAATTGATGCATTGTTACCCATGTGAAATTTCATCTATCTATTGAATGTCCAACAATTTCATGAAACCGAAAATAATAAACTTCATTTTGTACCCATAAATAATTTGTCATTTAAGATAAGATAAAATCAAATATCTCTATATACCCGGAATATAATTAAACGCTATAGGTATATGTATATACCTAAAATAATAAACTCAAATATCACATTTGATTTTCTATACCTAAAATAGTAGTCAATAAGATACAAGTAGATACAAAAATAGTAGTCAATATTTATACTCACTGAATGAGATTTCAGTTTTCTGACTCTGCATGTGAGCTGTGCCAATCTTCCCATGACTGCTGTAACATTAGGTGTGACCAAAGATACGAAAAATGGCTCTTCTCTATCTGGTCCATAAATGGGATGACCTGTAGAAGCAGCTGTGGGTAGCATATTTGAATTCAGTTCACTGTCGTTCAAGTAATCTTGATTCATGTGCATGGATTCTGTAAAAAACACATAAGAGATCCTTAAGTGACTATTAGCTTCGTACTTTCACATTACACCGAACCAAACATTGCACGTGTTTAAATCTTTTCCTGATCAGTACGGTTCCTGAATGAATGTAATTTTTGTTAGTTTGAATGAGTGTAAAGAAATTTTCGCTGCGAATTCAAATTAGAATTCGATTGATTCATACTTTCTTCGTTGATTCTAAACAACACTTAGGGGCGATTTTTTACTTGTGGTTTGAGAATAAAACGATTTTAAGCTACACGCAGTTCTCCAACTACCAACTGTCAATTCTGGAGGAAAGAGATAGATTTTTATGTATTCTTGTACGATCTGTAGTTCATATGTATGTCTCTTTCGGCGGCTATTTTGACAGCTCACAGTTGGAGGCGTGTAGTTTAAATTCATTTTATTCACAAACCAGAAGTGAATAAACCTGACCTTAATTATTTTATATTTCGAAACTTAAAAGAATAGTACCTACATATTATACATTTATATACATATAGAAAATTAAGGAAAAGCTATTGATAAAACCAAAATAAACGGGAAATAATGTAAGATAAACAGTTCTAAATCATACGTTCATCGTAATATAATGATGTTTACGACTCTGTATGGAATATTTTCGTAAATAATCGAAACAAATACCACGAAACAACTTAAGATACATATCGAGCACGAACACAATTCACGTTGACGAATCGACGCACAACGTGACCCTACAATTTTGTACCGGGGACAAAAACACGCCTCGATAATGTGGAAAAGTTTGTCACCGTTTCGTATTTCTGCCCGAAAAAGAAAATCTAAATAAATAAGACGAACACGTCTCATCTCGGACACGATTAATATGGACCATTTCTCAGAGTCTTATAAAATTAAATCCGCTCGATGATTGCTCTCGCCGAATCCGCAAAAGTTGGCCGCCGAAAGTCGAAAGCTTTTTAAGTTGTTCTTTGTGGAAAAAAATAATAATATTAATTAAATGCTCGATTTATTCCGGATTATCCGGATTAAAATGATCCGCTTTGATCGTCGAAAATTACTTATGGAAAATATTATACTTTTGAAATGCTTGTATATTATTTTTCAAATTAATTTTACGGGACTTTATTGAAATCATTCAATGTGGAAATTCATTTTTTTATTAATAGATATTGATTATATTTAAAGGTTTAAGGCTCGATTTTTTTTAATTACTTGTCACTAATTGTGAAGTTAGTGATAATTATCACATCTACAGGAATAAAACGTAAAGATGATTTAAAAATTGGGTCTTTGTCGGACTATATTTTTCAATTAGAAACAATTCAAACACTTTTTATCATCTCAATTCTGACACACCAAATCGAAAGAAATTGTAAAATTTCTGAAATTATTTAATATTAATTAACCTTCCGAGGTTCTATTATTGTATATATTATAATCTTCGTCTAATACATATATTATAATACGATATCACGAACATCACACAACACATTTTTTCCGCAACAAACGAACTTCCAACAATAAAAAAAATCTCTCGAATATATTTTTCTCTTTCCCCGAAGAAACATCCCCGAAGATATAAAGTTCTCGAAACCTTGAATATACAGGATCTACTTTCACACCCCGATCCGAATTCTTTCGTATTTTCCCTCAAACTCTCGTCACTCGAAGGGTCGACTCAAACATTCTCGTCTCTGATCCAATTATAACAAAACCGAATTTCGAACGACTGCAAAGTGGAACTTTTTTTATCATAATTCGCACGCTGAAGAAGGAGAATGTTATACACAGTGTTGTAGTCGAGCCTGGATATGCGTCCCGATACCTGTTTTCGTTGGCGGAGCGCGCTCCGGCTTGAATTTTTCAAATATCAATATAGTATCAAAGTTTCAAATATTCTTTTTGCTGAATTTTCATACCACATGCATGGTATGATATGATACTGTATAATATTCAGAATATAAACAAATATTTAAGACATGATTAGAATTTTCACAATAAATAAAAAAATTTGGAGGTAAGGGGGGGTGGAAAATCGAGTGTTCTGTCACTTCAAAATTTACCACTACACCACTGGTTATATAGCAGGAGACAAACCGAAGAGCTGTCCGGATCCGGTCTTATATCGCCCGGGGCTTATCGGGCATTATACATATTTAATAAGTGTATGATTTCCGGAGAGCAGTTGGAAAATTTTCAAACTTAATTAGCTTCGTTTCGCCGGTCTTATTTTGTTCGTCGTTCGTCGTTCGAAGCTGAAAATCGAGAAAATTTCGCTGATTTTTCGCCATCGGAATATAAGCTTAAGTGTCGTTTTGTAATAAATTGAAATTTTGGTGCGACTTCCCTTTATAGACGTTTATTAAATTTTCTCTATTGTTCGTGGTTTATTTTCAGCTTTTAAATTTGATTTTTATTTTTTTTTCGTTCATTTTACATTAAAATAATGTATATCTAGAGTAAACTCGTGAATGAAAAATTAGGGGATGCTTTGATGTAAAAACGTTTTAAATTTTAAATAGTTGTGGAAAAATAGCTTTGAATCAAAACCCAATATTGAAAGATTAATATGAAAAAGATGTTTCGAAAGCATTGTTTCATATTTATATTATTACTTAATTTTATTAATAATTAATATTAACATTATTATATAACATTAGAATTCCAATCAATATTTATGAGCTCATATCATGCTGGAACTCGGCTCCCAAAAATAATAATGTTTTTGAAATATGTTACGTTATGTTTTAAATTATTCTTACTTTAATTTATTCTACTGTTCTTTCTGTATTATTTCTGTTGAAATAATAATCACAAGGCTTCAATGTTTTGTTCAGCAATTTTGCTAAAAGTAAGAGCTAAACTGAACTGTTGACAATATTATTCTTAATACTGTAATATACTCGTATAACACTGTAAGTGCCAATGCTTAAAAAAGTATCAAAATACATGATTTATTATAGAGACGCTATTTTTTAATTAAAATTTTAAGCTGCAATAATACGGATTGAAACCTGATTCTCCTATTGGGAAATAAGCACTGTAAATTTTCCATCGAAATAAAAAAATATTTAAATTAGACGATTTTCTTTTTTTTAATACGAAAATTATCCGAACGTGTTTTGTTTTATTTTTTCGAAGAAATACAATCACCATATATTTATATGAGCCATTCAGAACTCGAATACCGAGAACCTGAACTCGACTAACTCCATAAAGCGAGAAAACGAGAAAACGCATCAAACGTGATTGTATGCGCTTCTCAAAATTCCCATCATTATTTATTTTTTCAGAAATTATTGATATATGTACAAATTTTATTTATAATAAGCTATGAATGTTTTCAATTCATATCAGAATACAGAATAGATTAGAATTGCTTCTGAAACATTTGATTCACTTTGAGATGGCCTTTTCAAATTTTTCCATTTATTGAAAATTTTTAATATAATATTTCATACGTAGAAAGTTAAGACTATTCCTAACACTTTGATGTGTAAATTTAATTTTTATTTAAAAATATATTAAATCACGATTAATTCAATGAAAAAACTCAACCGGCTTAAAAAAAAATACTGAAAAAGTCAACCGACCTGAATTCGACAGTGCGCCGAAGACGGCGAGCCAGAACACGAAGTGCTTCGGCATGTTCGCGAGAGCACGTCCCCCTCGACCTTCCCGACGCCGAGGCGGAGCCCTAGGGCTCCGGGGCCCTCCGGCGGATCCGGATCCTCATGCCGAAGCGAATGGGGTTAGAATCGACCCGCTCGGTGGGCTTTTTTCGCGATCGTTGGGGCGCAGGGGCGCAGGGCGACCTCGCCGCGCGGCCGCTGCGAACGAACTGTTTGGCAATGCGCCAGCTCGAGCGGGGGGCGGAGCGCCCCTTTCGCCCCCCGTGGCCCCCTCATCCCCCCCCCCTTCAAACGCGAGCCGAAGAGAAACAAGATTACGCAAGCGCCTCTCACGCCTGCTAGCGTCAAAGCCGGAGGCTGCTCTAACGTTAGGGTGGATCGAAATGTGTTTTTTTTTTTTTTGGTTTTTGATTTTTGATTTTTTTTTTCGAATGCTAGGAAAAGTCGAATGTAATGCAGCACTTAGATTATGTCGCGTGTATGACGACTGAAAAGGCCAAGGGGGACAAGTGACATTTTTGCCGAAATTGAGTTATGCGGTTCTACACTGTAAAAAGAAAATCTTAGTATCAGCCCGAATTTGGTTTGTTTTTCAGACAGTTCAAAATTCAAATCACCCGTGGGCATTTTTAATATTATATGAATTCAGATCGGATAGGGTTGCTCGCGATTAGAGCGGCAGTGAGGAGCGAATTTCGTATAACAAGCAACAAAATTCAATTTTAGACAAACAGAAATAACAGCATGCAACATTTTTAAGATTTACTTTTTACTGTGTATGTACGCTCATTTATCTAGTTGCAAAAGGATATAAACGAATTCAGAACGTGTGCCGATATATAGATATCATGAAATCACTCGATCTCCTCCTAATACATGTTCAACTTTGAACGAGCTTTTTTCGAAATCACCGCAATGTCACTTATACCTCTTGGCCTTTTCAGGCGTCATATGGTGTTGCTATGATGACTGGAAAGACCAATGGGTACGATTGAGTTGTGATTTTGAGAAAAGCGCGCTTAAAGTTGAACTTGTATTAGGGGAGGTCGAGTGATTTGATATGTCTCGGTACGCGTTCCAAATTCGTTTATATCCTTTTGCCGCCAAATATATGAGTGAACATAGAAGCGATTCTTGTACATGATTCGATTTTGGAAAAAAATGTCACTTGTGGCCTTTGGCTTTTCAATCGTCAAATGTGCTTAAGGAGGGAACATGTGTAATATAAGACACCACGTCTCATACGCTGTTTCTGAATTATAGATTTTGATCGAGACAAATGAAAAATCACCAGCATGACCCAAAATTTACCTTATTAAATATTAATACTAACCTATCAACTATCCAAATTTTAAATATTCAATCAAATTATTCAGAGATAGTCCTCTTAATTGACATCGAATCAATAAAATTGAAATACCTACTCTTGAATTAATTAAAATATTCGTTCTAAAATGGTAAAATATTTCATTTAGTAATCGGCTTTGCATTCCATAACCAATATCCAATGTTTTTATGCAATCAATTTATGTAATTGATGATTGTTGATTTTTCACATAAATGTAAATATCACTATTTTGATTCACCCTATGTATGTTTTTCACCCTCGTTCTATCATACTATGCATGTTTTCGGTGTGAAAATTTGGATACGTAACAAATAATTACGTTTTTTTCCTATTAATTCAATCTAACTTTAAAAAAAATATTAAAATGCAAATTCAATAAGCGTCATCAAATAAATACCATATTTTGAAATTCATCAAATATCCCTCATTCAATTAATCATCAATGTTGACATGGTTAATGTGCTTCTAGATTTCTGTGAAACTCAGTTTTGTATAAAACTGAAATGAAAAATGCTCATTGTTAATTCTCAAGCTTAAGTCTTCTTGCCGAAGAAGTTCAGATTATTTTCCGCTTTTATTCTCTGTTCTCAAACATATTTAATGTCTCGTGAAAGTTAGCGACATTTAATATAAATACCTACTCTCATCACTTTTGAACAAAAAAAATATTAATGATACCTATCTATCCATTTATCTTTCGCAAACTTACAAAATCTCCGTAAAAATATATTGAATACTTCTCATATCTTTTATTATTAAATAGGATTACAAAAATAATAATTTTATAATTCATTTTGATACGAAACCACTTAAAGGCACTCTAAACGAATCCATTTGTTATTCCAAAATAAATAAGAACATAAAATTACGCTAAGCAAAGCTTCGTGTATTTCAATAATACGTGGGATGTTTAATAAATTCAGAGAAAATGGAACTTTCTCAATTGACCTTAAATTTTCATTAAAATATGTTTTGCTCCCTTTAAAATTAACCCTTTTAAATATAAGTCACTTATGCCAGAGCTTTTTCTAATTATAAAATTACCAACCCACTATTGAATTTCATTTTTGGAAAGGTCCTTCCGATCCTTCAATGATTTATTCATCAATTGTGGCATAAATTTTTTTAATATTGATTTTTCAGACTTGAAAATAGAAAAAAGTCATATCCTGAACATACTTATTTATACACAATTTTTTTGCATCACTGATCGAAATACAATATTCATACCTATATACGTGCGTCACAGTAACGCCTTTACGGTTTTCTTCTTTTGCGAAAACTTTCATTTCTTCTAGCCGATAAATCGAATCTAAGATATACACATATTGAGGTATTTGTGAAGACTTAATATACTGTCGAGAAAAGATGTGATTGAACAAATCCGAAAAAAAAGGAAACGCACAAAAGGAACCTTTGCGTTTATCAGATTTTCGCACATTTTCGGCAACGATTTTGCGATGTGTGTGTATGTTCATTTTTTTTCCACACCTGAAAGTCTTTCGTCCTTTCACCCTTTCTATCATTTTGTTTTTTTCTTTCAATATATTCATATACACATTATATTATTGTATGTATTTTATCGAGATTTTCCGAACTCTTATTCAGCATCTAACATGATTCTTGATCTCATCATCAAAAGAATTTTATCATTCATCGCTTTTCTATGATACGTACATAATTATTTTTTTTTCGAAATTTCTGCGGGATCTCTTTTAGGTTCCATAAAACTTGAAGATATGAAATTCAAATAAGAATCTTTAACTTACAATTAGGTACACATATGATCTCGGTATCATCTATAAAGTTAGATTTTCTTTGAGTGTTCGCATAAACGAATCGTTTATTTCAATTTATTTTCCGACGTATTAAAATTTTTTCCATATTTCATTGTATATTATGACATTTTTTATCATTATCTTATTCAAATTTATAATTAAATAATTCACGCAAAAATATTTTTCAATCCTAACTAAATATATTCCTAACCATTATATAAAAACACGAGATATTTTATCTCAATCGTCACAAAACAATATCCCTGCAATAGGAAATATTTTTCCAAATTGCCATTTATGATTTATTCAAAAATAATCAAAATATGAATGTAACGAAAAGGAACGTTCGAAAAGATCATTTATGTATATTGAATAAAAACATTTCACAACTAATGTCTTTTTGGTTGTTTTGAAAAACATATGTTAGAAATAAATAAAATATTTTACTGTAATTCAACAATATCTACGGAAAGATCACGAGCAAAATTTTTATATGCTTTATGCCTTACGCTTTTTGTATTAAAATCCGTATGATTATCAAAAGTATGCCTAATAAATGGGAATGCCAAATGACCTTTTTGTTACAGGTTGCATTTTCATCGAACTATAAATTTCCAAAAGAAAACTAGAGTTAAAAAAATAAGACTTCCAGTTTCACGACAGTTCCCTACTGATGAAAGTTGGCAGCACTGCGTATAAAAGCGAAGCTGTCATTACGTTGGCGTCCATGAATTGGTGCACTCCACGTTTTGACAGTTCTAGTCTCTGATTTTTATTGAAGTCGTTTTCCGTGATTCTCGAAAGTTTTCGGATATCTGAAGCCCACCATGGCCACTCCTGAAGGTTATTCACTCTCAATTTCATACAACACGATTGCGTATAACGCATTTTCGCTTCTTACACTCGTACAGCACTCCCCATAGCACCGCTTCACTTATTTACGTTTGATTCGTTTGCCGTTCCACAATATTCCATGTTCTGATGCTGAACCGAATCATATTCGACGATGAGACACACTTTTTCGATGTCGTCCGATATATTGATTGTCGAATTTTTCACATTTGTCGTTTCGGGAATCCATCGGTAATACACTTACAGATGTCACTAGACAGCTCTTAAAAATAAGGTGAAGATCTCGACTTGGAAATTTCTGGTCGTTTCTTCTCGAAAATGCTCATCAGTTTTTTCCTAAAAATGTAAAATGGTCCGGTTCCTTATGTAACTTTGTAGGATCTTTTTGAACTCTGGGAAAATCATATATTTTTGGAAAAATCATAGTATAAGCATTAGGAAGAACGAAAGCCCAATTTGCTACAGTATAACTATTTTTCAGTTGAATTTGTTTATTTTGTTGCTATCGCTTTACATATCCGTGAAAATGTTCACCTCAGTTCCCTACAATCAGAAAAATAATCATATCGCTACACAAGCTAAATGGCTTGTAGACACAGTGAATATGGGCCTTGCAATTTCTATTCTAGTGAACAGAATTGGCTTCTAGCAAAATCTTTAGGCTGTTTATGTATTACACAATTTCATACTTAACCCCTTAGTGTATGTATAGGTACTTAATAAATGAATGTAAAATTGCAATATCCAATTGTATAAATGCATTTTCTCTTAACATATCTTATATAAAAATAAAGACACCTTTGACTCTTAACTTTTATACGATAAAAAGTGATTTTGTAATTATAACAAAATTTTATACATTACAGATGTCTGGATCAAGTTCTTCACAGATGCTGGCCTACCATCCGATATTAGTGCCACATATGCATTGACATTTACTGAAAACCGAATACGAATGAACATGCTGCTCGATTTAAATAAGGAATATCTCAAAGACATGGGTATCGTCTGTATGGGTGACACAATAGCGATTTTAAGGTTTTTTTTTTTTAAATATAACATGCTTTATGATGTTAACATGTGTGATTGTTTGAATATCAATTGAATTGAAATTTTGTTGCAGACATGCTAAAGAAGTTCATGCTGAAACTGCCAGAAATCGAGTTTTAGCATCATCCACAACGAAAATTCCAATTGCCACTGTTCCAGCTAGGCTCGGTCAAAAATTGACTCCTTGTTAGTTTATGCTATTTTTTTTGTTCAAAATCTAATATTACATTTATCTGTTTTATCATTTGTGTATTTATCATTATTTTCATATTTATAGCACATTCAGAAGCCATTGTAGGCAATCATATTAATACATTGGCGACAAAGAGATCTGTCGATAGCAATTCCATGATTTCTGAAAGATTGGGAAAAATTCGTGTCATTGCCACAAAAAGAAAAATAACTCCTCCTGATAACTCAAAGTATTTATCAATGCATATTTTATCGTCTATTTCATATTTAATTAATAACTTTCTTATTACTTTCAGTGCTGACGCAATTCGATCGATTCCCATTAAACTCATAAAAACTAATATCAGTCATCAAAATGATCATTATAGAGATTCTTCATCACTGAACGAAAGAGGTACTTTGAATACTTTACTTTTTATTTTTCAATTTGATCATGAATTCATTCTCCTATATTTATAAGCTCTTAAAATATGTACATATATTAAGTTTCAGGTACAAATGTATTTTCTCGACTTGGCAGTGATGATGTGCAGAAGAAAAATTTAGAGATAGACACTGATAAAAAAATTATATTGAGAAAACCCCAACAAAATTCTTCAAATAACACCGTATTTTCAAGATTGGGTGAAAAAGAATCAAACTTTTCCGCAAAGGAAACATCGGATTTGGATAAATCTTCGAAATTGAGAAATTCTTCTACTCAACCAAATAAAATTATAATAAAGACTAACGGAAGCACAAGAACTCTTAGCAAAGTACCTTCTGCTGGAACTATGCGAGCAGATAAAATTCATGTTGGTGTTCGTCAAAAACCATTAGTTATAATTCCTCAAAGAAAAACTGTTAAATTTTCACCTCATGTAGATTTCAAATTGATTGAAAAATCGAATGCTTCGGCTTTGCACACATTTGGTTCTTCTATACCTGTAAATAATCTTCATTCAGAACAATCTAAAAAAATTGTAAAACTAGTTTCTGCTCCGAACGATAAAAATTCTCTCAAATTGCGACTTGGAAATTCGTCAACTAATAAAGTAAACGTTTTCAATAGATTGGGTATTCAAAATAGGTTTAAAACTTTTTCATAAAGAACACTTATGTATTTAAAATTAGAAAATAAAAAGAGGATGTCGCCTTTGGATTACGTGTGTACATTTCGTTCTGGCAAACTATTGTTCACCAGCTCTATTTAACAGTAGATATGTAAGTGTGTATATTTATAATTGCAATGTTTTACTAATATTAATCTTTAACGAGAATATAATGTTTGTAATTTAAACTTCAAAACTAAAACATATTTTATAATTTCAAAGCGTTAATGATATATTAAATATGAATTTCACATGAAGAGCCAAGGCCTAAAAGCCATTTATCAGAATAGTAATATTTTTCTTTTTTTTTATGTGATGAATTTAAATTTTAATATCTAATACATGCTATATTTTAAGTTTTTCCTGATTGTGAAATATTTAGGTCGATAATGTTCACTTTATGAAATAAATATACATTAAAAATTGGTTTTTTCTTTGTGTATTTATTTGCAGTTCATATGTAGGTATATTTTTATACGCTGATCCAATTGTCTTTCAATATTTTACATTTACCTACAGACTTGCAAGTGCATAAATAAATACTAATATCTAGGTACGTATAAATATTTTAGAACTTTTGAAACTATAATCTGATGATAAAACAAGTACCAAGATTTCATGAATGAACGCTTTACCAAAAAACACATCTTGAATACAAGATTTGATTGTTATTATGCTCTGATAATTTCATTTTGCCTTAAAATATGTAGTATCTGAAGAATGCATTTATGATTAGTAAACAAAATTGGGGATATTCACTTTCTCTTTAGATTACTCTTGAAAAATCATATTTTATAAAAAGTAGTGTCAAAATAAATTCAATTTAATTGTAAGTGTATCAACAATATTTTTTTTAATGCGATTTTCGATAAATAAAGTAAAAAACATAAGGATGAGACGAGACTCTCTACTCTCTTTTATATAAAAAAAAAAAAAAAAAAAAAACGGATTAAGCGGTTTAAATATCGGCTTATGACCAAAACATAAACGCGCTCCGATTGGTCGAAGAGTGACCGCATTTTAACCGGCGCCAAAAACCGCACTTTTCCAAAACGAGACTGAATCGCTCGATAGCAGTTTTTTTCATCCGGAAACGGAAAGGAGATCTGTTTTTTTGCAAAAAAAGCGCGCCAAACGCTCTTGGCTTGACAAACGTCAAAATCCTCAAACGTGATTGGTCGAACGTGCTCGACTGTCATTCGGCCGTTTCCCGCCAATTTCATACACCGCTCGTTCTTGTCCAGACTCGCTTCGGTTCGCCATTCTCACACTAGAACCTTCCTGACTCGGTCTGATCCTGCTGATTAGCTCGTTTCAAGACTTATTTGATCGTTCCTGACTTCCTCGATCGATCCTGACTTGCTAGGTTATTCCAACTCATTCGATTGTTCCTGACTCGTTCGAGTGCCGCCGACTTTCAATTCTCATCCATGGCTTTCCTGTTGAAAAGCGAAAAAGAAAACGTTCTGAAGGAGCTGAACAATGTTCATATCAAGGTACGTCGTTGTATTTGTGAATATGAGGTTAGATAGATTGCACATTTGATACCGTTTCAGTTAAGTCGGCATTATCTTACTAAACTGCTGTAAATCGGGTCAGGTAGAGATTTTTTTAATTACATCCCCTTTTTAATTAGATTCATAAAAGTTTTTGTAAATCTCACATGTGCGATTATCTCGTTCAATGACATGCATAATTTTAATCTGTGAATGATGTCGATTGCACAATGTAGTATTGTTTCTTAACATATTCGTGCCAAAGATATTTAAAATTGAAAAAAATATTAATCACTTAATTACATTCTAACGGTTAATTATCAATACTGCGAATTTTAGACTTTATGCATGCTTCTAATCAGTTAATATAGTTCTTGAACTATCTTATTTTTTCATTATTTTGATTTGGCTCCATTCTCCTTTTGATAAGAATCATATATGATTCTTATTTAAACTACTCAAAACATGTGACGAAACTTGAAGCAATGTGACACAAAACAGCGATTATTCCAAATTCCTGTTAAGTTTTTTTTTTTTCTAAATTCATGTAAAATTTTCAGTCACCAAAAAAGCGAAAGGATGAATCAAAAATTGACGAAATAGAATCCAGCGTTGTTGAAGATGGCATCACAAACACGGAACTGACCACATTCGACCCGCAGCTAGAACCATTGTTGAAAGAAAATCCCAGACGCTTTGTCATCTTTCCGATACAATATCCTGATATATGGCAAATGTACAAAAAAGCTGAAGCATCCTTCTGGACCGTGGAAGAAGTTGATCTTTCAAAGGTAAGTCCCTTTTTAATCTCGTTGATTTCATTTTCGTTAATTAGATATTATATTTATCTTCTTTATATAATTTATTTTACGTTTTATAGGACATGTCCGATTGGGAAAAATTGAAAGCCGACGAAAAACACTTTATTTCACATGTATTGGCATTTTTTGCCGCTTCAGATGGCATAGTCAATGAAAATTTAGTTGAAAGGTTCTCACAAGAAGTCCAAGTAACTGAAGCCAGGTGCTTTTATGGTTTTCAAATAGCAATGGAAAATGTACACTCTGAAATGTATTCGCTTTTGATAGAAACATACATACGAGATCCACACGAAAGGTTAGATAATAGATCTCGATTTTAAATATTTTATATCAATTGATTGAAATTGATGATTTTTTTTTTCAGAGATTATCTGTTTAACGCCGTTGAGACTCTTCCCTGTGTGAAGAAGAAAGCAGACTGGGCTCTTCAATGGATCGGCAGCAAGTCTGCCACATTTGGGGAGAGGATTATTGCTTTCGCTGCAGTCGAAGGAATATTCTTCTCTGGTAGTTTTGCTTCCATTTTTTGGCTGAAAAAGAGAGGACTTATGCCTGGGTTGACCTTCAGTAACGAGTTGATTTCTCGAGATGAGGTTAATATTTTCAAATATAGACTTTTCCATTTCGATAATTGAATCCGTTTTTGGATAACATAATTACTGAATAATTCAAATTGAAGTGAAAAACTTTAAAATATCCTAAATTTTGTTAATTATTTCTATGAAAGTTTAATAAATTGATTTGGATTAATTTCAGGGTCTTCATTGTGATTTTGCCTGTTTGATGTTTAAACATTTAGTGCAAAAGCCTTCTAAACAGCGTATTTTGAGCATCATCAAAGATGCAGTATCAATTGAACAAGAATTTCTCACGGATGCTTTACCTGTCAATCTTCTCGGCATGAATTGCAATTTGATGTCCCAATATATAGAATTCGTCGCAGACCGATTGCTGGTGGATCTCAATTGCCCTAAAGTAAGTTTATCATTCTCCATTTATATATACCTATATCTGGTAATTTCACAGAATTTAAATATACATATGTTTGTTTATTTCAGTTTTACAATTCTTCAAATCCGTTCAGTTTTATGGATATGATTTCGTTGGAAGGAAAAACAAACTTTTTTGAAAAGAAAGTCGGCGAATACCAAAAGTATGGAGTCATGGCTAATCGAATGGATAATGTATTCACTTTGGATGCAGATTTTTGACACAATTTATTATTTGACTTTTTCTAAATATTTTCTGTACTATTTATATTATTTTCAGTATTTTTTTTTCTCATAACGTGTGTATCTATTATATTTTTATGATTTATTTAAATGTGATAATCGACCAATGGAGATGTATGATATAGATTTATCTTTTTTTTTATTTGTGAATAGGTATAGCTAAAAATAAAAACAACAATTTCTATCAGTTGTCCTTTTATTTAAGAGAAGAGGAGCCTTGATCACTTTTGTTTTTGCCTGTTACTCCCTGTTGAAAAATCTTAAGTTAATAAAAAAGTGTCGATACACTTGAAATTTAATAGAATTTACTTCCAACACTTATATCTGAAACTAGCGGTCAACCTGTTGAATATATCAATACAGTTTTGAAGCGTTACACAAGTCAGACACAGAATAGTGGTATTATATCTAATATATCAATTTCTAAAAGAGTAAAAAACAAAGGGGAATAAGTCTCCCAGATGGATCTAGTCTAGCCTTCCCTTATTCTAAAATTGTTAGGTATTTCTATTAGGTTTTTTTTAATACAAAATATTAAAATAATGAATTATTTAGAATTGGTATTATCATTTGATCTATTTTTATCTATGGAGTTTAACGGTTGACGTGACATTTTCGTGAACTAATTGCATTGAAAAAAAGGCAATAAATCGACACAAAATAAAACAAAACTGGCAACCCTACCCACGTGGAACATCGCTGCGTACGTCGGTGGCATTGAGCATCTGTTTTATTTCGGTGTCGCATCGACGAGAGTCGAACGCTCGCGCGCGGCCGCCATTTCGAACGCGCGAACATGTGGCGCCATTTTCGAATTCGATTTTCGCGCCGCCGCCGAATATCGGCTCGCTTAGGACCAAGAGTGTGCGCGCGCAGCCGCGTCGATTTGAATTCGAATCTGACACTAGGATCAGTCGGGCTCGGTCCGTCGAGGCGCGCGGACGTCTGCTTCGCGATGTCGGGGGTCCCGTGGAGCCTCGCGCTGCACACGGCGCCCAGGGAGTGCATGCTGGGGGCCGCGGTCGCCGCCTTCGTCGCCTACTATCTGATCAACGTAGCCAAGGTATTTGTGCGATTAGCGCAATACATAACCTCTTATTTGCCGTGCGAATGTTACGCGAGGTGTTCGCGCTTCGTTTCCTAATAGGTACACCCGTTTTTCCATTTGTGATCTGTCGAATATCTATGAATGTAGCCAAATTCAGAGACGATAGTATGTACAGTACAGTTTTTTTTTTTTTTCATTTTTGCGGATCCTTGACAGTTCGTAAATGGAAGAACGATTGTGCTTTCGTGGTTTTAATTTCGTTTCTGATATTTTTTAAAATACCAATTGAATGTATTCGAATTAGAAAAAATCCTTTGAAAATTGTGCAAAAGTCGAATATTGAAAAGTGGAGAAATTAATAAAATATATTTTTAACAGAAAATTTATAAAATATGTATAAGAGAACTGGGGAGACTTGGATCAAAACGTTAGAAATCAAATCATCTGCCTTATGATTGCCCATCTTTCGAGCCAAAAAAATGTCATTACTACCCAAAGTCGTTAGAAATAATAAACTGTCAGTTTTGTCAATTGAAACTAATGTAACGTTTTTAATATCTCAGTGTTTGGAGTTATTTAAGTGTCCCCGATCTCTTCTAACTTTTTCTATTACCATAGAAACGAAAAAAAAAAGGAAATTTTCTTCTTCTCAAAATTAAAACTAAACCTGATTTCAAAATTAAAAGTTAAATCAGTTGAGCATGTAGTGTATTTTTTTCAATAGGTATATGAATATTGTGCATACATATAACAATTTTTCATCAGTATCGACAAAAATACTTAACAAGTTATAATATTAAAAATGTATGAACTATGAAACCGCCTCTGCTCTCTAGATAGCCCGTTATGGATAAATGGTCAGTAATTTACCGGTAAATGTTAAACTTCGATTACCTATTGCTTACCTAACTATTATAGATAAGTGTGTTGTATTCTATTTCTAGAAATTGTGTGTGGTCATATTGAATTGTTTGTGCAATCAATTAATTGATTAATTGAAAATAAGTAACATTTTATGAATTCGATTAAATAAACTACTTATCATATTTCAATTCAATTACGATGAAAATTTAAATTGGATGAAATCGATCTTTCGTTAAAAATTCAATAAACTAATTCTATTCGATAACTCAGACGATTTAATTTTTGATGCTTTAGTATGAAAACAAAGATATCCCCAAGTATCTCAAATCTCCCCTAATTGGAAGTTACGATAAATTGAACAGTAAATCGCGTCGTGAATGTCCAGCTTTTTAATTAATATTCATTCAAAGCTTACAATTATTATTTTTCTATGATCAAAATGGTTTTACAACAGATTATATGAAAATGACATAAATGTGACTAATCGTTTTATCTCTTTTTTTTCGTTATTGACATAACGAATTCGTAATTTGACGTAAATCAGCGGCTCCCAAACTAGATACAAGACTCCTAGAACTTACGAAAATTAATCAGCAATAAAATTGATACAGATATTAATATTTTTTTTATTATTATTACGTAGTAAAAATAAGGACATTTATTAGAAAAATGAGGTTCAAATATTGTTTATTTTTTATAAAAAGATTATTTTTAAGAAAGCTTAATTTGGCATTGTATATTTTCAGTTACAATTTGCATAAAGGTTCAATATTTTAACTACAGAAGCTACTTAGGTCTTCAAAAATGCACAAAACAAAAACGATTGGGAATCGTAACTATTATAAACAATCTCCATTTTTTTTAGTTATCTGTAAACGTTTAACCTTTGATAATGTCAAAATGTCAACTCAATTTTTTTACCTGTAAAAACATTTCTTATAAATGCAAAATCGATATTTGCACTATTCATACTGAATAAATTGATTACGCGATAAATTTTTAGTAGATTCACATATTAAAAGCTTTTTTTACATTTTTTGTATTACCAAAAATCCACTGTCAAACTACTCACAAAAAAATTCTCAAATTTTATTTAACAAACAAAACGAATGAAAAGAATAAATCGTAATAAAGGGTCATCATATGAATGATAATAGTACAAAAATACCTGAAAAAATACGATAACCTTCGTTAAATATTTTTTATGAAATTTCAATACCATAATTAATGGTATGCATTTCACTTTCATGAAATTGTGCACTCAATTCGCGTAAAAAAAAAGTTGATAATGAAATTTATTGATCACTAATCGTGCATACAACATGTCATTCGTTTCATATAATTTATTTAAGATAATATTTATACAAGACAATTATTTATTATATGTAGATACCAAAAATGCATAATATTTTTAATCTACGTACTTCAGACTTTCAGCGAAAAATGCTAAAGTTCTCTTCAAATTTTGCGAAAAACATACACAAATCAATCAATATTCATAAATCTTCCGCTTCATAAACATATCGATTTACAATTTAAATTCAATTAAATCGAAACTTTCAATGGTGCGCATAGAAAAGTTTTTCCTCGTCGCCTTTTTTGCTTCGGCTTTTGCTTCGATTTAAACGACTTTCAAATATGTCGAAATTCAATATCTACGAAGCTCAATACATAATATGTATTGTATTTATTTTTATGTATTAATAATACATATAAATATACAATACACGAATTTGTATTGGTGTGAACGGTGCGGTTCAAAGTTGCCGCAATACATACTATCGATCGATCCGTTGACCCGCATTCGGTTCAAACTTCACGACGAAAGTTCATAGTTATTCGGTTAACTAAATATCTATATATACTTTATAATACAGGCTTAAGAATTTTTCCGCAGGCTGTGATGAAAAATCATGATTTAGTCCACTCTGAACGTAATTTCAGATCAATTTTCGTCATTTGAATCGCGTCCATAGTCTGTATTCGAATACGGATCGAGTCTCGTTCATCATCATTAGTGTAATTCATTCTGTTATGAACTAAGCTATTCAATACAATTCGTTATAACTCTGTAAGTAAATTATAATTCTCAAAAAAAATACAGCTAACTTTAAGTTAACTTATGACAGTTATTTATTTAATTTGTTTTACTCTGCTATGAAAAACGTGACTGCCGAATATCTTATCTAAACAGTCGTGTAAATTTCGATTCGTTTTCAAATAGACACATATTTTCCTTGATATGACTTAAAATCGCGATCGAAACGATCAGTTTTTTTCTTCAAATCGTTTAGATCGTCATGAAACTATGATCTTTATCGGAAAAATAATCAAAGGATTCAAATCAAACGAATTGTGATAATATAATTTTGAATATCGGTCTCGATTCATGAAACATTTGTTAAAAAACGTTTGTTGTGTGGTTAAATATGCGGTTTATGGCATTATCTCGTTAAATAATCAAATTCATGTTGCTATTTTTTCATGAAACGTCAAGTTCAGCTGTAATGTAAAAAATGACCATTATAATGTCATTTAACTACAATCAATACACCTTATTTTTTTTCTTTAGATATTTATCTATTAATTTTCATTTTAGTTGTTAAATTTATGTTATTTTATCAAAACTTTAATTGGATAACTTTTTTTTATATTTAAGCGCCCGACTCTGGTTTGCCGGCCTGGACCATTCAGGGACTTCCTCATCCAAAACGTTCAGCTGCTGGATGAAAGGTTTTGGCCCACCCTGTGGTGCTTCGAATCTCGTCTTCAGACTATCTTCGCCAGTCTCTTGAGGGCCTCCACTCTTTCCGATGTCCAGTACAGAAGGTGCATTTTTGTCATTTTCGATTTTTTTCAATGAACCCTGATTCACGAATTCAACTTTAGGATTATACAATTAAGGAAAATGGATAAAAAAATTCCCAATGGGGACTATAACCGATTCTCATTTATCAATGTTTCACAAATCTCAGTATTTTTAGGTTGAAAATGATTATTTCCTTTTCTTTGAATCGTTTTAAGAAACTCAAACCCAAATTCTAACGTACTGTGGGTGGAGAAGACTCTCATACATTTTTATCCATGCTGCTTTATTATCATTTGTTGAAAATACATTATGCTGAATTTATCAGTTCAATATACGTACTTTTGACATCTTTTGCTGAAATCCGAAAATAACTTTTTAAAAGATCTCATCACCTTATTATTTAATAGATTAACACTGTTAACTGATAAGTGCTGGAACTGTTTTTTTTTCATATGAATTAATTGCATTTGAGATAATCGTATACTTGATTTATATACTGATAAAATTGAAAATTAATCATATCCTATTATAAATTATATGTATTGCATATGTATGAATCTTTTTAATAACCTAATCTTACTAAAAACATATTTTTCAGTATTCGGTATGTATTAATGATGATTTTTAAATAATAAAATCATTCCTATGATTATTTTTTGGACTTCCCACACGTGTATTATTATATCATACCTTCATATACATGTACATATGTTTTAGTCATGGTATTTGATAGTTAAATTGCATTTCAAGGTGAACACGTTGGTTAATGGCAACTGCACATTTCACTTCCATCACAGACAATTTTCGCAACAAGTAATTTTGTTTTTTCACCATTGATTTAAGAATTTTCATTAAAATTACATTTTTTCAGTCAGATATACACTCATGTACTTACTCATAAGATTTCAATGAATCAAAGGTCACATTTTCATTTTATGAATTATATTTGTATTAGGTACATCTATTCGTTTACATATATTATTGTTATTATTTAATTTAGCATTCACACATATAAAAACATTTATATCTGATATAGTGAATTAAATTCTATCTGAAATTGTGCTAAATGTTTTTCATAGGATTTATGTGTGCTCATAAATTAATTTGCACTCATAAATAAACCATATAAAACAACTTTTAACCATATATTATCTTCCAAGCACATATTCAATCAATCTAGGTATATGCCTTGACTATAACTTCCTACTGCTTAATAATAAATAAAATGGTCACTTAAATGTAATGATACTTTATAACTACTTGAATGTGAATACCGTTCATATTATGTGATTTTTTCTTTTCCTCAAGCAATATTTACGGAATAATTTAATAAAACTAAGCTTTTTTAAAATATCAGAGACATAAGTGTAGTCATTTATGAATGGACTTTGAAATGATAAAGCATGAGATGTTTTGTAGTATATCATATTCAGTTGACAGAAATGTCTTAGTTTATCTAAATGGAAATTCTATGTATTGTAAATTTTACTCTTATCCTTTTGACGCTAATAAGTTCTCATTACTTTTAAAAAACATGTTCAGATTTTTTAAGTGCACTCATAGTAAACTTTTATAATGTTATTTGTTACACACTTAACAATATTTTTTTTTAATTACAGAGAAATATTGAAATTATCTGATGGAGGAGAAGTAGCATTAGATTGGATGGATAAGGGCTGTAATAAGAACTCCCCAATCGTCGTTATTCTTCCTGGATTGACTGGTGCTTCGCAAGCAGAGTATATAAAATGTCTGGTTACTGGAAGTTTATCAATAGGAATCAGATATGTTATATTCAACAATCGTGGCCTTGGTGGAATGGAACTAAAGGTAATATACTAATAGATAATTTGGTTTTTGGTTGGAACTAATTTCTCAATTGTTCAGTGTTAACAATTCAACTTTTTTACAGACCCCTCGTCTTTATTGCGCTGCAAACTATGAAGACTTATCAGAAGTGATTAAATATGTCAGAGACAATAATCCTAATGTACCCATCGGAGCAACGGGTATCTCGATGGGAGGTTTAATTCTCGGTAACTACTTGGCCGGCAAAGGAAAAGACAGTGGAGTTACAGCTTCTATGATAATTTCTGTCCCTTGGAATGTATTTAAGGGTAAATATATCAATTTTTATATTTATATATATATGCTTTAAATTTAATAGAAAAACATTTATTTTCAATATCAAAATTTTATTAAACAAAAACTTAATAACTATCACAACCTTAAAATACGTTTAGGAAAAAATACATTTATAATTATTTGCTTAATATCTTAATATCACCAAAGGAATCCTTTAAAATAAAGTGAAATGATTTTTTTTTCATGTGTGCCTATTATCTGATATTTAATATCTAACATTCGCATATGCATATATAAATGATATTTCAGTTCCCGAAAACGATTCTGGGATGATAAACAAAAAACTAAAATTCAGCATTTCTGTAAAGGAAGATAGCTATAAATTTTAATACAACTTGTTTCTTTATTTTCCAGGCAGTGAAAGTATAGAAAAACCCTATATCAACAATCTTTTATGTCGACATTTAGCAGGAAGTCTGGTAAGAACAATTGAAAATTGTGAAACAATAAAAATGTCACAGGTGAGTAATCTGAATTTGTACAAAACATAACATTAACAAATAGTGTGAATCTGTGTTTAATCTTTTTTATCAGTAAGGTCATTTTAACACATACATTCTTAAAAATATAACTAAAATATTCACATATTATTTATAGGGACCGTGGGACCTAGAGGAAGTTCGGCAAAGCAAAACAGTCAGAGACGTCGACACTGCTTTCACATCAAAACATTTCGGGTACAAAGATGTATGGGATTATTATAGCGCTGCCACATTACATGATAAACTTCACAAAATAAATGTACCTGTTTTGTGTCTCAGTGCAGCTGATGATCCATTTCAACCATTGGAAGGTAGTTGATCAAAATACTCATATTTTTAATGACTTCCTGAATGCACATAGATATTCAATAGTATGAAAGACATTTTTCATTAGTAAAAATACTTACCGACAAATTTTGAATAGCATAAATTTAACATGAACTCAATTAGATATATGTATGTCTTCCAAAGTACTGAACTATCTATGACATTCCGAAAATAATTCAAGCCACCAATTCTCAAACATTGATCATAAAATTTGTTTCACAGCTATACCAGTCGAAGAAGCTGGGAAATCAGAACATGTAGCTATTGTGATAACGGCCAGAGGCGGTCACATAGGCTTCATGGAAGGATTTTGGCCAGCCAAAGCCGCAAGGGAACAATACATGGCACGATTGTTCTCTCAGTATTTCCAAGCTGTATTCAGAGACGAAACATTCTTCAAACCACATAGTCAATAATATTTGTCACAAAATGTTTTAGTCAATTTATCATAAATTTTACATGCATGTATTCAATATTACATGCTATACAATATACATATTATGTATAATTGTATAACATTCACTTAGTGTGCTAACAGTGAGGGCTATTCGGATTGTCATATTTTTTTTCTATCAAAATTTAGCGACAGATCAATTCAACATGAAAGATGTGATACTCTAAATTTTGTGATTATGAACATTGTTTCAAAAGAAAAAGAGTCATTTTTATCGCCTGTCGCACCAAATGGATATCTTTTTATCAAATAGTATTTTGCTGGTTTTTGTGCGTGTTTTCGATTAGCACACGAAACTCTAAAATGTGATATTTTATAACTGTTAATGATGTGAAATTAAAATCATTGGCATTTATCCTGAGGAATTTTTTATTCGTATAAAAATTTTAATACATTATTTTATTTGTCATATGTAAATCATGTATTGAAAAAAAAAAAAAAACAGAAATACAGAGTACAAATATTCAATAATATATTTTCAGTGAACTGTGAACATGAACTGAGAATAATGCAAATATTTTAATTTCAATTCTTGATGATCATTTAACCTGTGCTTTGGTATTGACAATTCTTCATTTTGCACAGTATTCATTTATCATTACACTTACACATTGTGAATTACATTCATCGAAAAAGTACCTTTAACACTCATAATCAGATCAAAATGAAATATCTCTTGTCAAAATCAAAACAGTTGAGCAATGTAACAACGGATGTCATCTGGGATCATAAATAAGGAATGACCATTGTCCACATATTGTTAAAAAGGCATGTAAATGCAATTTCAGTAAAGTAAACATCAAAATTTATCATGAAAATATGACAGTGGAGGGCAACACATTGTTTAAGCTGTTTCGCTGTTAGACGTCTTTTAATTCTTCAGGTAGATCGTTTTTCGGATGCTTGTTTTCGTAATGTTGCTTATAAGTTTTAGGATCTGGCATTTGCGCCTGCAATACAATGAAAAATATATTATATATTTTGGCAAAAATTAATTTGTACAATTATCAATTCAATCAATTTAATGTTCAATGTTACAAAATGAAAATATAGATTATTTATATATTTTAAAAAATGTGATATTTGTTTTTTGAATTATACTTTTATTTATTTGTAAAATGTGTATATTTAGAATATGAAAATAATATAGATTTCCCATTTCAAGTAGAACATTTCAAAAATTAAATCAATTTGTTTTCAGATTAAGCAAGTAATGCATAAAATGATAACATTTAATTTTTAAAATATCTAACTTTAAATGGGAAATCTATATTCCACCCAAGTGTTTTTTTTTTTTCGGATTGTAACACGTATTTACAATAATTGCAAATACATATATGTATATATGGCAGAGATTGATTTGTTTAAAAAACACTGATTGCTTCTTGCATAAAAAACCTATTGAACACAAATTATCAAACAATTGAAAATATATAGACAATAAATGCTTTTTTTTCAAGATTTGAGTTTTCCTTCTATTTTTTTACCTTGCATACAGTGCATACGTGCACTAGTGCCTTTTGTGCAGCTTTTTTTTGGTCGTTTGCGCTGTGGCCCTGTTGCTTTTTGAGTTTGCTATTTTTTTCTGCAGCTTTTGCCTGTGATTGCAATTTCTGCTGGCCCCGAGCCATGTCTGAAAACAATGAAATCAGAGATTTCTGAAAATATTTATCACCAAATAGATAAAAATATTAATTGTTATTTCGCTATATCAATTATGAGATAAAAATTAATTTATCTGACTAATGCAATGAACAATTCTACAATAAATGTTTTATAAACGCATATATATCATTGAATAATGTTTTGCTAGATGAATTATTGAAAAGTCAAATAGGACACTTGTTAAATATGATTTTTTTTTTTAATATTCCAAATAACAAAACTTGAACGATAATTTTATAACTATTTAGTTTTGAGAAATATGTAAATATAATTTGGATAGATAATAAATTGGATTCTTATACAGATTTGATAATATAATACACACAAAAGATAATAGAAGTGTGGAGAAACAAGCGATCATAAATAAATAGGTATAATTATATGCTAAACATTTGTGATAATTTTATGAATTAGCATGTCTGAAATTCTTCAAAATTTTATACAGGATCAAATTGGTTAAATATAAAATTGAAAGGTAATCTTAGAATGAACATGTACAATCCAAATACAGAAAAATTATAGTGAATTTATTTTTAAATTTTTTCAAAGTTGTGTCGGATCGAATTGAATTTAATCGTCATAATGCAACAATAAACAGTATACTAAAAATAGTTAAAAATGAAAAGTACTCACATACTATTATTTTTTTTTTTTAATAAAAAAAAATGCAAACTTCACAGTATATTATTTGTGAAGTTTTATTGAAAATGTAGTACTGAATTGATGCTGAATGGTTATATCATTGGCACAATACTTAATATGTTAGGTATAAGTCTTTTTGTTCAAATTTTTACTTATATCCAACAAAAATAATCATTCTATCTGCCCACCAATGATGGATTATGAGGGGGAACATTTTTCATTCTAATTACAGACTAATAAAAAGACAATAATTTCTGATTTAACAAAAAATAAATAAAAAACATCCCCTCTCGTATTCCATTTCAACTAACCAACTATCTACACTGAACACTAGAAAGCCAACTACAGCGCACAAAATAATATTTTGTGAGTACTGCAAATCAGTACAGACGGCGCGAACATTTCTAGTGAAAGCGAAAGCGAAGCGTCCTTTCTCCACGGTTTCCAATCTCCGCAGCTTCTTCAGAATCAAAATCGAAGCAAAAGAATCGATCGATCGCTCGGATTTCGACGAAAGAGACTCGTACACTTTCGATCGAACACGTGTCAAAGGAAGGTGCACATCTCTCACGATCACGATTTCGCGAACGTCGTATACGTATACGCTCGGCTCACGCACACAGACGCGTTCGTTTGACAGATCGCACGCACACATGCGCGCGGAAGTGACTCATTTCGTTCGATTGATGCGTGCGTTGTTTCGCACGGCTCGAAAATAGCTCGGTGTGCTAAACTGCATGCGCGCATGTGTTATTCCGTGAATGAAATGTAGTGATTTGCTCACGCACCTGTCACACTCGCACACCGCACGCCGCACACCACACTACGTTCGCTGACCCGACACGACTGGCTACGGAAGTCAATCTCGAGCGTGCACAGCGTATCGTAGTACAGGGAAACCTCGATTGCTCGAACTGATTTGAATAATTAATTGCTGAACCGATGGAGGTTTACAGTTAGCTTGAGCTTCTTTTGTTGTTTCATTTGAAATATTAAAAGAAAATCATATTAAAATTAAAAAAAAAAAAAACATCTCGCTAGGTTTGTATGTAAGTACTTGCCAATATATGAATCTGAAGAAATAAAATTTCTCATCGTGAATAAACTTTTTATTATTTTTCAAACATGATTTTTTTCATGCTTCATATTTGTTCTCGTGCGGATTATCTTTTCCTCGATTAGTTCTTATAATCGAGGTTCTACTGTATATTTGTAGTATTCCATATCAAACACAAAATACGACCATGTACAAATGCAACACGGTGCGCGATTGAAGCTCATTCTAAACTATAATCTAATATTTCTATGTAAAATTTACAGTTTTCATTTCAAAATAAAACAAAGCCAATCTATTTTGGGATGAAACGCAAAATTCGTGAGGATTTACCGCATGCAACATTCGTGTACACGGAAAAAACGCAAATTAAGTACTTAAAATTCCTAGTTACTATTTAAAAAATGGCGGCTTTTGAAATATTGAATTTGAAATGGAATCTCTTTACAAAGAATCACCTTCACACGAAGCGTCGTGTAAAACCAACATTAGAATATTTTTCTCCTGTCAAGTTTGTCAACTTGCTCGATCGCTCAAGTGTCAAAATATCAAAGTGGAGGGGATCCGAGCGAGAGAATAGAAACCGAATCCAATGGTAAACGATATCGAGAATAAAATGGTAAATCTAAACGTATTAACCGTAGAGTTTCCCCAAAAATAAGACCCTGTCTAGTTATGATTTTCAATAACTTCACTAGGTCTCGTTCTAGAGGTGAATTGTGCAGAATAATTGAAACCATAAATTCCATCGCCAGTGTGATTATTTTTTACTAGCTTTTATTTCAAAGCAAGTCTTGTGTTAAAGCTGTTCATTAAAATCATAATAGGTTTTATTTTTGGGAAAACGTAGTATGTAAATATACATATAACAATTATACCTTAATTTTACAAAATGCTGACACTGAATTGATTGTTGATAGATCAAAAATGGATAGATTAGTTCCAATTCCAATTCTTATCGAATCATAGCCATTAATATCTCTATCTATCTATATTTTGATATAATATAATGGCGTACGTGAACGTTGCCCAATGGACAGCAGATCAAACTGCCGAATGGCTCAAAGGTATTTACATTTAATGCCATTTTATTCTTTCTATTTTTATTTATAATTTCATGGTTGATTCATGCTCATAATGTTGAAAATTTGTATTACTTATCTCTCATGTTTATTGAATATGTGCGTAAATACATTTTCTAGGTGTGAGTAAAAGTGCAGCAACATATTCATCGATATTTCTTGAAAATAATATCCAAGGTCAGCAACTGTTGAGTTTCCGCGCTGATGATTTAGAAAATCTCACCGTCAAATGTATTGGACATCAAGAACTTATTTTAGAAGCTATTGCAAAATTGAGAACATTTGTAATTTACATTATTTATACAATATTATATGAATATATACGTATATAAATTATGCAAATAAATTATTTTTCCATTTTCAGCATTATGAATTGGATCGAGAAAATCTTCAGTACCTTGCCTTGAAATTGTCTTGTGTAGCAACATCTCTATACAAGGAATTGTCCTCTGAAGATTCGTCGAAAGAAAAATCTGAAGTAGAAACCCAAACTATGAGTGATGTCACCCATGTCATATCTATGGCTAAACCGTTGGCTCTTTGGTTGGATAGGTATATTTCATACTTGTTTTATAGTATTTTTTCACACAATACAAAATTCATGACACTGTAGTCGATATTCTCCTGTACTTACTGTAGTCATTTATATATTTACTGATTTAAGTGTTTTACAACTTTTATACATTTCTTTATCAGTTTTGAATTTTCTTATTACTTAATATTTGTATGTATTTCATGTGTATATATATACATATATATTTTGCTGTTTCAGATCACCATTCAGTGGACAATCAGAATATATGGAAATGAAATCAGAATTACTTCGTCTGTCCATAGAAATGGCTACATCTGTCCAACGTGAACGTTTTGCAGAAAATCCTTTAGAAACTATAATCAATTCTTGTTCTAAATTAGCTTTGTTAGCTGATAGAATTATTCAAGTGAGTTTTAGATTGTTCTCATATATGCCCCTTACTGTAAAGGCCAATAATGCAATTTTATAACTGCATTCTCAAATTAGATATTTTAAGAATGTGATTATTATCCTTTTTTTGCAATTTAAATTTTCGCTTTGTTTGATATGGATTAATTTAAATTATTGTAGTTACGAGGAAAATTATGAATCAAAATATTATTTTTAACAATATGATTCTGATAATGTTAACTATGAGTCATCAGATGACTTATTCCATGATCAAAATTGATGAATTCTACATTTTGTCTGAACACTCTTTTATTCAATGTATTTTTTTATTATTTTCATGTATTATAACTAAATTATGTATTAATTTCTCTTAACAGAATATACCTGATCCGATGATTCTTCAGCCAGCCACTCTAAACTTAGTTACACTTAAAAAGAGAGAAAATGAATATGGTTTTAGCATATTACCAAGTAGTGATGGTATACACCAAGTAATTGATATAAAATATGGGTCCCCTGCTCATTCTAATGGAAAGATCGAAAATGGAGATGAAATTGTACAAGTATGTAAAAAAATATAAATCTCTTTTTCCTTTTTTTTCAGTAATTTTAAATTGTTCATACACATTTCTTTATTCAAAAATTCATTTCAATAGGTTAACTATCAAACTGTTGTTGGATGGCAACCAGAAGAAGTTTTTCAACTTTGTGATGAATCATTGGTCGATGTTCTTTTAACCCTCAAAAAGCGACCTAGACATACGCATACTTATGGGCAAATATATATGAAACCTTATAGATTACCTAGCAAAAAAAGATCGCCTTACAATAAATGGGGCAGTTTACCTTCACCTACACCGGAGCTGTTGAAAATGTCTCGATTTGAACTTCCATTACCTAAGTTCGTTTTTCAATTGCATTTTTTTTCATACAATTAGTTTCAATATGAAGTTATCTTCTCATATTCTTGTATTTTTTTTAGAGCCCCCGTTGAAGTGTCATCAACAATAAACTGTGAAGAAAACATTTCATCTGATGAGAGCGAAATCCAATCACCTCCTGGATCTCCTATTAATTTGGATAATGTGTCTTCTAATAAAAGGTTTATTTTCGTTAAATATGAATTTTGATTTACTCACAAATTTTTAAATGTATAAAATAAAAAATTACTTCCAGATTATATCTTCCTAAACCACGTTCCATTGTACAAAGACGATACACTATTAGTGGCGGTAGTCCTATTACTAAAAGAGCAAATTTTAACCTTAATCCTGTATGTTATTTTTTCTTTATAATTAAGTTTTAATCTCATTCTTATATACTAATTTAATCATAATTTTTACATTACTTGAATATTTATTTATTATTACAGTACACATTGAAAAATTCTGATTTTGTAAAATACACTGCAACAGATGAAATGAACCCATCTAGTGACACAGATGATATTTCTGATAATTTATGCTGGCGGGATAAGTCACTGTCTTATAGCACTGGTTTGGAAAGTTCTCCTAGACCAAAAACATGCCTTGGAGTAGGTCTTACTCATCCAAAAAGCAATAAATTTGATCACAACACTAATAACAAAAATTTTGATGTAAATGATTCAAAATTGAATAATAAGTCTGTAACTTTTAATGAACAAAATGTATCTAATCCGCTGAACATGAAGGATTTTAAAGAGCAGATTAGAGGAAAATTAGATAAAAGTCATTCTACACCTGCTTATGATTTTGGTGAGATTGATGATAATGAATACCCTTTGATAAAGGAAATTATTCCGGAGTCGCCTACATCAGTTGATAGTCCTTCTATAATAGTTCATAGCCATCATAAGGTTGAACAAATATTAGAATTTAAAAAATCCAGTGAACAAATTGGTGGTGCAATGATATATCAACAACAAGTAAAAGCAAAACATTTCGATTCTTCATCAAGTGGAACAATTCAAAATAATAATGAAACTAATCAATCTAAAACTACAAGCATAGATCCTAAAACACAGATTAGTACTAATCTTCAAGTAATAGAAGCCATTAATATTGCTGTTTTGGAACATAAGAAGAAAAAAGAAGCTTCACTTCTTACTCATTCGGAAAAAAATCAATTTGATAATCAATCTCAAAACATATTTATCAAAGAATTTGGACAAGCAAACAAAAAAGAAGAGCGAGATAGGAGTGAGCAAATATTGTCTATTCAAAATGAACTGTTGGAAACAATAAACGAACAACACACAAGCATTACTACTAATAAAATTTTGGAATCAAAACCTTTATTGAAATTAGATGTCCCACCTGAACCTCCACCGAGACCACCAAGTACTCAAAAACCTAGTTATATACCACCAAAGCCTAAAAATATCCAAAAGGAGGACATTCAAGTGATTCCTAATATTGACATAACTCCACCAATATTACCATTACGTAAAGATATAGTATTTCCAACTTATAATCCTATAATTCGTACTGATAATTCTCCACTAAATTTACTTAATATAGATAATAAACACTGTGCAAATAATTTGTCCACTTCTGAGTTATCATCTTTGAAAACCCCCATTTTGTCATCGAGGAGTATGCAGATATTGGAACCGGAACAAAAAATTTCGGCATCTTTGTCTCATTCAAGTATCAACAAACTAGACAGTTCACTTCTGAATTTAAAGTCTAACACCTTGGATGGAAGTAAACAACCCACTTCGCCTACGAATAGTGTTGTTAGAGGAATTTTGTCCACTGGAAAGTCTAAAAGTCTCAAGAAAAAAAATTCCATATTAGCCAGTTAGTATAATAAGTATTTTTTGTGATTTATTTTGTTAATTTTAATTTGATTAACTTTGATTTTATTTAATAGAAAGAAGAAAAGTATCTCCTAAAGATATAGGTGTAGGTGATATGCAAGGCTTTTTATACCAAAGATGTCGTAATAAAAGCAACGTTAATGATGTTAATTGGAGATTAAGATGGTTCGTTTTAATAGAAAACACCTTTTATGGATTTAAAAATAAGGAAGTCCGTTTCAGAAAAAAAAGTTTTATTGATTTATATATTTTTTCACACAATAATATGTTTTATTATGTCTTTTTTCAGGCTTCCAAAGCGGAATGTCTTATATTTTTAAGTGGTTTTACTGTCTCAGAAGCAAAGGAAGTAAAATCTAAACAAAATGCTTTCAAAGTTTATCACACCGGAACGGCATTTTATTTCGCATGTGAAACTGCTGATCTGATGAACCTGTGGGTTGAAAGTATAAGAAGAGCTACGTTTACTAATAATGATTCATGGGAAAGAGCTAGTAAAAAAGATAAGAAAACGGATGAATCTAAACATTTCTCTGAAACCGACTATTCAGATGAAGAATTCACAAATTACTCAAGCTCTCCCACTTCTCCAGACTCAAAACTCAAAATAATATCTAAAAACGAAAAGAGTGAAAAGTCTAACAAGTTTGGATCACTCAAAAAGTTTGCGAACAGAATACATAAATCCGATTCCCACGAAAATGTAAGCCATTCTTCAACAAGTCTTGATAGGAAATATTTGAGATTTTTTTCTTCAAAATATAAAAATAAGGAAGAAAAAAGCAAAATAAAAAGTGGCGATGTGCCAGTGCCTACAGAACAATATAGAAGTTATCGAAAAATACCAGTAACTTGTAAAACATCGCCCGTAGATGATCAAATTCCTCAATACAACTCTCAATCCATGCATAAAGATAATGGAAATGAAACAATATCTCAAAATATAGCAATCATTAAAAAAATAGATTCTATAGAAACCTCAAATGTTTGTAAAGAAAGTGATATTTTTTCGAGTACTTTACTTAAACCCTATAAAAAATCGAATCCAATTGATTATGTACATGCATCTAATCCTAATTTACTGGATTTCGGTAAAAGTGATATAGTGCCCAAAATCAAACCGAACATACCTTTTTTGAAAAACATCATCCCAAAACATGATAATTTTGCAAACTTTGTGACTCTTGAACAATTAATGCTTCATAAACAAGAAGAAGAAAGACAACAAGTCTATTCCAATAGAGTATTGATGGGTATAGAAAAGAAACATCAAAATGAAGAAAAAAATCGCATATTAAAAGATAGTCATGAAAATAATTTACAACGGGAACTTGACAAAATTGTTCCTGATGTTATTTATGGTGAAATTCCATTATTCACTGATCAAAACTCTTCCTTAAAAATGAATCAAATTCAAAATCGGAGCTTACCAGAGACACCTAATAAAAGTTCGCTTGTTAAACCATCTAATTTTGATGATTCATCTATAATAAAATCACTAGTTGAATCAAATTCAAAACTAAAGCCATTAAGAAAAAAGAATGATGGTTATGAAACCATCAAGTATGATGAAATAGATGATTTAAAACAATCCAATTCCACATATTCAAGTTTTAAAAACAAGCAATTTGCATCCCCACAAAAGTATAATTTTGATAAAACTAAATCTAAAGATGTGCCTGATGTACCTATAAAAAATCAAATGACGATTGATAAAGCTAAAGAATTTGGATATGAATTTATATATGGTGACGACCAAACACCTCATAAAAATGAAAAGATATCTAGCGCTTCAAAACCATCCAAATTTGATGCTAAAGATTTGGGTTATGAGACCATTTATGACAACTATGATGACTCTTCGTCTTCAAAATGTTCTTCTAGCTCTATGGTTACTACGAAAAAATATTCTGAAGATAAAAGGCCCCTCCCTCCACCAAAAACGGCAGCAAAACCTAAATTTACAACAAATCGTCACGTTTCCAAT
Source organism: Cheumatopsyche charites (assembly GCA_024721215.1). Classification (NCBI taxonomy): domain Eukaryota; kingdom Metazoa; phylum Arthropoda; class Insecta; order Trichoptera; family Hydropsychidae; genus Cheumatopsyche; species Cheumatopsyche charites. The sequence continues at coordinate 4,606,124 of CM045587.1, forward strand.
AACTTAATTTATGAAAAAAAATCACCATCTGTTGAAACAAAGCCTGTCTTCAAACAAGGAGACAGCCCAGAAAAGTTTTGGATAGATTCTTTACGAAGAAATGATAAAGTATATTCTAGTAAAGGCGCTGAAAATGTTTCTTCGTTCAAATCTGAGAAATTTTACACAAAACATTCTGAACCTTCTATGTACATGAAAAGCAGTGAAGCCACAATTGTAAAATCTGACAAATTACAAAATAAAGCACTTGCCGGTGAATCGATGAAAATTAGTGATCAGAAGCAATTGAAAAGCGCTACTCAATATACTCCAATGGTGTTGCCTTTATCATCAGACAAGGCGTTGAAAACGTCACCGAAATTTGAACTCTCCTTAGATTCCAGGTATGTTTTTTCATTACAATATATGGATTATACCTACAGCTGTTTATTTGACTATTTTCACATTTTCATAATTTTAACACTTCTGTAATTCTATAATGAAAATTTATAATAATTTTATGATAACTTGTATTTGAATTTATGTGTAAGTGGCATTTTATTTTATTGACATGTGTATGATAATTTTTTTATTTTATTGAAGGGATTCACCCTCTGGTTTTTCTTTATCTGGTTTTCGTCAAATATTTCAACACAGCAACCCTTCTTCTTCAAAGAATAGCCCAACCACTCCAACTCATTCAGTCTCCAAAGAAAAAACAATATTGGGATCACCTCGTCTTCATCGAGCTATCTTTCGTAAAAATCAGAACGTGTCAACCGGCGATGAATGGGCAAAAGACTTTAGTTATTCCAAGGTTATATTTTATTTTTCCTATTTTCCTTCATTTTTCCTTATATTTATTGTTGTTTGCTTTTTGTTTTTTCACATTTTTGTTACATTGAATTTTTCCCCGCAGATTTCTCCTACAACTCCTCAAAATGACGAAACAGCTGCGAATGAATCTTATTTATTTGCTGCTTCACCAATCAATGAACATGCTACGACCACATCGATTTGTGATACATCTAATATGAATATTAGCACTCCAGATTATTCACATTTAGAATACCCTCCAGTTTTTGAAGCCGAATCATATTCACTTGCCAATCCCGGTCCTAGTATATTGAAAAAAATGAATCACGAACAAGATAAAAACCAATAAAACTCATTTGAAGTTCATTGTATTTTGAATGCGTACAATTTCTATTCAGTGTAGGTATGAAATGTATCAATCTTATATTCAGTTATGTGTATTACAATGAAATAATGATTTTGATGACTTACACCTATGTACATACATGCGTTTTTTTCCATTTAAGATACAAAAAAAAATATTTCTACTTGGAAGTTGGAATGATTTTTTCACATTTCACAATTTTGTATTTACCATGAAATCAACTCCATTGATCAGCTTCGTGCTTGATGTTTGATATTATAAATTTTTTGAAGTGTTTAATGCAATTTTTTTGCATTATTACCATTTTTTAAGATGAAAATAATTATTTTCCATCTCTTCATTGAAAAAAAAATCACACTTAGTATGTACATACATAAGTCAGTAAATTCACAATTTCACTATAACATATGAATTGATTTTCTTTTAATAATTGTAAATAATACAGTAATTTTTGTTTTTTTATTTTTTGACAAAAGCTTTTTCCATGCAATGATATCTTCAATATTACTTTCTGTAATATTGTTTATATTGAAACTACTAAGCAAAAATTGGCTTAAAAGTCGTAACTGTACGTAGGTATGTGAAGTTTTAACTCACACATCCACTACAGTTTAACAGTATGAATTTATTGATTGCTTCACTATAAAGTTAAACATAGGCTGACTATTATTATTTTTAGCATAATCGAAAACACATTATTTTTATAGTACATATTGTTAAAAACTAATCTTATCTCAAAAAACCATGGACAAATGTCGTCCTAGTTAAACAACTTTGTTTTCGATTTAAATTTTAGAGATAAATAAACTTAAACTCATTATTGATCGAGTTTAATACATTTGAATAACATCAAGAAATTTGCTCATAAAAAATAAATATGCTGTGTAAAACATAATTATTGTGCAAAATGTGCATACATATAGATGAGGAGCGACTAATAAGGACCAGTGCTTTAATATAGACTAAGGTGAACTTAATACCAGCAAACTCGAACCGCTTTTTAGTTTTGCATAAAACCAATGATATTGATTCTATGCATAAAACAAACGTTAATATGTACCTGTTCATAATCAATTTCATTAAAAATCAACAATTGAACTAAATTTAGTGGTAGAAAATTCATGTTGGTCCATCATAAAGCTTTGGTTTATATTTGACACCCTTCCTCTAAATGTTAGATTTTAACATATTTGAAAAAAAGACTGATTTTTATCTGTCGTTATTTTTGATAATCAAACATATTATTCTACAAAGGTTATATAATTTTGCACTAGTATTTAAATTAAGGCCTTTTTCCACATTATTTTATTATATGAGATTTACAACACAAACATTTTGTGATATTACATTAAAAATATATCATGTTATTTAAAAATTATGTATAAATACGCCAAGCTATCATAACTAGTTAAATGTGTATTTCTTTATTATGATAATAAGGAAATGGCTATCTTACATTTTGTATTAATCATCACATTTATATAAAAAATATTGTAAGTACCTGACCTTTGGTTTTGTATAAAAATTCATTTTAACCATTCTTATGGCTCACTTTTGAAACTTTAATTTTATTTACTAAAAGACACAATTTCATTGATCAGCCATTGACCTCTATTGACTTTTTCCACCTCATCAAAGTGAAAATATTACACTACCTATAGCTTTTGTCTATTATAAATATTAGAACTTAATTACTTATATAATATATATATATTGTTATTTCAATATTTCACATATTTATCAAAATTATTTTCAATGATAAAGTTAGACAATAAAGTATTTTACGTTTATAATAGGTTTATAAAATATGTTGATTATGTACTGCAAAAGTACTCGATAATTTTAATATTTTAAATATATAATGCTCATGTTTAATGTATACATTTTTTAAATAATATATAAATTATTTCAATATACGTATGTACTCATGTATAATCACTTTTTCATTAAAGAATTTATAATTTTGTCATAATTTGATGCAAATAATAATAATAATTATGAATTAGATTTAAGTTGAATCAGTTTATCATAAGTCGGCACAATTGTATATTATATGCAGATTTATTAATTACATACCTTCAAAACGCAGGACCTTAAATGTTTTTATTTTTTTGTAAATATACTCAAATTCTACATAGGTACATATGTTAGACGATGACTAGAAAAAAAATGAAATATCAGCACATTAATATTTACTTTAAACAAAATTTCCTTAAATAGTTTTCAAAATATACAAATTATCGAGCTCTAAATAGGATATTCATGAAATATTTGATATTAAGTTTTAATAGTTCGTTTTTTGATTTGAAACTCATAGATAAATCAAGTTAGTTTTATGATGCAAACACACATATGAATTATATATTGTATCTATCTTTTTTTTGTAATTTTGTACAGTTAAAATTTGCCAAAATATTATATTTTGAATGATATGTAAAAAAAAGTCTTAATGAAAAATTATAATATATTTATATATTTCAAATTATTGCCTTACATTATTACATATATTTTTATTTCACAATAAAGTTATTTTCAAACATTTGAACATATTTTATCAAATTAAAATCATTGATAAGAATTAGCTTTATGTTTTGGCAAAAATTGAAAATTATCAGGTACAGGCCCAAGTAACATTTCACTAATTTTCACCCAATCAGCGCAATTTGAGGATGCCATCAATGTTTCTAAATCATCTCTACCCATGTAATATGGAGGACGTTCGTTAATTTTTTGAGGCGGTCGTTCCAATAAACCTACTGGTATGTATCTATACAGAAAAGAACACCATTCTAGCAAAAACCTTCTTGTATTTTCAACACCGCGCGAATCTGAACCCCAATGTTCCAAACCATAATTCACATATTTTTTAAGGATTTCGAATCGTTCTGAGCTTCTTATATCCCATAATCGTTTTTCTTTGATTTCTGTGAACAGCCATGGTTTGATTAAGGCGCCTCTACAAATCATGACTCCGCTAACATTGGGTGCTCTGCTACGAAAGGAAACATAATCCTCATATGAAAGTATATCTCCGTTGCCGAACACTGGATTTGGAGCAGCAGCTTTGGCACACTCATCGATATATTCCCAATCAGATAGTTTGGTATATCTCTGTTCTCGAGAGCGGCCATGCACTGTTAACATGGATGCACCCCATTTGAAAAACTTTGGGGCCAATTGGTGAGCCACTCTCACATCCTGCTGTACCCCTACGCGTGTTTTCACAGTGAAAGGCACATTTAATATATCAGAAGCACATGTAACGGTCGCTTCCAAAATGTTAGATCTCAACAGCATCCCACAGCCACCGCCTTTTTTATATACAAAATCAATTGGACAGCCCAAATTTAGATCTATAAAGTCTACATTTATTTCATTTTGTATTGTGTGCACAGCTTTTGAGATGATAAAGGGATTCGAACCGCATATCTGAACTCCGAACAAATCCTCGCTTGAATGTCTTTTGACTAATGCCCACTCTTGTTTTGTTCCTTTCAAAAGAGCATCACACATAGCCATTTCTCCACAAGTTATATCGGCCCCAAACTCCTTGCAAATACGTCTAAATGGTAAGTTACCTAAAGTTGTTAACGGGCCCAAATATAATTTATCATTCCAATTTATATTCTTCTTTTCTGAGCTTTTGGTTTTCACAATATCTTCATCAGTAACAGTTCCTAATGTTTTTTGTCCGTTTTCAGCTGAATCATTGAAATATTTATTATCATTCCCTCCGTTTTCAATTGAATCATTCAGGTTTTTATTATCATTAATGGCAGATTTATTTTCTTTGATTCCTTTATAAACACGCTGCACCATGGTTTCAATACTGGAGAAGTCATATTTTTTCCTTTGCAATTTTAGCATAGTGTCGAAATTAATTACATTAGAAGTGTTATCATGCCATTTAGAAAGCTTTTTTTCATCTACAATGTTGAAACCTTCTGGTGTAATGTGTGTGGATCCGTAACGGCAAGATATACCCCATGGACACTCTCCTCGAGTTTCGAACACGTAGCATCCATCCAAAGATATGTCAGTAGACTTCTTTTTCAGATAATCGAGCCGATCGTGGATGAATAAACAATTTTTGAGAGTGCACAGCTTTGGCGTATCACCTGAATGAACGTTAACAATAGTTGGACACGGAAGAGAATCAGCAGTCGGACGAATTGGCTTTGGTCTACTCTTATTCTGTCCTCGCATCTTTTTGCGATCATCTTTCTTTTGCGAATTTGAGTCTTTGATTTGATTGTCTCCATCTAATTTGGATTTTTTAACGGGAGGTTCGCTCTGATGTAGCTCATCTTCAGATTGATTCTTGATTGACGATTCTTGATTGATGTTTGATTCTTTTCTTTGTATAACGTATTGTTGTTTTATTGCGCAAAATCCATCGTTGGATGCCGACATCGTCAGTTAAACTTGAAAACTATCTATATAATGATCTAAGTGACGTTTTAATTTTGAGGTTATAAGATTTTGACAGCTTTGCCGCGTGCTTCAGATGAGTGTGACAGCCATCATAAGATGCAAAAATTCAATCTACAACGAAATCAAGATTTCATTATTTCAATGAGTAGAAAGTATCGAGTAAATAAAAAACCTAAGCTCACTTACTTTATTTTTACTTGTCTAAAATCTAATCTAATCGTATACTTTTGATTAGGTGTTTGATAGAATAATTCACAAAAATTATAATTTGACTGTACTACATATTTGTAAAAATTGTAATTCATTTTAAAGTCATATTCTGTGCTTAATTTTAAATTTAAAACATTTTAATATTGAATGAAAATTTAAAATGTGAAAAATAAAAATCTTCACAAAAAAAAGTTTTGGTTTAAAATGATCTGATTAAGATCGATATTCAAATATTCTCGTGTCAAACTTTGACATTTATAAATTTTTGATTATTTTCATACATAATTATCAATTCAAGGATTTTTTTTTTAAGTTATTAGGTAGTTTATTTAACATCATTTTGATAATATTTTAGACTTTTTGACCTTTTAATTTTATCAGTAAACTTATTCCACTCATTTATTCTTCTGTTTATTGTTGAGCAGTTGTGCTACTAGCTAGTTTTGTCATCTGATATTGAATTTACATTTTTGAAAATGTCTGATCCTCACTATGAAATACACACTTTTGGTGAGTATATTTAAAAGTTACTTTCCATTCAAAGCATTATGATCACACAACTTATTGTTAAAAAACTTTGCAGATAAAACCATGTTTGAAAATGTCAACATAAACTTGCAAGCTGTAAATGAAAAAGTCGAAGACATGCTTAATTCGACTAGTATAGCCGATAAGTCTAATCAAAAACTTTGGCTTTTAAAAGCAGTTTCGTTGATAGATCTCACGACTCTGGCAGGAGATGATTCCGAATGCAATGTCAAGCGACTGTGTTACAAAGTACTTATTTTTTTTTATCATTCAGTGGACAAAATATTCTATATTGATATCTATTTCTTTTACAAAAGGCAGTAAAACCATTTCCCGAAAGTTATTATGAAGATTTGAAAGTAACTCTTACTACAGCTGCTGTTTGTGTTTATCCTACTAAAGTGGCTACGGCATCAAAAACAATTAAACTTTTAGGAGCTTCAGAAAAAGTGCAAATAGCCGCAGGTTTTGATTATTTTCAATTTGCATTAAGGTGACCATTTATATTTAATTTACCAGGACAGAACTGATATCCTAGCCATCTGTCCTGATAAGTCATGAAATGTGACTGGTAGATGCACTTAAGTTTCTTCTATTACAAGCCGTTAAAAAACTAACATTAATAACCACAAATATTCAATTGAGCATAAAAAAGCTGTCTGCATCAATTGCAAATATGATTGTGACATCATTATTTTAGAAAAATCACGTAAATATTTTACCTTTGTATATCTATATATTCTTTTTCATATATAGATTCTCTTGTTTTTAAGTTTTGACAAAAGGTTACCTTACATATCATAATTGTACATTTCATGCAATTACTCAGAATATTGTGTGTGATTCAGTTGCTACAGGTTTTCCAACTGGGCTATATCCATTGGAGACCAGATTAACTGAAATACAATATGCTATTGACAATGGAGCCACCGAAATTGATGTTGTAATTGATCGTAGCTTAGTTTTATCTGGTCAGTGGGAAGATTTGTATATGGAACTAGTTCAGATGCGTAAAGCTTGTGCAAATGCTCATTTGAAAGTTATATTAGGAATTGGTGAACTTGGAACTATGACGAATGTAATTTCAAAAGATTCTTTGCCAGTTTGAATTCTCTGAACTGTTCATTTAAATTCTCTTCCTGTTTCAGGTTTATAAAGCTTCAATAGTTGCAATGCAAGCTGGTTGTGACTTTATCAAAACATCCACAGGAAAAGAAAGTGTAAATGCTACCTTAGCTGTTGGACTTGTAATGTGCAGAGCTATAAATGATTTCTATAAGAGAAAAAATATTAAAGTGTGTACACAAATATGTTTGTTTTTTTTTCTAGATGACTTATTGTGCATTTTTATTTTCAGATCGGGTTGAAACCAGCTGGTGGAATAAGGACATGGAAAGACGCAATCAATTGGCTTATACTGATTAAGAGTGAATTAGGAGAAGAGTGGTTAAACACAAAACTGTTTCGTATAGGTGCTTCAGGTCTTTTGGGAGATATTGAAAAATGGTTTTATGAATATCACTCTAATAACATTGGAATTGCTAGCAAATTTTCATTCATTTAATTTGTTAATGCTAAAAAACAATCTTAATATTTTTGTACTAATGATATTAATACACATGCAGAAATAAATAATTGTTATTAAAAATTTATTTTAATATTGTACTTTTTATATGTATGAGGTTAAAATCTTTTGAAATTGATATAAAATTTTGTAAAATGTATGTAAAGTTATATAAAACGTTATCTTATACAATGTAAGTTTTCAAATATTGTAAGACTAATATATTTTTATAATAAAATCTGTTTTTAATTCGAAACCATCACACACACACATTCAATTTCCTTTTATTAGAAGTTATTAGAAACATTAATAATTCGATTGTCATTTCAAAATTTAAAAAAGAAGTCATTTTCCATAACCACGTTAATAAATTTATAATAAAGTTTAATATAAAAGAATCAAAATCACTAGAAGAGGGTGTTGAGACTTGATCTGCCCTTTGTTTTTTACTTCTAATTTCCTTTGGAAAATTATACATAAAAAATTGTGTCAGTACACTCCAATTTGAATTGGAATTAGTTTGATTTTTTCTATTATACTATTTTCTCCAAAAATATGATTTTCCAAAAGACAGTTAATAGCAAAAAAAAAACAAAAAAGGAACTTGTTTTTTTGGCATGAAGCTGGCTTCACAAAGTACACATCCGCAAACACTTCATTCAATGCGTCTCGTTTTTCGGATAGAATTGAAATCTTTTTATTTTCAGTCTAATTTCAGGGAATAGACTTACATACACATCTTAATTTATTCGGAGGTGGTCGATCATTTAAATTCCATCACCGTGGCGGCAATAAACAGCGACACGGCGTCTAATCTGGTAAATTAAAACCGGAGGAATCCTACGACAACGTGCCCTTCCTGGGTGGCATCGTCAGGTAGACGTCTCACAATCAGACCACTGTTGGATTGAATCTCGTTAGTGACCAATTTATCGAGTTGGTGTATGTCTTTTCATCTTAAATGGTCCAGGTGACGATTGAACCATCGAAGATCGTTAAAAGTCGATTTTTATACACTGTCATTCAATTTTTGTAGCCATCCTTACTATATAACAGTTTTGTTTCAGGAAAATGTCTTATGAGAATATTCATACGAATTTTTTTGTCTTGTTCATGTGAATTGGGTAAAATTATAATATTTTTAATGGAAAAAAATATAGTGTTATAGGAGGGATGAACGTATGTTCAAGTGACATTTATTCTAAAATGAGCAATCATCCCGTTGAATATATCAACGCAATTTCAACCCGTTGAATACATAATGCAGTTTTGGAGCGTTACATGGACACACAGAGAGACACACACACACAGAATAGCGTTATTAAATAGTAAGATATCTATAACATTAATCTAGATACAAACAACGAAGATTTGTATTTAGAGTTTTTATTCAATTAATATGATGGCAGATGAAAAATCAGATAGATATATCCTTAGTTTTCTTCAATCCATACATATAACTATGAGAACCAATTCCAGAAATTTATATTTACAGATACAGCCATACAGAATCTAACTCTGCAATATAGAAAGGTCGCATGTGTAATCGAATTTCAAAGACAAACTGTAATAATTATGGACGATTGATTATTTTTAATCTTCCGCATAAGTACAGACACATTTCTTTAAAGTTACATGAACGTACTTAAATGAAAACACCTACATATTCAACGGATAATTTTGTTCGTTGAGTGCGACAATTGCATTCACACGGCAAGCACTTACTTATCAATTCATATTCCTTTTCTCATCTAGGACACTTTCGAGCAGACAAGTCAGCCCGTGTAAAGGAAATTCTTCGAATAGCTCATAACGGAAGAATAACTCCACTATCGACAATGCACTTTTCACGAAGGACTCTAAAAATGCAACTGTCCCACTGTTCGGAATGCGTTCTTCCTGTAAAATGTACATATTATGAAGAGCCCGCACTTTTCGGAATCGAATTCCTATCTAAGTGCACCGTCGGTTATGTAAATGAAAAGCGCATAATTTTCACTAACGTCAAACATATTTTCTACTAATAATGCAACGGTTCTAGCGATGAATGATTTAAAAATGGCGGTCTAATGTGAATTCATAATTTTAATGGCATTTTAGAATGGAAATGTTGATTAATATTCAAAAGTATTATATTATGATCGATTCGATAGAGTTAAATAAATATTTGTTATAAGGTAGTATCGCTAGATTAGTTGACAAAACATTCGATTTAGGACCTGTTTTTTCACTGCTCTAGTTAATTAACCAAAGAGTTACATAGTCTTTCAGCTACGAATTGTCGAAAATTCGCGAAATAGAGACGGATTTCGATAGTTCATAGTAAAAAGACTGAACTTAAAACGCATCTCAATCAAATCGAATCTAACCAAATATAAAAAAAAAAGAATGAAAACCTGATTCAACCTAATTTATTCAAACCAGAAACTTTGAAAATCATCCTGAATGGATAACAGACAAGTACAGTGAAATCCTATCATTCGTACACAATCTGTAGTTTATTTTTCACGAAGTTTGTCAGAAAATCGAAACAGCTTACAAAAACTAATCAAATTTTATTGTAGGGAAAGATGAGGTTGAAAGTTCCAGGGGTGAATTTTTTCGAAGCTTTTTTGTCACTCAACCGTTGCCCTCAAAACAACTAAAATGTGTACAAAGAAGCTTTGAATATGCCTTTCAGATAAAATTACTAACTTTTTCTCAAAAAATAAACTCTTTTCGGAACAACCTACCCCCAGAACTTGCACCACATGCTCTCTTATTCAACATATAAAATTAAAAATCGACACGTGCCATTTCGAAAATCCGTCAACACACATACGTCAAAGAGTCACAACTTTTGCCTCTCGGACGGAAACAATGGACACGGGCTTCCGCATATCTCTCTTATATGCATTTTTATACCCATTTCGAATTCGAATTCGAATTTTCCGATGTCCGAAATGCCATATTGACGACGATTATCTTTAGCGGTGATCGCGCGTGAATAATTCATTCGCGTGTCCATTGTGGACGCCGCTCTGTCTCACGCGTCGCGCGAAAGAACTCCGACAACAAAAACGGTGCAAAAAAGTGATCTTTCGACCCGTTCTGACGCTTGTCGATATATTGATGGATCATTTCGGGTAAAGAAAGTCGATTTTTTTTTTATGTATGCATTATGCAATTCGTCCGACAGATGCTAACGTTTCATTTCATTGTCGGTCCGTCTAGTTATTCATTCGATGAAATGTATGTGTTTGTTTTGTCGATATTTATATTTTTGGATGTCCAGTGCACGACTTGATTAATTCCATGAAATGGAAAGTCGAGGGAAATAATGAAACTTGTTAACTGAGTTTTTTAAAATTTTCTTTTTCATTCCATTTGTCTGAAATTTTAAGCGTAGGTACAAATTTTGTTACACATAATAAGCTGCGGATGTGATTAGTTCATATTAGTGTTCAGAATCAATTAAAACTTCCTCTATAGTAAATTATTTATTATTTAGTGACCTAAGAATTTTTTCAATTAATAGTATGTTTTTTTTATTATTCAAGAAATAAATTTCACAAATAGGTTATGAATATTCCAAGTATTATACTTTGACATTTAAATCTCATTTGACAAAATCTCAATTTCGGCATTGTCTTAAAACCGTTACACTAAAAATAAGATCAAGAACCACTAAACATAGATCAGAGCCACTATACATGATGACTTAAAATGGCCAAGGGGTACAAGTGACATTATAGCCAAAATCTAGTTAAGAACAGGAATCACTTCTACTTACGCTCATATATCCGGTGGTAAAAAGATATAAACGAATTTGGAACGTGTACTAAGATATATCATCAAATTACTCGACCTTCTCCTAATAAATGTTGGTACATGCTCAACTTTAAGCGCACTTTTTTCGATATCACTTGTACCCCTCGGTCATTTCAGTCCTCACATACAATAGACAATATAAAATCGAACATTCGATCGATAGAAAGGAAAAGAAAGTCGACGTTATCCTTCGATCTAGATATAATATGACGTCGCCGCAATTCGAGTTCGCTCGAAATTTTCTTAAGAAATAAAAGTGCACTTTATTCCGATGCAGCTGTTTTCGTTTGAAACGTAACAGTGTAGTGTTGTTTTTCGAAAAGGAACTGTCCGTTTTTGAATCGTCTTCGGAATGCGTTTTCGAAAGTTAACGGCGCCGTTAAAATCGCGCCATCGAATCCTCCCCGCTTATTTGCGTTTAAGTAACCCTTTCAAGATGTTACATTAAAAAGCTTTTTTTTTCTTTCGTTTTTCACTTCCATTCTTCAATAAGAGGATATAGTTAGTTAGTGTGTAAATACACCAACTTCGTGTGTTTTAAAAGCTTTTGCTTTATTCGTGTTTTTATTTCTTCGCTCGAGCGGGTAATGTAAGTTTAAAATAAAAATACTCGCATTCGATATTTTGAATGTTTGTAATAGTATAATATTTTTATTAATTTTTGATTAATTATATTTATTGAACAATTTAACAGAATGTAGTAATTAGATAGCACGAAGAGAACACAAAATTGAAATAATAAGGTGCTTAAAGATGACTAGTGTTAAAATGTAATGTTTTAATGCACTTTTTTATTTCATAAACGGCATTCAGTTCCTTTAGTCCATACAATTAATATGAATAATTTATTTTTTTGTTTGGTGACCAAAAAAATTTTGTCATTTAATTATGTTTATCTCTACTATGGAATAATATTTCACATATAGAAGGTTATGACTATACTAACTGATTTGACATTTAAATCTTATATATTTTTCAAAAAATTGGGTGAATCACGTTTACAATTAGTTCTAAACTGATACAAAACAAAGTATGAAATGGTCGTGCGAAATAATGTCCAAACGAAATGATATCGAACAGAAAATTAACAAATAACACAAAAATTAACAACCACATGCGTTTTCTTTCAAATGTGAAAATTTTTAAAACATACAAATGTTAAATTCATGAAATGTGCTCTCAAAGGCTCGCGAACGTTATCAGCAGCACGATGAAATTTCTCGCATAGTCCGTTAACTTCTACAAAACATCATATTAACGAACAAGTTCATTTCTGAATTTGAATTTGATTCTGTTGGCATGCTGCGGAATGCACATGAATTTCCTGTGTTTACTCACCGAATATAATTCGAATTCGAATATTGGATGAACAAAGTGATTTTGATGCACATGCAGACAGACGTGTGCAATTGCAAAGACTCATGTAACGAATTTTATTGTCTGTAATTTAAATTAAAATATCAGTAAGACCATATTATGAATATATTTTTACACTTATTGAGTCTTTTATTATCTAATTAATCAATTTTTTGATTTAATTACACAATCAATATTATTCTGCTATTCAAATCATATGAGATTTACTAAGAAATTCATTCGTTTATAAATTTAATAATATTCAAATAAATCGTATTAAAGTATTGAAATTCAAAATATTAGAATATGAATTCATCCAATGTACAATTTCTGGCTTTAAAACCACTGCATCGAGATTCATATTTGCGGTTAAGGTAGTTGCACTATATTCCCGCAAATATTCACATGAATAAACTACATTACGGTTTATGTACTGAAACTAGTATTATCAATAATTTAGCACTCAACCAAATGTAACGAATGAAAATTTTGGAAAATCGAACTAAACTACATATGAATACCCTGAAAACTATACTTATATACACACTTCTATGCTTCTGATAAAATCGTATAATGATACATTTTCTGGTATCGAAATCGCACAGACGTTTCTTTCGATGTTCTCTTTGATCTGCAACTGCAATTATCTTCTAACTCGCTAACAATGCTGCACGACGCCAAAAATTCGAAGATCGGAAGATCGACGATCCGAGCTGATCATTCACGAGGTCCATTCAAGGCGTTTCATGAAAGCGGATCGGTTGAAAACTGCCACGATTAGATCACTTCATTCATTTCGGTTTAGATGTTGATTAATTTGCATGTGCGATATTGAATTTTAATGAAAGAATGATTTGATTATTTCGAGTAATATTTGCTTTGAATGTTTCAATTTATGACATTTTCTACGTAATATATTATGAATTTTTATATTAAATCAATGATTTGGAGTGAATCATGAAGCAGAAGTACAAAGCAAAAATGGAAAATGAAAATTATTTTTCTTCTATTCCAATATTTTCATTTTCTCTTACTAGAATTTCAATTGGAATAGGAAAAATTAAGGAATCACTTTTAACATTTTTGCTCCCATTGTTTATATTTATCAAAAATTGAAAAATGATCTAAAAATTCAATCAATGTTATACTTAAAGCGCGAAATAGAGATGGAGAGGAGTCGGAGCAAGTGTTTAGTTTCGATTGTAGAACTAGAGGAAAACAACTATAAAAATAATTTTGCTATAGATCTCTCTATTAAATTATTTTTTAATATAATATTACTGAGAATAATATAATTCATTTGTTTTTATTTTGAAAAGGTTTTTCCGCAAAGTTTTAATAATAGGCATTTTTCAATAGATGGCTCTATACATTTTTCGTCCTGTCTTCGGAAAACTCATCAAAGAGCTTCATACGTTAAGTTGTTATAAACAATTTTCGTAATCCACATACACATTTAAAACTTAAATGTGTCTATTAAACAAAAAAAAATATTATATAAATGTAAAAATGAGATCTAATCACACGAATGATTTTCAGAGAAAAAATTCAATGCACCACCGAATAAAATAACATTTAGTTCTGATATAAAAGGCTATCAAACTACTACAGTTTAATGGCATTATTCTGAAAATATATTTCTCCCATAAATAGTTATGACTATACCAAGTACTTGGGCATTTTTTTTTTCAAAAATTGTAATCAATCACATCAGGCAGTGAACAATTCATATAAAACAATTGAATGGATCGCTTCTCCTCTTTTCAATTATGACGTCTTAGAACTTCTCAGACTGCTATGTTTCCGCCTCTAGACGTTAACTTAAAGGTCTAAGACGCATTTTATCTACAGTTTATAAGCAAATGACTTAAGAAATCATCTTACGTCTGTTTCACACTCAAAACGATCTGGGCCAGAAACCTCGTGCGCAAATTAAAATGGCGAGTTTCGAATGGATCGCTTCTCTTCTTTTCAATTATGACGTCTCAGAACTTCTCAGACTGCTATGTTTCCGCCTCTAGACGTTCACTTAAAGGTCTAAGATGCTTTGAATCTACAGTTTATAAGCAAATTACTTAAGAAATCATCTTACGACTCAAAACGATCTGGGCCAGAAACCTCGTGCGCAAAATTAAAATGGCGAGTTTTGAATTCCCCGCTTATTTATACGACACGATCGGCGATTGACAGCCAATCTTAGCAAA
This sequence comes from Cheumatopsyche charites, assembly GCA_024721215.1. Taxonomy (NCBI): domain Eukaryota; kingdom Metazoa; phylum Arthropoda; class Insecta; order Trichoptera; family Hydropsychidae; genus Cheumatopsyche; species Cheumatopsyche charites. Next base: position 4,621,389 of record CM045587.1, read on the forward strand.
TGCCATACGTCGATGACGCTCTTCGTCGGCATCTCAACTAGATGGCATCCGAACTGAAAGATTTCTGCGATGCCGAAGCATGTAAATACAAAAAGCTCCCCTATAAATGTCATACATTGTTGGCACACTTGCACCGGGGGCTTTTGAAACGATCTCTTCTATTATTAAGCGAGCTTCTTTTATGTAAGGGCCGCGGACATTTTTCTCGTCTCTCGCTCTTAAAACAGACGTGCCGTTCGCTTTTTCTTCGATTTTCCGAATGGATTCGGTGCTTTGTCGATGCGATTTGAAAATCGTCCAAACTTCGGCCGATGGTTTGGTTTGAATTTTTGTCGATGTCGATTCGTGTGCGTTGCGAGAGTTTTGGATTTTTAGAATGTTTAGGCGATGAGATGATAATTTGTTTCATCGGTGATCTATGAATGCTAAAAACTTCAGAAATGATTTTTTCAATTGAACAGTAAATTTCACTAAAACGTTTTGATAGGTTCCACTTAATAAGAAAAAAACGTTAAAGGGAGATTTTTTTTTAAATTTATTTTTCGATTTGAAAAAAAATCGAATTCAAATGTTTTCATTTTTATCTGCGCAAATGAATCGTTTGTCGCTTCGAGTGATAATTATTCTTTGTATTTCGTATGGAACTGTATTTTTGCGAATTGTGAATTGGGAAGATCAATGCTACACTTCATTAAATAATATCATATTAGAAAATTCTAATAATAAAAAATGTGACATTATTGAGGATTTGGACGTTATAGGAGAAAACCACCGCAAACGTTATAGGAAGGGATCATAAAGGTGAGTTTAATGTAATCAACAGCCAACATTGATTCTATTTGTTTAATTAAATATCTAGATAAAATATTCTTATTTAATATTTCAATCCGAAATTGAAAAAAACTTCGCTTTTAATTTCACTTCTATGGATTTTTATGTAATATTTTCGCACCTGAAATATTGAGACTTTTGTATGATCGTACAGATAGCGATGGCAAACATTTTAAACGCATTCGATTAAATGTGTTTGAAATTCTCAACAACTCTGAATTCGTTCGGCGGATGTTTGTCTCTAATCGAGTGCGAATTTCAAACAATAATAAATATGAATGACGTTTGAATGTTTCGCTGTTTGGATAAATTTCTATTATTGAAAAGCTTGAAGATATGCTTCGTAAACATCAATTTGTAATAATTCGATTTGTTTTATTCGCATCAATTAGTTGAATTTTCTCGTTGTGATTCATTTTGTAATATAAATCAATCGAATGTAAATGGGTAATGTACTGTCGATCGCATTTTTATTTTTCAAATCAACCAAAAATAACCAATATCAGCATTCATATATGATTATAACAGTAATTGAACGAATCACAATAACTGACATTTTATTATATTACTAGATCGCCTTTTTAGGGCCGATCTTTTCACTAGACTAAACTAAACTTTAACTAATAAATACCAATCTTTTCACTAACAATAACTTAACTAGTATTTTTTTTTTCCTATAGAATTCATTTCTATACTTCAAACACACTTCGACAACTGTCAAACTCAATAGAAAAAAAAACTTATTTAATTGAAATTTTATGAAAAAATCAGCTTTCAATAGCTAAATATGATATGACAATCACTTCAATGGGTACTCCAGTTGTCGACCACTGTTTTTAGATGGGAACTTAAAGCTATAAGCTGCCGGTGTCTGTCCGTTGGCCGACACTGGATTGATTTAGTGTTGGGCCTCCATAAGATTTACTGCTCTTTAATTAAATTCGGCGAGAGCTATCACTGATGCCCGAGCGCATACTTAGACGCATAACTCGCACAGGTTAGGATTAGGAAGCAGGTGGACTTGTGCGTAATGAAGGTTTCAAAAAAAAAATTTTTTTTTTTGAGTAATTAAACTTTATGTTATTTGGAAAAAGTTAGAATAGAAAATGTATTAAATTTTGAAGATTTTTTTAATAATCATTAGAAGTTAATGAGTCATTGATATTTCAATCGTATGTTAGCTTCATAGGGCTGATCTTTTCATTAATCTAACTTAACTAGTGCTTATTTTTCTATTGAGTTTGACAGCTGTTAAGGCGTGTTCGCGAATTCAAAGTGCGGAGCTTTACAGGAAAATATGCTAGCTAATTATAAATTATAGCTAAGTTATTAAAATTGAATGATTTGGTCCGACTATTGTGTTTATATTGTAATAAGTCATTCTATGATCACCATACATGGGCTTAGAAATGTGAATGATTTGATAAAATTTTAGAGCGTTTTTATGACTTTTTTCATTTTGGAATTATGTATGATCAAAATGGGCATTTTTGCTATAATTATATTGACTTTGAAAAGTCAACTCTTGCATGTTCCCATACATTTTCTTTGTAAACTATCTGATGAATATCTTTTCAGTCTAGAGTAGTCATTTGAATTTCTTAAAAAAATATGATTTTAATTTAGATATTTGTCTTATTAATCTGCAAGAATTTCATTATTTTCCACAACTTTTCAAAACAAATGCATTTTTTTTTTCTTTCATACATGTAATCTTTGGGTATGTCTTTTTACATTACATAATTTCTTTCTCTAGAAAACCATTCTTTACACATATTCATATGTTGTACTATACCGAAAATATGCGTTATGTATATGGAGTAGGGTGTCTCCAAAACGTCCCATCATTGTCGATAATGAAACTCGGCTCCGCGTTATGTTCATCGCATTTTTGAGTGTCTTTCATAAAATGAGAATGGAGCACGTGTCCCAGTTTGGCGAACACGTGCACGTGTAAGACCAGGGTGACCCAATAATATGACACGAGGGAAAAAGGTCACCCCATCGGGAACTTTATGCGGCGCGAAAATGGCGCGTAATTTGAATTCGAGACGGTGCCCTCGCTTTTATTTGATTTTATCCGCTTTTATTGCATCTATTCTGAATTTTTTATCTTTATATATTCGTCAAATAAATGCATACAAAGACAGTTGAATTTGGAATTGATTAACTCATCTTTAAAAATGGTAACAATTATTTTTAAATTCAAAATCGTTGATCGAAAAAGTGATATATAAATCAGCTATAAGCGATATAATTCGATTTTTTATGAAAACTTCATATTTACGTCATCAGGTTGCCTATTAAGCCTTGTCCACATGACAAGTGTTTTACATGCTCTTCGATAGGGAACTTTAAGCATGCTATAAGCGATCAGTAGATGTCAAACTGCCGAAGACAAAAGCTACCTGTCGCTAATAGCGTGATCAAAGTTCCCTATCAAAACGCACGTAAAACGCTTGTCATGTGGACTGAATCTGACTATCAAATGAGATACATTTGAAAGTCTGTTGAATTTCATCATTCATTGAGGAAACTTTTATCTGTCTTATTTTTCGTTGGGTTTATTAGATGATATCGAATCAATGCTAAATTTTAAGATGGATTAAGCTGAAATTTGTCTGACAAAGTATCTAGCAGCGAAACGAAATAGTCTATTTTGTAAGAGCAACGAATGATGAGTTTCGTTCCAAGTGTATTTGCGAGATGTCTTAATTGTTCTACCGCTGATTGACAGTAGCGTTCGTGCGGCCAATTTTCTAGGCCATATATAAAATTATAAATAACGCGAATTGAATTTTGACATTGACAAACGTGCATCGAATCATTTCGCTCGGATCGCTCTATTATCAGTAGAGAATTAATTACACAGTCGAAAACGCAGTTTCGTACCACTACTATTATGTGCTAGCGCGGAGTTTCGAGTGGAAATATCTTAGGTACATTCAACGAGCGTCCCCTTTCTACATACCTCGGAAATTAATCACCCTTCAAACCATCCCCAATATTTGCGAATGTAATAAAACAACCTGTTTTTAATATTGGCTTCGCGACCCCTATGCGTTACAGATTAGCGATGGATCCGTGAACACCCTATATTTCCAATGTGGAACAGGGATGCGTTTTGTAATGGACCACTTTGAAATATTTCATTTAATAAATTTATGTATATAAAAATAAATTTATATGTATTTTTATTTGTTTGGACCTTCTGTCGAGGACTATTTGTCGTGGAAATTATGAGGTTCAGGCTTTTTGGGTCTTTTGTCATTTGGACCTTATGTCATAGATTAGTCATTTATATACTGATTTTTTCGCATTAAAACATTTCCAATTTAAGATAATATTTCTTAATCATTACATTTTATTATACTATTTACAGAAACAACGAGATTTCTTTAGTTTGACAGTTCTCAATAGGATTTTCCATACCTCAGCCTTAGTAAATATTATGCACCACCTACACTTGCGAAAGTTTCACTACGAGAAAGTAAAAATACTACACAACAGTTCTCAATCACCCTAAAGTCCAGAGGATTTGATCCGACATATTCAGACAAATTATGAAATTATTTGATCATGGCATTTGAATGGGAACTGTCACCATTTTCTAATTTAGATCAGTACAAAAATGCACGATGTACCAAAGTGATTTTAAATTGAATAAATATTGATATATTTTATTTAAATTCAACCCTAGATTTTTCGTATTTCAAGTACTGCTTCAACCTTATGATATGCGCTTTATTAGGTACCACAACACAGCGAATATAGGGTCCATATTGAAGGGCTCGGCATCTGTGTCCAATCAATTAATTTTATATTATTAGATTTTATTGTTGGAGCGTGCTCACAGTGCGCTTACGCATATTATCTACATACATTGTGATATATTTTATCGTACATATAATAGTGTATTAATCTACAAAGACGCGTGCTCGCGTTTATTGCGCGCACTTGTCATTTCGAATCACTTGTCGCTTTGATGATTTTTTTTCCATATGACAATGATCCATGTGGAAAATAACGTTTATTAATGACTGGCTGATGTGATCTGGTGTTGTTCGAGACTATTTGGACTTAAAGTCGATTGTTGTATGATATTTCTCGTTCCCGTTCCCGCTGTGCATAATATTTGCTTCGGTTAAGAAGTTAAAAATTAAATTTAATGGCGTAGAAACTTTTCTAGATATGCACTCGATAATTCTGAAAATTTTCTTGATGAAAAGATCAGGTGTTTAGGAGTCTATAAATAACATTCTTACATAATTGGGGCTCATGAAAATTATCACATTTTTCCTAGTAGGTGTATCCATTCTGTTTAATAAATAAAACAATGTCAATATGTGGAATTTATCTGTTGAATCGATCCATTAAAATATTCGATTTAATATTCGATTGGAATAATATTCGAAAAAATCGCTAAATGTATTGTGTTCGTATTATTTCTTTTGTTTGTCATGGAAAATCTTTTTCATTACACAGGATCAAAAGACGAAAGTATGTCTCTTTGTACGACTCGACATAAAATGCTTTGCTCGGAAAGAAGATACGTTCTAACCTAATAAAATACATTGTTTGCATTCTCAAGCCTTTTTCATATACGATGCGCAAATTCTCAAACTACGATATTCGTTTAGACTCCACTAGAAAATACCTGCATATATAAAATATCAAAAAAATTCAAATCGACTTGTTTCATAAATTTGATACACATATGTAGATACTTAAACCGCTTGGCCTCTAAGGTCCTCATATGACAACAGAAAAGACCGAGGAGCACAATCGACAATTCTACTGAAATCGAGCTATGTAAAAGGATCGCTTTTATATGCGCTCATATATTTGGTGGCATAAAGATATAAACGAACAAGGAACGCGTTCCTCGACAAATCATCAAATCGCTCGGCCTCCTTCTAATACATGAAGCTCAACTTTGAGTGCGCTTTTCTAGAAATCACTCACTCGTACTCCTTGGCTTCTAGGGTCCTCATATGACAACAGAAAAGACCAAGGGACACAAACGACATTTCTGCCGAAATCGAGCTATGTAAAAGGATCACTTCTATATGCGCTCATATATTATATTTGGTGGCGAAAGGATACAAACGAACAAGGAACGCGTACCTCGACATATCATCAAATCGCTCGGCCTCCTCCTAATACACGTAGCTCAACTTTGAGTGCGCTTTTCTAGAAATCACTCACTCGTACCCCTTGGCCTCTAGGGTGCTCATATATCGAGTCGCATTACTTTCCCATGGCACGGGGCGAGCAATCAATTACGGGTCGGCGGGGAGTCGTCCCTTCCTGGGGACGTTTGTCTTTTTCTTTGTCACCACCTCTCTATAGTGAGGCCGACATAGACAATGCAATCGGATTCCTCGATTTCGTTTTGCCGAATCGGCTCGTGTATAATAATGATGAGGAATTCGGCGGTGAAGTGATGAATTTTCAATCCGTTACCCTTGGTAATGAATATCGATCGATTGACAGTTCGCGTGAATCTGGGTGTATGTATGTATGGAAATTTATTGAGGATTGCTAATTATGATGAATTGATTTGTATTTATTGCTTTTGTTGTTTAGATTTATGGAAATGAATATATTCAGAATACTTTGAAAATTTTGCATGTTTGATATTAAAGGTGTTGGGACGCCTTACCGACCTGACTGCGCCATCGTAATTACGATACTGTATCATTTAACATATTTAAGGCGTGAAATCTTTTTTTATTTCATTAATAATAAAATGCAATTGGTAACTTTTTTGAATTGTAAAAAATGACGAATTTATGTAAAAAAATGATGTCAAGAATTGAATACTTTCATTGTAACTGTCAATTTAATTCAGTTAAAAATAATTAGCTTTCGATAGACGGTGCCCTCATTGACATTTTACCATTCGAGATACGAACTAATATTTATTTTATGTAAAAAGATAGTCTTAATTTTGATAAAATCCATTCTAGAGATTGTAATTACATTAAAATTGTACTCTTTTTATTTTTTTAATCGTACAATTTGCTCATTATACTATAGATTTTGACTTGAAAAAAATTGAATCAAAAATAACAATAAAAAAATATTTGAACTCCATGCATTTTTATGTGTAATATTTTTTTGATACGCGAATACATTTTTTATTGCACATCGAAGTAGAAAAAATGGCCCTAATATTTTATCACGTGCAATGAACTAATAATTTAAAAATATAACTCAAGTAAAAATTATAATTATGTGAAATATTTCTTGTTATTAGCAACATTGTATGTATCAGCGGTTGATTGATACGTAAATAATTAACTTTAATTAATACGAACGAATATGGGTCGTGTATTTTGCTTTCAGCAACCCGGAAAATCGACATTCAATGGAAAAAAAATTCGCTTTATTCAGTTGGTACACATCGTAATATATTACTTAATAGATTCTTCCGAGAAAATTGCACAGTTCTGTGTTCAACGAATTGACCAGATATGGCAACTGGTTCAACGACACATTGCAAGTATTTGTATGCACGTTGTATTCTATTAGATTTATTTTTATGATGACAAAACGTGTTCGCGAATAGTTTTATTCGTTTCATATAAAACCTCACTGCGAAACGGCGGAAAATGAAAATCTAACCGTGCAATGGAAAATTAAGTTGTCTTACGAATCTAACAGAAATCAATATTGATTATTGTATTATAATATTTAAATTTTGTTTTCAGTTGAAATTAAAGGTATTTTTTCGTTTTGAAATTCAAAGGAATGAAATTCGAAAAAAAAAGTCATTCATCCACTAAATTATTGGAATACTTGTACATAAATAAAAAACAATGATGCATTTCATTTTCAATTTTCCATTCGACGACTGAAAAGACCAAGAGGTACAAGTAACATTTTTAATCATTTCGCAATCCCTTCTATGTACACTCATATATTCTGTGGCAAAATGATATAAACGATCTTGTAACATATACCAAGATACATCATCAAATCACTCGACCGTCTCCTAACTTTGCCCAACTTTGAGCGCACTTTTCTCGAAATCACTTGCACCCCTCGGCCTTTTCAGTGATCATTTACAACTTTATACCTAAATTATAACAAAATCGAAGACGAACAAACATTTCATTGAAGGAAACGTCCAATCACCGGCTCATTTCCCGACACAATTTCCAAAGGAAACCAACACGGGCGCTTCCCTCGAGCTAAGGCACGGCACACACACACAACACTCGGCTGAGGCAATGGTGTAATAATTGACGTCGTAAATCTTCCTTCAAAGGGACGCAGTACACGTTTCGTCCATCTGCGGATCTTGTAATACTTACCATCCGAACCCGGCTACCTGACCATGCGACATCGGCTACCTGGATACAATTTGCAAATTTCCTTCTCACGGATCGGCTCCTTTCTACCTTATATTTTGTACCTGTGGATATATTTTATATGCCGATATATGCGAAACTGAGATCGTGTAAGTCTTTATCGGCTTGTTTGACAGCGATCGATATCGGAAACTGGAAACGGCTGCGTTCACGTTTGAGTCTTTTAAGAGGTAGTCGTGATTAACTCTGCGTTTTGATGAAAATGTGATTTAATAAGACAATGTGTAAATATGTATGGACCATGGTATTTGATACAATAGTCTTATTTTATTTAATAGAAAAGACTTTTGATGTAAAAGTACGTCTATTATGGCATTAGTCCCAGTTCACATTTTCACAGTAATCATATTACTCGTACGATTCGTGAGTGAGTACATAATTCATTGCTTTACTTTTCATAGAAAATGACAGTGTAGATATTCGTTTATCTCCGAACGCAATAAAATCTGAGATTTTCTGTTGTTGTTAATATTATTCCTCTCGATAAGACATTTAAACAATACTACTATCATATATATTTGAATCGGGCGCCAATTTGCCCATTCTTCTTTAAAAAAACACTTGGTATAAGTACCTAGTCATAACTTTCTATGTGCAAAATATTTTTCCTGAACAATAAAAAATAAATGCCATTATTTGACGAAAGTTTGACCACCGGATAATAAATCATTTATTTCATCGTTAGAAGCCATTTTAATTAACTCTGTACTCCGCAATAAGAATTAACCTATTCCTAAGGAGTTAGTCATGTTTAGCTCTCATAGATTTGCTAGGAGATTTTATATCTTGAGAAATCACTGTTGATTCAATTTTCTTATTATTTATTTTGTTTTAACCGAATTAAGCTTTGTATTTAGATATATTAATATCTTCTTGTGAATAATCTGAAAAAAAAATGAACCTCAAGTTTTTTGTTTGAAAAAAAAAATACTTTTCTAGATTTTTATTATAAGATCAGCATTTGATTCATATAAATTTCATCATTTTTTTCAAGTCGGTGAGCTCAAGACAATTTCGCGTTGTGTTCTTTAAGAGCAACATTAATATCCCGCTTTGTACGCGACATTAAAAACCAGCATTCTCTTTAAATTTATCACATGTGCCGTTTATAGTAATTATTTTGCAGAAATGAAAAAAAAGAGTTACAAACGTACTAACTGATCGCAAAATTACCCGTATTATTTTTTGTCATATGAAGTCATTTATGGTTATGATATGTATATTTATACATTCGCGCTCAATACAACAATTAAAATTGGTTCACTAAGCGGGCCGATCTACATAATTTATACCTACATACGACATATTTTTTATGTCTAGTGATAACATTTTATATTCAAAGACGTATTATTATAATTATGTAATACAAATAACGATAAAATTAGCGAATATTGAAAAAAAAAACGATACGCAAGCGCTTATTTTATTAGTTACAAAGAAAAAAACATTGTGAACGCATAAAATTATTGAAATAGGTCAAAATTTGAAAACGAAATTAATCGATATTCTTAAAATAATATCTAAAACAATGGGGGGTCCAAGTTTACACGAAACACTTTTTGTTGAATTATCTACGATTTTTTTATTGTACATGTGCAAACTAAGATACAAGTAAAAAAACATGTTTTCTCTTAAATATAAAATAAATCGATATTTTAATAGTTTGTTTATTATCGTGTCCCATGGTTTAACGAGTAATCAACAGATGATTGAACATTGCTTTACCTTCTATGGTTTTCATTCACATAAGATTACGAAATCATTAAGAGCCAATAAAACAAGCACCTTTCGTGATTTATTTATGGAATTGAACAAAATTATAATTTTTAATTAGCAACCACAATTTTACTAATAAGCATCAAATTTTAACAATTAATTATACAATTAATTTATGTACCTATGTCATTACACATTGATATTTTAATTCACATTATGGCAAATTTTTTTTTGTTTAACTGGATCCACATTTTCGCGTTTTGTCTAATGTTGAACTCAATACTATTTCATACAAAAAAAAAATTTAAATCAAAATATCATTCGTATAAATCTGCTTCAAATTTCTAAACCAATTCCTGCAACATTCATATTCAATTTTTATGACTTTGAAAGTTTATCTAAAAAAATCACCTGACTCAGGTGGACGTCTCTCGAAATTATCTGCCGTCGCCAAGATGTAAAGATAACCTCTGAAATAAGTCACCACAGCATATATTATAATATGAATTTATATTATATGTAACAGGAATTCGGGGAACCCCCGTTGCACCCCGAATGATTTGTGAACGTATTTTTCGGGGACAATGTGCGACGCTTGTTGTCTATGCAGGAGACTAGACAAGCGCAGTGTTCCAATAAAACAAAGCATGAAGAAAAATGTCGTAAAAAATAGTTACAAACCGTAAAAAACCGATGGCGAGATGACAGATGCTGCCTCATACATAATCGACTCGAATCTTTGATATCTCCACACTCTGATTCACGAAAGATTTCGGACGAAATGTCGACTGGTGATGAGAGTTTTCGTTGATCTTATTGTAAATGTATTGTTTTTTATTATGATCTCTTCATTAAGAGCTCTCATTCATATAACGTAATTTTTTATGTTACTAATTCAGCAAATGTACTCAAGAATATGCATGAAACATGTAGATGTGCTTACGCAATGAAAATACATTTGTTTTTTTGTATGCGTATTATAACATTGTGTTAATATTGCAATTACGCAATTAAGTTTTCGTTATGTAGATATAAGAAAAAAAAATTATTCGTTCTTAAGTGTACATTTATTGCAAAATTTGAAAAATTATACCAAGGGTTCTAATTTTGAAAATTCTTCGTCGTTTCTATTTTTCAATTTTCAATTACTTACTTTTTTAGTTATTGCCGGAATTAGAATGCAGTGAAATATGTAAAAATGAGTTATCATTGGCTAAAAAATTTGATAATCAGATTTTTTTAAAGGTCTAGTTGAAACTAATAATGCGTGTATGAACATTATTTTTCACTGCTAAAAATAGCACATTAAAAAACTTTATACACACGTATAATCTGAAAATTCGGTCTAGATGAATTAATTCAGAATATTTTATTGAAAAAAAAATCTTATTTGGACTTGAAATTATCCAGTGAATATGGGCAATAAAAACAATGTCAATAATTATTAAACAATAAAAAATAGAAGAAATAATTCGCACTCAAAAATTATACATCACTAATGCAACATTGAACGCTTTTCTTTTCTAATTAGACTCTAGCAGGAAATTTTCACCTTTCTCCCTTTGAATCCGATCAAGAAATAATTTCAATGTAAAAAATAAATAATGACTGTCTCCCTTTTGCACTAAACTTCTGATAACACAAACTCACCGACATTCGACGAAGTATTTCACGAAAGATCGATAACCCTTCAACCGTCCAACATCACCCCCGTCGTATACGATGTACAGGGGGATGTAAAAAGGCATTCCTACCTTAATCAGGAATCAGCGGGTGGGACACAGGAGGAGCAGATGGCGCCTACAAAAAAAATTATCGTCACAGGACAATCGTTCCGGGAACATTACCATAATATTTATGCGTCACCCGTTCTCGGCTTATTCAATTATTCGATGACTTTTTTCAAGTCGGCAGTCGCTTTTGATTCAAAAATTGATTTGTTCGAAATATATGACGTCTGAAAAGGCCGAGAGGTGCAAGTGACTTTTCGGTGATTTCGAGAAAAGCGCGTTCAAAGTTGACCATGTATGTATTAGGAGGAGGTCGAGTGATTTGATGATATATTGAGGCACACGTTCAGAATTCGTTTATGTCCTTTTGCCAACAAATAAATGAGCGTGCATAGAAGCGATTCTTGTTCATAATTCAATATCTGCAAAAATGTCACTTGTACCCCTTGGCCTTTTCAGTCGTCATATGTCTTTGGTACTTTTCTGTTATTCGGTCAGTAAGTAATTTGATGGGTTCGGTTAGGTTAGGTTCGGTTATGTTTGGTATAGATAAGTTTTTGTTTCATTTCATTAATTTTTTTTTTTTGAAATTGTAAACATACTTTGTTTATAATAAGCTATGGATGTGGTAAGTTCACGTTATATTACAAAATTGATTAGAAAGTATATGATCTTATTGAATTTGTATAAAGTCATTAATATTTGTATTGGTAATCACTCCGCCGTGAATGCTAAATAATCTAATAAGTAATCAATATTACGTTATTTTAATTATAAAATACGTAATTCAATGTTGTTTTTTTTTTTTTTTGGTATATTTGACAAAACACGTTAGTATTATACATATGTCTTATTTTCTAGGTTTTTGGGGTCCCACGTGGAGGTTCGAATTGATTCAGAGATCGTAAAACAGCATGAGTTTTTAGTACGGCCGTGTCATACATATATAATGGTTTGAATGAAAGTTAAACACATTTCAAATTCGGTATAAAGTCGTCATAGCAGAAAACAATAATAATTTCAAACGTTTATAGAATTTATCTTATTGCCTATTATAGTGTGCCTCTATTTCGATATATTTTGATGCATTTATTTGTAAGGTATTAATTTCATGTAAATGGAATTGTGAAAAATTTAAATTGAACTGTAATTAGATCCGAAATTTACATTTTACGTAAAACGTATGTGTATTTTCAAGACTTATCACTTTTAACACTTGTATTTTCACATGCAATTAAAAGTCAAATCGATAGTTCGAAAGCATTAAGCAAAAACACTCATTTATCGTTAATTACTATGCACATCGTGTCAAGGAGAATTTCGTTCATTATTTTTATCTACATCTCAATGAATTAGTACCTACATTTTTCTAGATGAGCACTCTATTTAAGTTTTAAATATTACAGAAACATTTATTCATATTAATGTTTTCCGTTATTGAATCTATAGCACTCGTCTTATGCAGGTAAGAATACTCAATAACCCGCGCTTCTGTATCCGTTATGTTTAATGACAACTATTCAATTAATGGAAATATTTATAAATGTTTTAAAATTTATTTTAATTCAAGTACACACATGTGCATACATATATAAATATGTATTATACGTATATTACATACATACGTGTATAAATATTCTTAGCGCAATTATAACTAAAATCTTTAAAATATTATCTTCAAATAATATAGTTTTCATATAATTCCACATTTTAAATAGGTGGTCAATTAATTGATTATTTTCATAAAATTGCGCCGCGACTCTTGTTATAAAAAACATCGGTATTTGTATGCGTATTGTACATGACATTAAATAATCAACATTGTATTTTAACGAATATTGTTACACGTATCGGTTATGTTTTTTTATTACTGTGTTCGATTTTCAATCAGTTGATAAGAGTCAATTATCGCGATCGGCCGTTCAATTAGTTGTCATAATATTTACGCGAATTTCGAATGAATATAACGATTTTTAATAGATTTTTTTTTAATTACGCGAGTGTTATTGAGGATCGAGATGAAGGGGTTCATCTTTAAGGCGTCCAAGGTAGGATTTTATATTATTTTTAAAACACTCACTTATTCACTGAGAACACTGTATCGTCGTGATGAGACTCACTTAAATTATATCAGGAAATAGTTTTCGAGTAAATTAAAAACGGTGTGAAATTCGACCGAATGATACTTGAATGGTCAATAACTGATATTTCGATAATTTCACAATGATAATTAAAATGGTGAAATACATAATTGCTCTGTTTATCGATAATGCATTTTGTCTACGCGTTCCTTCCGGTAACTCGATTTCGATTTGTGACAATTATACTTTTTATAATTATAATAATTGATAACGTTTATTCGTATCGATTGAAATATTAAAACTATGGTTATCTATTTACAATCAGATTTAGATTGCTACATTTCTAATTGTATTAGTATAGGTACATTACAAACGGCTCGTATTTTACTGATAAGTTTTTTATTCTACTTTTGTCAGTATATTGATGCGGTTTGTCAGTATAAAAATATGTATAGCGTGTCGGTATTAATAATAAATTGTTAATAATTACATATGACGACTGAAAAGACCAAGGGGTACAAGTGACTTCGCGGTGATTTCGAGAAAAGCGCGTTCAAAGTTTTGCATGTACCTATATGTACATATAAGGAGGAGGTCGAGTTATTTAATGATATACATATCTCGATACACGTTCCAAATTCGTTTATATCCTTTCGCCACCAAATATATGAAGATACATAGAAGCGATTCTTGTACATCACTCAATTTCGGCAAAAATGTCACTTATACACCTTGACCTTTTCAATTGTCATATATCAAATTTAAATATTTAGATCAACCTGACCTAACCTTTTTTTTGTTTTTTGTGAGAGAAAAGAAAAATCTTCCGAGGATCGAGTTGCCCTGGACCTAACCTAACCTGATCTTAACACTTACAATTTAATATTTTTTTATACTCAATGTCTAACATTTCAATACTTACGATTCCGTTTAAAAAATACTTATATATAAAAATCGAATAAAACATTTCCGAAATAATTAGTTACCATTACAAACACCCGACGACGACTGATTGATTCATCGCCGAGATTTGACAAGTTGATAGCTCGAAATTTCCCGATTTCGGCGTCTCGAAAAACATCACAAAAACGGCGAACAAATGAGCATACAGATGTCGCATAATGAGCATGCTTATAAATAATCGTGAATATATAAACACGTCAAATGCAGAAGAGAGCGGTGTTGATACGACTAAGCCGGCACATGGCGGCGAATGCACGATCGCGATAAATCAGCTCGCAGGAAGTCGTCCTGACGTTTCCTCTGACGACTGATCGATCCTGAGCCTTCTGGAGACGATGGTTCTTCGATGGTTGATGACCACTGCTTCTATATTCATTTGTTTCGTGGTGCAATTGTTTGATTCGGTTGCGTTTAGTCTTATCGACTCTATATCGGTACAAGTCAGTTTGAGTTGGTGCAATTGTTTAATTCGGTTGCGTTTAGTCTAATCGGCTTTGTATTGGTACAGGTTGGTTTTAGTTTTGGTTTCTAGGTTTATTTTATATTGGTATTGATTTGTTCTTAAGGGTGAAGGGTAAGGAAGTCGATAAAATCGTGAGTCTGATAGGTAGAAGTTTCGGCTGCTGATAGGTGCCGTTCGAATTGTTAGCTAAATACACTAACGATTCGAGTGACTTCGATTAGCAGAGATTTTATTTCATTAAATTGATACTTTTTTTTTAATTAAACGAAAAAAACGATCAAGTCTTAAATTGATTAATTAATAACGACATATGACTCTCGCCAAAACCTGACGAAATTTGAATTTGAATTCCAGGGGTCTTCGTAAACTGCAGACTTTATGTTGCCAGACAGTTTAATGGGGGCACTTGATTATAACAGAGTTGTAATCGTTATAATGTGTGACTTCTATACCAATTAAATGGTCTAATTAAACTATCTGCCGATAATAAGTCTGCAGTCTAAGGGGGTCTTACAGGTGATATTTCGATATACTCGGTATAATTGATCATTCAGCTTTTGAAATCCTACTTCATACCTCAAGGTGGGCAGATTGCAATATAAATACTTACATATTTATAATATTGAGTATAATTTACATTACGATTTTAAATGAAAGTTTCATAAGAAACGTTCATGATCAAATTTCAAAGCTTTCACATTCCAAAGGTCTTCAGATCTATCGAAAAATAATCTTCAGTCTGATATGAATCTACTATTTTATCATTAAAAATAGATCGATATCATCATCCAAATTAAAAATTCGAGTTTATAAATAACAAATATGAATATCATAGAGCTTTAAGAGCTCATCACCCTTTCGCATGCGACATACGCTCTCGGTCCAAAATTAAAAATGAAAAAAATTACACGCACTCATAAGCGCAATGCATCACACTGCAGACAGTGGCGGTACATCTAAATTTATTTATGGCGGCAATATATTCGGTGCGACATCGTGGATATGAGTTATGTGTGCGCATTGAAAACGTCACAACACGCCCTCAACTACGCCTTTTATTAACCATCAAACTTGCCGAGTGATATGGAAATTCTTCCTCGAAGAGATGGAATCGATTCAGATTTGATCCGGTGACGAAATGGTCCAAGGAGGTCAAGTGAAATGGCGGTGATATCGAAGAAAATTCGCTCGAAGTTCAGCGTGAATCAGAAAGGGAACAAAACGAAAAAAAAAAGAGTAGAATTCCATACTAATTTATAGAATAGGTTCTGTTACTCGTATATAGGGTGGAGTAGTCAATCGGTATTATTTCAAGGTGCCTTTGAATGAAAAAAATATCCGTGATATTTACTGTATTGAATGAATAAGTTATAGGTGAATTTTCATAGTTACTTAAGTCTTTCATTTTGTTGAAAATTGTTTAAATGAAATATCGACTATTAAAATCTATCATCGTATGAGTCTGATCGAAAATTCTCAAAAATATATTGTCATAGTATTGTCAGTAATTTTGCAAGAATTTCTTCCCGTTATAGCATATTTAAGTTCTGTATTACTACTGAGCATATTTCGTAAATATTCAAAAGATTTTTCTCATAAAAATCCACAATTAATATTTAAAAAAAATCATTCACTTGTTAAAATAAAACTGCACACACAAAGTGATGGGTGAATCCGATTAAAATCGTTCATATTATATTTTTTAACAAATATAGAAGCAATCAAAAATATCGCTTGATCCCCTTGGTCTATTTCATCGTCATATGCTGTTCATATTCTTTGTGACGACAATGGGTTTAGAAGCTCGCATAATGACGGCGATGAATGCGAAATTACAATGTGTTCCGTTGTAAAAATCTGAAAAATAGTCTATGAGAACATTCCGCCTTAATTGTTAATTAGTAACGGTGTCAGAGCTGATTAAGAGTCGTTCGGGAAAAACTGCGATTCGAAAACGATCCCTTTGTTTGTCGTCGAGGGAATTCGCTTCACATTGTTTGTTTGTATCATAAATATGATATTTTGTATCGTGCAAGAGTCTTTTGATATTAATATCGTTTCTATATTGCGGTATCTTAATTTAATTAGCATTCTAGTATCTTTTGTTGATCTCGATCGGATTATTTTTAAATTAGTCGGGAAAATTGCGAAAGTCTGTCTTTGTATTAAATCAAATGAAAATTCGTGCGATGATGAATTAAAAATATCAAAAATTTGTTGGAATTCGCTTAAGAGTTTCGAAGAAATAATCTGTGAATGCTTAACGTGTTTGAAGTGAGTTCTTAATGACAGGTAACTGTCAGTGTCGAGAAAAGTTTGTGAATGACGTTTACGTGAAAAATCATCTTTTGAATGCTGTCTAGATGCTAAATCAACACTTAAACAAAATTAAATTATATTTTCAAATAAATAAAATAGTACATGTATTGATAGATATAATATTCACAAATTAAACTAATATGTAGAAATAAAAAGTGATGAGTTTTACTAGAAATCAGAATGTCTTCACATTCGATTTACATCTACAAGTAGCAAACATTTAGATGAGTGAAACAAAAGTATTCATTGACAATCATAGCATTTACTTTTCAACTTGAGACATGCACTAGATCATATTTTATTAATTTCATATTCACATGTGAATCGATTTGTGAGAATCGCGACTCAAAAATGAAACAATTGCAGTACAAAATAAACCTACACGAAAAGCGAAAAACATCGATTACACGCACAATTAAAAGCGGCGTCGTTTGGCGGGAAAAGCTCCATTAAGCATCGCGACGCCCCAACCGTTGTGATGATGGAAAAGTGTTGCCAGTCAACACACTTTCATTCCATACATCATAAAAGAGTAATGATACAGAACGTCGAGAAATGAATTACCATTAGTTCGAATTCTTACGCCGCTTGACGCTTCAAGTTCGACGCGAGCTTCTCAAAGTTCTCGGAAAGCGTTGATTTTGTCGTTTTGGGTGAATTTTATTTGAATTTTTAATCGGTTTTAATTAAATTCAACTTTTGAATAATCTGAAATATTCGTTCACAAAACAATGGGAAAATGTATGGACCGAGATACTTCCAATAGTCATAATTTACATATCATTAGGAAAGACTCGATCGATCGAAAAGATCGAGGCTATTCTGAATAGAATATTATTTAGAACAAAAATGACACTTTTCTTTCACATTATACTTGGTCAGAACTAAAGTAATACTACACTTATATAATTTCCAGTTATGGCTTATGAATGCTAGACATTGTGAAACATAAGACAGTTGAAGAAGTTGACATCGTGCACGTCTTAGCTTTTAGTGAAGGTATATCGCGCATGACTATCCGAAGAAATTTCGTGTACCGGAAAACACACGGAGCACAGTTTATTTCAAAAGACGACATCTCTATGATCTTTCTGGAAAAGAAAAACGAAACAAACTCGAAAAATAAAAAATAAACCAAAACGACTGAAGTGAGAAAATATCGATGACACGTCCGCGTGAACTTGTTAACGCGCGAACAAGTCGAAAACAAAACTATTCCGTAATACATATTTATCACTCGGACAAGTGACATCTTCAGCGCCAAAGGTTACCTCATATATAATATATGAAATGACGACTGAAAAGGCCAAGAGGTACAAGTGATTTCGAAAAAATCACGCACAAAGCTGAGCATGTACCTATATGTATTAAAATAAGGTCGAGTGATTTGATAATATGTTTCGGCGCACGTTCCAAATTCATTTATATCCTTTTGCCACTAAATATTTAGAAGCGATTCAATTTCGGCAAAAATGTCACACGTACCCCTTGGCCTTTTCAGTTTTCAAATAATATAAGCATGCTTTTGATCTAACTCGGAGAGAAATGAGAGAAATCTTATTTTTCTCGCAGATAATACTCGATGTATCTATTGTGCGATGACAATTCTGTTGCGAGAAAACGTCTCGTTTTCCATATGATTTATCGTTGGCTCGACGATAGTTTTTTATTGCTTTCATTCACTGCGATATAAATTTAATGAATTCGCGAATTGTTAACTCGTCCTTTAGTGAGATGAGTTACGATCGCGTTTCGAATTCTTGCGCGTCGTAGATCATTGCATCAATGCATATGGTATGCGCAAATTCGTCGCTTTATTGGCTTCGAACTCGTATACAACAAAAAACTACATAAATGATTATCAATTATTATTAAAACATCTATTTTAAACGTCAAATCGTAACAATTCTGAAAAATTCAGCTACTTATCAGATGTTTCGTCTGCGCTCAAATATGTGATAACGTGTGAGAAATATGCACTTTTTGCAATGAAAACATTTGAAAAAACGATGAGCAGTCGTAAATCTTAACAGACACGTGTAATTAATGTGATGGTTTTCGTTGGCCCGTTCATGTGAACAGTTATATGGGATTTTCTCTAGTTCACCGTTATGCTGAATTGACGGTAACTCGATATCCAATAAAGGCAGATACCGTGACTCTGTAACTGAGTCAAAGGGGGTGTTTCAGGGTTGGTTTTTATTTTATTTTAATGCTATACGACTATTTATTATATCTGTTACCTTTTACAAATGAGTATGGGTGAAAGTGTATTCGAAAAATAATGAAATTCGCAGACACATTTCATATGTATTGATAAATTTATATTTGACAAAACTCAATGTAGATTTGGAATTTTCATGGATAATCGAATTTTATCAACTAAAAATTCATATCATATGCTCTAAATCGATTTTCATAATTATTTTTTATGAACTTCGATGTTTTTGGGGTCGAAAATGATTATTACCTTTCTATGAGATCAATACGATCGAATTTATTTTGTTCGGGGATGGGTACATTCATCGTACATTTTTGTCCTTTCGTTGTGCACTTATCGAAATCAATGAAAAACTGCCTGGAAAAAAATATTTTCGATATTGATTTTGATGAATTACCTTTAAAATTCTGAATTTATTTAAAATTAACAACCCTGAACGTGTGAGAAGAGCACCCTCGTGCGAATTCTCATTCGGCTACCGAAGGTGCACGCATCATCAAGCTACGAAAACATTACGGAAAAAAATCAAAACATAATAATAACGTTTCCTAGCCAGGATGTCTAGCAAAGGAGACGGTGAAGGAAACGTACCGAATTCGAATGAAAAAAGCACATTTAGACCGAGTTAATGAGCAACTTACACGTGTTTGGCACATCCCCCTTCACGCTCAGGCGACTTTTACCTTTGATAAATCGGTTTATGTTCGTTAAATTTTCGAGAAGGTGGCTCCAGAAAGTGTGTTATATTCAAAATGAAAAAACACTCATACGTATACGAGGACATTTCGAGGCGGAAGGACATTAAACGACCTATAAAATTTTTATGTGTCAATTTTATTATTGCTTTTGTGCGCTTGTGATTACAATCTTTAAGTGATTTGCGTTCGTTATTTTCTTTGCATAATAATCGGTTACCGCTTAAACGGCTATAACGACGATAATTGCTGTAATAAATGTGATTTAAGCTCTTGTTTTACCTATAGCGAAACGTTCGCGTTTGATACGTTATCTCTTATTATTTTCACGGAGTATCGAAGCGAAAATCGTTGAATTCTATTGGAGATAAGCTTTATTGAATAAGTCGTTATTTTGTGCAATCGATAAGATTGCAGAGCTTTACGATACGGGTGTATTTACACAGCAGATTCAGCGTGAAATTTATTTAATTTTAATAGGTATACACATTTATCTACCTTCATAATTTTTACATATTTTATACTATGAAAGTGGACGACAGCAGTCAATTAACGCAATATGCGTCAATATGATAACATTTACATATGTATGTACATTCAAATTTATGTATTTTCAATAGATCAGTTTTTTAATTAAACTGCTTTTATTATATGAAAAATATATTTATATTCATTTTATTTTGAGTATCAACGCGCCTTTTGTGAAAGCAAATTCGTGTTATATTAAATTGATTTACTATAATTTTATGGGAAAAATGTCAACTAAGCGCAATTGATAGCGGAAAACCCCCATCGAGTAATTAATCTATTTTAGTTCGCAGTTACCTAATAAATTCGCAGCTATGTAAAAAATAGAAGTATGGGCAAAAAATTGGTTTCACAGTCAAATCTGTCAAAAGTATTGAAGCGGCCAAATTTTGGTATTACTGAAATGGCATTGTCTTATTACATTGGAAATTCGATTTTTGTTCTATCACAGTATCGGAGCTTTATACTGAATACACAGCAGATAGAAATCCGTTATTATTATGAGCTTTTTATAGCTAAATGCGACAAACTTTATCTTCGAAAGAAATTTTCGTCAAAAAGTGAAGATCTGATTAGCTCTAAAAGACTCATATTAGAGATCAGACATAACAAAACGAATGAAAATTTAAGCATCGTCCAATATACGGCAATCGAGTGAATCGTCCGCCGATTACAATGCATCGAATAACGCATTTTATACAAATTGCAAAAGCAACAAAACGAAACAACGCCAATATGACAAATGGATGAAAAAAGTTCAATGCGTGTGTTTTGAATCGAGTTATGCAAATGCATCAGCTACCGCCGCATGCAGAAAGTTGCACATCTGCAACCGGTACACATTCTGACCTTTTTTTCTGACTTTGCCATACGGGTGACAACACAGACATCTGGAGATGCCTCTTTTATTTTTATCACTCGTTATTGTTCATAAAATAGATTACGACGTGTCTAAATATTTCATTATGGGAGGAAAAAAAAAACGTCACTTTCGTTCACCAACGCGAGCTTACATTCATCATTTCATCCATACATTTTCTCGAATAAAATACCTCATAAATTACGTTCGAATAGAGATCTAACCGAGGAAATCGATTCGAAAGATCAAAATCTTTAGCTTTTCTCGTTTGAATTTGTTTAGATCTGATATGCGTTTTTCGAAATGCGTCATTTGATCGTATAATTTCGACCTGCGTATGTTGAAAAATCGAATCGATAGGGAAAATGTCGCATTCTTTCGAATGGAATTTCGAATTCGTATTGAGATTGACTCATTAGCTTTTACTGTTTATTGGATAAGACGTACACTCGCCTGTAATAAATTGATTCAATTTTGAATTGGGTTGACAGAGTTTTTAAATTATAGTCGTATATTTTGTTTTATCAAAATATTATTGGTAAGAAATGTAGTTTTATCGCATTCTTCTATTTCGGGTGAATTTTTATTTAGTGCCGTTCTTCTATCGAAAATCGGCATTATTGTGGATAAGTTTATAAAACAAGGGGCTAAAGGACGAAGGGCCGAGACTTGTCGTAAAATAAACACACTAAATTATGGGTTTCTGATAGCACTTAGAGATTGTACAACTGAAATATTCGATGTCGGCACAACGAAAAACCAACTCACGGTAGCATCCAATATCCTTGTTATAGTCTCCACTAACAAAACGTTTTGCTTAATTTATTAACTCTTATTTACTCTAAAAAATATCAGTATAGTATAGTATCAATATTAGAGATAATCATTACTTTCAATGAATATCAGAAAAATATACATACTTAGATTGAGAAATCACTTAATTAGAATTAAAGATAATACACAAATTCAACATATAATCAGTGGATTATATTAATGAAAATGATTTGGAGCAGGTGCAAAGATACCTCACAAAAATCTTAATATAAACATTTACTATTTGCGGCTGCTCAGAATGATAAATGAGTTTGAAATTACTGAAAAATTTCGACGTATGACTCGATAATCGTCCAATCCGATCGCCAATGGAAGGAAGTGAACAAAAATATGCGTAATTCCAGTCAGTTAAGAAAATTCAATGATCGTATAAATTTTTTTCGAAGCATTCCAAACACGTACGTAGGGCTTTTCGGTCAACAGATGTGATGACTAAAAATTACTCCTTTTCGTATTAAATCGATTGTCCTGTCCCTTAACGTTATCAAATTATGCGAGGAGCCATAAGAACGACACCTGCTCATGATAACGATCCCTAAAACAATATTTGCCCAAGGGTATTTCGAATTATTCGATAGCATCGATTCACTACAATCCCTAAATAAAATTTTTCGTTAATCGTACAATTCTATGTCGCAGCGAAGAATTTTGATTAACTCGAAAATTTGAACGGTGAGATTTATCGCATCGTTTTGGATTCCGCTTAAGTGTCATATAATTTTAGGAAAAAAAAATCGATTTATACGACATTTTTCACGCAAAGCTGATTTATAAGATTCGCAGTGTTGATTCATGACACGGCTTGTTCTTTTAATGTAACCTTAAAATATCGTTATTTATGCGGTTAAAATAGAGATTCGAACGTATTAAGGTTTATTGTGCAAGACATCGGAATATTGATATGGCATTAATTCTTTTAACGTTGTAGATATTAATTCAAACGATAAATAATATGTTATAAAATACATACAACTCTAAACTATGTTTATAATAATTTAAAATAGGCGAATATAAATATAAATGTTGATCTTTCAAAAACATTTATTTGATTGCAATAAATGAAATTTCGTCAAATTCTTTTCACTTATTATGAAAAATTAGTGTTATTGTATCTAAATAAGTACGTAGTTAATTTTAGTAAGTAATATTTTTTACTAGTAAGATAGATCTCATAATTGCAAAGAACAAATCGCACATTTTCATTATAAAAATTTAGTCCCGAACTTTCAATTTTAAATTACTCAATCCAAATATTAGATGATTTTTTTTCTCTATGAACCCGCTAGAGATAAAAACAGTCATTATCTTTAACTATTAAAAAAATATTAACTAACACTCGAGTTGAATAACTAACGATAGAAAGTTCAGACTTAAGGGTCAATCATTTCACTTACCTTAACTCATCAATAGCTTGGCTAGAGCTATTATTTATCGAGTTTAACATCTGTCAAAGAAAATTCGCACACTCACAGTACCAAAATCAATGAAAAAAAAAACAATTGCTAAGTTATATAGATTAGTCAAGATTAATGAAAAGATCGGTTTTTCGAATGTTCAATAAAATGTCTAAAGCCTGACCCAGATCTTCCGGCCATCTAATTACCAACCACCCAGCAACGGGACGAGAGTTAATGTCGTGTCTTTGAAGAAATTCACCTGGCGATGACGATTCAGAACCGGGGAAAAAACAGAAAAGCAATTAGAGATCGCCGGTGTGTTCCGTTGTCGATTTCGTATCGCGGCGGTGTAGAGCGCGCCTTATAATTGTGCGCGCTGGCGGTAAACCGGCGCGATAATCATCAATTCACATTGCTAGGATGCCTGTCTAGCCGTAAACCGCTTTTTATTGTTTTAGGCTTGACAAAAGCCGTAAAAAGCCAGGTAGCGACCGGGACGCTACCAAAATGGCCCGATCGAAGTGTAAAGCTTGGGACCCGATGATGAAATTCGATTCGGAAGACGCCGTGGAAATTATCGCCGCTCGTACTTGTGTAGTTTTCCCATGAGGCGTTTGTTATCTTGAATTTGGAAATTTGACTTGAATCGTTCGTTAATTGTAATGGTCGGTCTTTTTCTTAGTCGAAGTATGTGCTGTTTTTTTACGTAGTTTGACAGCAGTCATGGTGCGTTCGCAAAATCACAGCATCTAATACTTTACAAAAAAAAAGCTAGTCGAATTAATTTAACTTACATGAATGAGTAGATCGACCCTTATATGAATAAGGAGATAAAGGGATACAACTTCCTTGAGTTGATTTTGTGGTTGATGTTGATTTCGTCACGTTTTCTTTAATTTTGATAAATTGAGCAATCCTGCAATTTTTTTTTTGTTCAGAATGTCAGACAAAGTATTTAAATTGTTTGATATAAACTCAATATATGCGGGATTTCTTCAATTTATTTAATTTTAATAAATTCTGACGAAGTCTTATACAGTGACCGTTAATCTTAGGTGTTTTAGGGTGGATTGAACTGTTTAAAAGAATAAATACTCGGACTATATTGGAAGTAGATTGATCTATGTTGTCTTATCAAAGTTCATTACTAATGCTTTAGAAATTGACATGGTGTCATACATAAATGTTTATTTATACCATCTAACGACTATTCACTACTTACAATTAGCTTAATCCATTTTGCTGGAGTAAGTATCATGAATTTAAGCAATTGAAAAAATATATATCAGCTAATCCAGATCAACAACGAAAATATAGATCTAACCTTCATAATATTTGATTTGGTTCGATGAAGGTTTTCTACAGGAACGAGAATGGGACTGAGAATTGTAACGGGAATGAATACGGAAAATACGCTCAAAATTCAAAGAGTCGAACAACGCCAAATCACAGAAACTAATTAAAACCGACAAAATCAAAAAACACACACAGAAATCGAACAAAGCCAAAACTATATCCTAATCTAACGACATCAAAACAACAATAAAATCCAACAACGAAACTCGATTCTACGAACCGCGCATAAAAAAGCGAAGAAACATCGCTCACGATCGGCTCGTTATATTGACGAACCTTTCGAACTCGCAGCTTATTTCGATCTCTCTTAAACGAGCGGAAGATGATCAATGAACCTCCTTTTCGTATTTTCATACACACACACACACACACATAAGACACACATAAAGTTCAATTGATTAATCTCGTGTGACTTACGGGCGACTGTCGACTGCTTTTTCGGCGATCGAACGCCAAGATAGCGGCCGCACAAAGGGAAACGAATCCTACGTCTAACCGGCTCGTATCTCGACGTATATCTATCCCAGTCGTATCTGTATTTTATCTATATGTATATTCAGAAATAAATAAACAAATAAGTAGGGGGAACGAAAAAAAAATAGCCATATCGGAGAGCGAATAAATGCTCGACCTTTCCGCGGCAAAAACGAACCACAAAGATGCTCTCGGGTTCACGATGAAGTTGTTGTGTCGAAGTTGGCTCTCGCATTGTGCATGTTTGCTTTTCTCCGTGATCGTGTGTGCTTTTTTGTTTTTTCATTATTGTATTTCGAATTTGAATTCGTTAAATTGGCGCGAACGTATCGCGGATCGGTTGGATTGTGATGAGCGCTTTTTTGCGTTTTGTTTATAGCAAGTTTTGTTTCGAATCAATTCATATTAAAATCAATTAATGTACATAAGTAGGAGAGACTTAATCCATTTAAGAGACTTGATACATTTTTTGTTTTTTGCTTCTAACTCCCTTTCATATGATCGTATTAAAATAAAATAGAGTCAAAGTAAACTCAATTTAATTTTGAGTGTATCGGCAATATTTTTTTTTCTAAATAAGATTTTCCAAAATATAGTCAGAGTACTTAAACAAAAAAGAAGATCAAAATAGGATCAAATCTCCCCACATTCCCGTATGAATCAATTAAACTAGATTACCGATGATTTAACTAGAAATATCGACCATTAAAAAATTATTAAAGCATTTTAGATAGAAATTGCATTATCGATTTACCGGTTAAGCGTTTTACCGGTGAAAAGAAAAATTTTCCGATATTTATTTGTAAATAACCTGTAATTAGCAATAAATTGCAATTCCTATAACTTAAATTTTCTTTGTCATTTGAAAAAAAAAAAGATACATTTGTATTCTAATAAATTATTCCATCACTTAATGGAATTATTAAAAGCTTAAATAAAATTCTTATTTTCCATCGGAGATATTGAATATTCAGTTTTCACATAGTCAATTTTCCTTATCGTTAGAAACCAATTTCGTTTTCTCCGCTCACAATCTAATACACTGTATCGTTTTTCTTTTCTTCATTCCGACAATTTAATAGCAAAATTAACGATCCGAATAATGTTGTTTTTATATGCAGCTTAAGTGGAAATAGGTAGCAAAGTTACTTTTATGTGAAAATATTTTTAAAATCTCATAAAAATGCGGCAATCAAAGCTTTTGTAACGAAATCACATAATTTATGTTCATAGTTTGATGTCATTTATTCGCAAAAAGGTCGTGTTATATGTATAAAAAAAAAATACAAATTGATTTACAACTACAGAAAATATATTATGAAATTGAATCGATTTTTTTTCAAAAATCATTTCACAGAATTGGATCATTTGTAATCAATTTCTATTTAAACCATGTAAAAATGCGGTCCGATAAGATAATTATTGTCTTAAAATGCCACCCAAATATAAAAGAAAAAAATTGATACCAACGAAAAAACGAATTGGTCCCGTGTATCGGGTTAGTAAACCTCCGAGGACATTCCCATATTCAAACGAATGTTAAAACGAAGCAAGTCCGAGGTAATATGACGATTTATATGAGATTTCCAAAGATAGCTTCCAATTAATTCGAACGAATTCGTTAGACTCACTTCGGAATTAAATAATCGACTAATTCAAATCGGATAAAATATACCCACTCTTTCGAGTTCGGACCATCCTTATCTGAATCTGTTTTATTTTATTTTATTCCATAGAATTTTCGATTGAAAAAAATCGAATCGTTCATCTGAATTTTCGCTGCATAATTCGATATACGTTCGTTTTTATTATTCGGTGATTATCGTTTAATTTCAAATGATACATATGTATGTATGTACATATTTACAAATTAATCGTTTAGATTTAGAAGTGATTAACTTCACTTTTGAAGAAAATGACTTTAACTGTCGAATCATTTGGTACTGTCTTAATTTTCTACGTTTGAAATATAATTTCTGAATAATAAAGATAAATAATATTAAATAATGAAATATGTTTGGCTACCGAATAACAAATAATTTATTTAAGAAGTCATTTTAATTAATTTGTTAATCCAATGTGAATTGATCACATTCAGAGAATTATTATAAGCGAAATTCGTATGTTCATAATTTCACAAAAATGGAATAACGAAGAGAATTACGGGAATTTTTAAAAACGCATCGAATATAATTAATCATTTTTCTTGGTTTTTTATTTAGTGGACTTAGTCACGTTTAGCTCTAAGTATGTTCATGTACAAAAATATAAATTTGCATTTGACTCGAGCCGAACACGCCCAATCAATTAATTAATAGAATACTTTTTTAACGGTCGCCATTTTTTGTAAATTAATGTATCACGATTAGCAAAACCTGTCGTCAATAGTTGAAATTTCACAATTAAAATACTTGCACTAATTAATATTATTTAGATCGGTTCGGAATGCAATTTTAAATTTATGCGTCTTATTTTTTAGATGTTCCATTGTTTTTTTTTTCTACAGTGGATATTTTGGCTCGTGTGTATGAAATTTAATGGATGTTAAGGCTTATTTCGACTCATGTAAAGTAAGAAGGGCACTTTTATAGTCGGAGTAAAAATCGAAAATAGTAAGCAGTATCGATGACACGATGACTATAAATAATTTTATAGTTGAATTTTATCACTGATGGTAACATGAACCGTGAAATTGAAAAAATGTACAAAATCCAAACTAAAAATACGATGTATCATCAAAAATACGTTTTTTTTTCTATTTTTAAAATATAATAATTCAATGATAGTTTTTTGGCATTGACAAACAAATGAATAAAATTTTGAAATACTTATTGTACAAAATAAAAATAAATTGGAAAAATTGAGTACCCCTGTTGAACATTGAAGTCGGTTTGTAAATCGGTCATTGTAATTGGTGGTGGACAGAGCGCGGGAAAATTTTGAATCCTTTCATCTTCGGCAAATCACCGCCACATCCTTAAAAAAATGTCCCGAAACTAACGATGACTTCAAAATTTCGTGACAGAATCGACAAATGTCATGAACATGATCGAATGATAAAAGTCGATGAGAATTTCGATCAATGATACAATAAACATACAATAAAAAATATCCTATTGAATATATTTTAATAATTACTATGAACTTGATTGTTTGTAAAAATTAACGATATAATATATTCAGTAATATGTCATTTTTTATATGTATTATATTATAAATTGTTGATTTGTACGGTAGTGATAGTTGTCAGAACGGTCAACAAAAAAGTCGTGTCTTCCTCTTAAAAATGTTCAGTCATTCTATGTATTGTCTTGATGAATCAAAAGATTTATCGTCTGGCTATCAATGGAAAATATAATAAAACTGTCATTTAAAAAACCTTATGAAAATACATATTGACTCACTTAAAAATAATAATTGCTATGTTTAAAATGAAAAAAAGCACTTTATCTTAAATCTAGTTCTCGATCAACAGTAGGCATTTTTTTGCAATAGTTAATATATTTTCGATTTATGTATTTGATGATTTGGTGTTATATATCATTTTTTTATTGATGTTATAATATTAAATGACTATTTTGAAAAAAAAAATGTATTATACAATATTTTTTCTTTATTTGTATTGAATATCCCAAGTGGCGCCAGAACATATCCGTTGCTTAAGGATTGACAGCTTCATTGTTCTCCAAGAAGGACTAAAATCATGTCTGATGTTCCGATTTCTAATCTAGACATATGTTATATATCATATTTATATATTTATATTACATTTGTTTGTGACTCCTGACAATTTTTTACATATATTGGTTGGATATCGGCAAATTTCTTTATGCGTACATAGGTACATTCCTATAAGCTAAAATAAATATGCTTAGAAGATATTTGAAATTATGCATCTCAATATATCCAGAGTAGTTATAAAACATTTTCAGAAGAATATAATGAATTCATTATAATATCACAGTGTGTGCTTTCATTGAGTTGTTTTGAAACTAATGATTATACAACTGTAATGCTCCATAGTAAAGATATATATTTTATTATAAATTACGGTATATTTTGATCTGTTTTGATCACTCGATAACACCACGGTCGGAGGAAGTTCAAAAATGAAAATAACTCCGGATTCGAAAATAACTGTCACCATTAATATGCATAAGTGATGGTTTAACCCTTCCGTGTCATGCGACAATATATCATCGAAATGTTTTTCTGTTTCTATGAGCGATATTATAAATTATCCCATTCTCTATTTATTTTCTTTGCGAGCACACAGAATATCCGACGAAAGATTCTAAAATTATTATAAATTAATTTTAATTGAGATTCGACTGTCTTTTTCAAAGTCGGTAAATCTATTGTGCTTATTTCGGGAGGTGTCCATAAAAAAGGTTCAAGATAGAAACAGTTCTATCGATCACGCGGTTTCCTTGGCCGCACTCGGGAACTTAAATGGATTGGTGACATTTATTACCCCAGAAAGAAAAAAAAAGGTACACAAAAACACAATGCCGGTAGCCATTTTTAAACCGCAAGTAGGAAGTGTCATTGTTTTTAGAGCCAAAGCAGTCGTAAAAATGTCAATGAAATCTACGTTCAACGGATTATCGACTTTACGGTAACTTCAGACTCATTAACGCGAAAGCTGGTTATATTTAATCAATCGATGAAATATTTACATTTTTTGGTATTAAAAATAATCGATATGAATTTATACATAATATTTCTTATGAATTTATTGATAACTTTAATTGAATATTCATATAAAGAGACGAATTTTCCGAAAATTCATGAGGTTCACTAAAATAATAGAGGCGTATTAATTGAACCGTTCAGAACTAATCGTATTTAACTCAATTTTTTGACAAAAATGAGATTTAAATATCAAAGCACTTCAGATATAATAATAACTGTCTATGTGTAAAATATCTTTCTTGAGTAATAGAGAAAAAATATCATCAAATGACAAAATTTGTTCGGCCCCTGAATAAGAAATCATTTATTTCTTTTGCCATTTTTATTAATTTTGTACTCTAATGTGTATTGAACATATTTAAAAGCAACACAAACATCATTCTCATTTCATAAAATAATGAAGGTGATTGAGAAAATTTCAAAAGAAGTTCGATAGTTTTTCTAGACTTTTTGCTTAATGGAGTTGGTCACATTCAGCCCTGAACGTCTCAATTCGAGCTTAAAAGAGCAAGCAGCATTAGAAAGACACAATATAATAGAGGGAACTTAAGTGGTTTTCGGAGTGAGCGGTATGCGCGTAAACCGAAGTCGACTAATGAAGAAGACTTGTCGTCTTCTAAGCGCAGTGTAAACATTCATCCACCCCAAGGGAACAATAAGGACGTAAGATTCCCGCACAGCTTCCTTATCCGGGATATAATTCCGGGATACAATCCGTGTGGATATGGGATACTTAGTCGAAGTTTCAACAACGAAGAATAAACCGTTCTGTTTATTTGTTCGAGGTCTCCTAAATCGCTGAAACTTTGCGGTCTAATCCTGGATTGTGTGCAGCTGTAAAGAAAAGTTTTTTCAATTCGATTTTGTAATTATTTATTTTATGTTAGGTGTGTATGTATCGAGCTTGTTTTAATTAATTGATTCGGATGTTAATCGAAGGCGTTTTGTTTGATTTCAAACATGGCGTCACATAACTAAGTCCTTGTCTATGATATATGCTTCCAATTAGTACATGATACTCGTTACTCAATATTTAATTGCACCTGCCTTTTTTGTGGTGTATAAATTAAATATAACACATGTACATATCAGAATTTAATATAAGTACTTTATAAGTATTATTTTATAAAAATCGTGACTCATGACCGAGACTTGCGATTTTACGTTATTTTCAATCTTTCTCCTATACCCGAATTCGCATTTTTATGTATTACCTACTGATGATTTCAAACCTATTTCATAAAGATAAAAGCAATATATTTTCTCAAAATGAAATTAATTTCGTTTTTATAGACCAATTTAAAACTTTAGAATCAAAACCTGAACAATTGAATTCAATTTCTAAGATTTTTATGACTTTGAAAGTATTTCTTAAAAAAACACTCAGTCCAAATAAATATCTCATGAAATTATCTGCCGTCGCCAAAATTTTATTATTTATAAATTTCTATTTAATACCAATTAACCAATTTGACACCTGAATCTGAATCAAAGCTACACAATCAAGCCGAACAGACTGCAACGCTTCAATTAAAAACGTATTCCCCACCTGGAAAATCCAGCGTATCTAACATAAAACAACGAACCAAACATCGAACATTATTTTTTTCGGTTTTATGACAAGATTCTTATCTAGAGAAAGAAAAAAAGACACGGGTGCGAATAAATGAAGTCTTCAAATCGACGCTCGCTTCAAAGACACTTGTCGCAGCGGGCAACACATTACACTTTTACCGATTTCCGATAACGCGGCTTTTCAACAACCGATCTATAAATCGAATCGATCGATGGATCGACAGACACACCTGTTTCGGCAGATATGAAACGGTTTCGATCGACGATCATATTGAACATTTTTTCGCATTCTGAATATGTACAGGGTGCGGCTGAGCCAAATGAGCTTGATAAAAATACGATAATTCTAGTGTTGAGTATGATTTCGTAAGATATCCCAACTTTCAGTAATTTAGGATCGATCTCTAAACTTATCTTAACTGAATTTTTACTTAGCAAGTGATTTTTTTTTTCTGTTAAGTTTGGCAATTGTCAAAATATGTTCATGAATTCAAAGCGCCGAACTCTAAAAAAAAGGTATCAGTTTAGTATAAGTTAATCAAATGATCGGTTCTTAATCATCAATATTAAATCAATCAAAGCGTTTCTTGACTTTATTGTATTGACGGATTTTGAAAACAACCTATTTTCTATCAGAAAATAGTGCGTGTTTGTGGTTTAATATTAATAGATTTTTGAAATGAAGTATTGAGGAGTATTTTGTATAGTATTTAGGTTCATATAACCAGACATTTGATTAAATTTTTAAGAAAATATTTCGCTGAACATTTAATTTCTTTGAGAGAAAATGGGAGGTGGGATGCATGATTTCCAGATCTGAGCATTTTTTATTCCTTTTTAGGAAAAATCTAAAATAAAATGTAATATAAAAACATACTCATACTTTCTTAGAGTCGAAGAAGTGGTTTATTTAAGAAATACTTGTCAATTGATGTATCCCGTCAAATTTTCAGACAAATCACACAAAAAACCAAAAATTGTTCTGACCGATGTAATTCAGCTAACGGTATTTATTGAATTAATATTATTTAAAAATATATATCAAAATAAGTGTTCAGGTCAAAAATCTAAACTATTTATCTCTATATTAACTTGTATTATTTTTATAGCAGCTTATTTAGCTCGGCCGTACCCTGTATCACTAAAGGGGCGATTTTCTTCCGCAAATCCGCTCGTCCGACAGCTGTTTTGCTATAAATTTGGTGCGGGTACTGCTCGATGAACGGACATGTTTTTTTTTTAAATGTCGGTTTTCGTTTTCTAAATTTTATTTGTGCCCATAATGCATGTGTACATTCGGGCGAACGTACGCTTATAAATTGCTCTAGTGCGAGGAAACGGCGTCAATGCGAATTCTGTATTTTCGTCATGTTGGGAAAGCGGTCGTTAAACTTTGTGGATTTCGATGTTTAGAAAATATATCGATTCATTTATAAAATGTATAAAATGCTGTCAACATATGATATGAATATGAACAGTAAATTTTCCTAAAGTGTCTCCTCCTATGAGGTTCTTCTCATATAACGTTTGTGGCAATTTTTTCATATCGTTCGAAGCGAGATTCCAATCATTTGAGTTGGTTATCTCTTTAATATACCAGAAGAATTGATTGGTAAAAATTAAAATATTCAAATTCATGATTTTCTTCAAATTAAAAAATAAATTCACAAAAAATTTTCCCCCTTAACATGGATTTTTTTTAAGTCCCAGGAGCTTAGGTACTTACTGTACTCTTATTGCTATTCGGCTATGCTCTGTGTGTGTATTGTTATATTAGGTATTGAAGTGGTATTAAATGTATCTTATTTTTATAAGTAATTAATATTTTGTTATTTTTGTTCTTTGCCAATTAACTCTGCCACCCATTTTAGTATCATGTATGTAGATATATAGACATAGACAACATAAAATATTAACTTAATGTCTCAAAACGCAGATAATTTACTACGAATTCTAATGCATTTTTTTAATGAACCTACTAAAAAATTTCCAAAACTGCATTCAACTCATTGTACCATTTCAAAACAAGCGTTAATTGGCACGAAATAAACCGCATTTGCATAATTCGACTGTGCATTCGCTATTTTAGCAAATAGCCTGTCCTATGCGACGTATCATTATCTTCAAATTGGCACTGAATAATTTCACTAATTGTCTGAAAAAAATCGCTCATTCTAAGCGGGTAATTAAGCAAATGAAGCGACGGTCAATTGAATTGACCATTAGTGCGCCAGCTGTGAACAAACTGCTTCACATCGGAGCACTCAATTATATAAATAGTTTGTCCATACGAAATTATGTCTCTTCGTCACAGACGAACACGATTTAAATCGAAAAATAAAAATTGAACGTTTTAATTTATGCTTTCCTCAATAAAATTAGAGTTTTAATTCCATAGCTTGAAAAAAAAAATAGTTCGTTTAGTAAATATTAATATTCGATTTATTTAGCATTTAGATTATTATTATATTGAGACAAATTCTGATTTATACCTTCTCATATAAGAAAAACTCTGAAATAAGCATAGGATCTAAATTTAAATAAAAATCAAACGACGTTTTCATGTATGTATAATAGCTGTGTATTTCGTATATTTCATTGAACATATCCAAAATTTCAAATTTCAGCCATAAGCAATTACAATTATATTTAAATTATACTGTAAATTTACAAGGTGTTTTCATTTTGTTTTTCAATATGATTTACAGCGAATTCATAATTATTTTATTTTCACTTCGAGCAAATAAAATGAAAACGCAGCAAAATGGAAATAATTTATGATGTATACGATTCTGAATTTGAAATAAAATTTTATGTTATATTTTTGTCATTTCTTTAAATTTATATTTGGAAATTTTTCTTTCAAATCTTTGTAGATGTTAAAAAAATACATACACGTACATATCAAAGCAACAAAATTATTCGATTAATTGTGAACATTTGAATTTATTTTTTCTCGACATTGAAAATTCTCGACTAATTATCATTAAGTTAAGAAATTTAGATTTTTTTTCTTTAATTTTATTTATTATTCAATGGTTGGAATGAATAAAATATCCCTATTTCATCAAACTGTCGTAGAAACATTTTTTAGCTAAAATAAATATGTGTTCCCTCGAAACGAAAAATTTTACAAAAAGTTACAATTCGCTTGAAATATTATAACCAATGAAATACATATTAAAGTATGAATTGGATTTCTAAGAATATGTATAAACATAAATACAATACGATAAAATTTCTACGTATAGTGTGTTTTTAAATATGTAACGAATTGCGTTTTCTGGTTCTATTTTGTATCGATTTATATATTACATAATAGTTACAATTATATTTATTAAATCGTAATTTATTTACAGTTTATTATAATTTTATTTACACTTAAAAAACTAATACAATACGTCCGGTGAGGACTTATCACGAATATAATCAAAGTCTTAACTATATCACTGTTAACTTTCATTCAAGTAGTCCATCGATTTTCAACTAAGCAATCGTCAATTATCCTTTCTGAGAAATGACAAATTCACAATTTCATATCCTAAAAACGAATCGTAAAATTCATCACTCAACAATTAGACCAGTTTCTTGAGATTTTTCATTAAAAATTTTCTACAGTTGAATAATCGCATAAACTTTGTATTATAATATAATATTATTTATGTATTTATTGTGATACACGTGAACATATTTTAAAAGACACTTTTTCTTATTATTTATGGTTTTGAACGATTCTTGTTGAAATTATTATCGCTTATTTTTATTTGAATTTTAGCTTAAAATAAAAAGGATTCAGTTACGCTCAGAACCAGTAGAGGTCTTTCGATGATTCCTGAACCTGAGCTTCTAAACCTGCAACAAACAAAAAAAATGCGAATAAATAAATTGATCGATAACATAACAAACAAATTCAAATACACATGAGTACGTATTATGTGTAATATAGCACATGAGTTAGAAAATGGCCGCTTTGTAGTACGCAAGTACGTATAATGTCACCCTCCATATATTAAACGAAACACACCCTCGTGTTCGTGAAAACACACTGTTCCCGAATTTAATTTCCGGAAAAACATATGACTCGTATAAAATATTAAAATACACAATTCTATTGTTATAATTATAGGTAAGATGACAAAAACATAGTTGAAAAGTCTAAAATTGATTTGCAATTGTAACAAATGGTGACTTAGCAAAAAAACAGAGAAAAACAATCGAATCTGCTTAGTGCGTTTTTCAAAATTTTCTTTGTTATTTCATTTTTTAGAAATTATAAACGTAAAAATTTTGTTTTCAATAAGTTATGAATGTAGTCAATTCACATAAGAGTACATAATTAATCAAAATAAATGATCTGGTGGTCAAACAAATTATGTCGTTTGATGATATACAGAAAAGGTATTTCACACATAGAAAAATTATGACAATACCAAATGCCTTGACGTTTAAATCTTATTTTGTCAAAAGTGGAATTAATCACGATCAGCTAAGAAAAACTCACTTAATTCGCATTTATACGTATATTTGAACGTGTTTATATGAAAAATATAATATCCGTTGAAATTTAAAAATATGTAAGTATATGAAAAAGCATGTAAAATTTCAGTCACCGTGTGTTTGTGGTATGTCAAATGGTATGACAATATTGCGTTGGTCGCTACCCTTTCTGAAGGGATCTGACGAAGGGATCGTACAGTTACAAAGGCTAGGCTTTTGGGACCTTTCAAGCACAAAAGTGAGGTTTTTATTGTAAAACTCTACACATATGTATATGAAATATAACACACATGTATATATATCTCGATTGTGACTAAAAAGATACGTGAATTCAAGACAAAATTAATCACAAGAAGGTATTTTCAGAAAATGTCTTTTGAGCATTCAATTGTCTGTTTTTCCTGTGGTTAATTAGAGAGATTTATTAATCAAATAATGATAAATAATAAAATATACGTATTAAATCTGTTTGAAAATTATATTGAATGAATTTTCATTAGCAATGATTTGAAAAATTTAGTGATTTGAGAATTCAACTTCCTCTGTGGCATATCATTGTTAGTAGAAAATATATAATTTCTTAACAACAACCCATTTTAGTCGGAAAATGAACTTTCATATGCCCACACACATTTCACATTGTATCATGAGTGGAATGTTTACAAAAATAAATTAATTTTCCTCGAATTTCATATTATAAACATATTGAAGTACTTCGAAACCATTTCGACAGAAAAATTTCCTTCCTCAACCGCGAACAAATTTCATTAATTAAATAATTGAAAATCGTTCAGAATTAACCCAGAAACATCTCTGCATTGTTTAGTCGAGTGTTTTTGTTTTATAAGCGGCGTTCGTTGGGGTTTAATTAATTTCACAGTGGAGCTTCGGACGCTTCAGAAGTTGCAGGGAGGCTTTCCATTTCCACCCTCCTTCTCGTCTGAAGCCGGGATTCCTGTTGCTACCCTAGGGGAGAGCTGGACAGGTTATTTATTATTGGGTGGTACCGAGGGACAGAAGAAGGGCGAGTGTCGTCCACTGTACCATTATTAATTTGGACCACTCCCGAGTCCGCCTCTGGAAACTTGCTTTAAAGTTACCTGAGAGGGGTGAAAGTTGCCCGGGCAACTGAACGCGAGGAATTCGCGGACGTCGGATGAATGTGAATTTATAAATTTCGAATTATTTTGACCGTTATGAACTTTTTGAAAGCTTTGGTTTTCGTCGTGTTTATTTTGTTTTTGAATAATTCAGGTATTCATTTAAGTAGAAACTGTCAATAGGTTTTTTCGAGGCTGGCATAGTTTTATTTTTATTCGGAATGTGCAGAATCGGGAAAAATCGATCATCATATTTGTGTTTGTTGTTGTTTCGTAATAGTATGTATTTCCACGCTTTTCCTCTTGAGTATGAATTACAAAGAGAAAAGTTAATACCATTACGGCAAACAGAAAATGCAAAATGAAAAACGGTATTTATACTATTTGTATATTCTTAATATATTCTTATATTACATAAATAAAGTCAGCAAATTTTGATAAATTCATATATGTATGACGACAGAAAAGGTCAAAGGGTATAAGTAACATTTTTACCGAAATTGAGTTACGTACGGGAATCGCTTCTATGTACGCTCATATATATTTATTTGGTGGCAAAAGGAAATAAATGAATTTGGAACGTGTGCCGAGATAAATCATCAAATCACTCGACTGCTTCCTAATACATGTCTGTGCCTGCTCAATTTCGATGACGCTTTTCTCGGAATCACCGCAAATTCACTTGTACCCTTTGACCTTTCCAGTCATCATATGTGCATCCATCAATTTTGTCTAGATTCATTATATCAGATACATTAAAATACTTTCCCTACATAGATTTTTGAAAATTTTACGCCCTCCCGATTAAAGGAGGCATCTCACCATGTACCAACTGACCCTACTGCACGACTGATCAACATACATATAACGACCGAATAGCACAAACGGTACAAGTGACCGATTTTATCGAAATTGAGTTATGCACTCTCATTTATTTGTGGCAAAGGGATACAAACAAATTCGGAACGTGTGCCTCGATATATCGTCAAATCAGTCGACCTCCTCCTAATACATGCAGGTACATGGTCAACTTTGAACGCGCTCTTCTTGAAATCACCACAAAGTCACTCGCACTCCTTGGCCTTTTCAGTCATCATATGTTTATATGAAACCATTTCAAACTATTAACCAAAAATAATAAAAAAATCCCTCAAAATCATTCGATTGAAAAATCGTTCCGAATTGCGCAGCCATCGTCAACCACTAAATCGGCTCGTTGATGAACAGGTCGCTTTAATGCACCGACACCGAGACCAATTACCGCGACAATTACTCGTTACAATAGTGGAGTGGGGTGGGGTGGGGTGGGGGTGGGCGTGGGCGTGCAAGTGGGCGTGGTGGGGTGTGGTCAGCTGCTTTGTGATTGGTCCGCGACGATCGATCGCTACACCACCCCGCCCACCCTCCACCACTGCAAGTGGGGGTAACAAAAAATGTATATATACGCTAAAATGTCGATTTATACTCGTCTAAGTACGAACTGTTGAAAATCTGTGTGAGTGATGAAAGATAGAGTCACATGCTTGTATGTGTATAGAACGTGTAGTGCAGTGATTATCAAACTTATTTCTTTCACCGCCCCCTTTAAAAATAAATTATTTCTCAGCGCCCCCTTTAAAAATAAATTATTTCTCAGCGCCCCCCCCCCCTCTCACATTTTTACAAAATCCGGGCCCGGGTACATTCATGGAATTGGACTTTCCCCAAAAAAAAAACAGTTAAAATGATAAAATATATGTTCCTCCCAACATATTTTTATTATATGTATATGAAAAAATAAATAAAAATAGCGCCGCAGGCGAAAATTTTTTTCATAATTTTTGAAAATCTTAAAATATCTCTTCAGAAAATGAAATTTTTGATATGTGGATGTTTATTATATTCACCACTTTTAAGCCGTCTGACATATTAAACCCCTATGCAAAATTGACATCTAAAAAGTCCGAAATGAAAATACATATTTAAATTCTTAAACTTAGAAAATGATTCTTTTATCCTTAACAGATGTAAAAATCTTAGCTGACAAGTTTTTTCAAATTCATATTTAATTTATTAAACTAAAACACAATGCGCCGCAGGCGAAAATTTTTAGACATTATCCGCAAAAACTTGCGTACGGTGTGCGGGCTATCCTACTAAATCTATGTTAAGTATTTTAAGTTTTTATAACATCATACAGGGTAGAAATATAAACTTATTATTCATTATTGTGTAATATGTAGATGGGTTTTAATTTTAGTGAAATTTAAAAAATACTATATAAAGTAAATGAAATTACAAATTTCAAAACGCCCCCCTAGCCCCCGCCAACGCCCACCATTTTTGTCTGGGCGCCTCAACGCCCCCCTCGAGGTCTAAAACGCCCCCTGGGGGGCGCTAACGCCCACTTTGAGAAACACTGGTGTAGTTATAAATGATTATCAGATTTATGTTGATCGATACTTCATCAACGATCATACTTCGTCACGAAAATGTTAAGAGTACGCTAAAATGTCGATTTATACTCGTCTAAGTATGAACTGTTGAAAATCTATGTGAATGATGAAAGATAGAGATGCATATATTTATTTGTATGTGGGATGTGTACTTAAAAAATAATGTACAGAATTATATCGATCGATGATATATCTTCCGCCTAATCTCCACTACTGGTTGTAGGGGTCGCGAAAAATGTATAACTACGCTAAAATGTCGATTTATACTCGTTTAAGTATGAATTGTTAAAAATCTATGTGAGTGATGAAAGATAGAGATGCATATTTGTATGTATATGGGAGGTGTATCAATAAAATTTTGTCGATCGATGCTTTATTTATCGCCTAATCTCCACCACTAGTTGTGGGGGATCACAAAAATGTATGAATACAGTGGAACCTCGATGTATGTATGTATGTCCAATTTTACGCAATTTATTATATGACCCTTTAATTGCGGTTTGCAGATATATCAGATTATCTTAGATATGACCGTTTTTTAATTTTTAAATATTTCGATAGAAATAAATATTTCAGATTATGAAATATAAATTTAAATTAAAATTCACATCCATAGAATTAATAATTTAAATTAGATAGAGGTGTCTTCAATTATCATAATACAATGGAAACCCTACATACGTACAATTCTACATACATAGGGGGGCTATAATGTCCACTTTTCAAATTCATAACTATTTAACCCATTAATATAACGTATAAATATATATATCAGTAAACACGCATTTTATTATATTTTTTTAACCATATCCAAATACGACTCAACTCTTCATCTAAATAGTCACTAATAAAAATTACCAGTTTTTAATTAATTTGCTAATTATTTAAGATTTGACAGTCGGGTAGAATCACATTTAGCTCAAATTATGAGTTGAAAAGAATTTAATATGCGCCACAAATGAATTATTCTCCCAAATTTAAAAAAATCTTCTGTATCATCTTTTAACTGACGATAAACTCTTTTCAAAGTTATTTAACCTTTCTGAAAAAAAAAAAACAAAGGAAAATTTTGTTTAAAATTTTCCAAGTTTTCCTCCTGTAGATTTCATAAATGAGCGACCAAGCGACTTTTGGTTTCCACCTCAGATGAAACTCCCTAACGCTTCTTCTTGATAATGGGCAATATTAAGTTAAGGGGAGAGATTTTCGTTTGAAGGTTTCCGACAATAATAGCTTCCCTTTCTTCTTTTCAACGTCAATATAAAAGCATTGTGCTCGAAAATCGTAGGAGGGTCGGAAAATCTGAACGCGCCATTTAGACCATTACGGAATGAAAAAATGTTCCGAATTGAAAATTATTCATTATAATTGAATACTTGTCTTTGAAAATAATATATAAATTGTGAATCGATCGCATTAATAAAATGATTTCGATATATGTGCTTACGATGAATGGTCGTATTAAGTAGGATAGAAAAACACTTTAGTTTCGAACCTAAGTTGGCTGTTATTTATTGGTATTCGAAGGGCGCTAGGATGTAATAAAAAACTGGAATTAGTGGAAGTGGGAGCCGAAAAGGCAACTTAGTATTCAAAACCACACTCTTCCACTACGAGAATAAAACCAGAGTTTCGTCGGTAAAACCAAAACATTTTACTGCAGTGTCGAAGTGGGGATCGAGACACATCTAAAGTGTATCGTTGATTATGTACTTTGTATAATTGACACAACTGATTACATTACGTAAAGATTTGAAGAATTTTACATGATCTGAGATATCAAATTTAAAATTTATGTATATGAATTTAAATTAATGTATGTATGTATGTAATTTAAATACTTCTAAACGACTGATCATTTCTCCATAAATCTTTTTAGTATTATAGTGTACGTATATGGAAAGTTTTCTGCATTAATTAATTTGAATTTTTCTAATTTTAATGTTTTACTAGGTCGATTAGTCGAAGAAAATATTATTTAAAGCTTACATGTGTGAAAGAATTTACTATGATAATTGGAATAAAAACGATAAATACTATAAAATAATTAACAATCGGCTTAAAGTTT
This sequence comes from Cheumatopsyche charites, assembly GCA_024721215.1. Classification (NCBI taxonomy): domain Eukaryota; kingdom Metazoa; phylum Arthropoda; class Insecta; order Trichoptera; family Hydropsychidae; genus Cheumatopsyche; species Cheumatopsyche charites. Next base: position 4,663,605 of record CM045587.1, read on the forward strand.
AAAGAAGCTGGAGCGACGCCGATTCACAAAAACTAGTATTTTATAAAAAATACTTCAATTAACTACTAAATTATCAATCTTTGTATTAAAATGAACATTGGATAAGCATTAAAGAAAAAAATAAATTTAAATATCCAAACGATTTTCTACAATTTTCGCGAATCATCTTAATCGCTTATCAGATGCAAAAATCAAACGAAACATCACCATATGAATTTCGCCCAGAATAATTTAATTACACACGGCGAAATCTTTTAATTGTCGACATATTCGAAAAATCCAATATACACCAAATCGACTGAATAAAATATTAATTTCCCAAACGGAAAAATACCCAAATCGGCGATTAACGAAACGCGACGTTAATTTCGGCATTTTCGCATATCCGGCCAACTTTTTGCGCCGGGTTCTTCAGACCGCCGAATGCCGCCGGCTTTTCCATGAAAGGCGAGGGGCCACGGGGGGCCAGGGGGGTTGAAATCGGGGACAAAAAACGAAACTGGTCAGAGAATGGTCAGAATGGTCAGAAATGTGGCGCGGCTGGTCGGGCCCTCTTCGGCACCGCGGCCCTCGCAAAAACACCCCTGACGAGGCGCTTTGATCTTTCGCCGAAGTTTCACCTGACGTATTGTTGTATGGGGTTTTCTATACGAACGGTATTCGGACATATGTCGGGATGGCTACCGTTTTCTCTTTAGACGTCGTTAAGATCTCATCTATGTATTCGATTTTCGGTCGGGTATTGTGCGGAATTGATATTTTTGATGGTAATGTCGAGGAATTCTGCGAACTTGTGTGCCGATTTTAGGAATCCGCTTGCGAATTTGTCGGCGGTGGAAAATGCTCGATTGGATTGATTTTGAGACGATGTTGGAATTTTGCGAATAGGTTATGTGCGAAACGTACGCATTCCGAAACGTCTATGTCAATTTTTGAAGTGAAAATTCTCATTTGGATCGATTTAGAGCTATTTCTTTTCTTGAACTAAATTGTTACTTGCTAGAATTTTTTTCTATGTTGTTTGGCGCTGTGTTTGCGAAAACACCTCGACAACAGCCAAATTTATTTAAAAGAAAACTGTAGTTAATCGTTAGTTATAGTATAGTTGAAGTCAGTGAAAATATCAGCCTTTAAAACAATTAAATATATGTAGAGAGAAGATATTATGATATTCAGTTTTAAAAGCAAAAAATATTACTCGAACTGTCATATTTGTTCAATTCATTTTCTATTCATTTGTTTTTCAATTTTCCATTAATTATGCTTTTTGAAAAAAATATTTCAATTTTAAAATTCACAGAATAGTCTTACGATTAACTTCTATGTGTGAAATATATTTCCTGAATAAAGAAGCTAATCACGATTAAATAACAAAATGTGTTCGGCACCGAATAACAATTCATTTGTTTGAGAAGGTATTTTGATTAACTTTTGACTCTTGTATAAACTAACCACTTATTTAGCTTATTACATACAAAATGTATATGTTTATAATATCTAAAAAATGAAGCAATAAAGAAAAATTTCGAAAAACACATAAAATACGATAGATCGCTTTTCTCGGCTTCTTACCCTAATAAGTTAGTCACGTTTATCTCTAAACGTCTCATGTGACGAAAGAGATAATTGACCACGACTCAGAGCGAAACTGTGCTTATATCGAAGCATGGAAAAGGGCAAAAAAATGCAACTCACCAGCCATAGTGGGGTAACTAGAATAAGCGGCCGTCTCGAGAGCGTGCGTGTGGCCGTGGTGTGCGCTCGTCGCTTGCTCGTGCAATCTGTTCGACCATAAAGAGCCATTATGAATCAATTACATACGAAAACGGTCTTAAAATTTTCGAAATGCATGTAATTATACATATGAAAAAACCAAGAGCTACAAGTGATATTTTGCCGAAATTAAGTTACGTACAAGAATCGCTTCTACGATGAAAGGATACAAACGAACTCGGAACGTGTATCACTCGACCTCCTCCTAATACACGTAGGTACACGATTTACTTTGAGCGCGCTTTTCTCGAAATCATCGCAAAGTCACTTGTGCCTTTTGGCCTTTTCAGTAGTCATATTTGATTGAAATTGGTCTGATTGTTCACCTGGACGTGTGCGATGCCGACCAATCGACTGGAGGTTTGTACTGCGCGTGATGCGGTAGTCTTGTGGGCAGGAGAAGACCACCGTATTGCGCCATCGTGTTGTGGTGGTGATGGTATTCGTGGACGGCTCTAAAATTTAAAATTTATTATTAAAAATACAAATAAAATCTATCTATAAGGTATGCCTTAATAAAAATGTTATACACAACTGCAGAACTTCATATCGTGAAGTACTAAAGTTCATCAATTTTCTGCGCTCTTATGAATCAATTCAAGTTCAAATTAGTTGAATTAAATAGCTAAAATATTCAACTTTATGATTTATTCAAAATTACTCAGATATGAAATTGTTTAGAGTCAATAACACAAATTTTGTACATTCTTTTTGAAACGTTATTCGTATATACTACGTCGAGTCGCATGTTGTCTTGAACTTTTGACTTCTAAAACTTCAACTGACTCCCAAATTTCAAACTGTTAGATTTCAAAACAATATTCAGAAGTGAGTTTGAGTTTAAGAAATCAAAAGTTTAGAATAACAAGGAACTCGGATGAACAACGTTTCCAGTCTCCATATAAAAAAAGGGTTGCACAAAATCGATGATCTTAACTCCACTCATTTTCATATACATAAGAATGATTTCAATGAATGAATCATAAATCTTGGCTATCTATTTTTATTAATTATGACTTGTAAAAGAACAGAAAATAATATGTAACATTTTTATTGAGACAAATCACGAGTATTGAAAAAATTGTCAAATACTATACCTATGGTGGTGTGCTGCTGCTGTGTACTGTTGGTAATGGGTAGCCCATGGATCATGGGGATGAGGTGCATGAGCTGCATGAGCATGGTAAGGATCAGGATACAATTCTGGAACTGCTGGTGCTGCACTAGCCGCTGGTTGGTACTGACTATTCCAAAACGATGGAGGAAAATTTCGCGACGACATCGGCGACGCATCTATTCATAAAAAAATATCGAAAAATTAGTTGATATAAATCATTAATAGCATACCAAACATCATAGTCTTACATTCGATCAAAATATATGTATCTTTCACTCTAAACGAGAGATAAACCGAGCGCAAATGAACATACCACGAATGCCCAATTTTATAGCCGAATCGACGGGGGTCAAGTCGAAAACGACCCATATTCGTCGAGTCCGAAAGAGGATAAAAAAATCCCGAAAAAAAGAGGCTCGTCTTTATTTTCTGAAGTGAAGTGTGCCACTGGATTCTTGCCGGGACACGACACCTGTCCCGGTGTCCCGCTAGCGGGATGGAAATTATTCTGCCGGTCAGATCCCGGATTCCGACTCGGATTCCTGGCGATATCTAAATTAGAGGAAAAACGGTCTTTGTCGAAGATAAGGAGCGGTCGAGAATCCCATAGGACGAGTCGGAGACAGGTGGAAATTCCTCGAAGCGGCGTGTCACTCTCATATCCATAATGTATTAATGTTAGGCGATTTCGTATTGTAATTCTATTCATCGGGGGGATGAAAATATTGGAGAGTTTACAAATCGTTTGATGCGTCGACCGAATGCAGCTGCTTTCGAGTTTTTCTTTAGATTCGGTTTATATGTGTGTAGTATGATATCGAGCCTCATTTGATTGCACAAAAAATAGTTCTATGATTAAATATCAGTATTTTAATCGTTGATTAAGCTTATTAACAATACTTAAACGATTTTTTTTTCTTTACAATATAATAACTGTTATTGCAAATAAATTTCTTCAATTAAGCTGTTCAGAGTTTAACGTAACTTATTGCATCGACAAAAAGTTGAAAATAACGGATTGCTATCAAATGGACAAACATTTTTTTGAAATTTAATTGCATTCATATAAATTATTCAGAGAAGAAATATCACACATAGAAAATTATGACAAGCGTTTTAACATTCAAATCTCATTTTCGTCAAAAATTGGATTCAATTTCGATTAACTCTGAAAGATCAGACCTTACACTTGTATTGAAAAAACCGCTCACTCAACAGCCAAAGTGAGCAACTGACACTTAATCAAATCAGAAATTATTCAGATAACGATTTTTTTTTATATTTTCACCAAAAATTCGAAACAAAAATAGCACTTTGTATAAATAAATGAAGAACGATCTTTTCGAAGCGAACGGATTGATAAATGGCATCAGTCCTCGGTTTCGCACGGTTCGCAATTTGCATCGTTCGGCCTTCCCTGGCAAGTCCAACAAAAGGCCGCAAATGGAAGAACAAAATCGCACCGAACAATGACATCGAAAAAAAATATATACATATATAGTGAACAGAAGGCATAGAAGGCGGAAAACGTATCGTCGGCAGCTTCGCCTTTCATTGCCGCTTATCTCTCGCAATGAAAGAGTGCCGACATTGTTGTCTTTTAATCGCGCCGAGGAAACACTTATTGCCTTCTAACACGAGATAATATAAAACATACTCGTGTACGCAATTCATCTCGATGATGTGAACGATCTTTAGTATATATTTTTTTTCATTTTATATGGTTTAAATCGAGCGTTTCCCCTGCGTTTACGCGCCATATTCACGGATCTGGATGAGTGCTTTTTTTTTAAATTAATAGTGTTAAGACCTGAATAAACTATACAATTTGTCGTTCAATTGATCTAAATCTCCCAAATACTCAAAATAACCCCTATCTGTCTGTATTAGTTTGGAATATAACTATTTTCATATGAAAAGAAATGAGAATTATAAAGTCAAAGGTATCCCCAAGTGTCTATATTTTCCCCTAGCATACGATAAATATCGTGTGTATGTCAAGCTTTACGCTGCTCTATTTTAATTATGTCAAAGTTTAGAGAATGTAAATTATGGATTTCATTGGAGATGTTTTATTCGATGTTTTATTGTGTTAAAAAATTGCATAAATGTTTTATTGCTTCGATCGAATACGCACCTGCTGCGAAAAATCAATAACGTTAATGCAAAAACAAGACCGTTGATAAGTCTTTATTTATTTTTATCATCAAATGCATAAATTAGATTTGAATGTTTCAAAAATAATATTTTCAAATTTTTCATTAGTATAATATTATATTTTTTTACGATAGTTTTCTTCGCTTAGTCAAAATGCATTTCTATCTCGAATAATCATTAATTCGTCGGCTTCACAAAAACATCGATTCAAATTAATCGCGGTAATAAATTAGCTTTTTTTTCATCGAAAGATGTTATCTAGACTCGACTAAAAAAATTGACAAAAAAACGTACATAGTAGTCTCGTGTGATATCTTTTATAATAATCCAACACGAGATAAGTATTGAAAACGAATTTAAATATACGCAGATTTTTTTAAGTCCGATCTTTTCACTCGTTAGTAACAATGTTAGTGTAATTGCGGTTTTTTTTCTTCTATAGAATTTAATATCTACTGTGAATTCGCGAATGCGAAATGACAACTTTCATACTCTGTATAAAAAAAAACAATACAAATTCGAGTGAAGTGAAAAGGTCAAAGGGTACAAGTGATTTCGAGAAAAGCGCACTCAAAGTTGATACATGTATTAAGAGGAGATCGAGTGATTTAATGATATATTTTGGTACACGTTCCGAGTTCGTTTGTATCCTTTTGTCACCAAATGTATGAGCGTACATAGAAGTAATCCCTATACATAACTTAATTTTGGCAAAAATGTCACTTCTACCCCTTGGTCTTTTCATTTGCGGTTTTGATGTTCCAATCATTGGGGACCAGCTACCACATTTTCGCTTTTGTAATTGATAATATGACATACTAAATACATTTTCATCAAGTTTTTTTTATTAATGATAGTATATATAACGAATATTTTTACTTTTAAATCAAATTTGAAGACTGTAACAATATTTTTTTCGTACGAAAATTATAAAAAAATTCCGGCATCCTATATATTTCGCAACATTTTTATACGCCCACCAGTTCAGTGAGTAAAATCTTGAAAATTTTCATTAACAACCGACCCAAACAACACGAAAAATGAATGCCCCGTGTAGAGAACAAACAGTAATCGAACCGACATCGAAAGAGATCATTATTGTAAGAAGCACAACAGTCCTTTCGGACAGAGGACATCGAATTCCAGCGGTGACTTATGGCCTTGTTGTCTCCTGCGCTCCTCTATTTTTTTACAGGTTCGGCTTCTTTTTTGTCCATCTCTTTTGGCTGCGCCGATGTCCTGGAGGATTCCTCGAGATGCGACTCCCAGGACCCCTTCGTGTGAGAAAAGTTTCGGAAAGCGGAGCGGAATAAGCATATTTACACGCCGATCAGATAACTAAATCACTTGATTACAACGGACAGGTATGCCGAACCGAGCCACTTTATGGTCGTGACACGATTGGAAGTCTTCCCCTTTCGATTGTGTGTGTTTTTATGTCGGTGTGGATGTAAGGTGAATGACTATGACCTCGTCATTGTATGTGGATTTCGTTAGGTTCGCTAGAAACTAAGGGACCATAGAGTAACTCTACATACTCTATGTAATGATCGAGAGAGGAACTGTCAAAAATCTGCAGAACGGAAATAAATTTCGACAATCGTAGTTAGGGGACTATCTGTAACTCTATGGTTAGTTGACAAAAACAGTGAAAAGATCGGTACTAAATAAATTAAACAATTTCGTATATGTTGGCAATATACATATGCACATGAACCGTTTAGAGTGTAACCTTGCTTTTTGCCGAAAATGAGATTTAAATATCAAAGCACTTCAAAGATATAATCATAACTTTCTATGTGTAAAATATTTTCCCTAAAAAAATAAAGACGAATACTATTTGATGAACAATTATTTTGTTCACCATATAATAAATCATATATTTACGATGGTATTATAATTAATTCTGTACTCTAATGTAAATTGACTACTTCTGTAACTTATTATGAACGAAATTTGTGTGATTATAAATTCTAAAAATATGATAATAAAAAGAATTTTGAAAAACGCATCACACATTTTAGCAATCATCTAGACTTCTTATTTAATGGAGCTAGTTATCTTTAGCTTTGAATATCTCGATTTGAAACAATTTAAACCATTTTTATCCCATTAATTATCATATTTTATTAACGATTTAAATTCAATCATCAACGAATCCTAAACCCCGATAACATAAGCTGAAAAACAAATCCAACAAACAAAAGGACACACTTTCAAAGCGCGAACGACTCCTTTCGCTTCCGACAAAAGCTATTTCCACACAATTACATTCAGAAAGTCTGAAGCGTAGCACCAACAGTGCATAATACTTTTAATGGCACAGCACTGGTGCGAAAATTTGCTTCTCGGGATTCGTTTTGCCAATAAATCTCGAGAGTGGTCCGTTTTATTTTGTCATTATATGACGCTTGCAAAACGAAACGCGAAACGGGCGTCGGATAAACGCTACATAAATTCTCGGTTAAACATTCTCTTTGTGAAACGCCCACGGTGCCCAATATTAAATAATTAATTGGGCAGACGACTCCTTTCTGTGGGTAATGCTTGATTTTATTGTTAGACAATGTCGTTTTGCCATTTTTATTAATAATTAATAATTAATTTTGTCGTTGCAGTTACAATTCATTTGTTTTATTTAGAGTTGATCTTTCAATCTTTAGTTGCTCTACTAGTGTTATAAAACACGAATTTATATTTTTATCTATACATTTAAACAGTTGTTACATTAAGTTTAAATTCTATGAAAAAAAATGACATTTATTGTTAGCTAACAATGGCTTAGCTAATGATCAAAAAATCTGCCATTTACGTGTTGTAATAAAAATTAGAACCATTAAGGTCCTTATTTGAGCCATTCAGAGCTAAACATGTTAAACTACACTTTTTGAAAAAAAAAATACATAAAAATGTCATAACTTTCTATGTGTGAAGTAGGTATTTCCTGAATAATAAAGATAGATATACGCTATTTAATATTGAAATTTGTTTATTCACCGGATAATAAATCATTCACCTTGGAAGCTATTTTAATTAATTCTGTCCACTAATGTGAATTGACCATTTCCGTTACTTATTTTAAACAAAATACTTCATAATTAATATGTATTTAAATTAAGGGAATTTCGTAAATCACATCAGGCTCATTCAATAGTGTTTCTTAACTTCTTGCTTAATGAAGTCACGTTAAGTTATGAACGACTCATTGAATAAAAGAATTACTATTTTTCATTCGAACGATTACAAAATGAATATAAATGTTTTAAAATAATATTATTTTTTTGCATGGCTCATATCTCAATAAATCTTTTCAATCATAAAATAAAACGAAACAACTCTCCTTATACGAAAAAAAAATATATATCAAGTGATAAATCTGAAACAACTTTTCATTTCATGAATAACGTTAAGTCTGCGCACATCGAGCGCAACTCGAGTCTAACTCGCGGTTCGTTAACAAACGAAATCATGATTCGCATTAATTAATACGCACGTCGTTTATTAGTCACAACTTGAGGAATGATGATTTCTGATCCGGTCTGACGATCATTTGTCAGCGTTTCGCACGATTGACAAGAGGTTTCGTCTATTTGCGCCCACCCAACCGGTCCAAGCACGTGTACACTCGAACCCCGATTTACGCGGTTGATATGTTCCTCTTTTAAGTGAAAACCGCGTAAAAAAATATTAAGATTTCATATAAATCAAAGGAATACTTTCCATTATAGATATAAGGTGGAGTTGTCAATCGGTACTGTTAAAAGTTGACCAATCCCTCGATTTACGCGGTAGATGGGTTCCTTTTGTTAATGGAAATTGCGTTAAAAAAGACTAGAATTCTCAAATTTAAGGGATAGGTTCCATTATATAAGGTGGAGCAGTCAATTTGTACTATTAGAAGGTACACTACTCATCCTTCTATTTACGCGGTAGATACATTCCTTTCATAAATGGAAATCGCGTAAAAATGACCATAATTTCATTCAAATTCAATGAATGTGTTACATTATATGTAGAGCAGTCAATTGGTACTATTTTAAAGTAACTTTAAATGAATAAGTAAATAAATCATGGTGTTTATTATACTAAATAAATAAATTATGAATGAAATTTTTATAAATAAAAGAATATTTTATTTAAAATAAATGATTCAGGAATATATTGATTGTTAAAATCTATCCCCGTACTAATTACGGTGAAAAATTTGACAAAAATATGTCACACTATCTTCATTATTTTCGAAGTAATTTATTTACCAATTGGCATATTTAACTTCTTTATTGTTATTGACAATGAGCAAGTTTTTTAAACTCTTGAAATATTTATTTAAACAAATATTTTTTTCGACAGTGTAAAAGTAAAACCGCGCAAAGAAAAGCCGCATAAATGAGAGGTTAAGTGTATACCGGTACAAATCGAGAACCGGGCTTCGATCTTCCGTCATTTGAAACACATTATATGTATTACACAAGGCTTTATGCAACATTTAGCAGTGATTTTGCCAAAGAATCGTATGAAACTTCATATGGAACGGTTTCTGTTTTTTGGGGAAAAGTCGCGCGGAAACTTCCCGATCTCGATCCCTTCGGCATACCAAAGTCGTCGGGTTCCCACGCCGAAGAAACGATTCTTTTTCGTTCGTTCTTGGGACTAGGTTTGGTTTTTTAGCTCTTTTGGATGGCACGAAGCCGCAATAGTCTCATTCTGAGTCTTTCGTGGAAGCGAAACACGAATTCTATACTGTTAGGTGATGATTTGATTACGTAAAAGCATCGAAGGTTTTCAGTCTCGATAAAATGTCATTCGAAGTTTTCTATTAATTTATATCGGAACATAATCACTTTAATTTTTGTGTAAGAAATATGAAACTGGAAAAGGGGGACAGACTTATGAAAGGGCTTTACTATGAAATATTTTACGAAAAAATACCAAAAATGTTCAGAGAACAGTCTGGGGACGAATAGGTACTATGAGCTATATCGTATTTTATGGAAACAATTTTCATAAATCATATAAGCATCAGCCTTTCAGAACTAATTCCGATTTTCTGCACTTATTGAAAAAAAAAATTTAAATGTCAAATCAGTTACTACAGTCATGACTTTCTAGGTGTGAAATGTATGTATTGTCAATTATTTGTATGTTTGCGATTTCAGAAAAATTAAATAATGAAGGAAATTAAGTGCAATTTGAAAAATGCATCAAATACACATAAGTTCGATCGTTTTTTTCCGCTTATTGCCTAGTGGAGTTAATCAGGTGTAGCTCTGAAAAACTCATATTGTGCTAGATATAGGTTTTTACTTAAAATATACTATACCTACTTTGCTATTATAAACTCAATCAATGTGAACTTATATCTCAACCATATTCGATTAAAATATCAACTGATCGATTTTCCAACAATTAAAAAACCGATCGAAAAGAGACATCGTCACACAGCACATCCAAATAAACCCGATCGATTTCGCATACCTAACCGAAACAAACACGCACGCACAAATATATCTCCCCCCAATACAAAACGAAATCGAAATACAGTCAGTCCTCCGACTACGAACTGTCAAAACACACCACAGCTCTGTTCTGCAGATTTCAACAATTCACAGTCGGAGGACCTACTGTGATCGACGGAATCTCGTCGGCAATCTCACGCTCGTCTTCAACTCGAACGAAAGATCATTCAGAAAGTAAAAATTCAGATAAATCGTGTCCGTTTGCGTGCTTTGTGTTTCGCAGATCATAATACGCGAAACATATTATGTTCTCGCAACGTGTCACATCCATAATGTCAGCGCGTGCCATACGCGCTTTAGAAATTCTATCGGAATTCTAAACGTTCTTATTTCTCGTCTCGTCGAATTTATCTGAAAAATTTGCTGAAATCATCACAGAACTCATCTGTTTCGAAGATGATCGTGTTTTCGATGTTAGCGTTTGATTAATCTCGGTCTAGAATGCGCGAGTTGTGTAAAATCAATGATTGGAATTTATAGCTTTTCGATGAAAAAATTGTATGTATTTATATTAAAATTCAAAATATATTGAAGATTCATTATTGATATTAAATTTTCAATTCGGTATGCTTCTGCTATTAGTCATTATATGCAAAAATAATTAATGTCTTTCTTTTTCAAATTTTCACACAAAGAGAAGCGATAAATCTCACTAGTCGAGCACTCTTTATACTTTTTCGTTTGTATTATATATTATCAAAAAATAAATGAATGTCAAATTTCATACATTTTTAGATAAATACAAAATTATCAATTTAAAAACAAATGAAGACATTTTTTTAAAACTAAACGAATAATTTCATGAGACATGCACCTAGACTGAGTGATTTAAAACAAAATACTTTCATATAAAAATATTAGAAATATAATTCACAAATTCACCCTAAATTTTGAAACAGATCTGAACGAACGAAATTGATTTCATTACAAATTAACATGTCACTTTTTTCGAAATGAAATATCGTCAAATTCAACAGTAGACAATACGCAAAAACGCAGTCCAGGAAGGCTAAAAGTTACGCAAAATCACGAGTTGTTAAAATTACATAACAAAACAATAAAATTGTGCAAATAAAAACATATTAGCGATATTAATTCTATATTAAATATAGAAAATGTTGCGGCAGGTTAAGCCCTCGCGGTGCATCTCAATGTTTACGGATTCTCTCGAACGTATATAACCGCGACGGTTGGCCATAAAACATTTTTAATGAGACACATTGAGTACGTCCGTAGTCCAACTAGACAAAATTATAGTCTCAACTAATCCCTCGGCTAACAGACTTTTCATCGGCGCAGGAGGTCTATATTCAATTCCCGAAGACTATTGTAGGAGCCGCGAAATCGTTTAGCGAACAAAACACTGTCATCGTTTACCGCCGACTCGACAACATCCATTTGATCTCTCGTTAACGTCGGACTTTTTATTTTATATGCGTTTTTTCGGAAAATGTTTGTTTGGAAAATGTTTGTTCGGAAAATGTGCGTTTGGAAAATGTTTCGCTGTGAAAATGCTTCAAATCTATAGCCGTTTGGGTCGGAAAATTGTAGTGGAAAATTCGTTGAAATGTGAGCCGCTCATGTGATTTTTTTGAAAAATTTGAATTCAAATGTCCTTGCGATTGGTATTGTCATGAATTTCATATATATTTTTTTTAATAAATATAGTTAAATGATTAAATTTGTTTGTCCACCTGAAAATAAAACATTTATTTCAGAAGTCATGTACTCTAATGCGAATTGATCTCGTCTATAGTTTATTATCGACAATTTTTTCATGTTTGTAAATTCGACAAAATGGAACAATGAAGGGAATTATGAGTTAGTTACGTTTAGCTCTGAATGGATCATGTGATGCACAATGTTGCGAAATAGAACGAGTGATATTTACTTAGTAAATATTTTATGCAGGTTTATGAATTGAAACAAAAAGTACTCAAGGAATAATTTTAAAACAATAAGAGTGAAATATAGAAAATATGGTTGATAAAGTGAAATGAATCTTTTCTTGAAACACTTTGATACCCGAAATGTAATTGGAATTTTTAATTCCCTTTGTAAATGAGTAACATTCGTAGAAATTTCGCGGTCGAATTTACTTTGAGCTAAACGCTTTAATTAAACAGTGCTACCTGAATTTCCCAACGGCTCGAATTTAATTTCCATCAAATGCATTCCCGTCTTTATAATAGGACACATACACACAAACATAAATAATTTCAATCTTTTTTTCCACAATGAAACAATTCACTCTGCGTCTTCGTGTGATTGATTTAGAGCTTATCGCTCCGCACAAAGCCACATTCGAAATAAACATTCAAAGAAATGTGTGTATAATTAGAATTGAGTTGTCGCATCTTCAGAATGAACCGTCGAAAAGAGAATGTCGAGCCAAAATGTCGCCTCTTTGAAAACTTTCTTGCACACACATAAATCCGAGCGTAATATGATTTATTTGTTTCAATATATGTATGTATCTACATACGTTCGTAATATGTGTAACTTATTCGGGAGTAGAGTTTGTATCGTATTACAACACGTTAGGGTTAAATCGTCTTAGTTAACATTCGTGTTAAATGAGCTGTACGACTTTGCATATGAGTTATGTGCAGATGTCGAGTTATTGTGTTCAAGTGCAAAATTCGTTTTCTTAATTATAATGTGGTGTATTCTTCGATATAATTTTTTAAAACATGAATTTAAGCCATGTCTTATTTTATTTGTAATTTGTCGTAATTATTTCCGTACAATAATTTTGCTGAAAATAATGTAATTAATTGAAAAAACTTTTTCGCCATTAAACAAACTCAAGTCATATCAATTTTAATTTATTCAGTAGGTTAGTACATTTATGTACCAATATTTTAAACTATGCAATATTTGATATGAACGGAATTTAATATTAATTCTGATGAAGCTAAAACATAAAATTCATGGTATAGTTTTGAAAACGAAAACCGCATTCGTACAATACGTATCCGTTTTGTACCGGTTCAAAATGGCGGGTATCAAAATGGCGGTCGGCGAATCGATCTTGGTGAGTTAGATAATTACGCAACAACATTGTACTGTAACGCTTTCAAAGTCTTCTGAATTCTATTTTTGAATGATCAATCTATCTTAAATTGAATGACGAATTTCGTGCGAAGAATGCACATTATTCACAGTATCCCGGAATAAGTACTATAAAAGGAATGTTGAATTCGTTTATGTGCATACCTGTATTTAAATCACAAAAATCGTATAGGTTCAAGATTTTTGAAAATTTTAATGCATTTTCATTTATGATTTAAATATGATCATGATTCCAATACCTAGTGTGAATATGCATATTTGTTTATGAATAGTGGATTAATTTTTATTTATTGACTGTACATTTACTATTCAACGTTGAAAACATTTAATTAATTAAAACCATGATATTTCTGAGTAAAAAATGCTAATTTTAAATTTAATAATACCCATTGCATGAAATATACGCTTCTATTTTCCAAAAAAAAAACCCACGAACTCCATGAATTTTCAAATCGAACTTTTCGGGGTAATTAACCAGCGCACTTACGAACTGTTCTAATTTAATAATCTACTATGATCTTAAGGAAAATTCGTTAATTCAGTGATGCCGCATTAAGATTCGAGGGTCGAAAGCTGGTCTAGTGGAAACGTGTTTCTATGAAAAGGGTTGAACTCGGAGGGGAACATCGTCTTCAGAAGTAATTAAATTCCTAAATGCCGTGAGCACTCATTTACACGCACGATTTTCGCATTAATGTGATAAATAAAATCTATGACCATATTATACGATGACAAATCGATCAATAACTCTAAAAACAATGGAAATTGATATAAGTTCGGCCAAATAAGTCAAGGAGAATCCTATGTGATTTTGAATCAACGTAAAGAAGTCTTGTCCATTCATTTAGTTTCAAATTAAATGGAAGTACATACAGTAAGTTTCTCCGTTTAAGATCTCCTCCTACAAAGTTTACAGTGGTTTTCACATAAATAACGTCCAAACTCTCTATGACTTAGTTTTTTACTCTTAATAAACATTTTTAATGTTCAATGAGATTTAGTGAAGTGTTGCGATGATCAATCCATCCACAATTCACAAAAAATACTGTTTCAAACGAAACACGAAGAAAATCACTCTTAGCGAAATTCCAACTATTTGAACTGGTTATCGAGTAAAAATATAAAATAATTAAACTAACGGAATTGAAATAACGATTTCTTTCAAATCGAAAAAAAAATCCCTCATAATATGAAACCTATCACGGAGAGGATTGCTTGCGGACTTAGACACATTATCACAACATAAGTCACATTATCATTGCTATAATGATTTATTCGTACCAAAATGTTTACCTTTGGTTGAGCCAGAGGCGGATTTGTCACAGCCGAGTGCCCTCGTGAAGTGTTCGTCGACAACGGTGGCCACGTCTCCGGAGTAATGTGTGAAGACAACACAGTTGGCGGATACGTATTGAGCGCGGGAGCCTCCGCCACCACCCCCGCCTCCACAGCTTCCATCGTCCTCGTCTTCTTCAGCACCACCTGCTGATTAATATCAAAATTCGGTTAAATTTCCAATTTTCAATTTTTTTCTTAATCCCATGTATTAATTTTGCCTCATTCTGAAGACAATAGACGTCAACTTGTGAAAGGTGAAAATCTTATTTGATGTCGAGTCAGTGTTAATATTGGTCCAGTTACCTATTTACTGTCCACTTGATGAGATGGTAGATACTCAACAAGACTAATTTTAACATTATATTAACAACAAATATTTGCTTTGGTTGAATGGACTATCTATAATCTTCAGTGTAAACCAGCTTTTACTAATGAATCCCTCATTCATGTGACTTGTCTACTATTGAACTCGACTATCTACGTGTTGAAGATAAAAGCAATATATGTATTTATTTTGAATGAAATTAGTTTCATTCGTAAATTAAAACTTCATAACCAATTCCCACAATATTTGAATTTCATAACTGAAAGTTTTTCTTAAAATATCAAAACGGATCAAGATTTACACTAAACGTGAACTAATGGAAATATTTACAGAGACGCCATCTTCTAAAGCTCATTATTCTAAATCAAATCGTATAAAAAATAACAAAATTCAATAAGCATTATTAAAACTTTCTATTATTTTGGCTATAATATTATTTAAATTCATATTTTTCTATAGCCTATATCAGAGCTTGGAAAGAATAGTATGAAAAAATCAATCACCACCTTCTGCACTGGTCCGTCCATGTAAAGAGAGGTCCTCTTCCTTGGCTCTTAAACGATGATGAGGTCTCGGGGGGCTGGCTGCTGGTGAAGCACCACCTCCAGAACTGACAGAACCTCCAGATCCTCCTCCTCCACCAGCTCCGGCTCCACCACTAGCAGCACCATACACGTCTTGTGGTAAAGGCTGCGTCGATTGCACATTGAACTGTAAACAAGCAAAAAAATTGTGATGATTTCTTATTTTATGGAGTTAGTCACTTTTAGCTTTAAACGGCTTAAGTAATGAACGAACAGTAGAATCGTTTGAATTATTTTTTTTGAATTTTACATTTGCACGGTGAAGGAGTAACTAAGTGCTTCGAGTCGCTCTTATCGCAGTTGGTAGCATGAAATTCAAATATTTACATCTTAAGTGCAAATCAACGGCGATATCGTGCATTTGTATGGGTGTATTTTTTTGAAATTGAGACATTTGGGTTCGCTATTCAAATTATTCTACATTTTTCGAATGTAGCGCTCGAAGATAAGAAATTCCTTTTCATTTTTCATAAGTGAGGTATTCAAGTCTTTTTTCGCGTAATACTCATATGGTAGAATATAATTCAAAAGTAGGTACCTATACAATATTTTTTATCTGATTAAAATAAACAAAAATACGATCATTCTGCTTTTTCATTTTCAATTAAATATTGCATCATAATGATCACCGATTGATAGCCTGTTGAATAATAATCTCAGAAGATGTCTTAATGTTGGTACAAAATATTTTTCTATATTTAATAATATGCACACGTATGATTATGCTGAAAATTGACACGATTAATATTGTGCTTTCTATAAAATAAATGATAAAAACTAACGATTCTAAAGGACAAAAATATAGTTTTATATTAACAATAATTCTTTTCATATAAAATATTCACATTTCACATACATTCAACAAAGCCCTTTATCATCAGTTCATATTAACCCAATCGAATCCTCGTGACCCGAAATATCGATATGAAACCGATCATTCAAAATCATCGATTCGCATTCAAAATTTACACAATAATGTAAAGCACATTCCACACAAACATTTCATTCCGAAACAAACATACATAATTGAAATCACCACCGACGACCATCAATCGAATTCAATGCAATTGGTGCAATCGGACAACTTTGTCCGCTTCGATTCCGATCCGAATCGACTCCGGGAACAATAAAAACGGAATGAAAAACGAGAAAAAAAGATGATTATGTTGGCGACGCCGATTTCCTGGAACGAGTGGCAGCACTGCGGCATGGAGAGCTTTGGCGGGAAACTCATTTTCCCGCCGTTTCTTTAAGACTAAGTCCGCCATTACGGTGTGCGTTTAATTGGTGCGTAATTATCGCTCGGCAAGTCTTTTCGATTTAATTGTGGTGGTCAATTATGATTTTAAATAATTCGCTCGTTTATTGCGAAACTATAATTTTTCTCATCCGACTGTTTCAATATTTTTCTCCAGATTTTTTCTGGTTTTCTAATCGGTCGATGTATCATAATTGGCTGTGAACTAAGATTAACTGTTTTTAATTGATGTCGTGTGTAATACATATTTATCTGCCGTTTATGTATGTAAACTAATACGACTCATCGACTGGTGTTTTGTTAAAAATTAATAAATAAGAATGCATATAAAATACTTGTATTATCATTCATAATAAAAAACAATTATAATACATATACATTAACTACTAAAAACAAACAGTATATTGAGAAAACTAATGGTTTCTAGTTGACAAACGAAAAATGTTTATCTGTAACTAGTGCTTTAGTTTGTTAAAAATGTCTTAAGTAGTGTCTTAATTTGTAAAGACTGATAACATTAAAATTATTTTGAAAAAAAAAAGAATATTATAGCGAAAAATCACCTCGGTGCTATCAATAATACTAACAAAATGATTGAAAACACTGGGACACGAGACTTGAAACCGGGACATACCAAAATGTATGAAAACCCTACCGTAACATCCATCCCTGAACGTATCGGAAAATGTATCGAAATCAACTGACCGAATAGCAATTGATCAAATAAAAATTGATCGGACGGAAAATTACCCAAAAAGATCAAAAGGTAGAACTCATGTATAATAAAAGACGGGATGGCGGATCTTCATTAGGCACACATTAACACCGAACTAAACAAAAATCATCTCATCTACCCAAATTATTCGGAAAACTACCCTTAATAAAAACTCATTATCACAATCAAACATTAATATTCGACTTTTTTTTTTAAACAATATAATAGATCTTCGCCCTTTCTCTCGGCACGCAAACGAGAGCCGCGGGCCCTTTGGTCCCAGCGGGGCCCAATTATAAAATGAGGTACGCGCAAAAAGCCGCCGGGGCATGCAATTGGAATTCCTTTCATATGCGGCCGCTCGCCGACTCGTTTCGAAGATGAATCCGTCTCTTTTCATCCTGAGGAAAACTCATCGATGGTGGAAAGAGACGAGATGACTGCGGAGGCTGCTTTGGCGCGCACTTTCGCCTCGCGCGCATGCGCTTTTTGCGTCCATGTGTGAATATCGCGGGAATTCATATTATATTATATTATATCAATCTCGCGCGTTTCCACGCAAAAACTCAATATTTCATGCATGTATAGTGTGTGTGTGTGTTTATTGTACAGTATAATGTCGATTGTTAGGACTAGTTGTGCGGTTGATCGAAATGTGAATAATCGAAAAAAAATTTGATCGAAATAGTTTTTTGATCGCATTCAATATTGATCGTTTTCATTCATTTATATAGATTCATTTTTTGTAATCGTAAAGTCGATTGTTTTTCATGAAAATTCTGTGATAATCGCAAATTCGTATGTTTTTTTCAATTTTGAATGATTCAGTGTCTAGTATCGAATATCGATCTTCCGATTGATTACGCTTAAATCGGGGCGTTAGTGTATATCGAATCTTGAAAAAATATAAAAATTATTCATTTAGACAATAGTGTATGTGTACTTATTTGTTTCGTGTTCGTTAGTTTATCTATTGTACAATACATGGAGGTTCAAAAGCGATTTTACGATTTAAATTTCGAATAACTCATTGAAAACACAATTAGTAGTAACTATAGTATAGAAATGTTACCGATCGATAGAATTTTATTAAACCTGATAAAAAAAGAAAACTGAATGAAAAAACCCTGATTGAACTCATCTAACCTAAGTTTTAACCGATTTACATATTATATGTACCTAATTCAACTAATTAACATTACCAATTTGTTACACTGGTGCAATTTTATCATTATATATATGTATTCACTAAATATGATTTGAATTTGTGAAAAATGTCATATTATTTATTTTAATTATTATACAAATAATTCAAGTGAAAATTCTTAAATGTTTTATCCTTTATGAAATCTAATAACGTGAATCCGATGAAAAGAAATTCTATTTTAATGTGGAAAAGTGACTTTTGGACTATTCTGTACTTATTAATTATGATGAACGCATTATTTTATCGCTAATTAACGGTGCGGTATTTATCAAAATGAGGTCTCATATGAGTTATTTATTTAATATACCTATTTAAAAAATATAATAATAGTATCATTCAGCTTTTTTACCAACTTCAAGATATAGGTTATTTTTTGTTAAACTATTTCCTATGAGTATGAAAATAAAATTATTAACTAAATAATAATTTAAAGAGTGATAATTAACTTTATCATGCATATTTATAATATAACAATTCATAAATAATATCAGCTGAAATAAACTTTGTAATTACAATTAAAATATGGAGGTGAATATTTCATTACTAAAATTAAGGGCGTGTCTTTGAATAGAATTCTGTATTGTGCTCACAAAATAGGGGCTAAATACATACCTATGAAATAATAGCACTAATACTTGTACAAAACACATCTATTTCTTGCTTAATAACAATGTATTTTATATAATAGTTACATATTAATCATTATAATTATATCCTTGACTATAAAAATTACTAAAATGAAATTATTTTTTAAGTCAATGAATGTATGAGAAAATATATAATATTTTATAGATACTGATAAAATAAAATACATATAGTTATCCTCTACAAATAGCGTATTAATACTAAAGTCAGATAGTAGAATATAAGCAAGTATAAATAGTAATCTTATTATTTTTATCATTATTTCCTTTTCCTGGTTTTAACAAGCATTCTTTAATTTCGAGCGACTGAAAACTGCATAATTTTCTCATTTGACCAACGCACACCCGCAACGAAATAAGGAAAAATTAATTACACCGATTTTCCTCCACCGCTCAAAACTCCCAAAATTTTCTAGAAAACTATTCGTATCACATGAATATTAATAATATAATACATTTCAGCCATGTGAAAAATACAGTGTCGGGCACCATAACGACCACCGAACATTCTGTATACGTTTTCCAGCAAAATTTACGATCACTTCCCACGATTTTAATATATGGCATTCGAAGAAAGGGGGGTTCAGACGAATGGAAAAGGTGAGGAGGGAATTTTCAAAAGTCAGGTCTGGATTTCGAAGAATTCGCTCTTATGAATGATACGTCCGTGTGGTATTTCGAAATTTGTAATTAGGTCATATCTCGGATCAGCTCCTTCTCTATACTGCTTTTACGACGTGTGATATAATATGCAAATAAGGGGCGTTTTTTAGAATCGTACTGATTATTACGGATGCGATAGCATTCTTTCGGCTTTTATTATTCTTTAAGTAAGATGGTGATGATATGAACGCTGTGTCACGAAAGAATCATTAAGCTTACTTACGAATGCACTGTTTTATTGAATTAATATTTTTAATATTATAAAGGTATCATCAACTTTCATATTACTTAGGAACCCTGAAAACTTGATATTCGTACAATTTTAGCTAATGAAAAATGCTTTGCTTAACGTATAATGCCGCAACATACGAACAAAATCCTTTAAAATTTATGCTATTTTGTTGTTATTTTATTAAAAACATTACGAATCCGATGAATATTGAAGATTTAAATAAGCCTAAAAACAGAGTAATGAAAACAATTGAATTTATTCATTTACATCAATGGAAATTAACAGACGCTACTTACGAGGGATTATTTATTACGTAGAGACTACTTACTTTACAATGAACGTAAATTTTGTTAAAATACATATTTAAGAGAAGCTAAGAAGATTTTTGATTTTCAAACAGTTGCAAAATATAATACGCAGTACTTAATTCTATTTCAATTACATTTTGATATTTTTTTAGATGTCATATCGCATTAGGAATCTAAATTTTATAAACATATTCTAAAGACTGGTTCTCGAGTTTCGACTGCAATTATGAATATGATTTCATCTAAAGAATCTCCATTCGAATTTGCATAAGTTTGTATATTTGTTACTACCGGGTAAAAGATCGAAAATTGTAAACCAAACATGTAATATGTACATTGTGTTTGCATGAAGTTTTTATTCGAATAGTTGTGTTAATTTGATTTTTTTTCTGATTCGTAACTTTTTTCTTTAGAAACATTTGCAAAGTCTTGGACATAAATACTATACACACATATTTATAATTATGATAATTTGTATTACTATACATTATGATACGTAAATTAACGCATTAATGATGAAATTGCGCCCTCATATTTTTTTCATTGTAAATATTTAAATATAATACTATACTCAGAAGCTCGATGAAGATATTTTTTACCTGTTGATTGATAATATTCAATGCACGTATTCAAGTTTGTTTTCTTTTATTTCATAATAATGGTATATGTCTGTAAATCACTTGAAGCGACAGCTTCAACAACATTTTCTACTTGAAAAAATTTATCACCAATGATCAATTGTATGTTTATGTATATTAGAATATTTTCAAGACAAACATTATATTCTTAACAACGACGAAGACGATACTTTAAAATTCTACCAAACTTAATGTGAATTTTAAGCATTTCAACAGAGAAAATTATTTATCTATAGCTGAGATAGCGGTTCATTTAATATATGTATTATATTTATAGAATAATTATTTTTTTATTTCACTTCATCTGATTATTATTTTATTATTATAAGTACATTCGGCAGTTCGAAAACGAAGACATGAACATACAAAGAGAAGATACATGAAAAAAAAATCCAAACAACCATCGCAAGCGTCCAAAAATACAAATGACAATGAGCACACGATACGAAATGACGATTGAAAAGGCCAAGGGGTACATGTGACTTCACGATGATTTCAAGAAAAGCACTCGAACATGTACCTACATATATTAGGAGGAGGTCGAGTTATTTGATTATATATCTCAGTAAACGTTTAAATTTCCTGTACATAACTCAATTTCGGCATGAATGTTACTTGTACCCTCGGCCATATGACGATCAAAATACCAAGGGGTACGAGTGACATTTTTTTCGAAATGAAGTTATGTACAAGAACCACTTCTATGCACGCCCATTTATTCGGTGGCAAAAGGATATAAACGAATTCGGAACGTATGCCTCGATACATCATCAAATCACTCGACCTCCTCCTAATACATGTAGGTACACGATCAACTTCAAACGCGCTTTTCTCGAAATCGGCGCAAAGTCACTTGTACCCCTCGGCCTTTTCAGTCGTCATATATTATCGTTTAGCACGTTGTGACCGTTGAAGCTATAATTATTCGAAATAATCCTAATCCTGGATAACTCGCTAGGAATGTGTGTGTAACGAATCCGCGGCACGCTCGCACTTCGTTTGATGTCATAATTGATTGCCAGAATCATTCGCATATTTGAGTTCGTTTTTAATGTACTCACTCGAATGATTTACTGGACGTTATTGCTTTCGGGTCATCGGTCCGAGCTTTATTTATTTATTTCTTCGTTTCGTATAAATCGTATTTTATTAAATTAATGTGATGATTTTGCGCTCTGCGAGCGAATTACGAATTCGGACACTGTGCGGGATTTTCCGATCGCTCAATACATATTAGGCGTTTAGTGCACAATTTGATTAACTATATAAAAAAGTCGAGAAAAGTGATGAAACATGTTTGATACGTTATTCAAAATTCTCTTAATTTTCATCATTATTACATTTATATAAAATTATCCGAATCCGATGTTACTATTTATTCGAAAATAAACAAACAAATTTGCTTATAAGGTATAGATGTGGTCAATTTACTTTGGAGTACAGATTTAATTAGAATTAATTCTGAAATAAAAGATTTACTATTCGATGGTGAAGTAATTTAATGGTGTTTATATTTCTTATTCAGGAAATATAAAGCACGCTTAAAAAGTTATACTTAACCATAACGAGTGATTTGAGATTTAAATCTCATATTTTTCAAAATGTTGAACTAATCACTTTATTCAATTCAATGGGTGACTCAATTTTCTGATCATTAGATACATACCGATGGAAAATATTTCCGAAAAAAAATGTGTTGACATTAGAAAATTAGCAATATTAAATTAAACAATATGTATAATATTAAATTCATTGTTTTTATTTAGATTTTTTTTTCATATGAAAACTTAATAAATTAAATACATAAGTGACAGAAAAGGCGATTATGTATGTATAAGAATCGATTTATTTGTTACGTTACAGCAGATGACTGTTTTTTTCGATTTTTATAAAAATAAACGCTGAATAATACATGTCAGCTTCCAGAAGAAAAACCCGTTTGCGTCTATTATAAAAATCATTCGTAAATCTTTTTATTTAGGAGCATCCTGATTCAAAAGTACACCGAGAATAGAATGGAACAAGCTTCGAAGACAAGAATGCAATTTTTAAACCCGAACAGTATTTACGACAGAAATAACAAACATCTTAAACGTTAAGAGGGCATTGTCTCGAAAATGTCGTCTATATATAGTCGCTATTTCGTATTTGGTACAGTTTAAAATGTATCTCAAACCAACATCGATTCGATATTCGATTTAATCGAGATTTTTTATGACGCTTAAAATCGATTTACACTCATCTTCCGATTTATGCGATAAATACGTTACTCTCATAAAGAAAAACCATTTAAAGAAAAAGACTAGAATTCTGAGAAAATTCAAAGGATATGTTTCATTATATAGAATGGAGCAATCTATTGGTACTATTTTAAGATAACTTTGAATGTAAAAATAAATAAAACATAGTATTTATTATATTTAATGTATAAATTATAAGTCAAGTCTTCAAAATAATATAAATCTTTCTTTGTTTAAAAATTGTTTATGGAAGATATCGATTATTAAAATCCATCCCCATACCAAGTCTGATGAAAAAATCGACAACAATATGATGTCATCATCGACAGTGTTTTTAAAGAAATTTCTTCACAAATTAACATATTTTAGTTCTCAATTGTCACTAATCATGTCTCTTAAGCTTTCAATACATTTCCTGAAATCATCTCATAAAAATCCATATTTAAAAAAATAATTTTCTCGACAACGTGAAAGTGAAACCGCTTAAAAAAAAGCGGCTCAAATGAAGGGATTAATGTATTATATCGAATTTATGTATCATCCGTTTAATGAAGTATCGAGAAATGAACCATCTAGAGATCTTAGTGCTGACTTAGAACACAAACTCTTTTTTTTAAAGTGTTGTGATATGGTTACGACCTTGTGCAACGAGTCCGACAAGTTTAACAGCCGACTCGAACATCTCGTCAGATACACTAAATGCACTTATTTGCCGGACGATCCGTTGAAATGATCATAAATATCCATTTAATGTGAACGTTTAGATGTGACGAAACATTTCTATATATTAAACTTTACAAAATCGTGGTTTCCGATCTAACTACCAGGTTGATTCACTCGCGTATCGAATATGTACTTAGCCTATCATGTTCACATTTTAGATTATTATTTTTATAAAATGTGATTTAAATTTGTATAATATTAACGAATATGTCGATGTGAGTAAATTTGGGATGAATTTAGTACGATTGTGAAAACGATCACGTAGCGCCATATCAATGAACTAAACTACACTATGACCTTATTTCAGACGACGCCGTCCTAAATGTTTAGATTCAGTCTTGTGTCTAGATTGGCGGAATATATCAAAGTAAAAGAAGAGTTTTATATAATTGGTATCAGTGATCTAAATATGTCATTAATTTACAAGACAAAGTCGAGATTAAACAGTGTCTGTAGTTCTCAATGAGCCAGCATTAGTTTTACAAATGTGCCATTCAGTGCAAATCGTGACAAAATTTAGTATTTGACGAAAATGGGATTTAAATATCAAGAAATTTGGTGCAATCATAACTTTCTATGTGTAAAATATTTTACTACATCTGTAGCTTATTATATTAAAAAAATTGCACGTTTAAAATTTCAGAAAAATAGAAAAATTTGGTGAAGGAAATTTTGAAAAATGTATCAAATACATTCGGTTGTTTTTCTCAGCTTTTTGCTTAATGTAGTTAGTCACATTTATATAGCTTTAAATGGCTCAAGTAATGATCGTATAACGATTAATATTGTTAAAATATATTTTTTGAAATGTTTCGAATCAGAATTATTATTTTTATACGATTTGATGAAGCCGCAATGCTTGGTTTTCATCGGTAGGCTGTCGCCGATGCATCAGCGAGTTTCGGTATTTAATTAAAAATGAATTTTATCATTGAAATAATTCCCATTATGAAAAGATGTTATCTGTGCTCATTTTTCACTGGCTCATGTAAATAAAATATACGGCGTGCGAGTTCATTGTATGATTTATTGAGCCTAACACCATAAAACCGCTTGGTCGTTTATGGTCCTAATGAATTCATAGACCAAAACGTTCTAATTTGATTATTTCGTTTCTAGTTTGAGTATTATTTCACTTTTATTATTGTATTATTTTTCATGGTTTGCTTAATTAGATCGAGTGGAATTTTAAGCATTTCAATTGTGCCTTCGAACAATGCAATCACATGATATTTATTTATTAATACAATGTTTATATTTGAATAATGTAAATAAATATATTCACAACGCAACGTTTCAATTCGCAATCAGAACGATTTTACTTTGGTAATGAAAACATTCATTTTCTCGCATGATATAAAACAGAAATATAAACAAAAGTGCTAATAGTTTTATTGATTTTACAAATATTACATTCAATTCGAATACATTCAATATTTATATGCAAACTTGCAGAAATAATTAATTAGAATTATTACAAATTGACATTCATGAAAATACATACAAATCTATTGATTCTTTTCACTTAAATTATATTTTTTAATATGTACCTACATACATTTTAAGACTGATATTAATTGTTAGTTGAAAAAAATATGATAACAGTTTTCAACCATTAACTTTGTAACAAACAATTATTACATAATAAAAAAATAATTTGATTTTGTCATCGTTTACAAGACATAACATAATTATTGTATTTTATGTGTGTTATAAAATGCACTCGACCAAAATGATTAATCGGTTCTCACGGGACGAATACGTGTACAAGTTTATGAGATAATTACAAAACACACTTTCATTAAACAAAGATGCATCAACTAAACTGTATCAGCAAAAGAAAATTTAAAAAATATAATTTTTCAGACAAAATATCATGAAAATTCTTTGACAAAATAATTAATTTTCCGTTTTAATTACGAGGCTGTTTCGTGCCAAAAAGACGTATGCATTTCAGACTTTAGCAGACATCTTTCTCAACCCCCGAAAAGACAAATATAGCAAAACGACGAATTCATTAACGTGCAGGGGCAAAACAGCTGCGGCACACCCAATACCACACTCCATTGTTGGTGTTACATTATATGAACCGTTAACTCGAAAGATATATCATGAAATATTATATTAGTCTGAATAAATGGGTATTTAATAATTGACATTAAAAAAAATAAACTGAATTGATTTGTAATGAATTTTAGGAATAGTAATTAATAGCTTGCTCAGTATGACATATGGGTCGTATTGAAATATGTACAAAAAGTTGATTGTTATAAAAGGAATGAATTGGGATTTATACTCTTTGTCGTAATCGAAACCAAATAATATTATTGAGGATATTTTAAAAGTATCTAGGTACCATTTTGTAGTGAAAACAACCACTTAACGGTCGGTTGATTGACATTTGAAACGAACCGAGGGGTCTTATTCGTTCATTTGTCAATGTAAATGATTTGGTTGAAAGTTTTAAAATGATATAAGCATATGTATTAAATTTGGAATTATTTCAAATCTAATGATCTGGAAGAAATGACCATCTCTATTATTTAGATCCATATACCTAAAACTATCCATATCTATTCATATTTTTTCTGTTCTTAAACATTACAATAACCGATTTAGCCATAAAGGATAAAATGGAATTGATATGATTCACAATTTTCTCAGTTAGGATGAAATAGAGAATATATTTTAATAGATTTTTATATTTATATATTTCACATACCAAGAGTTTAACTAAAGTAATGTCTGGATTAAATTGTCAACCCTAAACATCCTGTCAAAGGCGAGAACTCGTTTAAATCCTTTTGTTCAGATGCACTTGGATATTTCTAATTATAGTTTCAAGAGGTATGGAAGAGTAATATCTTTAAGAATTTATGTGATTTATATGTTTCAATGAAGTCATATACAATTATAAATTGACCAATAAAATTCTCATTGTTTCAGTTGAATAATAATGAGATATCAAAATAAGAGTAAGATTTTTTTAGTAGGCACATACTTACACAATAAATTTAGTTAGGTTGGGTCGATCAAAGAATCTTTTGCTTTTGTAAAGCATTCAAATTGTACAAATTTTTAAATTTGTTAGGTGTACTAACAAGAATAATGATTTTCATGGAATATTTCGACACATCGTCAAAGGAATGAAGGTAACGATAATAATATCGCTTCACGTTGAGCATCAAATGTAAAAAAAACGTGCTAAAGTCATTTATTTAGTACATCTATAAAATATACCAAACAATGGCCAGTGATAACTGAAAAACTATTGAGAGATACATTTTAATTCTTCTCAACTTCTTCACATCTACACTAACACTAAATTAAAACAAAATTTCATCGAAGTCAGCGAATACCACTTCAAAAATTCCCCATTTTAGAATGAAATACCAATCTCAAATCATACATTTGGGAACACTTGGTACACCCATCATACATTTCCATCTACTCTCACACTACCTTTCTATAAATTTTCATCGAAACCTGCGAATACCATTTCAAAAATTCCCCATTTTAGAATGAAATACCAATCTCAAATCATACATTTGGGAACACTTGGTACACCCATCATACATTTTCATATACTCTTACACTACCTTTCTATAAATTTTCATCGAAACCTGCGAATACCATTTCAAAAATTCCCCCGTTTTAAAATGAAATACATACCAATCAGTGGTGTAGTGGTAAATTTTGAGGTGGGGGAGCGCTTGATTTTCAACACCCCCCCCCCCCTCCATACATCTTTTTCTTGCACATCCTTATGGAAACCATATTTACAATACTTATGAAAAAAAAATAGTCGGCACAAATTGCTTATTTTACGCAAATTCAGCGAACAAAGTCATTTTTTTTGTAGCCAGTCCTAGAAATCCTACCTGCTACCGTATCGAATTGGGCTCGATTTTTGCGAAAACGCACATGGCTCTCGAACTCACCAAGCAATAACATGCAATAAATTTTGTCAACCGGAAATGAGAGAATGAAAAGATGACTATTCAAAGGACGGTGTTACAAAATTCGTTATGTGCAGCAAATTTTTAGAATGTTATGTGCTTTTATTGCCTTTGTCTAGATTTTTTGAATTCAATATGTTTGAAACTTTGATGCTATTTTGATATTTGAAATTTTCATGGGGGAGCACGCTCCTACGCCCGAAAGAGGTAAGGGAGCGCGCTCCCATGCGCTCCCCCTCGACTACAACTCTGGTCGTCATATATATTATTCTTGAGATAAAATACTCACCCTGTCATACTGGTGTGGCGAGAAGGGCGATGCGAAGGTGGGACCCGCCCTAGTCGGGGCCGCCCTTCCATAGAGATAGGGGTAGTAGGCGCCGTAGACCACCTCGGGACACCCCATGAGGTCGCGGGGACGACCCGCGCCGCCCCACGCCACCGCGAACTATCACCAGCGACGGCAAACCATCGGCCACAATTACCAAACACCTTTCACGCCCTCCGGCTCACTCGAGGCGCTCTCCTCCAGCAGCTCGGCCTCCTCATGCAGTCACTCGAAACGATTCTCTGGAAAGTGGTGCTCATTCAAATTCGATTTCGAAGGATCTAGGTTGAGATTTGTCGGTGTGATGGCCAGGAAAGTGCGGTAGATATGGCCGGTTTTTTTATGATGAGGTGAATGAATTGAGTTGACTTTGTGGATGTGACTTCGTTACGTTTTCAAATTGAGAAATATAGTCGAATTACGATTTAAAGAAAAATTATACACACTGACGCAGCTATGGCCATTTATCTTATTTTGCAAAAATATTTACATGGCAGACCAGTCACTTGTGTATCCACATGTTAGCAAAACACTCAACCTAACCTCGTTGAACTCAATATAACTGAATCTAAGCGATTATAGAAAAAAAAAATGACATAACCTGATCTAAAATCTAATTTAGCTTTACCAAGTCCATTGTATCAACCGGATAATGCACAAATAGCAATTATATTTTATCAAATCTTTACTAACATTTGAAATTACTGTTTATTTCACTAGCAATGAATATTGCAATATTAGCAATCAACTTATGAAAATATATCTACTCTTTATCTCTCCTACATGGCCAACTCTACCACACTTACTCTATATACATATGAGAATTTAGATTGTCGATTTTATTCGTTTCGTTGATAAAATATTTTATCATGGCTCATCGTGAAATTTATGATCAAACTATAATTATTTATTTAAATTTTTGTTGAATATAAAAATATCGACTTTACTTTCGAAAATTTCATCGCTTCTCAAATATTTCATCTATAGTAGAGCGGTACATTAAAACGTGAATGCTCACGCTTTGAGTGCACTTAAGTTTCACTGAAAACGCGTTTGTAACGATTCTTGGAAATAAAACAACTTTTTTGCGCAATTTTCTTATAGATATAAAAGTCCCTAGACGGATATTGTATAAAAAAAGCTAAAATATTAACTGGATTGTGATGACAAATAAATTCAAGAACTAAATAAATAAATAAACTTGAATTAAAAAAATAATTTCATAATTTATTTATGCCTGCATTTATTTTTTATATGTTTTAAACTATCACCCTAAATTATTATTTTTTCGACATTATAAAACAATACGATAAAACAATTTAAAAAACCCAAATGATAATGTGTCCTAAATCGTCTCTTTTAACGTTTAATATAAGCTACTGTCTACTATAAACTTTTTTATTGCCGCATTTTACTGTTTTCCTCCTTATGTCGAGAGTTGGAATCCAGATAAAGCCTTCCATTTCGATTCAAAATTGCTTTTCGCCATAATGTCACTTCAATAAAACATATTTAAATAACAAATTTGTATTTTATAGATAACGAATCGAATTAATGCCACTCTTCAATATGTTAGAACTTTAAGCAAATTTACACGAGAAGTTATACCTAAAAAAACATTTTAAAATTCAAACTATAATTAAAATGTATTAGTGAAACATTTAATTAGTATTTCAATAAAAACACAATTAATTTATACTAATTAAAAATAGAATTTAACCCCTTTAAATTCGTAGCAAATTAAATTCGAACGCCATTGCTCACTTCTACACTTTTCCGAAAATACAACGGAAACAAATTAACAAAATTCATTATTAGGCAGGTATATAAAAAAATAAGAATATGTTGATCGAAATGAATAAAAAATGCTCTATTGGGACGATTCGAACTTCGAAAAAAAAATACACTAATAACAAACAAGTGTTCCCCGTATTAATCGCCCCAATTATTAAACGGGCCGTGAGATAAGCGCGTTTCGAGAATTTCGAAACACGTACCCGAAAGAGACCCGCATTCGAATTTTCGAACAAATGAAAAATGGCGGGTCCCGCTTCGATAAATCGGCGTGTCAACGTAATTTAGTGTCCTGCCGACTATTATCGGCCACCGATATCAAAGGAGACCTTTTCTCGCCGGATCCATCGCCAATATCTCAAATTATTTTTCATAATTAGTTGTGTATAACAAAACGGATATGTTCGGGCCTTAATTTGGATGGGTGGAAAAAAATCGAATCGTATGAACAAGCGCGCGTTTTCGAAAAAAAAAGTCCACGGGACCCCAGAAATAAAAGCGATAAGGATCTCCTTTTCGTCGTCGCGTCGGAAAAAAGTCTAAGAGGACTTTATTTATTGATCTGTTCGAATCTACTCGGTTCTTGGAAAGGATAAAGCTCGTCCTCGGTAGTCGCAAAACGTATTTAATATTATTATTATCGTCGGTAATGTATTGTTGATGTCCGTTAGAGTGACGCGCGCGGTAGCCGACGGATGCCGTTTTCGCATTCAGAACTAATCGTGATTAACTTCTCACTTCGCTAAAAATTAGATTTTAATGTCAAAGCATTTGATATATTCATAGCTTTCTCTGTGTGAAATATTTTTCTTGTATAATAAAGATAAATACTATTAAATGACAAAATTAGTTAGGCCTCTGAATAATAAATCATTTGTTTTCAGACGCCATTTTAATTAATTCTCTACTCTAATGCGAATCGACCACATTCTTAGCTTATTATAAACAAAATTTGTACATTTATAATTTCGTAAAAAATAACGATTAAGAAATTTTTTTCATTCAATTTTCTCGATTTCTTGCTTATTGGAGTTAATCACGTTTGGCTTTGAGTGGCTCAATTATGTATTTTATTTATTTTGCGAGATTCGCGAAATTTTAGTATGCAGATCGTTTAGATGATTGTTCATTTCATATGCGGACTAATGGAAATTTTCACGTTGAAATCGTCGTTCTCCGTCGAGATTGATATCTGACGGTTTTTCATTTTATCGAGTGTCATCTTTTTTTCGCCGATTCAATTATATGATATGCGATGTAATAAAATAAATGTCTTTCCGGTGGAAATTAGTTTTTTTTTTACATTTATTCATATTTAAGATAAATCAAAGTTTACTACTGTTTAATATTCGCACACAATTCGAATCGTTTTATTGTAAGAAACATAAAGAAAAGAATGAAGATAAAATAATTTTAATAAAGTTGCGCAAAATTAAGAATCAGGAATGAAAAAAGTGAAGATTCAAGAAAGATGCATCCAATTCATAAGAACGTTTATTTTTCCGACTGCATTTTTAATTAACTGTGCAAATTACACACACATGCAGCAATAATGACAAGATGTATATTTTTATAATTATCAAAATTAAAACAGTAGGTGTAGTACGTATAGTTCAATATTGACAACAATTTTCTACTAACAAGCAAACCGAACTGATATTTCAACTAACACATTAAAGACCTCCTGAAAAAACAAAAACACAATCGAAAACGAACCACCTAAAAAAAACGAAACGAAAAAAATCGCAACCCTTCGAAAATCGAATTCACACTTCGTCAAAAAAAAACTCACGATAACGAAAAACACACATCGAATGCGAACTTCACAGAACGGAGACGTCACCGAACCGCACCGACGACGAAAACAACAACAACAACAATAACAACGAGAACAACAAAATGTCGGTTTGCACAAGAGCGTAGCTTCTGCGAGCGCGTCCCGAGTCGAACTGCGGCGGCGGAGCGCCTCGAGGCCTCGACCGGCGATAAGCCCCGCCCACTCGAAAGCCCTCGACCAATCGGAGGCCGGGACGCTCGGAACTCCGGCCAATCGGGGGCCGGGACGAGCGAGCGACGGCCGATCGAGACCACGTGACTTTCTAAGCCCCGCCCACTGTCTTGTTCCGTGCGAAAATCGCGAAAGACGCCCTCCATTGCACGATCGCGCGTCAGGTATGATCAACTATAGTAATCGTCGGTTTGTAAATGTATTGAATAGATTAAGGGGTGATTTTTTCATTTTTTCAAACCTAGAGTTAGTTAAATGGTCTGACTAGTAAATACGAGATGCATAGAATTTGTTCTTGCTTCGTGCAAGCTGAATACGTTTTATGAAAATTCAGGGTAGTGACTTACTTGAGGATAATAAAATGTAAAGATCGGCTCCAATGCACGTAACTGAACTTTCCAATTTATAGTAATTTTCTTTTCTGGAAAAATTCTTGTTAGATATTTTCCGGTCAAATTGATTCTTATTGGATAGTTCTTGATCATCGAGGAAAACTAATTTTTATTATATTAAATATTAAATACAACCATCTAAAAAATATCCCAAATCATCATTTATAAGAAAATCAAAACCTTTCCGAACTTGAAGACGCCTGACTACACTTTTTGCCCATCAGAAGACTCCAAAGACTTGCCGCCACAGTTTATCGGGAAGGGGTTTATTTATTCAATATCCAACCTACGATTTATTTACAACTTCATAAGCATCCTTTTGACGGATAATCGGAAACATGTTATAATATAACATAATATGCAATAATACAGCAAACCCCCCTATAACGTCGAGATACGTATATTCAATGATATTTGAAGAGATTTTTTTGTTTTGAGGAAAATGTTACTTCAAACGATTTAATTTTTCTTTGTTTTTTTCACATTTTTACCCGATAATAAGTGCAAATAACTCGATTGAACTATATTCTTCGTATAGAGTCTGGAACAGTATTTTCTTGAATTACAGACTGAAATGATTAATGCAAAACTTCATTACACAATATTATATCAAAAATTTCTATTAAGATTAAAAAAAAAGGTTTTAGAGCGTTTGGACGTTAAAAGAGAAAACCGTCACAAACGTTATAAGGGGAAGCCTTATAAGAGGTAACGTTATAGAGGGGTATACTGTATAATATTAAATAATATAAAAATTTTTCATAACGTCACGTTTTAGGAGCATGTGCACGATCGAGTTTTTTGTCAAACGAGGACAGCCCGCTAATGACGAGTCGTAGTGATTCTTTTTGCTCCCGAGTGACTTTTGGTTTTTCGTTGTGTTTTGTGTTCTTTTTTCCCCTTTTTCAATCGTTCGCCGTTTTTAATTGTTTCGAAACGACTGGCTCAATTAGCGCAATGGCCGCCGATGCGGTTCTGTCGAATTGAAATTTTCGCCGAATTCAAAAAAGTAACGATTCGAGTCGTTGTCGGAAAATTTGCTTAAATTGATGCAATTGTTTTCGGCTTTAGTTGTAATTCATTACTTGATGATTTAATGGGGAGTTTTTTTATTGATTCAATTACATGTGAGCAATTAAACAAAATTGACGTGTAATAATTAATCAGTACATTTTAATAAAGTCATGTTATGGAAATATTCAAATACTATAAATCTTTATTTACAATTAGCATGAAATTAAAAATACCATCCAAAGCCAATAATACCGCATTCTCTTTCAGCAAATGAAATAAATATGAACATTCAAATTATATACACAAATGTCGACCAAATATATTGTATTTGCGAGAAATTTGTAGCTGATATTTCGAAAATTTTAATTGATTCTAATTTACCGAATCAATTGTATTTTCGTCGTTTTTATTAATGAACCAATGAAAATATTCTGGCTTTCTGAAATTCTCGATCTTGTTTCTGTGATAATATGAATACACAAGTGTTTGGACGTGAGCCTGAGCTATTTCAGATTAAATAGATTGAGGCAAATTAGAAAAAAATGCACGCTTTGTTGAAAGAGATTATTAATACTCTCATTAGTTGAAAGAATTTATTTTAATAATCGACATTCTGATACACGGTATTCTTTCTATGACGAATCTAAGTATGATATTTTGTTCGCGTATTATTATAAATATGTTATTGAATATATGAAAAATAATCATTTACATTCAATTGTTATTTTTTCACATATTTTTTACTGTAATTTAAAAAATAACACAATTCTATATATTTACTAATAAATTCGTATTCACTAGTATTGGGGGAGTTGTGCGACCCGCATACAAAAGCAGCTCAGTTTCCCATTAAGCTCTTAATTTCGTTAGGAATTTCTGTCTTTCTGTCTATCCATCTGTCTATCCATAGACCCTCCCCTAACTTTTCCCCTTCGTTCGAATCCAGTCTACGAATTTTCTAATAAAATGGAATAAAAAAGTATTTTCCACTCAGCTGATTAGAAACAGAAGAGAAAATCTATCATTGGATAGACTGACGTTTTCTGTTTCAAAAATGATGTGTCAACATTAAAACTAAATAAATACACTTAAATATAATCAATATAACGTTTTCAATACATAAAAGTTAGTTTAGTTATTTATCGTACCCATATATGCTACTTATTTATTTCAATATGGAAAATTCAAATCATGAACACATTAAAAAAAGAGACATAGATATTATATGAGCCATTCAGAGCTAGACTTGATTAACTTCATAAATTAAAAAGTCGAGAAAAACGATCAAGCATGTTTGATGTGTTTTTCAAAATTTCTTTCATTTTTTTCATATTTTCATAATAAGAATGAATTAAAATGGCTTCTGAAATAAATGATTCATTATCTAGTGGTCAAATAAATTTTGGCATTTAAAGATTAAAATCTTCATTAATCAGGACATATATTTAACACATGAAATGCTGTAACTAATCAAGTGGTTTAACATTTGAATCTATTTTTGTCAAAAAGTTGAGTTGATCACGATTAGTTCTGAAAGACTCATATATTTTTCAGTTCGGCCAAAATCATTAAACCGAACAATCTCGAGATAATCTCAAGATAATCTCAGATAATATAATATTATATTAAGAACACGTGTAGAATAAAAAAGATTTATTTCTCAATTGAAATTCTACATGCACAAGAGAAGAGAGATAATTTATACGACGGCGTAGCGGCGTCAAAAGAATATTACGACCGCATATCATAAAATACGCATTTTTTCCTAATATTTATTCACCGGTAAAAGTGATTTTATTATACCGACGAATCGTTAAAGCGAACCGCTTTATTTATTGAGGCGACACAATCGGTTCTTTGTACTATTTTGTGTGTCGATTTGACAATTTGTATGAAGCGACGTCGAAACGGACGCCATTTTCTGCCATATTTCAACAAAATGTCTCCCAGCATCGACAGTTTTATTTGTGAAAATACTTGTCGATTTTTATCGACGCTTATAAAAATTTCGAGAAGATTTTCGTCAATGGCTTTTGTTGCGATCGCCTGTTTTTCAATGCAATACTTAAGCGTATTTTCACTACGAGTGTCGCTTAAAATATTCTTTACAAATTTTCGTGTTGATTTTTTCTTTCAAATTAAGTTTTTTTTCGGAACGCGCATATATTTTGATTCTTTATTGTACGGACGGGATTTAGGAATTTATGAAAATAAGTGAGCCTCATTGAAATGTTTATATGATTTGAATTAAATTCGAAACGACTTTCTGTATTTTATTAAATTTTATAATAACATTAAAGAATCGTGGTTTTAAAATTTGACTAAAATACGACTTTCGTCATCACGATGCAACGATCTCAATGAATTTTTTTCATCGCATACTTCTAATAATGAGGAGACCAATAAATAAAATACGTTTGACACAACATGAGTTCATATCGATCAACGTAAGCTAAAATGGAATAGTTTCGAAGGCCATTGCGAATGTCAAGGCGTTCCAACTCGAATTCTTCGAATCACATCTGAACAAAATCGACGTCGAAAAACTTCAAATTGTGTCGGTAATAAATTGGGACAATTCTTTCACTATATAGAAAATGAAAAATCATAAAAATATTCAAATATAGCGTTAATTTGCTGAAAGAATTGTTTCGAGCTGATAGTAATAAAACTCCGCTCTTTGAAAAAGAATGTCAAAGCATTCAAAACAATCATATAAATACAATTAAATGATGATACACAGTTTGAACACCGAATAATAAATCGTTTATTTCAGAAGCTATTTTGATTATTTTTGTACTCTAATGTGAATTGATCACATCTAAAGCTTATTATTAATAAAATTTGAATGTTTATAATTTCGGAAAAATAGAATAATGAAGTGAAATTTGAAAAACACATTAAACACTTTCAATCGCCTTTCTTGACTTGTTACGTAGAATTAGTTGCGTTTAATTCTAAATGACTCAATTAGTGTTATTTAAATTTTCACATAATTGTGGAGTAATAAATATTTCTGTTTTCTCTCAATTTAAATGATATTTCACCACAAATACTATATTCTATCAAGAAGATATTTATTTTATTGAAGATAGTTTGATTGTCTGATTGGAAAAATCATCGGCATTTCGCTAATAATTCTACGCATTTGAACGATTTAGTACGATTGTCATCACGATATACGAAATCAACAAAGCTTGACCGTCGCTTTCGTTTGTTGTGTATAGAAAAAAAATGCTTAGAATTTAAGATATTTGTGAATTTTGATTAATTGGTATATCACATGCGTTTTCGTAATTTTATGCTTTCAAAACGGTATCGCTTTCAGATCGAAATATTATCATATTTAATTGCAAAATAATTATCACATGTCTCAAATTATTACAGTAATTATTGCATTTGTCAAATTATACGAATGAAAATTTTCATTGACATATTTCATGAGATATTTTCCACCCGTTTACCACAAACTTCAGACCTCAACCGATCGGTTTAATAATTGTGTAATAAGAAATCTTACATTTAGACAAATTTATATGTGAACGAAATGTGAATTTGTTATATACCTATATATGTACATATATTTCACACATAAATACGAAAATTACATACAAAATCAGTAGTAAACAGAAAAATCATCAAAGAGACATTTATTCATGAGAAGCGTATCTGATTCGAATTCATCGACAGTATCTTCGATATAACATAACTTAAATGTCATTTTTTCAACAAAAAATATTTCATTAACATGAAAATATGATAATATATAAATTGTCATAATTTTTATATTTCCACGCTTTTCAGTTTTACAACCATAATAAAATGATCTCGTATACCTACCTGAAATAATATTATATGTGTTTTATTGATTTTATATATAAATTATGTTTTTTATACGTATATTCTGATGAAAATTTACGTTTTTGATCATGAAAAGGCTCCAGCAGGAATCCAAACTGGGGGAATATCCCTAATACGTCGGCATCGTGACTTCAGTACCATAATATAACGTTCAACAGGGTTGTATTCATAAATCATACATAAATATAATTTTATGTATTATATATTATTCAAAAAATCATTTTTTCCTTGCATTTTCTAGTGTAAGTCATTCTCAAGGTTAAAAAACTTAACCATAAATTCAAAATGCTTCGAAACTACGATCTTCAGATTAATTAAGATTCACGTATAAAAATGGAAAATTATTTCCTGAATACATACATCATTAGCGATCAACAAATTGACCATAACCGTAGCTTATATAAACAATATTAGTATGTTTATAATTTCGAAGAAATGAAATAGTGAAGGGAACTATGAAAAACGCATCAAATAGGTAAGTTCGATCGTTTTTTTAGGATTATAACCTAATAGTTAGTCGTGTTTAGTTCTGATAGGCTCATATAAGGTAAAAGAATATAATTTCATCAGATTAATTTCTTGGATACAAGTTAACCTGAAATCGAATAAATTGAGAATTCTCGCTTTTTTTTCGATTCAAAATATCAGATAAAAGTGCATAAATTGTTTGATATCCAGAAATATAGATAAAATATACGAAATCGCTTGATTTATTCAATTTTAGGAAAGCCTGACGAAATTTCGTAGATTAGTAAAAAAGTATTAATTTAACGCTTTACGAAACTGCTCATGAACATCACCTATACCTTTCATATGTTTCGATTAAATTCAAACTATTTAATGAAACTTATGTAAATGTTACAAACTTAATCTCCAGAGTCTCGCCTTAGGGCTAACTTCTCCACTTTAAAGTAAATGATACCTATAAATGAACGTGATTGATCTATTAAAACCATTAATATTCCCGATAGTCCGTCTTGCCTCACGATCAATCTTACCCTACCTTCCCTCATTAATTATCGATAATTGTGTACATTTGGACAGAAATTACCCGTATAAAAAAAAATCAATAAGGACATATCTGTATACATTTTAATTCCAAAATATGAAATCGTCACGAGGAATCCGCCCCTGCCGAAGACCATTTATGCTTAACGCGGCGATGAATTTCAAAATGAGGCCCATCAAGCCTCTCATCGAGGGAAATTGAGCGACGAACGACACTACAGAAGGACGAAGACGCTCTGTAATATAATATCGCTCACAATACCTACGCATATAGTGATATATCGCATTGTATTATACACAGCACAATACGGAACAGTGTTGTATTATATAAGCCGAGTTACCCGCTTTTCCCCCGAAGAGGCTCTTTGTTAGGAAAATCAATGGCGCGTCAACCGTCGCGGGGGTGGATCGTTCTTCAGCCTCACCCTTTCTGGATGAGGGTCGCTGAAATGAGGATTTCGAGCTGATGGATTCCGTGGGGAAGATTCGGCTCCAAGAGTTCGTCTACGGCTGCGAAGTTGGCCTTAGAATGTCGCGTTGATTGTGTCTTTCGTTGTGACTTAGGTGTAAGTCCGGCTTCTTTCGTTTCGAGATCTTTTGTAGATTCTATATCGAATGTGTTAATCTTATGGGGATTTTACATTATGCATGCTTATTGCAGTTGCATAAACATTTCATAATCATCACACATGGTAGCCATTGTTATATGCAATTTGAATAATTGAAATGAGTATGAATATTGAATATAACGTTGGCTAATAGTATTATAATAATATAATGTGAAAAAGGTATTTCTACAGAAAAAAAACATAATATCATTGTTGATAATATTTTTCAATTTTCGGACTTAAATCGTTGTTGTGATAACGGGCATAACTGAAGTTTTCATGGTTAGGTTTTTCAACATCTTTTCTCCAGTCTATGTGGAAAGTTCAAAGTTCTTCTCGAAGGGGTTGAATTAGAAGCGCTTACGAAGTATAGAACTGCATTAACCTTAAATGTGATATATATTGATATACATACAAGGTTTTCTGAACTGTCTGAGTTTCATCTGATTCAGATTAAGCGGTCTACGATCAGTCGGAAAGGTTTTTATTAGACTGATTATTTGTTAATCAACAATTTTCATTTAACTGGATAAAATCCCTCTAAATAATCTTATTAAATTGATAATAATGTCAATACACTCAAAATTAAATTGGGCTCAGCTCGACTCTATTTTATAAGAATACGATATCCCAAAAGGAAGTATGAGGGAAAAAAACAAAAGAAAAGATCAAGTCTGTCTACACTATGACTTTTTCTTATTTCTCGTTATAAATACGTGAATATCCATTTCATGTTGAATTGCAATTGTTTATATGTCGTTGCACTTCTTTCTTTGAATTTCACCGATGATTTCCGTAAGGATTGAAATAATCAAAGAAATAAATTTTAGTATCGACACCTTTTGAGAAATTTAACTACCAATGTATATTTTTCTTTTAGTGTTATAAATAACCCACAGATGGCTCTAATATGAATTAAATAACATTTTGTATATTAGATAGAATAATTACACTAATAAAATGCAATGCGTGTAGGTAGGTAATTATACGTGAATTTAAAAAAAAATTGAATACTCATATGATTTTAGACAAAAACACAATATTTACACAAAAGATATTTTTTTCGAAAACCAAATTTTGATTTTTATAGAAAATAAAAAAGATTTTACCTTTCTGTCGCAGCGCATATGTTTTGGTTTAAGCTTCTTCAGTATGTCCACTAGTATTTGATTTTCTACCATGAAAAAGAAAACAAAATAAAATTTAAATTGTAGCATGCTCGTAAAATTATCTGTTAAGACATGCGTCAGTGTTAAACATTTGACAGACTGACTGTGCGTTTGTTTAGAAACAAAGTTTTGTTGATTTCAAAAACACATTTGTAAGTATTTATTTATGTAATTCACTGGTACTTTCCTGTTTTAAATACGCCATTAACCTTACTTCTCTCAACTTCCATTCCAACTCAACAAAAAACCTTAACAGATGAAAATAACCTTTTTTTATGATAACTCACCAAACCCAATTTCGGCTAGTATTTTAACAGAGATCTTATGGTGTACAATTGTGTAAAAATGGATAGATCCAATGCACATAATTAAAATGATTTATTCGAAACAATACATTGTTTTAACATGTTTTCAGATTGGAAATGGAAACTATCACAAATGGAAATTGTGATTATACCAAAATTTTGCTAGAGAGAGAAGCTCCTTTGGAGAAATCTTCAAAGTTAAAAATCAAATACACAAACTCATCTTTTCAATCGAACGTATTTGGTACTGAATTAAAAGACACCGATGTAAGCTTTCAAATTTTAAAAATGAAAGATTCAATATTTTTATGGATCGGAAAAACGACATCACCGGAATTCACAGATTTGTCTTTAGCAATGAATTCGAAAATTGATCAAAATCCGACAACTTCGAAAATTTTAGGTCCTTCATTAGATATGAGCTCGATAAACATAGCTAACAGACTTTCAAAGCGACTTAAGAAACAAGTGTTTGTGAGTTGTAATATTAATTTAGATTCAATTTCACTTCCTCACATTGAAAAATGTATAATGGAAGAATTCAAAATCAACAATGAATTATTATAATTTCATATGTATCGAATAAAAAGAAGAAGAATGGAATACTTTTTAAAATAAAAATAAATATGAACTTTTTTTAATATGTGTGTTTTTTTTCATATGTTCTTAGTGCATTTTTGCAAAATAAGCCTCCCAAAAATTATTAAATTAAAATACATCATTTACACTCACCACTTTTTTTCATTGTTCAATGTTGTTTCTCTAAAAAAAATTAAACACTACTTACAACTTAAAGAAACTTAAAAGACGTATCTCTGTAGGCAATCACTATACACATATTAAGTATAGTTACATAATCAAAATTTTAATCACTTCTATTTTGATATGTTAATTTTTATAATCTGGTTTAAATATAATTTAGTCACAACTAAAAACAAGACCTGATCTTGAAAGTTTAAGACTAAGACTGAAATGCATAAAGGATAAGCAAGTAACAACCTGCAAACCCAATATATGTACCTACCTATATGCTGGAATGCTGCAAAATACAATGGGCAATTCAAAATAATTTGGTTTGGCATTTATGGATTTCGGGTTCACTTGGTGCAGGTTGACTGATGGCCACTGAAGCCATCAAGTGCTGCAGCTCAACAAAAGGGCTATGCTTTCCTCATCCGAAGTACATTTCAGAGAAAAAAAATCTCGTCTTGCATACCTTATATTCAATTGACTGATTCCTTGAAAAGCAGTTTGGTTTATATGCATGTGTCCAAAAGGAACTGCATTTGGATTTTGTTCGAAATTTGTACACACATACATACATGAAAAAGTGTTTTGATATTTTGAGTAGTTCTTCAACTTTCAGATTGAAGTTTTTTCGATAAACTACATAATGTTTAATAAAACAAATGCAATACATACGTATTTAATTACTGACATTTTCACTTACAAGAAGATTAATCAATAATAGGATCGGTACTATTACGAGTTTTCCATTTCACGTTTGATATTTTCGATTTCAAATTCAATATTTCAAAAATCGAATCATACTATTTCACCCAAGTACCGTTCGATCCGATCTTTGAAATGTTGTACTTAAAATGAAAAAAAACTTGCAAAATACAATAAATGACCTCACTTTATTCCTATTTGATATTTAATTTTAATTAGAAAATATCTCATTCACAATTCTCATACATAATTATGTATGTAAAATTGAATATGGTAATACATTATAAGCAAAATATAACTGCACGACTTCGATCTAATGGAAAAGTGACGCAAACGAAATCAATATAACCAGTGGATCTTTTCCTACTATTTTTTTTTATTTCATGAAAAATAGTGATAACTACAAGATGTCTTATTTAAACGATTCGTGATTCGCAATATAAACCCGAGTCAATTACCCACGAACACCGGTTTATTATTGCCATTATTTTAGTACTGCTTGATCGTGCCGATTTACCAGTGATTTTTTTTCAAGGAAATCACTGTTCGTACATGATATTGATGGTCAATTGTATGTTTTGACGATATATATTTTTATAAATTGAAATTGCGGTGTGAACGAAAGATAATACACTTCCTTTATTTGTATGCGGCTTCCTTGTCCTTTTCGATCGTGACGCAATTACTTTGAATCGAATTCGTAAATCAGATTTAGGAAAAATTCAATGAAAAGCGGCATTAGATTTTAAGATAAGTTGATTGGTTAATAAAGCGAAGGA
The DNA here is from genome assembly GCA_024721215.1 of Cheumatopsyche charites. Taxonomy (NCBI): domain Eukaryota; kingdom Metazoa; phylum Arthropoda; class Insecta; order Trichoptera; family Hydropsychidae; genus Cheumatopsyche; species Cheumatopsyche charites. The sequence continues at coordinate 4,706,795 of CM045587.1, forward strand.
ACAATTAAAGATTTCTATCGGCGCTACTTCAATGCGCGTTCATTGTTCAATCGATAATAAATCATTAACATAATAAAACTATGTTTTCATTGAATCCAATATAGAAATTTTCTGAATATTAACAAAAATATTTCTAAATTGATTTATTTTTTCGATCGAGAACTAAAATGAATCAACTATTTTCAAATTGCATTCAATGCATTCGTTATAAAATCGAACCAATTTTCAAATTAATGACACGCCCGATAAAGCAGCTCGTGGAAATTTTACGGTTTTACGTAAGACGGGTTTTTTTTCGTTCTCGTCGACTATTTTTCATTATTTTCAACGGAACAGTGTCATTACTTTAATTTTCAATTGTAATGCGTGCTTTTTTGTCTCGCAACCGAAGAGATGGAAAAAAAGGCGTAATGAAACAAACGCTGGCGTGAAGCGAAAATAGGTGTTATGACATAAAATAAACGATCGTTTGTTTGTTTGTTCGCGCTAAAGTGACGATTCCTTTTCCATTCATTGACAATCTTATAAATTGTAACGTTTTCGAAAGTTTCTCACGTTTTATAGTTTTTATGATGATACTATAATATAATATAAACCCTAATTAGACTAAAGAGACCTTCATGTTATGAAGATTTCAGATCATATTGCAGTTGTTTATGAAGTTACAGTAACTCCTCGAGATACAATGTCTAGTTTTAAATAGCTTCTGCATGGAAAATACTCGCTGTCGTATTCTGAGGAGTCACTGTAACTGCAAATGCAACTGCAACATGATTTGCAACCTTAATAATGTAAATATCGATTAAAGTTATTGATTAGAAGTTACCTTCGGTTAAAAAACACTAGCTAAGTCACAGCTTATTTGAGATTAGTGAAAATAACGACTCTCAAGACTAACAATAAGACCACATTATAATTGCATTTAAACATTTTAAAACAGACGATTATTCAAATTTTATTCAAAGAAAGAGAACAATTTCGATTACAGCCTCGCCCAGATTGCTCAATATATTTTTTACTGCTCTGATCGTTATTTTTAAATTCGATTTCGTTCAAACAAGACGAGGGCAAAAACGACAACGGTGTCGTAATTCTGATTTTCTTCGGGGTGGAAAAACTCATTTCTATGGATAAATTCGTCGTTGGAATAAAGATTGTTTTGAAACTGTGTCAATTGGTGATGTTTTTTTTATATATACATATTTTATATTCTCATAGACCGAAGGAAATCTGTCAGGCAAATTTCGTGATCAAAGCTGTTCGCACAACCAGTTATAATGATAATTTTATTGGTGATTCACCTCACTAGTGTCAAAATTTTCTGAATGTAAAATGTATTAAGAAATTTGTAAATAAATATGTATATTTTATTTTACCAATTTGAATTACTACTAACAATAACTTCCTTTGTTTGAAAATATAAATGATATTGTGCTTACTGCATATTTTTATTGTAGCCAATTAATCAAGTTTACATTGTGAATTTCATTGCAATGTCACATTATCAAATTAATTCAATATATTTAGGTTAAAAAATATGTAGGTACTATTAATTAATTTATAATTGTTCATCTGGCAATTTTTCCTGTTAATTCATTCTGTTATTTAAGCCAAATTTATCCTCAACACACATTTTATACATGTATTATATTGTAGTCTATTTTTATTATTTGAAATCCATTAGGTACATATTATTAACAAGTTGAGGAAAATCTTTACTATCCTCTTCTTTACGATTTTGAAAAATAAAGTATCACAATGTAACGTTAATTATATTCAATTTTATGTGTAATCAACTAAGCAAATATTTATAGTTTTAAAGAGTTGATTGTTCTTCTAATTGCAAATATTAAAATTGATTTTTCATTCGATATTGTTTGGTGAAGTATTTGAACATTTTTCAGTTATTAAATTCTCTATGTTGACATAACATGTCTTAAGAAATTTATAGCTATGTTTTCTATGGCAATTTTACGAAAAAATATCAAATGTGATGTCGTATAAATGATTTGTAATTTGAATATTGAATACTATTACATATACAAAACCAAAAAAAGAATATATTTACATAATTAACCTAAAAAATATTGATGCCACTGTTAAACACAAGGTTTTACTGCCTAATATTTGATTCGCCTTCTTAAGGTTTGTGGTTTTATTTTAACAAAGAAACAGTACAAAGATTTTTTTATATAACGTCAATAAGGGCTATACCTAATATTTTTTAATTAAAAATGTATAATTTTCATCTTAAGATTCATTTGACTTCACTGAAATTTTTAAAAAAGAATTTAAAAAAGTTTTCAAATTTGAAAACAATTTCTATGAAAAATATATATTTAGGGTGTTGATATCGATATCTAAGCCTTTTAGAATAAAATGTAATTAACTCCACATTTTGAAAAAAAAAAAAATCAAAGCACTTTGTATCAGTCATAACTTTCGATGTATAAAATATCTTTCCTGAAAAATATAAAGATGAACATCATTAATATCAACTTTTATTTGGCCACCAGATAATAAACCATTTATTTCAGAAGACATTTCAATTAATTTCATACTCTTAACATGAATTAACCACATCAACAGAATATTATCGAAAAATTCGTATATTTATAATTTCAGAAAAATATAACAGTTAAAAGAATCTTGTAAAACGCATCGATTTCCTCGACTTCTTACTTAATAAAACCAACCACGATTAGCTCTAAACGACTCACATATCAATCGAGACACATTTAAAATATATCCATGATCATTTCCACCCATCATCTTCATGTCGCAGACTCGGATTCACCGAATCCGAATCCGAATCCAAGAACCGCAGCTGACCTTCACCGCGTCTCCTGCGTCTCCGTTGAGGTGAAGGCCTCGATTGTTTACGAAAACTCAGCCATAGTCTCAAGTCGTGGTCTCCCACTCCTGAGGCTATTGCGACTTTAAAAGTGGTCATCGTAAGCGGCCGGCTCTCATTCAGCAAGATCGAGTAAAAGTGAACGGTCCAGAGGCGAAAGTGATAATTATTTATCATTACATATATTTTTTTTACATAAGAAAAGTCTTCGAATTCTATCGATAAGGGGTCGATTCTTAATCGAAGGTGTGATTTTGTGATTTGTTCAAATGTCGCTCTTGAGAAAGTTGGTGAGTTATAATGCTGTTGCATAGTAATATTTCTTATAGTATGATCTATTTATTTTATTTTTATTATATCTTACACTATATAAAACCTTCTGTGTAATAAGAAACTTTTTTGTATTTCATAATATCATCAAAATATGAATCTATGTAATTATAATTGTAATATAAATCGTTTACAAAAATAATAGAATAACAAATCAGATGCATTGATACATCGACTTACAGACAATTTTTATTTCAAATTTAATTATTAAACCAATGAAATCATAATAATTATCATACATATTATATATTATTGATTATTAAATTTATTGCCGAAATTATTATCTAACAGATTTTTCTCATACGAAGAATCATCTTAACGCCTAATCGAAAGTTCGATTCGTTATGTAAATGTTCCAATTGAAAAAGTAAGCCACACAATTCTTTAATTACGAAACTCGCGGATCAATAATTAATTTCGCAAATGTGAGCAGAATCATCGAGGTAATTTGAAAATGTAATATGTAAACATTAACATACCGATTTCGGAAGTAAATACGAATCGAACAGGAAAAGATTTCACTCTCGGTTCGTATTGCGTTTTCCGCACCGAATGACCAGTTTCTATGAAAATTTTCTAGTTCTTACATAAATCTCAGCTCCAATATCAAGTTCGATCCAAAATGGAAAAATCGCTTTTATCCAAACGAAAGTCGTTACATCCGAATGTTACATGAAAAATCGCCACGCACCGATTGTAATCGATTATTATACATCATATCGTATTATGTATGTATTTGCAATTCTAAACAACTATAAAATTACTCAACGCTTGAAATAACATATAATTTTCTCCAAATAGTCGGCGTGAAGTGGTTCGACGTAATCTACCTTTTTTTTATTCGGTTCGTTGTCTTTCTTTCTGTACGAAATGAAAATCCAGTAAAATTTCACTAATCTGTAGCGTTTTTGTATTTGATTTTTCGATGTTATCACTGAAAATTACTGTAGCAATTAGTAAATGTTTGAATAACTATATGATTTTTATCATATTTGAATCATTCACATTAAGGGCCAATCTTTTCATTATTCTTAATAATACTATAATTTAGCTAGTTTTCATTTTTAGTTAACTTTGACAGCAGTCAAGACAAAAAAAAGTTGCAATGTAATAGTTTAGTTAAGGTTAAGGCCCTTAATCAATGAAGCATTTTGTTATAAAATTAAGAAAAAAAATATGTTAATTAATTTGACAAACGAGTCTTACGATTTGATCAAGATTACGTTTTGTGCCTACTGTAGTACCTATATATTTATATCTTGATATTTATTAAACGTTTATTTATTGCATCTAAATGTTCAACTATACATTTTATTTGCACCAAGATTTTTTCTATAATTTTCTAAAAAAATCAATAGACTTGTAATTGATTTTTTATCATGTTCATAAATAGAATGCATTTCCAACAAAATGCTTTCTTTACCACATTTCACTGACGTAATTTCGATCGAACTTTTTTCAAATTTGAATTGAACGACACGGAAGCGTTGAAAAAGATCATATAAAAACAAATGGCAAAATAGCAAATTTTCTCTGTTGCTTTTTCAGCTTACGATCGATACAATAACTTTAGAAGTTTTTCGACAATGAAGAGAAAGTTATGAGCTAGCGATGAAACAAACACAATGAAAGAGCGATTTTCCGCTAGGAAAATAACAATATTCATGTGCGAAAGCTCGCATCAGGGGTTAGATTAAATATTGTGCAATATAAAGATTTTTCATAAGAAAAATACTTGATAACTTCCATATAAAAAAATGAAACAATAGAAATTTCATGTTATTAGTCTAGTTAATGGATTGTGTCATGACGAAATCGATATGATGTCAATATATTGTAACAATAGTGGGTGATAGATCAAATGGATTCGATCTATTTCTGTATTACGATTCTGAGGAAAAAAGTGAAGGTTGTATCTCATTTTCACCGCTTCATTGGGCAATGGCGGTCTGTTCTGTTCAATCACATCGAGATAGCGTTAAATTGGAAAGGCAATAAAAACGCCGTTTGTTTCACCATAAAACCATTAAAACACAATGAAATATTCATTCGTAATGACGAAACTTACTCGCAACACAATAATCGGAGAAAATTATCGAAATCCGACCAGATGTCGAGCGAAAAGATTCGAACGAGTGAAAAAAGTTCAATTTTGATTAGATTCAAACGCGCGGCCGAAATTTCAAAATAACACCATGACAAATCGCCATACGATTTATTATACGAGCCTCAAAATATTGTACATATCTTTATGAATATAATACATGCACTGAGAAAATTTCTATTTAGCGAAAGATTACGATTTTATTGAAAACGAAAGCGATAAAATCGTAACAGTCGATTTGTCCACAGCACCGCTTCGGAGAAAGTAAAAGTTCGCTTCGATTTTCGCGCGAAAATAGACTATTTACGATTCTCAATCTGCATAAATTTATTGTTTTCAGACGTTTTTGTGGTCGGCGTGTCTGATACACGGTCAAATTCTGTACGATCATCAGGTCAACAATACGAACCCTCCGTTCGACTATGCGAAGATAGCTGAACTTCTTCAGACGCCGCTCTTCAGGAACGATCCGCCGCAACAACCTTCGGCAACAGTGTCGAGCTATTTGCCACAAAATTATGATGATGTTCAGCCTCAGCCGGATGAAAATTCTAAAGATTTCGATTCGATCTCGTTAGATCTTCAGCCGCCTAAGCCTGATGCTCAAAACGTTTTCGTTATATTGAATAAGAAACCTGAAGGTGCATTGCCTACTTATCAGTTGCTGCCTGCTTTCGATTTTCAGCCAGTGAGTATAGTTTTGTAATATCAATGGCATGACATGATCTAGCCTAATCTAATTAAACAAAATGAACATTCATAAATTAAGTTCATAATTAAATTTGATTATTGTATTGATATTATTTTCAGTTTGCTCCAATCAATCCTAATTCGAAACAATTGGATTTGCCATTGCCAAACACTCCACAAAAAAGTGTGACATACCTTCCCGAGCCATCTGCTGATCTTCAAGTTCCCATATTCGGATCCTACAATCAAGATTTCAACTCTGATGTCCAACAATTCAATCCTCAATATCAGGGCAGTTTTCCCAAATCATTAGATGCTCCAGCTAAATCTTTAGAGTTACCTAAAAGCGAATCTATTAAACCTCAATATGTGCCAACTGCATCGTTTCCAAAAAAGTATGATTCTAACATTCATCAGCAGAAACCGAAGAAATTCGGCAAGAGTATACCAGTGATAGAAATAGTCAACGATGATGTTTCTGATTTATCAGATATCAAAAAACAGTCGAAACTACCACAAAAATTAGTGACTCAATCAGCTGAAGCCAAAATCGACGATTTCGAATTGAATAAAAGAAGGAAAAAGTTTGAAGACGCACAGAAAAAAATTGCCATCAGAAAAGAAAACGATGCTAAGAAACAGGTAGATATAAATTTAAAATAGTGCATATTGCATTTTATAAAAACACCAATGATCAATAAAGCAAATTCATTTTAGCAAAGTTATATCGATGCTACGATAGCAAGAGCATCATCAGATAAAACTGAACAAGTGGCATCTGCAACTGGATTCAATGATTTTCATACTGGTATTTTAAATATTGTTTAAATTAAAATAGATATAATAAAAAGGTTTTCAGTTATAATATTATATTTTTCCAAATTAATTTTAAGGTGCACATTTTGCAGCACCAGCTCACTCTAGCGCAGGATTATCCGATGTTGCTCATGGAGTAGGAGGAGAAAGAACCGAATTTCAAATGCACGGTCAACATGGTCCTCACAGTTATAAATTTGGTTATGATACCGGAGAAGGGTATGAACATAATTTATATGACTAAAATTACACATATTATGCTTATTTTGCAAAAGAAATCTAAATTTACCTTTTTTTTTGACAGGAAAAACCGTCAGTTCAGATATGAGGAACGTGACAATGAAGGATTTGTGAAAGGTCATTATGGTTTTTATGACAAACATGGTAAACTTCAAGTAGTTAATTATGATGCTCATCCTCATCATGGATTCCATGCAGAAGGATCATTTGGAAGAGTGTGAATTGTTTGTTATATAGAGTGCAAATTGTTATATGCAAGAGAACATTTAATTACTATTTAGTCTTATGTGTTACAGTTTGAATTGAATTTGCAATATAAATATTTAAATTATCATACCATCACTGATTTTAAATTATGCTGAAATATAAAATAGGTATACCAATAGTTGTTTAATTTCGTTGAACATTGTTGTGAAATTATGTGACTATATGTGTGAATTTTGATTCTGTAATTGTAAATGAGTTTGTTATATGTAAATAGAAATTAAATACCAATGTGATTTTGTTTATTTTTTTAATTGTGTAATCATAACTACATAAAACTTGTAAATATTCATGTTCAATGGTAATAGTTGTTTTCACATAAACAAAAATTGTACAAAAATAACGCAGTCTATTTTCAGAAAAAAATAATAAAAAAAATATAAGTATATTTAATCACATAAAGTTCTTAAAAAAATAAACTTTCAATAAATAATTTAGGAAGATTAAGTTACAGCATATTTGGAAGAATTTTCTGAATGTGATTTGTACTACATGCGATGAGATTTCAGGAACATTTTTTTACATTTCATCTCTTTAACTAATACAAAAACACACTTGAATCTTTTAAATTAATTTGAACATAACAAAATACTATTGTTCGTAAAATCTAAAATCTAGACAACAAAACTCAACATTTGACTGAAAAGTCATAGATTTTTTTTTTATTTTTTATGTCAGCATATAGCCTAACATTCACTATTTTCCCAAGTGTCCCAATACTCTGGACTTGACATTTCGATTATTCTTGAAATACACCTGTCGAATGCGAATATTTCCTCTTCTCCAGTGAAAATACTAGCTTTAGCATTATCCTGTTAAATGGAAATAATCAATTTTCAATGATATGTTTTTATATAAATAGGTAATAGTATATTATACATATGTATTCACAATTAAACTCACAGAGTTTTTAGTAATTCCCAAATCATCCATTAGCATTCTTTGATGGTCATTTATTTGATCAGAAAAAACTTCCGGAACAAATAAATCAGAAACAGATACTTCAGAAGAAAGAACCAACTAAAAGAGCAGAAATGATAATAAAAATAAAAATTAAAAAGGTCGAGTAACATTAATCGGTGCTTAATTTCTCACACTTACCCTAGTTTTACTGTCGTATAAGTTATCTATAAGTGTAATGAAACGTCTTCCGGATGGAAGTTTAGAAGTAATTTGAGGAATTTCCCTGATAATAATTGTATGGAAAGATCGTGCAAGCATTAGATAATCACTTGACCCTAAGGGCTAAATCAGAAAAATTATTATAATATCAAAAATAACTGAATATTAAAAAAAACTCTTACTCTTTCACAAAGTTCAGAAAATGTTGTATCTAAGACTTGTCCACAACTTTTATTGAATTTCACATTTCTCCCCATGATGTTTATAGTGCGAGGTCTTATGATATCATTTTCCATAGAAACAAGGTACTTGAATAGTTTGTCAACAGGATTATCATTTGTGTCATTTTCTTTAACCCTAATAAATGTTGATAGTATCAAAAATATGAAAGTGCATATATAAATCAAACATGATATTTACTTACACAAAATACGTGCCGCCTACTTTGTTATCGCCAGTTCGTCTACGATAATCAATTCCAGAATTCAAAGATATTATTTCACAATGATCTTTAAGAACTTGAATAAAAGGAACAAAATTAGATCTTTGCAACCCATTTTTGTACAAATCGTCAGGAGCTCGATTGCTAGTAGCTACAACTATACATCCAAGGTCGAATAACTCTGTAAATAATCTTTTAAGAATCATAGCGTCTCCGATATCAGTGACCTATTTAGACAAAGTAAATGAATTTGCAAACGAAATTACAAAAACCATTACAATGAAATGCGCAATACCTGAAATTCATCAAAACATAAAAGACAACATTCTTCCAAGATAGATTCTGCAACTGGAGGTATCGGATCAAACGCCTTTGGGTTTTCTTTTCTATCTTCTCTACTAACATTCTTTTTATAATTGTGTATACGAGAATGGACATCTAGCATAAACGCATTGAAATGAACACGTTTCTTTTGATCTACCTGTAACAAAAATCAAATTATATGCACTACTTAGGCTCAACTTCAATCCCAATATAAAATGAGTCGCAAACTAATAAATGCTTTATTTGAATAATAAATCTCTAACTCAACTAATTTGTGGGACCAATTTAAAAAAAAGACTTGTTGGTGAACGATTACTTATAGCAATAATCAAATATACACAGATTCTAAAATTGAGAATATTCTTACTTGTACAGTATCAAAAAACAGATCCATCAACATGGTTTTTCCGCCACCAACACTACCATAGACGTATAATCCTTTGGGTGCAACAATTTTGAGTTTCTTCTTGGAAAAGAAACCAAAGAAACTCTTGGCCGGCTTCGGAATGGAATAAGAGCCGAAGTCATCATAGACGCGCTGGAGACTAGAGATTACAGTTTCCTGGTGACTATCTGGCAAAAGAGTGCCTAGTTTGATCCTTTCGTTGTAGACTCGAAGAGGTCCAGCACTTCCAGTGGAATTCTCGGGATTTCCAGCGGGGTTCCCGGGAATTCCAGCGGGAAAAGAGGGCGAAGGCTTCGACGCGAAGGCTCTGACCCCGATCCGCAATATTCTTCTGCTCACAACCATTGTCACCGATTTTTTTCGATCATATTACGTAAGTATCAGATCACAGCCATAATGAATGTAACAAACTGACAGCTGTCACAGTGACGTTTATGTTTTTTTTTCTAAAATTGGATTTGGCCCTAAATCAAAACGAATGTTGTTTCTATTGAAAACTGAAATGGAAAAATCCAATAGGTCAAATAGAAAAAATATGTGGAACACAACACAGCACTTGCTCCACAACACGCGTCTATACTTTTTATTTCGTCGCGATTGTATACTTTTCGATACTCTTACGCCAAAACTATTGATTTTACTAAAAAAATGTAGTTAACATGAATTATAGGAAATTCATTCTAATTTCGTTTTGTAAACAATCATTTTTATGTCAAAAACCTGTTTTTAGACAGTGAAAGATGGGTAGGAATAAAGTTAAAATTCAAAAAGAGCATGTCGAAATCTATAAAAATCTATAAAAAATTTTAAAATCCTATAAAACGTTCAAGTCTAGGGAAATAACTATAAGAAAATAAGAAAAACGAAAATATTGAACACAAAATTAATTCTTTTAGGGCGATTTTTAATTGATTGACTTATATGTATGTATGTATAAATAAAAGAATAACGGTGTTTTCGTTTAATGAGCGATTCGGAAATATTGATGTTCACAATCACGATGCGAATGAATCGAACCATTTATTTATAACATCTATTCGAAGCTGATTCGATCCAGTTTCCAGCCTGGGGCTGGGGCTGGTTTCCTTGGAAACCCAACTGTGCCAAGGATACTGATTGCAAGGGGTGCACTCGTAAATTAATTGCACATGCAACAAATGAAAATTTTTAATTTTAACAATCATCGATATTATCAATCAGACTCATACCTCCATTTACGAAAGATAATAACGGAAGTATCTAGGTACATATGTATGTATATGCGTTCATCTTTTTCTTTCGGCACTTGACTGGATATTCGACATATCGTAAATGGTGATACATATTTATTTGTTTAAATAATATTTTTTTTATGTTAATGTTTAATTTATTTATCTCGACCCCTTAAATGATAACATTTCTGCTTTTAAAAGTAAATTAAAATTCATATCCTGGGTTGAATTAAAAAAAAAATGCAAACCTGAAATAGATATAAATAGTAACAATTTTACGTAATTTAAAACTTATCACTTAATTTACATTTCGAATGATTTTTTACGATTTATGATACATATTGAAAAAATAATAAATTATGAAAAACTGAAAACCCGCACCTGGAAAAATTACATCGAAATCGGGAAGCTGCAACCCACGCAAAATGCATTTACCTGTATGCTGTATGCACAAACAATATTCAGTATCGGAGAGTACATCGTTGCGAAAGCATCTCTTCTCGATTTTCTACATCGCATATTATTTTTCGGTAAGATCTAGTTGAAAAATATCTATACATATGTACTTATATATGACGACTGAAAAGGCCAAGGGGTACGAGTGACTTCACGGTGATGTCGAGAAAAGGGCGCTCAAAGCTGATCATGAGGTACCTACATGTATTAGGAAGAGGTCGAGTGATTTGATGATATATCTAGACACACGTTCCAAGTATCCTTTTGCCACCGAATATATGAGCGTACATAGAAGCGATTCTTGTACATAACTGAATTTCGGTAAAAATGTCACTTGTACCCCTTGGAGTTTCAGTCGTCATATGTGTGTGTGAAAAAAATTGAAGCAAATATTAACATTTCTGGTTCATTTTTATTTTTGTATTTTCTTTGTATCCTTACATGATTATTATACAATATTTGATACATGAAAATGAAATATCATACGTAATGAATACATAATTTATTTTGATTATTTTCAGGTGTGAAGAAAATATTTTTTTTTATTTTTGGACATGGATATGACTAATTTTATGTATATTATTGCAACAATGTTATTAATTATGATATCAGTGCAATATGAATTTCAAATCAGGATGAAATCAAGACTCGAAGAGGAAATTTTAAGAAGATTCAACATGACTCCTTATGAATTAATACTGCAAATTAAATTGGTAACAAAATTACATTGATTGTTCATATTCCTAGGTACATATGTACATAACAATATAATGATTTATTTACTTATGAAATTTCAACAGCAACAAGCATCAAATAAATGATTCAACTATTAAACGAGATAAAGGATAATAATTGATTACAATTAAAAATTTATGTACCTACTGCATTTATGTGGAAGTAAATGTGAGATCAAAATCGTTATAAATGTGGTCCAATATTATTTAACAGCACTTCTTAAAAAAAAAATTGTACTAGAACCTAAATAGATGTACCTACCTACCTACTTTTTCCCTAACAAATTGTGAGGTTCTGAGGTAATATAAATAAATAAATACATTCAAAATACATATATACACCTACAGATTCTATTCTGGAAAGAGCTTATTTGATTTTTTTTCAAAAATAAATGTTGTAAAACGAAACATCTCCTGTCAATTTATAAATTTCAATGTGAATTGAAATTTCATAAAATAAGTAATTTCAAATATGCATGTGTTTAAGAATTCTGATGTCTAAATGTCCAATATATATAAACGATGTAACTGTGTACAAATAATAAAAATATACCTATAAAGCAATTAAAATGTTTAATTTTAGTATCTTTACTAACTCCAATTTTTGAAAAAATATATATTCAAATATCAAAAACACTTACAATTTGTACCTTTAGTTAACTTTTTTCATGAGAAATATGGGAAAATCAATTGAGTGATTGAGGCAAAATTAAAAAGCACTCTTTTTTACGAGACAAAATATGGTTTTATTTCAAATTAATAATATAAATAATTACATACATACAGAGAAGAACCTCAAGATTCTTATTATAATTATCTGGAAAATACATACTATTTCGATTATCAGAAATAAATTTATCTCATTAGACCAGATAATCAAGGTTCAATTGTATTATGTATTTATTATAAAAAACATTTTCATTTCAATCATACATATGACTATAATATTCTTGATATACTTGAATATATGTTTCTTTTTCAGATGGTGTCATTAAAGCTATTGTGTCATCAGATATATTAGTTATCGCTATCGATTTACCATTCACCATTACAGTGGGTACATTGTCATCAGAATCAGAATCTCCACTTTCTATTTCATCTAATTGTAAAAAACATTAAATTATTATCATACTGAAGAAGTAAGTGGACTGAATATTGAAACTAATATAAATACCAATTGCAGCCACATCATCTTTTTGTTTGAAAGGATCTTTTGCTTCATCATCGCTGGAATCTGAACTATCTTGCCCTTTGATTGCATTTGCAGCATTATTGCCTGTAAAAATTATCATTTGAAAATAGTTTCATAAAAAATTAACATAAGTAGGTAGATAAACTCACTAGTGTTTTGTTTTTCATGAGCAAGTAGCACTGACATAATGTCATCGTTTTTATCTTTAGAATTCGATTTTTGATTTGTTGCATTAGAAGCAGCTTTTTCCAAAATAGCATCTGAGGAATGATTGCTATCGTTCTGAAATAATATAATGTTAAAAATAATACTATTTGATTTGTCAGATTTGAAAAATAAAGAAAATAACAAAGTTCTGAACGTACTTGAGTATCGTTTGAAGCAACAGTGCTTTCCACCATCCAAATTGGTCGTTCTTTACGTTGTGAATCTTGAAATGTATTTGCAGCATTATCAGAACCAGCTATGTTAATATCAACACGAGTTTCTTCAACAGCAAATCCACTGCGACGAGTGGCTTCACCTGACCATATTTCATTACCAGTGGGTGGTGCATGTCCAGGTCGTTTATTTAATATACTGAAAATGAACATGTGATCAAAAACAAACTCAATCATGGTGATTATAAAGGTTTTCCATCCTATATACAATAGTTTCCACTTCACATTAAGTATTTCGAAAATGGAATCAATCCATTTCAGGATAATTCAAAAATTGATAAATGATTTCAATAATTTTCAGAAATATCTGACATGAAATCAAAATTATTTGACATGAATTAGGAAACTTTGGTACAAAGAAAATATGTAAGTTTGCATTTATACCCTCGTATAGTATTGATATCCACAGGTTCAGGTTCTAATATTTCCGGTGCTAGTTTAATACCTTCTACTTCTCGCAATAGAATATATAAGGGTTCTAACTGTTCATTGAATTTTGCTAATAGAAGCCTTGAATCTTTTTTCGGAAGCGCTGACTGATCTTCTTCGACAATGAAATTACAATAAGTGCAATGGAACTCTTGGGACATCATATCGAATAGTTGATCTGCCTGATGATACACAAATTTGAATAAACAATTTCCTGTTGAGAAACAATTATAAATTTGTAAAACTTACTTCCAAATCTGTAAAAGTCTTGCCACAACTAGTGCATTTGAAACTAGCTCTGCTAGTAGCATCTCTTTCTTCGGTTTCCATTCTTTTTCTCATCAAGTCTAATTTGTACTTAACAACGTTAACAAATGTTTTGTAATTAATGAAATAATAATTAACCTTCTGTGCTTTTCCATCGGGACCTGTATGTGTGTATGCATATCTATATTATAATATGGACAAAAGTAATGCGAATATCATGATAAATGCTCGATGAAACTTGCCTGTTTCCATCTTCAGTCTAACTTGAATAAACTTGTCGTTTTTTAAAGTAGCTATTCTGGCTCTGAGCATTTTTCTCTCGAACTTAAGTAGTTCACAAATATCATCTTCTTTCATACCTGAGCGTAGTGTTAATTAGCATTGACCATTAAAAAAAATCATACAAAATGTGGCTCTTACATGGATTTCTCACTAGCATATCGACTATGAGAGCATCTTCAATTGAATAAAATCCACGTACTACAAGCCTAGCGAGTTGTTGGAGACTGCTAGGTACTTCCGTAACGACTCTTTCGTCCGACATTATGCATATGTATTAAAGTTAAATATTTGTTTTCTGGAAGTTGAAAATTAACATATTTTTTAATTGTATGTATATTTATTAAAATTTTTCATGAATATAGTAAAGACTGATCTTAAAATAATAAATAATATAATAGGTTTCTCCAATTGTGAAACAGTACAATGTAAGGATGTGATTTCGATGAAACATTGTTTTTCATGGAATGAAATCACTCATTATAAAATGCACATATTGCAGTCAGATCATGATAGAGAATTCATGACTTGACATGACATGACAAGCAGAAACGGAATATCTGTTTTCATTTTGGAAATTGAGGTAATGCTAACAAAATATTGTTTAAAATACCGTGAGTCAATTTTTGATATTAAAATAAATCACTACAGGGCAGTTTTCAGAAAAAGTGATTTTTTTTCAGACAAGATTATTTTCAAGAAAATCACATTAGAGATGATAGCACTACAAAACATGTGAACATAAATTATTTCAGAAAGGATTGCGATTATACGTTCAACTTAGAAATGAAAAAAACATTTTTCTGTAAAATATTAGATGTATTATAAAAAAAAATATTTTTAGACACCTATACATCGAATAACATTGATTAAAACTGCAGTTATTTATTGCCACAAAAAGATATATGTAATTTTTTGTTACAATCGTTCACTAAAAATCTTAAAATATGTTACAATCAAGTAGAAAAAAATGGATAATATCATAAGTCATGTGTTGAAATGTGAGATTTTTTAATACATTTTCATAAAAATTGTGTTAACTTATTTCCATAAATATTCACCACTAACATTTGGCATAAGTGGACCCTTGCAGCATGTGGTAAAAATATGAATACACATATAATACATTTTTTCCAAACTTATTTCAATTCGATCGAAAACATGGCGTTTCGATCTGTAAGATACAAAAAGTACTAGTTTAATGCAAAGCTCAAGTATGTATGTCCTACAAAATTTGAGCAATACTTGGTATTAAGTACAATATTCGCTATGTAAAAATGTTTAAATAAACATCATTAGGATACATATGACCCATAGATAAATCAATATAAAAAACAAAAACTAAGCAAATACAGGTATATAGAATAATTATATTGTGCGATTTTTGATGAATATTTACAAAAAAAAAAAAATAAAACTTACAATACTTTTTGTCTTTTGATGCAATCAACATAAGAAAATAAAGACAACCAGGGTCCAGTATATTGATACTGTAGGCACTTTATACACATGTAAATTAAATTATAATACAAATATTTAATACATGGAATCAAAACATAAAACAATAAAATTTTAAAAGATCATAAGAAAATATTAGATACTTTAAATGGTAACATTGAAAATTTTCTAAAAATAAAAACAGCTTTCACAAATGCATTCCTAAATTCATAAATGACAGTATCAGTCTTCCCAGTAATTATCAAAGGAAATATTACATTTACTTTCACACATAATTATATGTTTCATATATACACACTGTACAATGGAATGAACATAATGGTCATGTAATATAATTATCAGAAATTCTTGGAAAAAATTGTTATTATTATAATATTAAAGTACAGAGTTAATTCTTCATTATCAGAAATGAAATCCAGTAGTCAATTAATTCACAAAAAATGAAAGCCCTAGATATACATACATGCTACTAAATATTATGAAAGCATGCCACTAGTTAGCAATAACTATATAGTGACATCTGCGTTTAAAACATTGCTAGGACCGAGCACGCATAAAGTTTTTTTTTAAGGTATAAAATACAAATGATTCTAAAAAAACATGCCTAAATCAGCACATTGTTGGTGTCACATTCACATTTAAAGGCAATTAGGTAGCAATATCTAACTAGTGATATAATTTCGTGCTATTTAGTAGTGTAGATGTTTAGGGCTTTGTGAGAAGCAAAACAGATTGAAAGCCTAATTCAATTCATGATTACAAGATATGTACATCTTAATCATTATAAAAATAAATAAATTCTTAATCATAATCTTAAGTAGTATAAGTAATAATTATTTTATATTTAAATATTAAATGCATTTGACACAGTACACTCATTACGACTAAATTACAACCGTTGGAATATAGCCCTAGTTGTGGGATATAAAAAATCACGATGATTATTCCTCAATACTAACGATGGCCACTAGAAAACGATAGTCTAGATGTCCTTTCGATTTCATGTTGCAGCTTGTCCAAGCACTGCTGAATTTCTCTAAAATTGGGTCTGTTGGCCGGCTGATGATTCCAACACTGACGCATAAGATCATAAACGCATCTCGGCGTGTTGTCGGGGCACGCCAGCATATTTCCATCCTTCAAAAATCGCACCACCTCCTCGTGAGTCATACCGAAGTACGGCTGGAGAGCGAACGAAAATATTTCCCACAAGCAAACACCGTAAGCCCAAACGTCCGATTCTAAAGTATACTTATTATATAGAATACTCTCTAATGGCATCCATCTGACGGGAATGGCGTCGTGCTCGTCTCCTTTATAGTAATCTTGTAAATATATTTTGTGCGAAAGGCCAAAGTCAGCAATTTTTACGACCATTTCGTCATTTATGAGGCAGTTTCTGGTCGCTAAATCTCTGTGAACGAATTTCCTATCGGACAGATAAACCATTCCGCCGGCGATCTGCCGCGCGACGTGCAAAAGATCTACATGAGACAGTTGCATGTTTTTTAACAATTTGGAATCTTCTCTGGGTTCGAGAGCCGGCGTAGAATAGTCGGCGACGCTGCTCGCTCTCAGAAATTCGTTCAGATCGCCCCTTCCCATGTATTCGAACAGCAAGCACATCGGTTTACCGATGGCGCAAACTCCGAGCAGTTTAACTATGTTCGGATGATCGAATTCGGCCAAGAGACAGGCTTCTCTTTCGAAATCGACTTGCAAATCCTGCGAAGCTTCCTCTTTCAGCATTTTGACGGCCACCAAGGTGAACTCTTCGTCGGCTATCAGTCCCGGCGCTTTCGCTTGGAACACTCGGCCGAAGGCGCCTTGCCCCAAATCGCGAATATAAATAATATTGTTTCTAGGAAATTCGAGCTTCTCGAGCTTCGGATTCAACTGAGCTCCGGTGCTGTGGTAGGCCAAATTGTCCGGGAGCTTGTCGAGATCGATTCCGACCTCCGGCCGTCTCGCGGTCGATCCCGCGACCGAGTATCGATTCTTCGCGAGGTAATGGCAAGCGAGCGCGACGCAGAGGACGAACAAAAATACGAGCAGCACCGACGACGACACCGTGAAGATGAACAGCGGAGTGAAGAATGTCTCCATCACGATCTTTGCCGTGTCGTTGGCGAGGCGGGGATCGGCGGCGTCGTCGCACGGAGGAATGCTGCAGTACTGCCACCTGACTTTGGGGTCGGTCGTGTAGCACCAGGGGGCCGACTCCTCTCCTCCGGCGTTCCGGCAATAGTTGACCGCGTCCTTCAGCTCGGGGAAGACGGGCGGGGGCCTCTCGTGCTGGTGCGGCTTCTGAACGTGCCACGGCTGGCACGCGAGTCCCGCGCTCGTCACGTTCACCGTGCCCTGGTAGTACCTTCCGTTGCCTTTGGTGCAGTCGGTGGTGACGAGCTCGGGCCGCATCTCGGTGATGCCGACCTTCGTGCAGTTGGGCGGGCGGGGGTGCGGCGCGAACCTCGGCAGCGAGTCGCAGTCGGGCAGCCGGAAGTGCCCCCTCGACTTGAAGAAGACGTTGCGTCTGTTCTTATCTTCGACGATCGCCCAGTCGTTGTAGCAGAACTGCATCTTGACCGCGACGCACTCCTCGTAGCAGAGCGGGAGGGCGACGGCGAGCCCCTTCCTCACGACGCACTTGGGGAACGCGTACGCGCACAGCATGCGCTCGGCCGGCTTCCTGCACGGCTCGTGGAGGCCCGAGATCATCTCGTGCCACAGCCCCTCGACTATCTTCTCGTTGAGCCATCCTCCGGCGTGTTCGTCGGTCGCGCTGTACCACACGTTTCCGTGCACGTGCTCCCTGCACACCTTGCCGTTGTACGCGGCGCAATACCCTTCGGGGACGACCTCCTGGTTCTCCTGGTTCTCCGGGTTGTCCGGATCCGATTCCTCGGCGAAGGAGCGCTCCGAGTGGACGAGCAGGAGGACGAGGGCGGCGAAGAGGGCGCGCCTCCCCGGGTCGCTCATCTCGAGTCGCCCGCGCTCGCCCGCTTCCGGTCCCCTTCGCGTTTCCGTCTCCGTCGCCGACGATCCCGAAGCACTCCCGATCCCATGGATATCGATCCGCGGACCGGCGCCGCCAACTTGACCGACCTCGACTTTTCGTTTCAATTTATCGCGCTTATCGCGTTTTCCGCAAAAAGACGATTCATTTCGATTCGGAAGAATTTCTTCGATCGTCATCGTATCGATACAACGGAGAGACTCGGGTCGAGCATAAAAAAATAAGAGCCGATCATTTCATTCGTCAATAAAAGAAAATGGCGTCTCAATTCTTCTGGAAAACTCGATCCCTTTTGTATTTTTTTTCCTTTATCCCCCTTTGGGAAATCGTATTTTAAAAAAATGTGTGAAAACACTCGGAATTAAATTAGGTTTAATTTGAAACATTTTTTTTAATACATATGACATTCCAAGTGAGTTGGAGGCTAAAAACAAAAGGGAAGATCAAATCACTCCATTTCCCAAGCGAACGAAATCAAATTTTCCGAGCGACGCGAGCGCGTCGTCGTTTCGATTGTTTAGGCCACAAACGTCAACGCGACGTAAACGAAGGCGCGAAATTTTAGAAGGAAACGTCGCTTTCGAAACTCTTCGAACGAACTAACCGAAGGAACGACGGCGATGCGATCACAAAACGCGGAAAAACGAGAGGGAACAAAATAAAGAATTGAACGAAAACGCGATTTGTGGTTAGGTTCGCGAGCGGCGACGGTGGCGACACGAGAGCGTAGCGATAGCGAACGAGAATACGTACGTACGAACCGGTGGCGCTCTACGCTCTACGCTCGCACTCCAGACTCTAGAGCATCTCAGACGGTGAAGCGTTTAGGTCTCCGAAGACGATGTCCGGTGGAATTCCTCGCGTCAAAGTGCTCCTCGTCGGAGATTCCGGTGAGCGTCTCTTCTATACGACCGTTCGCATTCACTGGTGATATCCCCACCGCGCGCGGCCGTTTTTAATTTGCTCTCTATTGAATTATGCTTCTTATTCTTATTTGCGTTAGGGTCGAAATTCGAATCGATTTAAAGTTTCGCGTTTGTACCGTGGCTGCACTGAAACGGCACACGCATACGAAATGTTTTGACAGTTCCGTGTATATTTCACGTTTGCGTTGCGTTATAATTGACGTTCAGCACGTCGAACGTGACGTTTTTTCATTTTTTTTTCAAATTTTCGCGCCTTCTACGGTTTGTTCGAATAAAATAATTTTAATTACTTGTGGAATAGGCCATCGATACGATATTCAACGAGTTAGATTGGGTTAAGCTTTTTTTTGTATTTTTTTTAGATAGGTATAACAAATCTAGTAAATTTAGATTAGGCTAGGTCGTATGTCGTGTCAATTGAAAAATCCTGATTTTCATTTCATGTAGAATGTTTTCCGATACGAGTTAAGTAGGACCTATTTCGAATATTGAATCAAAACATTTTAGGATAACTCGGATAGTCATATTCACAATGGTTTGATTAATTTTTTCGAATGTTCAATTTGAACTAAAAAAAAATTACTTGAGAAAAACCTGTGTAAAGACTTAATAAACATTCCCAGTAAATGAAATCATCACCGGTTTTATGTTCGTGATTCCAACATCCTGAAAAACTTTTTGGGTTGTCATATAGATACCATTCTCTTTTTTGTTAAATATGCATCTGTGAACA
The DNA here is from genome assembly GCA_024721215.1 of Cheumatopsyche charites. Taxonomy (NCBI): domain Eukaryota; kingdom Metazoa; phylum Arthropoda; class Insecta; order Trichoptera; family Hydropsychidae; genus Cheumatopsyche; species Cheumatopsyche charites. The sequence goes on from CM045587.1 coordinate 4,727,528, forward strand.
TGTAAAAATGTAACAATGCAATATATTTTTTTTTGTTTCAACAATATTTTTTTTTATTCAGGTGTTGGAAAAACAGCCCTCGCAGATAGAATAACTTCTGTAGGGATGAAATTTTTTACATGGACTATTGGTTGTTCTGTGTCCGTTAAGTTACATCCTTACAAACAAGGCACTCCAGAGCAAAACACTTTTTTTATTGAATTGTATGATATTGGAGGATCTAATCATCATACAGAATCAAGATCTGTATTCTATCATGCTACTCATGGTATATCTTATATATGAATTTATTATGTTTATTTAGTGATCACATACTGTAAAATATTTTTTTTTTGTCTTATAATTTTCAATTTTAAGGTATAATATTAGTACACGATCTCACTAATCGGAAAAGTCAATTGAATTTACAAAGATGGCTGACAGAAATTTTATCTACTGATAATGATGGAATAATGTCCAGTAGTAATATTGATTCTGAACAATTTGTCGGCACAACACAGGTATTGAAAAAAAACCATCAAAGTAATCTGTAAATTGAAAACATTACATTGAGTTATAAATATAAATCTACGCTTTTCTTAGGTTCCGATATTTGTTGTTGGAACCAAATGGGATTTATTAGATGAAAATTTAAGGAAAAAACTAAAACGTGTTCCATGTAGTATAGCAGAACAATGTGGTGGTGATGAAATATTCGTTAGCTTAAATAACATGACGTATGAAATTCGATTATTTTAATATAATATGTAAGTATTTAAAATGTATTATGGAAAAGTAATACTTTTGATTGTACTTTTAGGGCATTTGCACCTGGTTCTACTAATGCTGTTAAACTGAGTCGCTTTTTTGATAAGGTTTTTGGAAAATCAATACTTATGACATACATAGAATGCAATCGTGATTTATTTGTAATCAATTTGGTTTGTTTCCAGGTCATTGAACATCATCATTACTCAAAAGAAGTCACAAGTCCATTCATAGAAAAGAAAAAACCCACTTTTTATTCTCCTCCTTTTACAACTCCACCCAGTGCTTATTCTCCACCATCATATTCAAAATTTTATCATAAAGATTGATGTAGGTACATAGGTACTCATTGTTAAATTTATTCGTTCGTGTAAATACATATAGTAATAATATATGATAATAAAATCAATGCATAAATAAATATTTCTTTATTAAATTAAATTCTTTATTAAATCATTTTGAATAATTATTTGTCAAGTGTTCTTCTTTGTACTTATTGGTGAAATTTTATAGAGACCATACTCTTACATAATCGATGATCAATGAAGCTTGTTCTCCTTCATTTTCGTTCAAGTTCCATGTTCGCAACCATGCGTTTTTCCCAGCATAGAAGTCTTTTGCTGCCTGTTAAATTACACAATTATGTTAAAATTTCATTGCTTATAAAAATAATAATAGCTAGATTTATTATATTCATACAGTTGGAGAATTGTTACTCCATGGTTTTGGATCTGGATTAGAAGCGCCATCAGGGAAGTAAGCTGTTCCACCGACAGCCAAATTAAAGATGATATAAAACTACAATAAGAAAAATCAAAATGATTGAAATTCATGCATAAATGATTATTCTTTGTGAAATTTATGAATTCACCTCTTCATCGAAAGGTGCCATTTTGCTACCATATCTCCAGGGATTTTCAACACCCGGAACATTTTGAGCGAATTCACCAAGAGCCCAAAAGCCTTGTGCAGGAGGGGTAACTCTTCCCGTTTCAACACCATCAATATAATATATAAACGCATCTATAATAAAGATATAATTTATGTGGTATCATCGAACAATTGAATAAATGTGGAATAATCATTTCACTAAAGGTATTTATAACTTTGTATCAGCAGTTTTGAATTAAGTTTTTCTTATGTTTGTTTCACGTACCTGGAGTCCATTCTAATCCATATACATGGAAACCATCATCGTAGCCTGCTGCATAATTGCTATCGAAATGAGCTTTGTCCCAAGCATTGATTCCTGGATTTGGTCCGAAATGTAAAGTGTGTCCGACCTGTTGTGTTCCTATGTTAACTCCATTCACTACTAAATTTTTATTTCCCCTGGATTCCATAATATCGATTTCACCAGATGATGGCCATGATCCATAAGCATTTCGAGCAGGCATCATCCATATTGCTGAAAAATGCTAGTTAATAAAATTGTCTCATTATTAATTATTTAACCATTCATATTATACCTGGCCAAAGCCAATCACCAGCGGGCAATTTTGCAGCCACTTCGATTTTTCCATATTTAAAACTGAATGAGTTGACAGTACGCAAACGAGCACTCTTAATTGGGTTTAAAATGTTATTAGGATTTCCAGCTCTTTCACAACCGTAAAATGAAGGATTTGTGCATCTAAAAATTTGATTAGAATAAAATATTTTTCAAATAACAATGATTTAATAATACTTTCATCATTAGTTGAATAAACAAACTGGTCAGCTGGTGCTCCTCCGTGAATATTAAGCACACCTGATGTTATGAAATCTTCTCCAAATTGATCGGCTAACAGTGAAGGTCTTATATGGAGACGTCCGTCTTTCACAAAACTATTAGTTCTATTGTTGCTGTACCACTGGAATTCCCAATTCTGAAACATTTTTTTGTGAAAGTATTTTCTTATAGGTTTATTGTTTATGATATAATGCTTCGCTACTTACACCACCCCCAGCTAAAGTGTTTTCATGCTCCCATTTCGTTAAGTCAAAAACATCAAAGTTGTCTTCGAATATCAAGTCAGCTCTGCATGCTTGTCTTTTCAACCCATGAGTGCCACTCGTTGTTGTGATAGATGGTATACATTTTTTTTCTGCTTGTATGACCAAGCTCAGTTGGTATAACGATAAAATAGCCAAAAGAAACTTCATTTTGTCTGAAAATTAACTCTAAAATATATTTTGAAATTTAAAAAAAATATGTACATATATTATATTATAATTACCTATATGATAAGAAGAATCTCTATAGACTGGACATCACTATGCGATCTCATTCCTTTATAGACAAGATAAAATATGATGATTAATCCGATTACGAAATGAAGCTTAAGATATAACACATAATTTACCAGATAAATTTATTGTTACAGTTCAGGGTATGACAACATTTAATCTACGGGTTTATATATGTTTTTTTCTGAACTGATCTAATTTCAAAACTCACTTGATGGTTTATCTTCAATAAAAAAATGTTTGTTTGTATTTTACTTAAAAAACTGATTAGTTTATACAAAAAAAAATATTCTAATACAGAAAGGGTGAAAATAATAAAACATTTTGAAAATAACATACATACACTGAAATGCCAAATGATAAATTCAAAATTATGCTGACATGAAATGAAAAAATACATTTTATAATCCTTTTCGGTTATACAATAGGTACCTAGGTATACAAAAAAAAAAAAAAACAATTAGTGATTCCAGTTTGATCGGATAATATTTGTTTGTGAAAAGCTTATAAGATTATCAGTTGAGTTAGTCAGATTAGTATTTAAGCTAACCGGTATTCGAATTCTGGATTGGTTGAAATTTTATCAAAAATTTATGAGATCCAATTGACTGTTATATAATTTTATTTTTATACATATGTGTATATGAAATTCAGTACAGTTTCTTAAGCCAAAGATTATGATTATGTGATTGATTATATAATACAGAAAAGATTCAGAACTTGAAAACCTGAATCAAATATCAAAATGTGAAAAAGTATTTAATTGGTTATTTGTTTGTGGATATGAAAAGGAACTTATAGGTAAAATATCAATGAAATTAGTGAAACTCAACTATTTTGTAATTTGTGTTCATTAATTTATATATTTTTTTAAATCTAACGTCGTTTTTATTATTTATAATTCAAGCATAAGGTGATAAGGATTTTCAATATAAAACTTCCATTTATTTGAAAATTTCGCCATTGTAACCCCATCGACAATTCTATGATCTGCTGACCAGCTCACACAGATTATATGACATTTTGCTACATTTCCGTCTTTATCAAAGCGGGGCAATATCTAAAAATAAAATTTTACAGATGTGTTGATGATTGAATATGATTCTACACGATTAAATAAACAATGCATATTGTGTAAATGCAAAAACATACTTGAATTTTACCCAATGCTCCTATTGCTACTTGCGGTGATAAGATTACAGGTTTTGTATACGTGCCTCCAATCTAATTGAAATTTCGTAGGGTCATTTATTTTTAATCGATATTGATTTTGATCAACATAATAGATACTTACTATGCCTATATTAGAAAGTGAGAAAGTTCCTCCGATCAGATCATCTGGTTTTAAAGTTCCATTTTGACCATCTTGTTGAAGTTTATTCAACTCATATCCTATTTGAGTAATATTTTTTTGTTGCACATTCTAAAATTGAACAAAATATAATGATTGTTTCCTAAAATATGATTCAATGTATTTGCAAAACAAAGTAAAACCTTAATATTGGGAACCACTAAGCCGTTAGGTGTGTCCATTGCGACACTTATATTATGAGCCGCTTTGTATGTTACATTAGTGCAGTTTTCATCAAGGCTGCTATTCAAAATTGGATATTTGTGTAATGCTAAAGATGCAGCTTTTATGAAAAATGGCATGAAAGTCAAACTGATTCCAGCATCAGAAGCCTCCTTTTTGATTTCATTCCTAACTGTTACTAAAGCAGTGACATCTATTTCGTCGCTATATACGAAATGCGGTATTTTCTGAAAACGATAAATTTGACAATAAAATAATATTTTTAGTGTATAAAATATTTTTTTTAACAATCACCAATGCTGCTGTCATCGTTTTTATCATAACTTTCGTATAACCGGACACCGGAACCGTTTTGTCTTCTCCGATGGGTTGTACAGAAACTGTTTGTTTCGAACTCTTGATCTCTTGAGGTTTTTGTGGCTCTGATTTATCAACTTCTTTCATCTTTTGAATATCATTCGAATCTTCTGAAGATATGTTCAAATACTTGAGAACATCTTCTTTTAAAACACGACCACCCTTTCCTGTTGCTTTAATCATATTCATATCAATCTAAAACAAAGAAAATCTATTAAGTGTGAATTCAAAATTTATGCAAGATGAATTTTCAAATTTTACTTTATTTTGCATAGCTATTCGTCTTACAGCTGGGGTTGCTAAAACTTTATAACTTTTCTCAGTTTCGCTTTCATCATTATTAGTTTCTAAAAAAAGTTGTATTAAGTATACTTTTTAGGTGTCTTTGATATATAATAGGTACTTAATATTATACACTGCTTAATTTGAAGACTGTAAATAAGGTTTTGATACTAGGTGATTAGGTAGGTGCCTACCTACTACATAGTATGTACATATGTAAGATTTCAAAGTCTGCTTTGATTAGTTTTATAACACTTAAAAGTGCGTAGGTATGTATTAGTAATTTTACCTGAAACCGAACGTTCTTCTATACATTCAGATGGACTCTCTTCATCAACATCTATATCTATTAATGGTTGACCTACCATAGCTATATCATCGATTTTATAATGTAGTTTCGATATTTTTCCATCATATCTACTAGTAATAGTTACTGAAGCTTTGTCACTTTGTACTTCGCAAATATTATCGAATTGTTCTACTTTATCTCCTACTTTGACAAACCTTAACATTAAAAAAAAATGTTATTTCAATTTAGATTGGATTATTTTAAGTAGAAATGGTTTCAAATTCACCATTCTTTGACGCTGACCTCTCGAATGCCTTCACCGATGTCAGATAGGTAAAATGGTATGATTTTTTTCAAATTTGATGTTGTATGTATTGATTTTATGTCTATATTGAAAGAAGATTGACAAACTAATCTTTTTTCCAATAAATAATGGTTGTAACAGTGACACCTCTTTTTTGTACTCTGAAATCGATAAGAAATAAATTTTAATGCTGACAAGCATAAAGATCGAGATACGAATTCCACAATACGTATTTTCATTTTCGTTATACTTTTCAAAATATAATTAATCATTACACGTCAAAGATAAGATAAAAACATTAAAAACTGCTAAAATTTATAAAACATCGCATAATGTGGGATATAAAAGTCACATGTTTGACGAATCTTACCAGACAACGTTAAAAAAGACATGAAATTTAAAATTTCACAACATAGAGTGAATTTTATTATTTCGATCGTTGACAAACTCGACTAGTAATATGTAAATACATTATTTTACAATATTACTATATTGCATGTAAAATTAATATGGCCCCACATCGTCGATGCCATTGTTGAATATGACCTTTTGTTCCGTTTCGTACGATAACATAAACGTTCGGTTTTCATTGAAAAACACTAATATTTGAAACTAGTTAAGAAGGAAGAACTTATTCATATTTTTCAGTAAATTTTGATGTTTTCGAGGCTTGGTAAAATTTATCATTAATAATTTCGCGGTTGCTTGCATATGCGAGATAGTGTGATAAATTTGTAATAACACCTGTTGTTATGTCATTAGCAAACATTAAATATTCAAGTACTAAATCCAGTTTCGGTTCAATCGCGTGTTTCTATGTTGTTAATGTTTTCAAATATTCGATGAAATTCTTGAATTTCGTCAAAAATTTTCGCCGCGTGGAAAATGATGAAGAAACATTCTACATACAACTCAAAAAATCAGCCTTGAAATAGAATAACTTTCAATACGATACAATATAATTAATTTTCATTCATGATCAAAATTGACAAATCAGGCATCTTAAATTACAAATTAATTTCCAAGGGCGCTTATGTGTGTCAGTATACTGATACACGTATGTCAGCTGAAAAAAAAAATATTAAGTGACGAGGCGTGTTTCAGTAAATGTATTTTCCCAACACACAGTAGTAAAAAAATATTAGATCGAACAAACAGATAAGATCTATTGTAATAATACTCACGTTAGTTATCGATCTATATTTGGCGAATACGTTCGTTGTGCACGATTTCAATCGAATCGTTTTCAAAAGTGATGCCATTTTCAATCTTTCGATGTATGACCGATGATCGATTGCGATCCGATTGACTTTTGGTCACTCGAGATTTCGAGATATGCTTATTCTTCAGATGACATTTCGTGAAAGATATAATTTTGTATACTTCTGGGTACGTTACTCGTTGATCGTACGTCTGACGTACACAGCGGCGCTGATAACAGTGATAACTCTAAAAAACATGGTTTCTAAAATTGACGGTCCGTTTAAAAAATATTTTTTTATTTATTAGCTTCTGTGACTCGGCCTTGCTCGACTCTTTGAAGTTTGAGTGGATTGTGAACTGTTTTATTGTATTTCTCGTTCCCATTCCCATAGTAAATCCTGTTGTGAATGTAGGCTGTGCACATTTACTACAACTAAAGGCTCCCCCAAGGTTCATATAAAAAAATAAAATGAAATGATGAAAAAACTTCTGAAACGAAAGGATCGGCCGTTTAGTTTATAAGTAACATACACACATACATACATACATATGTTCATTCATAAGGAACGTATAGGAAATAAAAAAAGTTCTGTTTATTTTTAATTTTTGTATTCAAATAAACATACTAAAAATATAACATAATGAAAATAAAAATGTAATATTTTAAATCACAGCAATTTATGTTTCAAACATTTGGATGAAGTATACACATTATAAGGACTTAACATGAAAACAATATTTTAGAAATATACAAACAAGGAACATTATATGAATTTTATCTTGAGATGATTTCAAAAGTTAATAATTCCAAAGGACATCTTATTACAGAAATCACATTCATAAGTTATCTGACAAATTGGATACATTATGTGTGTTCTATGTTTCTGGTTGAAAACATTACATCAATCCCCCTTTTTGATGGTTGCATGGTGAATTGGATTCTAATTTATTTCTCTTCCACAAAATGTATAATAAATCATTATCAGTCATTTTATAATTTAAAAAGAAATTTTGAAAATAAACGGTATGAACTTCTATACTATTTCATCAGAATAACATTCTGCAGGTGAAGTTAGGTTAGTTTTCTTTTTCACTTTTCATGTTGGGTTGAGTGTCCTACCGATAAAGTAGCAGGTATACGAGTACCAAAAAACATTATTTTTCAAGATCAAATTGTAATTTAGATATGAATAATTGATTTTTTATAATTGATAAAAGATGCAATTTTTATAAGAAAAAGGAAAAAAATGCAAAATTCGCAGATTGTGTTGACATGTAATAATGCCAATAGAATGAAAATGATATAAATTGAGCGCTTCAGTTAATACATTTTGGATGAAATAAATATATGAATCAATTTCAATATGATCATAGCATTTAAATAAATGATTTTTTTTAGATATATGTACCTAAAACCAAACATAATGAAAATTTTGAAATTCTGTAGGAATATTTCATGTATCTACTAGAATTTAATGTGTGAAAAAATTACACAAATTTCAAAAATGTGCAATTGATGAAAAAGTTGAATATATTATGCGTTTTTGAAAAAGAAAATGAATAAAATAATTTGCTTATAAATATAAAATTGGCTGATTAAATGCATTCCCTTTTGTATCAAAATAATTTACAATTATTTTAACGACATTTTAGCTTTAAGATTAAGTTACAATAAAATTAATAAGGCTTTTAGGGTTTTGTTTTGCGAATAACTAATTATATTTTAATATATGTATATGCCTATATGATTTTAATAAATATTTTAATATTAACATTTTAAGTTACTAAATCATAAATATTTGTGAAAATTAATCATAATCAATCTAGGTATACAAAAATAATAAAATTAAATAATTACAGTAATGTTATTATTCAATACATATTATGTAGCAGGTTTTTAACTAAAAATCAATAGAAAATATGATAGAATACATATGTAACCTAACAATGACATGGCTTTCACTACTGACATAGTACTAATAAACACAGTTGAATTTTCTAAGTACACAATTTTCACGCCCAGATATGTATTTTAATGTAAATATTATAAACGATTTACCCACTGAATATATTTTGAAGAAGATCATTTTATTCCTCAAAGAAAATGATTTAAAGCCGATCATTTCACTTTTTTAATCCATCAGTTAGTTGACTACACTGACTGCTTGAGATGTGTGTAGGTCTATTATGCGCAGAGCAGGATGAACTCGGTGCATCTCGTATTTCAGTCAGTGTAGGTAGTTAATCAACTTAAGGGTTAAAAAGTGAAAATATTAAATGCCCATAATTGATGATAATCTGAAGTTAAATTGTTTCAAGTGACTTTATGTTCATAAAATTTTATCAACATGAAAATTTTTAGGGACGGGAAAATGTAGCAAAATTTTTCATATGTGGAAATTATTTTGTTTGTAAATGAACAAAAAGGAATATTATAGGTGTCTATGTGTAAGGATTTTTCAATCTGTTTTTATCATAATATTGGATAAAAAATCTTATGGAAACAAAAAATTTCAATAATTATAAAATTTTGCTACATTTTATATTAAGTGGGTTTCCATTTTAAGACACCGATATTAACGCACTTGCTATTTGGGTATACAAATATAGTAACATCACAACATCAAAAGTTTTCCTTTATCATACATATACATATATGTATATTATGCACATATTGAAACATAATGTGTGTGCATGTAAATTTTGATTTTTAAATCATTTCGACGATTTAAAGCAAAAATGTAGAGTAGAAATATTCTGTTGAAATATCATAAGACAGGTTGATCTGAATTTTAATTATTTGTACGAATTATGTACATTCACATATACATATAAATATTCTCATACACAATATGTAAATACATAAAATTAAGCATTGGATTTGGAACACCTTTATGGTATGCACTTAATTCTAATAGTGTTTTACATTCGTTAAAAAACATTTATACGTATATAAAAAAAGGAATGTTGTAAGCCTTAATCTAATATAATGTATTGATTGAGCTGAGAACAATATCGTATTCTCATATTATGATTTATATTTAATATGTATCAAATTTATATTGTGCAAAATACTTTTAAAAATTTTATTTTGAACAAATTTACTAAATACGCTTTGCGTTGTTAATTTTAGAACCCATTTTAAAATACATATATAATCATATAAATATTGCAGTCTGATTTATTACATCATAAAGTTTTTTTATTATTTATCAAAGTGCTAGAATTTTCTTTCTGTACATAATAAGATAATGTCCCAATTTATGAGAAACAAATAACATACCCTTAGCCCGTTTCGGTAAATGTAGAATTTTGAAAATGTGATAAGAAGTGCAAAAATAAAGAATTAAAATATATTTATTTCTAATTGTATTGCAAAATTTTATGTTTTTATTATTATAATTTTCAACAAAGTATTTGAAAAGTATTCATTTTCATTAAAACAATCCATAAAAGTAATAAATACTCTGAGAAATTGGCAAGTTACATTGATACATATTTATATATTCACAAGTACATTTCATTGTCAGTGAAATTAAAATTTCATCGATGATAAAATTTTCATTGTAGGTATAACATAATTTTATAAATTTATTTTGTGAATGGTGTTAAATAATAAACAATAATACTTTGTAGGTTTTTCTCATAACTATAAACATTCTATTATTCAAAACCACAACAGTTATATTTATAAGTGAAAATATAATGAAATAAAACTCTATTACATATGTGCATTAAAATGACATTGACAGCAAATTCTAAAGTGTTTTATACAAAAAATACAAAGATGATCATGTGTGCCAGTTTTCTTTTGCAATATTCTTTATTTACTTACAATTTAAATTCCAAATATTCCAATACACATCCAAAATGTGGTATTGTTTATTCAAAATCCAACACACATAATGTGAAGAGAATAAAATTTACTGATACTGATAAATTCACATCAACTTTTTACTATCTAAACAGACAACTTGATTAAATAATCCATCAAATTTCAAAAACTTTCGTAAACAAAGTAGGGTTAATATTAAATATAAATGCATTTTTTTATTCAATCATTTGGCAGTTATTTAATTTGCTAACATCTATTTTAAATAACATCGTTCAATTTTCTTTATATGTACATTATGCACGGCTTGAAAGTTATGTTTTATAGCACTGAAAATGTTGTTTTATATAATTATCACATTTTTTTTATTTTGGTATATATTATACATCAAATTTATCACATTTTGTAAACATAATAGTCGATCACACTTCATTTTCTCTTCTGAAATTCTTCAACTTAACAATGAATATAGTATTTATGAATTCTAAAACATAAAAATATAGGTTCTTTTACATAACTGTAAGTAAAATTGGAAATTATTTCATTTACTGACCAGTTCAAAGTATAAACATAATTTTGAGGTGTGTGAGATGTTTGTGTATCAATGATAATACATTGAAATTGACATATCTTATTTATTTAATTCATAACTGTTTGAAACTCAATTTTAATTAAATCGCCAAAATTATGTTTGTATTAAGTAATTTTATAATCCTTTTGAATAATCAAATATAATGACTCATGTTCATATGCAACATAAATTAATTGATCAAACTAAACATAGGTACCTACTTATTCATTGAAAATTATTAAACTTGTGTTTACGTAATTTTTGTATGTATGTGAAGAGTGAATAGTTCTCAATGTGATATTATTGAAAAGATAAAATGACTCAGAAAAATATAGTCATCCTATGAATATTCTCATACATAAATTTTCTATTATGATACATACAACATCTTAATTATACAATTTCTAGTATTTCAGCATAGAATTTGTAACGTTTTAGATAATTTGTATGTACTGGCGTGTGAATCAAATCATAATCGAGAAACAAAACACTCAACTGTATCCAAACTCGGTTTCTTTTATATACAGAGAGACACACATCGAAGATACAGTAGTTTGAACAGCCCCCTTTTCGAATCACAACAGAAATGCAGCAACCGTAGGCGATCGTTTCACGACAAATGCTGATGATACACCCTTGTGGTGAGGGGCACCTCCTCGTCTTCGGGCTGATGCTTCTTCTGCTTCGGGTGTCACAACACAGTGGACTCGTGGGGTTCGGCGAACTTGACCTCCCTGTTCTTGCGGAAAGAGGTGGTCTTCCTCAGAGCCCTCTTGGGGGGCGGAGACAGCAGCGGTGTGGTCATGGTGGGGAACGGCAGAGAAGACGATGAGGCTTGAGCCGTCAGAAGGGCGTGCGAGGGTGGCATCCTCGACACTTGAGGGGGTGCAGCCCTCGTGGCGAACGGAGACTGGGGTGGGAACTGGCTGGCCACGGGTTTCCATTGCTGCTGAGCTGCTCGCGCCGGTGAATACTCTGTAAATATCGTTATTAAAATTTTAATGAGGATCATTTGCGATTTTATAAATGATCTTAAAACTGCGTTCACATTTCAAACAAACCAAATCCAACGACCATACAGCTATCTCTCTCTGAATGTGAGATAGATGTCTGCATGACAGATTGAAGATCGATGTATTTTTATATTATGTAAAGGCAAAGGTGATTGATGCTTCAAATTAACACTTTTTTCGAATTAAACGATCGAGTTTCCATATCAATGAAAATATATGAAAAATAGAAAATTCAAGTGTTTTGAAACAAAAAAATGCAGCTATTTAAAGAAGTAGTATAAATATGTCCTATTTTTTTCAGCGTCGTTTTCAGCTTAACAGCGCTATATTAGTATTTCAGTATGAAATATGCACGTACATTATTTTTGGACTTTGCACGCGATTAAGTCAAGCAATTCGTGCTTGGATAGGTACACAAGATTGCGCAACATCAGCATTTGCCGAACGATGTTGACGCCAATCTTTCGTTACGAAGACGTCAATCAACTACAGGCACGAAAACGAAAAACGATGGATATTTACTTTCGGTAGTCGAGTGCCCTTTTCTTTCTCGAGTTCTCCACACCAAGGATCTTATTTTGCCTCTGGTCCCCATGTCCACTGCGTCTGCGGACAGAGAGCGAAGCATGATCCTCGCTTCGGATCCATTGCTTGGATCGCTTGCAGCCAACGCTTGTTGCTCGTTGAGTGAATACAGTTTATGTGTTATATCTTTGCCTGAAAATTACCAAATTATTTAAAAATGCATTTGATTTATGAGATTTTGAGTTGTTTCATACCTATAATACTGTCTAAAACAACTTTTAACATGGGACGATGCCTGAGGACTCTCTCTAGCCTCATCCTGGGCCAACATAGACAAGTGCTGCCTTCTTCGGCTATGACAGTCACTTGAAACACATCGTCAGACTGTTCCCTGTTGGCTTCCCATTCGGGAGAATCGATGAACTGATGAGGCTGGATCACATGCAAGTGGGTTTGCTCGCAGGAAACTTTCAGCCTGAAACGAGACCGAATATTATCGAATTGATTCTCATTTTGAACGATTTTCTTTGGTTATTTCAACTCACTTTCCCTTGAGCAATATTGAAAGTCTTTCGTCAGCTGGAGTGACGCCTTCGATGGCGTAAGGTTCTCCTGGTTCCAAACGGAGAAGACGAGCTTCGCGGGCGAGCTCTTTGAAATGCTTCTTGCTCACTTTCAACGGTTTGAACAATCTCAGGTACAACTCGGTCAGCTCTAAGGACAGAGCTGGTGGAAGAAATCTGGAAAAAATATTATCCACATTATATCAATATACGAAATTTCGCCTTCAAAGCTCATTTCATATGTGAGTCGTTTCGCTATAACATGGACGAGCTAATGTAAAACTTCAGTTCTCTCCTAAAATATGTATTCTGTAGAACACATTTAATATTTCATAATGCCTTACGGCGCATTTTACCCGTGCCGTTTCTTTTGCGTTAGAAAATATTCATATTTTCGGAGAAGACCCACAAAAAAGGATAATAATTACTAGTCATTCTTAAAATGCTGAATAAAACAGTAGCTTGACTTGAACCGTATCATTTGTCATCGTTGGATGTGGAAAAAAATATTTTACAAGAAACACAAATGTCAAAAACTGACTCTTAAAATTTTTATACAGATTATTGTCTTTTGTACATATTATAACTTTCGATGTCCTTATCCGGATTAAAGATAAAAATATTCATGCTCATTATTTATGTATCAAAGGTATGTATTGTAATTACCTCTAATTTTCTGAGTTCACGAATTCAAAATTTCGCCTGTTACATGCACCTGTTTGTTACAAACTTACAATACATTGCCTGTCACAACATTAGCGAAACTACGGACGCTATAATTATTAAACATTTAATGCATTTATTACAGAGAACACAATATTTGAATCGTTAACAATGCTAACGAGAAGGACAATTTTCCTGCACGGAATGCCAAAAATTCGCATTATGATAAGACGTTTATTCATTCATACACTTTTTCGAATGGTTTTGAGGACTGAATAAGATGATATGGTACATATTAGTATCACGAAGATTGAAAATAAATCCAGAAGACAAGTTCTTCTTTCATTTACCATCATAATACAGGGTAGGTATTTGCGAAATGACGAATGTGACACAGTATACCTATATCTATGTATGTGAAGAACGGAGCCGTGAAATGCCGAACGATAAAAATTTTGTAGATCGAAAAATGTTAAATGTAAATTGGAAAGTGTAATAATACAGAAACCTGCCCAGATATAAATATAATACAATAACTCTAAAAATTTTCATATCTAAAGGATAAACTATTAAGGCTGGTTCACACTAGAAATAATAGACAATCAAGTGGAGAGCAGATGATTGGATCAATATTACCACTGACTGAACATCAAATAGATTGTTTACATTAGTCAAGATGACTATTTACTGTCCTCTTAAGGCCAGTTTTTTCACAGTTTTAGTCAGCCAGTCCTTCCGTTTTAAACCGTCAAAAATTCGTAGAACAGAGACGGATTTTTGCATCTCATACTGGAAGAACTGACTATAACTGTCTGGCTAGTTAACTAAAGCAGTAAGAGGACCGACCCTAAACGCTACAGTGTTGGACACATTATTATAGTATATTATCATTTTCAAAAGTCATTAATGCTTATATTACTTTGTAAAGGAGACTTTCAGCTACTATAAGGGGAAAATATTTTTTTAAATATGTCAACAAATGACGATGTAATTTAGGTTTGAATTCTGGTTTTGTGAAAATGATAAAATACTATACACTGTAAAAAGTAAATCTTAAAAATGTTGCATACTGGAATTTCTGTTTGTCTGAAATTGAATATTGTTGCTAGTTATACGAAATTTTCCGCCCAATCGCGAGCAACCCTATCCGAGCTGAATTCACATAATACTTAAAAATGCCCATGGGTAATTTGAATTTTTAACTGTCTGAAAAACAAATCGAATTCGAGCTGATACTAAGATTTTCTTTTTACAGTGTAATAATGTGTCCAACACTGTAAGTTCCCTGTAGGTAAGTGTGGCGCCTGGAATTTCAGACAAGCCGGCCTAACAAACTAACATAGAGTAGGATGCGATTAACAGGAGGAAGGCGGGCTTCCTTCGCAGTCGATGTGAATGAGCCTTCGTGGAATCCATAAATTTATAAATAATTTGATTGTCATATCACCTGATTATCAACAGCACAGTGTGCACGGAGTTGACGATGACCAGCACGATGTTCCAGGTGAGCACGTCCGGCGCGCACAGTTCGGTGCCCGCCCACGCGGCCAGCAGCAGGAATCCGGTGGCGGCCAGCGCCCTCACGAACAGTATGCTCTGCTTGAAGCTCTTCGGGATGAGGAATGCGACCGCGAAGCACAGGTTGGCCGCCTGGAAGAGGTCCTGCTGCGCCTCGACCCACTTGTCGCAGAACCAGAAGCTGTGCGGCGCGCTGGTGCCGTTCGCGTTCAGCACCTCGAAGTCGCTCGCGTTGTACGCCGTGTAATTGGTGCCGTTCGCCCCGTAGGCGGTCAGGTAGGACTCGTTGTTCCAGAGCAGCGGGTCCTCGTTCTCCGTCCAGTATCCTGGGAAGTAGTCGGCCGCCGACGTGGTGTTCTCCGCGTAGCCGCTCGGGCGACCCCGGTCCATGGTGGCGGAGCGCCCGGTCACACCATCGCCGGGGGGCGCACTCCCCTGCGAAGAGACGCCCTGCTCCAGTGCAGCCGTCGGCTCCGTGAGGTCGTCGCCGGACGATGCTGCTCCGCCTTCTGCTTCACCTGGTTTTGAGTGTTCGGTTGTAAGTCGGTATGTCAAATACGATCGAGAAGCGTTTATATATTGCACAGCAGACAGATCGATACATTTGAGGATGATAGTTATATGACGATTGAAAAGGCTTAAGGGTACATGTGACTGCGATGATTTTGAGAAAAGCGCGCTCAAAGTCGATCATGTGCCTACATGTATTACGGCGTGTCCACACTATGGCCGGCGGCTTCCAGCGGCAAAATCCAAAACATGCCATATATTTTTTATCTTCATTAATTTTATATTTTATCTTAATCTATTCCAATTGAAATCTTATTTTACTTGTTATTAAATGAAAATTAAGTGATAATGTATGAAGATAAAAAATATATGGCATGTTTTGTATTTTGCCGCTGGAAGCCGCCGGCCATAGTGTGGACACGCCGTTAGGAGGAAGTTGAGTGATTCGATGATATATCTCGGCATATTGAGTGATTTTTTTTTTAATTTCTCTCTACAGGCCGAAGCCCAATTCCTCAAACATCATCAGTCAACATCATTTCACTATACAGTGAAGAATTTTTTTTACCATTATGGCAAAGCTACTCCTAAGAGTAAATTATAGTGTACATACACAGATGTCACTAAATAATTCGAATTATCTCGGCATATTGAGTGATTTGATGATATATCTCCGCATATGTTCGGAATTCATTTATATCCGTTTGCCACCAAATATATGAGTACATTGAAGCATTTCTTATGCATAACTCAATTTTGACAAAAATGTCACTTGTACCCCTTTGCATTTTCAGTCGTCATATGAGTCCTTCAGAGCTAAATGGGACTAATTCAATTAAGCAAGAAGTCGAGAAAAACAATCAAACATGTTGATGTGTTTTTTTTTTTCAAAACTATGAACTCACAAGTTGTATTCACAATAAGCTGTGAATGTAATCAGTTCATATTAGAGTAAAGAATTAGTTAAAACGACGACTGATGTAAATTATTTACTATCCGCTGGCCAAATAGTGGTATTAATCTTTATTATTCTGGAAATATATTTTATACATAGAAAATTAGACTAAACTTTGATATTTAAATCTCATATTTTTTAAAAAGTTACTTTAATATAATCATCTCTTACGAGTGAATAGATCGGTATTTTCCCACCATGTCTGCACTGAACTGTGCAATACGAACGCTCCTTCAGTCACAGACGATCATGTCTTCAGCAATTCCGTGAATTTGATTCAGACCGTGAACGTAAAAGATCTAGATTTCCACATGGTCACAAAGGCCGAATTCTTCGAATCGTCTGTGACTGATACATGTACGGAAAATGTAAAAGCTATGAAAAATAAACCTGCTCCACCACCTCCACCACCTTCGCCTCCACCTTCGCCGGCGTTCCCCTCGAAGCTCGGCGACAACGTGCTCGCGTTTAACGTTTGAAGGAATTGTTTAAAGGAGGACTTCGACTTGATCATTAGAGTCTCCATTACAACATTTGGTTGCACCTGCGGCGGGATTCAGTAACCTGCAAGCGGAAAAAAAAATCGTTTCAGAATTTGCAGCCAATTCAAATTTTGATGCGATCAAAGGAAACGAGGTATAAAATCAAAGGTATCCTCAATATCTTCACTTTCTACACTGATCGTTGAGTTGGATGACGAATTGAATAGTGTATTCGATAGATATCTGATTGAAAAGGGATTTTTCCAAAATCAAATATGTATAAAACAAGGTAAAGGTAGACGCTTATGTAAGAGGCACCAGTTTGTGCAATGCGGATTATCCGACTTAGAACCATTAGTCAGATTGAATTCGACAGACGTGCCGTGAAATTTCAAAATAGAATGAAATGTCAAAGATCACAATGTATTTATGTACATATTTTAATTTTTCAATAATTCATTCAGATTTCTATGCGAAAAAAAGCATTTTCCGACGACAAATCTATCGCCAAGCAAGTGAAACTTAACCGTAGCTCAACTTAAAACTTAAGCGGAACCGCATTTGCAAATGGACGATTGAACTTCCCGCTATCGAAATAAATAAAAATCGAAAAAAAGGCATACAAACATATTGAATGATACATATTTACGATAAAAATCAAATAACGTCATTTGTAAACTGACGTGAAAACGTTTCTACGTTAATATTTAATGGTGACAAACGCCGACCGATTACGAGCAACAAGCGGACAAACTAATTTACTGTGACTACACGAGTTCGACGTACAAATTTGCACAATATAAAAAAATATACATCATTTGAATATTCATCGATTTATTTTCGATTCAAAACAGTGATTAAAATTTAGTTTATAATAGAATATTTGGCCTGTAATGATAGAAAACATCATTTTACGTTAGTATTCCATTATCATTCAACATTAGGAAACTATATTTGTACGAGCGAATTCAAATTCGTTGAAATTTAACAAGTCAAATTGTAATTTTTTAATCATACATATAATAGAAAGTTCGCTATGATCATAAGTACGAGACAATCTGCTTTCCAGATTTAGTTTAAGGTTTAAGCATTTTCCTCGAATTTTGATGTCGTATGAACGTGATTTCGGTAATGTTCTCGTCAAGGGCTAAGCCACACGAATAGCCCGTTTTAAGAATGCATATAAATTATTCGGACTGTAATTCGTGACCGAGTTTTGGCGCGCTTTTGTTTTCGTGAACAGTAAAACCCGAACGAGCGAAGTATAGTACGTGATGACCGAAAAAACGGGGACGGGTTTCATTTTAGTTTCGGACTTCAATGAAAATACATGGAAATTTAATCGGGCTCATGATTATTTTATATAAATTTTAATATAGAAAGTGTTTTAGTATTTATACGATGTGTTTTACGTTGGTGACCACCAAAGGGCTCGAGCCAGGAAGACATTCTGTTCGGATACGGTCGTGTGCGCTTGACAAATTGAAGCAAATGCGAAAATAAATTGAACGTAGAACCTTTCACATATGTATATATCTGTAGATATATAAAATATATTCTGTTTCTACACTTTAAAATATATATTACATGTATTGATAACGAATAAGTCATTTAAAATACTATTTGGATAACTATCAATAGACGCATCCATAGTTAAAAGGGGACTAGATATGGATAGAAAACAAATTTATGTATTTTCACAAAATTGATTCATTTTATTTTCAAAACCAATTTTTTATAATAATGCATAATTTATTTTGAAAGAATTAATTCATTTGTTTGAAAATTTCAGATTTCGAATTGCACTTTGAAGGAAAATGTCATAATTTCATCAATACGTCATGTTTGACAAATGTATATGTAAGTTAATCAGTCATATGTGAAATTTTAATAATATATGATGACTGAAAAGGCTAAGGAGTACAAGTGACATTTTTGCCGAAATTGAGTTATGTACAAAAATCTTTCATATATTTGGTGGCAAAAGGACATAAACGAATTCGGAACATGTGCAGAGAAACATCATCAAATCATTCGACATTCTTCTAATAAATGTTCAACTTTGAGAGCGCTTTTATCTCTGAAAAGTCAATTGTACCCCTTGAAATTTTCAGTCATCATATGATACACATGAAAATTCTTCATGAACGTATTCTAAAATATCAATAAGTTTTCTGATTAATATTTCAATAACATCGATATTTGGTATGAATAGCATAAAATTTCATATATGAAATATATATTTTAGTATTATATGTATGTATTGAAATTTATTCGCCACATCGAATGATGCGATAGTGATTGTAGTCTAGTAACATGATAAACAAAATCTGTCTGAAAGCGAATACTTTTGTTATGAAAGTTTTCGATATCCTGGACCGATTCGCACTGGACGCTGTCCAAAAGGTTCACAAGTTGTTGCCAACATTTTTTTCTCGGCTTTTTATATTTCGTTTCCTCTTTTCTCTCTATGTTTTTTTGTATTATTGCTTTTGAATGAAACTGACGGGTGGTGAAAAGCGAGCCTGGCACACCGGCGCATTTTTTCTGCCAAAAAATTTCTCTAGAGTAGCAATTAAGAGTGTGTGGAAAATGTATGTGAGTGTTTCGTTATTTTTTTTTTTTGAGTTTCGTATTACATACATTTTGAAGCGGTTGATTTGCTATAATGTGTGTATTGTGAAAAAATATTTCGAATGTTTCTTTTTTCTAAATTTGAATAAAATAAAGACAATGGACCAAAATTAATGAACCATGGTACCTGATCTAATTGATGTATCATTAAGAAATATTTTTGATCTGAAAAAAAAACGTCAAAGTGCTAGTCCCAATTCAAATTTTCATTATCTCATACTAATCATACAATAAGTTAACATTTTTTTACATATAAAATGACAATAAAGATGTTTGTTTATCTTAAAACTTATTCAGATCTGAAACAATACCTTTAAACGACACTTCAATCATATTAATTGGAGCCTAGTACCAATCTGCCCTCTGTCATTTACGTGAATATATTCATTACATACGATAATTTGCAACCATTTTTTCTCACATCATTATAACATTGTTAGCCTGTAATATTCTATGAAATCTCTAATCATCACAGAACCCTATAATGTATGAGATTTAAGATAGCGCACGGTTCACTCAAGTTCCCGAGATTGTACACAACACACATGCTTTCGATATTCTGTTTTCGTATTTTTTCCTGCGAAAAATAAGACTAGCATTAAATATGAAACAAGAATATAACGAATTCGACACAGCACGTAAAAAACACGACTAGGTGAACGGGGTCGAGATCGACACGAAGGCTTTTCAAAAAAAAAATCTACCTAACGGAGGTTTTCGTGCATTTCATATAAGATTTAACGAACAGATAGGGCACTAGATTGGGAGATTGTGGCTTTTTGTAGATGATAAGGTTGAAATATAAATTTATATTTCACCCCATGACGCACAACTTCGTGATGTAACCAGAACCCTTAAAAACATGCTGAAAACAAATTACTAATTGACGACGTTTATATATTGTTAGAATTTTTAGCATAAACTGACCGTTTTAGATTATGGTTGAATTGTTCAATAAAATTTTAAGTCATCTGATTCAAAATATTGATTTTTGTAATTAGTCGTTTCAACCATGGAATAATCACTGACAAGTATGTATTTTAAACCTTCCTATTACTTAGAGATAGGTTTCTCATTATAGCAGTTTTTGTTATAAAAGGAATCTTATAAAAATGATATACGTGTAATATGATCGAATGACTTATAAGGACCAAAAAAAGAAATAAATATTTGTACAAAATATTTTATGAAAATTATGATGCGAGTTAAAAAATATGATTTACGTTATAGGAAAAAAATACAGTAATACTTATAGGAAGTTTTCTTATAAAAGGTTACGTTATAATTAGGTTAACTGTATACTAGTGTTATATTTTTGTTAAACTTTTTTCTGTTATTTGACATTTCACTTAGTTATTTAAATTTTTGTTATTTTAATCAAATAAAATGCCTATTATAATCATCAAATATGCATTTTTTTTATAAATATTCCTTTGATAACAATAATAATAATGAAAAATAAATGTTCTCTGTGTTAATTTGATTTTTTTCGACTTTTAATGTTGAAAAATCGTGTTCGTTTGGAGAGAAAGATTTTCTTTGTCCGTCGAAAAAGACGCTGTTATGTTGAGCCGTTATGATGGATGACTTTCAGTTTCAGCGTAAAAAAGAAGGGAAAAGTGTGTATAACAACAATGAACCGATTCTGCTTAATCACAATCCATCTTCAGAGTGTTTCTGAGAATCGAAAAATGATATTGCACCTAATTTTTGAAATAAAGTTGTCAAAAATAACCTTTATATTATAATAAAAAATATAATGTACGTGAATATTCAGATATTGAATTATTTATTCTCTACACATAATAAAACGATATACAATGTCAGATTAAAAAAATTTGAAAATAACAATCAGAAAATTGGCAAAACACATGCATTCTGAAAATCTGCTAAGACGTTTCAATCTTTTAAATAACTTTCGAATGTGTTGTACACAAGCAATTTTTCAAAGCCGAGCATGAATATTATATTTTTCAGCCTCCGAGTAGAAAGAAAGGCGCTAACGTAAAGTTTCTCGTGTTCAGGTTTTTTCAGAACGATCTCATTTTTCTCAACGAACACAGAAAGAGGTCATTTAAGTGTTGGCCCTTTGAGCGAAAATAGACCGAGTGAAAATAGTACCTATTCAACAACTTAGCACTAATGAGACATAACATACAATTGTAAATTCATTGAAAAATATAAAGTATTGTTTGTTTTCGCAAAATAATTTATTTGCGAAAACAAACGAGGTGCAGAATCACAAACAAAATCACAGGTGCAAAACAGTGAAAAATTAAATTGTTCGTACTGCGATAGTTTACGAAATGTATCGAACGAATTAAAAGTCAAGAGGCACAAGTGCACATGACTGAATTTTGATAATAACATCCAAGAATATCAATTATATGGTGGTATGTCATATGACGAATTAATTTCACAAAGGACACAAGTCACATTTTTTATCGAAATCAAGTTAAGTACAGAAAATGGTTCTGTATCATATATAAATCCATTTTCTTTACTTAACTCAATATCGATAAAAAAAGGTCATATGTGCCCTTTGAGAAATTCAGTCGTCATATGATATATCAACTAAAAAATTGGAAATTTGGTAAGCCATTTGATGAAATATTACATAGATTTCAAAACCATCTATTATATATTCAGACAATTTTTTTACCCAACTTCAACAATTTAAATTTTAGTTTCTGGGCTCATCATCTAATATCTAATATAATTTTAGCAATAATTTCTGTGTGTCTGTCTGTCACACAATCTGGTTGCAATATATTCTGCACAACTATTATGAAGATTGAAATAAATAGGCGTACGGAATATCTAACTATATAATAGCGCTAATCTGTGTGCGTGTGTGTGTATCCGTTTCTTTGTCAATATATTCAACGGGTTGATCGCTATAATGTATAAATCTCATGAATTCATTTCAATTTTCAACCAAACTTGCGTTGATATTTTCAACGGCCCAATTCCTCACATTTAAAAAAATATTAAATTATCGAATAAAATGCACTAATTTAACTTTCGAACCGAGGAAAAATTCGAGAAAAACTAAAAACGGATCGATAAAAAGCGGAAAAAAGCGAATCGGAACGTTGTGGACTATCGATCGTTGCACGCGCACGCAACTGCGACAAAACATCCCTTGGGGTCCCGGGGGTCCCATGGGGTGGGTCTTCGGTGCGCCCCTTGCCAAGTGGGGCCCCAAAGAGCCGGGGGCGCAGCCTCCGCTCCGGTGCCAGCCGAAACAACATCGCGGAACGACGGCCTCGCTCCGGATGCTGATAAATCGCCCCCGGAAAGTTATGAAAGTTCGGGGGAAGCGAGTCGTTGTAATAATGCGCGGGTCGCGTTGCGATCGCCGTGTCTCTTTTTGTTCGGCGCGGTTTATTAATTGCGATTA
Organism: Cheumatopsyche charites; assembly: GCA_024721215.1. Taxonomy (NCBI): domain Eukaryota; kingdom Metazoa; phylum Arthropoda; class Insecta; order Trichoptera; family Hydropsychidae; genus Cheumatopsyche; species Cheumatopsyche charites. The sequence goes on from CM045587.1 coordinate 4,751,142, forward strand.
AGGGTGAGTTTTGGGTGCTGATGTGAGCGGAAGAATGTTCTGATGAGAACAAAGGAGTTTCATGGGGTCTCAATTGTGGATATGGTGCGTGCAGCTTGATGCTTGCCGCTTGCTGATTGCAGCGGTACCCAAAACGTTCTCTATTCACCTCTGGTTTGAGAATGACGACTTTACGCTCTCTCCAACTATGAGTTGTTAATATAGCCGCTGAAAGTGACAGACATACTACAGTTCGTACAAAAATACATACACCCATATATTTGTCACAGATTTTGACAGTTGGTAGTTGGATGGGAAGTGTGTAGTTTAAAATCGTTTTATTCTCAAACTAGAGGTAAAAAAACTGGTCCTTAGAGTCATGTCAATCTCTCGGTTTATGCAGTAGAACTGAATGATGATAGAATATGACGACTGAATTTCACAAAGGGCACAAGTGACCTTATATGTATGTAAGGTACACATGGCATCTTCGCTAACGAACTGTAACTTTTTCACCATAATTCTAGCAATAATAAACTTCGACCACTCCGTTATCAAAACAAGTTTATCTAACAGTCCCTATTACGCGGTTTCCTCTAAAGCGGATCCCTCTAACTCTAAACAACAAAGATAACGAAGCAGACGAATAAAACCTACAGATTTGTGCGAAATTCTTCAGAAACTCTGGAGCTCAGAGAATCAAGATGTTCTTCAATAAATCAAAATCTGTATTTCGATTTGATCAAATATACCTGTATATTTGAAAACAACAATTTGCATACATACGTCTAACCTAAAAACGATTAAATAGTATTATATCTAATAAATCTAAATTTTCGAACATTAATATCAGGTAAGATACAAAGGTGTTTTGATTTACTTTGAATTTAAAACATGCTTACGTAATACACATATAATTAGGGACCGTGTGAATTTTTATCTGTTTGTTATGCGGTAAAAGCAAACTTGTTAGATAGTACAAACACATTAGGGATTCGTTTATGCAAGATATTCTATACACATGACATAATAAGTATGTTTATGTATTATACACCTAATTTGTGAAATATTTTACTAATTTAATTAAAATTATCTAGTCGTGAAAATGAAATTGATTGAATTTTATTAAAAAAAATGTATGAGATACAGAAAACAAATTAGATACTATCGAGATTTTAATCGAGTATATCCATTATTAGTATAATGTATAATGCTTCAGTAAACATGTGTTTTTCTTCCTGACACTAATTTTATTCGATTATATGGAGAAAATGAAGCTTTTTCTTTCGCAGCATGTTTTTTCCTTCTTCTTGTTATACAAAAAAGAAAGTTCAGAGTCGCAGATAGCCATTATCAGTTGTTCGATTCGTAGGGGTGAGTAAATCTCGTTAATCATTTCGCTAACTGAGTTTTCGTTGATTTTTTCTTTCTCGTTGAAAATTCATCTCTATCGGTAAATTAATGTCTTTTACGCATTTCAGAAAAGTTAACATCGTTGATTGATGAAAATATCATCGGTAACAATGCTAATATAGTAAATGTGTTTTGAGCGGTGAAAACTCATTGTTGTTTTCATACAATGGAAGGTTTTTTGTATGATTTTTCGTATTTTTTTGACAAGCACTCAGTTATTTTGAATTTCGAAATATGGTGTAATAATATTTTCGAATAACACAGATTTTATTTTTATTAATTTTAACTAAATGCAAAACGATTAATTAAGCCAATCTAAAATAATATATTTATTCAAATCAAAATTGTTGTTTTAAACAGTTGAAAGGATGTGCAAAAATATATTATGGCTGTTCTTACTAATAGATAAACGAGAATTTGAGATTGATTAACTCATAATGAACTCAAAAATGAGATAATTATATGATTTGTAAAAAAATGACATAAAAATCGGCTATACGACTTATTTAATGATATGCAAAATTAGATTTTCCACGAAAACCTTATATCTAAAGAAATACTTTCATAAATAAAAATCATTAGAATGCTTCTATCGATTTTCCTAGTAGAAATCACTCTTCAGTGGTAAATTTTTACTCGTCGTCCTATTCTAAACTAAACGCATTTTTTTTAAGTATCACCATATTATTTTTTAATTATAAGACAAAGTCTGAAAAACGTTTTCACACATATTTTTACATACATTCATCAACAATTCAATACTTCCGTCACAGTACAATAGAATAGTAGAAAGCATGTAATCATCGACCCCTCTACCTTGGAGTGACCACATTTTATATGTGTTCACTTGGAAAATGAAAATGAAAGTAGTCAGGATCAACAGGTAGTGTATCGTACGATAACTACGTGAAAAAAAAATCGTGTATAATATAATCATGTGAAATAGGAACGATTTTCAATGCAATCGCTTTCGTCGAACAGTGCGATTAAATGGCCTTACGTACATTCTTTAGTAGGTTCGATCGTGGGATGACTGTTAAGTCGGTTTTCAGTTGGAAAAATATGGAAATTTTTTATAAATATGCATATTGGATTAGTGCATTATATGTAGATTCAATTAGAACTTTAATGAAATTAGTGTATTAATAAATTAATGCATGCGAGATGTCATGTGTGCAATTCATTTATCACTATTGATTGTATGAATGTAAGTAATGAAAGAAATGCATGAAATGAAAATATAAAACGTTTTGTAATTAATAAAAACTTTAAGCATAATTCTATAATAACTGCATAATTAACATGAAAAATAATACAGGGCTCATTCTCTTTTGAAAAATGAAAACATTTGAATCCACTATTTTCTTCGATTTGAATAATATTTTAAAAAAAAACTCCCTATAACATTCTTTTCTATAACATGGATCTTACTTCGACATTATATGGGGTTTACTCGTACTGTACATACAAATAAAAACAAGCAATGAATACATACAGTCCATTCGTAATTTATTTCATAAGAAGAGAAAACTTTTATGGCAACCCACGGCCTTTATACACCTCTATAAACCCATAAATATACATCACCCTTCACGTAAAACGTATAACTACAATACAAACGCGATTACATACGTAATACATTAAAAATACACAAAAGAATACAAACAATTACACGTGAGAATTCATTAAACATGTATAAAACAACTACAAAACGAATGTATGAATGTATCAATGAATTTCGTGGAAATATACGTTTTTCGTTTCATGAAGTTTTTTTATGTGCACACTTCTGATAAAATAATTATCTACCGGATGTTTAATAAAAGTGTCTAATTAATAAGACGTTTTTTTGTGTATTATCAAATTATGAATTAGCTCGTGATTTGAATTTGTCACTAGTATCATTTGGCTTATTGGGTCTTCGTATGATAAACGAATTATGAAATAGCGATAAGCAAAACACTATTCATTCATCAGACACGATAGTATCGAAACAAACAAACAAACTGCATTAGTAGTATGTAACGAATGAGCCATTCAGAGTTAAACATGATTAACTCCACTTTTGGAAAAAATGAATACTATAACTTTCTATATGACGACTGAAAAGACCAAAGGGTAAAAGTGACTTTGCGGCAATTTCGAGAAAAGTTGAACATGTATTAGGAGGAGGTCGAGTGATTTGATGATATATCTCAGTACACGTTACAAATTCGTTTATATCCTTTTGCCACCAAATATAGAAGCGATTTCTGTACATAACTCAATTTCACCAAAAATGTCATTAGTACCTCTTGGCCTTTTCAGTCGTCATATGTGAAACATCTTTCCTAAATAATAAAGATAAATAACAATTTTTTTGACCACTAGATAATAAATAATTTATTTCGGAAGTCGTTTTAATTATTTTTTTACTTTAATATGAATTCACTAAATCTGTATTTTATTAAAAACAAAATTTTTATGTCTACAATTTATAAAACAAAAAAAAAATTAAAAATGCATCATAGTACGAGAAATTATAGGAGTCTATGGTTTCAGCGGGCAGAAAGCGTAAGATTTTGGGTAAGGGTAGGTCTTAGCCGTGCATTTGGATCTAGAAAGGGGAACACGTCGAAGGGGTTATTTTTACCCTAAAAACCACCCTCTAAAGGTGTCCGAAACCATAGACCCCCCATTTTTTCGCGTTAATTTCTCATAGTATCAAACAAATTCAATCGCATTTTTTCAACTTCTCGCTTCGTAAAGTTGGCCACATTGAGCTCTAAACCGCTCAAATGTCCCCCATTGTCGAAAAATAAAAACGCACATACACAGAACGCGTTCACGTGCATTAGTGTGACCACACGTTGTCAGTGAATATATATGGGGACAATGGATTTCGTGGCACGCGACCTTTTATCGCCGGCGGCGAAATTAGTTAACCGAGTTGGCCTAATGGCCGCTGCTCTTATCGATTCATTTAGCGAACGTCGTTATCGGGACAAAATCGCAATGCGAGACTTCTTTTTTGCATGCTTATTTCGAGAAAATTGCTCCGTGGATGTGGGTCGTTTGCATTTGTTTTTTTTTTTGGTGTAGGTTGATCGATGGTTTTTTTTTTATGTTGAGGGTGATTTTGGATGAATGTATGTGAAGATGATGTTTAAGATTGGAATAGATTGTGTATGTGTTTTATTTGCTTCTATGGTGTGTCTTGTATTTTATTGATAAATCGATGAATAGAAGAAATTATAATGGGAAAATTGGTACTCAAATATATGTGATTGTAGTGCCATTCAAAAGAAGAGCGATATTTACTATAGTCGGTAGTTTCAGATCTGAATGTATTCGAAGGTAAATAAACATCTATATTGTCATTTTCAGTGTAAAAAATGAGTAATTATTGCATGAGTAGTATAATAAAATGGATACAAAAATTGAAACTAGAGCCATAGTAGACGTTTTTCTACATCGAAAATCTTTTCTGATGATCCATAATATTTTTTAATCAAAATTATATTTTTCTAATATTATAGTTTCGACTCGTTTCCATGATTATATCACTGCATCGAATCATCAATTGAAAGATTCATCAAACTCTTAGAGAACTAGCTTAATTTTCTTTTCGATTCACTCGCTCCGAAGATGATTCAATGGAATTACTCTAATTAATGATATCGAAGGTTCCACAACATACGAAATTGCTGCAGATAAATTATCTAATCTCTGAGTACTTTTATTGACGCGGACATAATGTGGGTGTGTCTCTCTATACTATTACACATCGAAAAAGCACTTTAGGCAAGAAAAGCAACCGACTAGATTAATTTCCGTTACGTGCGACACCACCTGAACACTCACATTAATCAGACAGAGTGATTTTTTTTCTCGGGGTCGATTGTTCACAAAGAAACCACTATTACAAACGTGATGCTATTTAAAGATAATCTACATGTTTTTGTATCAATAAGAGAATGTTTTGATTTTGTGACAGAATCAATATCAAAACTATGATTTGAGCTAAACGTGATCAATTTCATAAAGCAAGAAGTTGAAATTAAGTTGAAAATTAAATTAAACTAAAGTTAAGAAACCCTCCTATTGTGAAGCTTTTTTAATCGCACATAAAAAAATAAATGGGATGCTTCTCTTTCTTTCTTTTATGACGTCTCAGAAAGGAGTGTTTCCGCTTTTATTCGATACGTTTAGTAAAATTCTCTTAATTTCATTATTTTTCAGATATTATAAAAAAAAAAAAATGTTTATAATAAGCTTTGGATGTGTTCATATAACATTAGAGTGCAAAATTGATTAAAATTGTTTCTAAAACACCTAAATGATTTATTATACGGTGAGTAAACACATTTTGTCATCAGATGGTATCTTTATTATTAAGGGAAGATATTTTATACATACAAATTTATGAGTAAACCAAGTGCTTTGACATTTAAATTTCATTTTTTAATAAGTGAAGTTAGGCAGTTTGAGCTCTAAACGATTCATTTTTTTATCCACACTAAATTTAATATAGATTTGATTTGTTAATTATGATAAATTTCAAATGGTCGTGGTTTTTTTATGATTAAAAAAGAAATTCATTTGTTTGTTTTTACAAAATAAAATATTATATATTTATTTTGATTCTGAAAATTTATGATTATTTCAATATAATCTGTAAGTTTATTTTCGTTGTGAACGAATAAAGTTTCATCGATCAAATTTCTTGTTTCTAGGGTAGGAGGGTGCATGTTAATTTACTGTGCGCCGCGAAAAACCGATAATGAAAAATCGTGGCTTCGTTTCTGATAATCCCGAAACGAAAAAAGAAACATCTCTATAAAATATCCCTGAAAATATGGAGAGTTTACATTTTCTATCTTAGAATGCACGTTTTCTGTAATTTTGTCGTAAATCAAAGTGTATTGCGTTTTCATTTCTTTGCCAACCGCGGCGATGGTCTAAATTGCATAAATTTTACGACTTTTCAACTTGGATGAAATATGCTTTTGCTATGTAATGACTTTATATAGAAATTTACTCCGGCCGAAAAGTATATTTTGTAATTTGTATTCGCATAACTTTCAGTCCCAATATATGTATAAATATGATAAATCGTCGATTTTATCAAATTAAATTATTGAAAATTAATGATTTATCGAAATAGTATAAGAACAATGGATAAAAATGAATGAACATGGTACACACTTCAATAATTCTAGTAAATGTTAATATATCATTATAAAAGACTTTTAATGTAGAAAAACGTCTGACATGTCACTAGTCTTAATTCATATTCTAATTTTTTCGTACAAATCATTCTGTCCATTATCTAAAAAGTTTTATAAATTAAATTTAAACAATTTTATTTGACTACTGAAAAGGCCAAGGCGTACATGTGACATTTTTTCTGAAATTGAGTTATATACAGAATCGCTTCTATGTACGCTCATATATTTGGTGGCAAACGGATTTAAACGAACTTGGAACACGTACCGAGATATATCATCAAATCACTCGACCTCCTTCTTATACATTTGAGCATGATTTTCTCAAAATCGCTTGTATCCCTCGAACTTTTCAGTCGTCATTTAATATTTAGAAAAATTATCATATCATGATCGCAATAAAACAATCACAGCAAACTCGCAAGAGCACTGTGCGTGATAAATAAATTCAACAATCTCACAAAAGCGTTATGAAAAAAAAATTTTTTTTTTAACTATAAAGTATAAAATGTAAAAATTGACAAAGTTAGGTTGATTTCCTACATAAAGAAAGTAATTTTTCCTTTCCGCAAGCCACCTGCTATACGAAGTCAACTTAATATGCGCCCGTTCACTCGGAAAGTTTATCCTGTTTTCTTGGCCGGCGCATTTTCAACCTTTCATTATTACCGCCACCTCAAGGGTGAAAATCCCTAGAAGCCGAAAGAGTACAAGTCTAAAACGTGGTCGGAATATTTATATTCAGAAAGGCCGTGAAAAAATCTCATTAAAAATTAAATAGTACACCCAACTCGCCCCCCATTTACGCGGTAGATATTATATGTACTTTCCTCTCGAACGCCGCGTAAGATGAAGACCGCGTATTATTTTATGCTACCTTTAAATAAAATAAAAATATTATATTTTATATGAAATAAATAAATCATAAGTGAAATTTTCATAATTACATAAATTACTCATTTTAAAAGTTGATCAAGGGATAATTCTACTATTAAAATCTAACCTCAATCTGGTCGGAAAATTTACAAAAATAGGTCACAGCATCCTCTGTGTTTTTGAAGGGAATTTCATTATGGATTAACATATTATATTTAAGTTCTCTATTGTTACTAAGCAAGTATGTATTGTAAATTAAAAAAAAAATCACTTTCTTGACCGCGTTAAACGAAAGTGCGTTAAAAATGCCGCGTAAATAAAAGTATGAGTGTGCAACGTAAAAAAAAGTTAAACTCGTGTCGTCTTTGGTTTATCAAATATATTATTTTAATGAATTTTTTATCAATTGAACATTTTATGCTTATGCTTTAATTCGTATTCATTACTTTTTCAATGTCATTTACAAATCAAGATGAATTTAAAAAATACACCAATCCCACTTTCGGATTTTATATTTTTATTTACGGTGTAATAGATTGATTGTGGTCAAATAAAACGTAGGGGTCGTTTTATCGGTCACCCTTGATCGCTCCAGTTTTGCTTTATTTTCAAAGGTAGACTTTTTGCTGTGGTGAAATTAAAAAGGTCACATTGACTGTGAAAAGAGCCTCGAAATCGAAAAAATTCGCTCAACTGACGTCGTTTAACCCTTAACCATAGAAGATGGTTTAATTTGGTTTTGAAAAATCGTATGTTAAATATGGTCTATTTATAAAAAAAATCGATAAATAATCACAATATACTCGAATCACATTTCATTAATTAAAATCTTTATAAATACATATGTATATTGAAAGTAAAGAAATTGATTCTTATAAAAGCTATAGATGTGCTATAAGTTCACAAAATGTTGCATCATATTGTATTATTCATGAGGGTGAATGCATGCAAATAGTTTTATGATAGGTTATAACTTGGCGAATTACAATAATTGCACATAAGGAACAATCAACTTTGAGAAAAATATTCATAGATTTTATATAGCTTTATTAATATGCATGAGAACTGGAATAAATAAGGGGTTTTGTAATAATCAATGAAAAATTATATGTTAATCTGTATTTTTGCAATGTTATCTTTTGAAATATTTCGTATAAATAAATAGAAAATTAAGCTTTTAGCTCAATCTTTAATAAACTTTGACATAACTCAAACAATTGATATGTAATAATTTGAGAAGTGGATTTTCAATCACTTAACAGTAACTATTCTAATTATTTTTTTTAAGTTATAATTACAATTATATCGAACGTTTATTAAAGCAATACACAAATCAAAAGACTTGCCAACAACTATGCACACTTCACAGTAGGAAAAACAAACAAATACCGTTCTCATTTGCGAAATTTTTAATTGAAAAAAAAAAAGTGCTAACAACCAGCAAATGAAAAACGATGCATTTTCAAAGCAAAACTTGCTCGTTCAACATATCCAAGTGCAATATGTATGCGAATATTTGGAAACGAGGCCGCAAAGCTTAGTGCCAAATCTTGTAGATAGAACGCGAGGAATTCATATGTGCTTTATACGGTTGTTCGTATGGGGGATGGAAAAAAAAAGGGGTGTATAGAGATCGTGCATAGTTGGAGATTTCCACCAAGAATCGTTTGTTGCCAAATGGCTTTCGTCGCCAATTAATCCCCCCCAGGATGGCACTTAATTTTATACGCTTCGCTAAAGTAACGTTTATGCAATCGAATTTTATTGCTTCTGTTCGAAAACAGTGGATGGCTTTTTGTACTTTTTTAAAGGAATCCGTATTCTCGTGTACTACCTAGGTCTGTCAAAAATTCACGCGAATAACTAAAGGCAGATATATGTAAGTGTGTACATTATACGTCTATCTCTGTTTTTGGTCACTCGGGTGGATTTTTGTTAGGTCGTAGAATCGTGACGAAGCACGAAATTTTCAAAAAAAGTTCGAAATTTTTTAATGATTTAATATTATTGTAGTATAAAATAATGATATTTCGTTCGGGATGAACGCCTGAAGTAATACGATAAGCAGCTTAATTAACCTGAAAATCTGCCTCGAACGTAATCAATCAAAGATTTTCTATAAATTAAATATGATGAATTCACATATATATTTAATAATACTTTATCAATATTCGTACAGAAAAATTAGAAATTTAATTTCACCATATTATGACATTATGTTATGATTGATTTTTAAACCTTTTTTCAAACAATAAATCTTCGAAACAAAACATTAGACGATTAAAGTAGGTAAAACAACAAAGAAGTTTTCTTTTAGAATTATACTATGTATATTCTTGTATGTTTATACACAACGTGTTATTTGAAAATGGTGTAGAATGAAATGTCAAAAGGTTACAAACACACATGGGTAAAAAAATGAAAATTAAACAAATGGACAAATGAATTTGATTCAAATAAAAATGTTCATTTATTTTTAAATTACTTTCGAGTTTGAATTTGAGGGAATATTTATTCCGTACAGAGAAACTGTAAAATCATATCTGATGTTGAAATTGAACATAAATTAAAAAATAAATATTGCATGAATAAAAGAGTAGAGTAAGTAAAAAAACAATGGAAAATTCAATACATTTGTATATTCTATGTACATAGATTGAAGTACGTTTATGAATGTTTTGAATTAATCACAATTTTCAATCAATTTCACTTGACCTTTCAGAAGGTTTTAAGCTGCACGTTATTTTCATTATATGTATTATTCTGACATTTCATAAAAAAATAATAAGATTCCTTGTGAATCGCTAGTGAAACTCATTGTATGTCAAGTTGATACTGTAGTGGCAATGAACATGAATCTTGCAATATTCATACAACGTTTTGAATTTTAAATTTTACACGTGAGAATTATGATATTTTGTGGAAAAAACGATTTCATTTAAGTCGAAGATAGTAAAACACTACAGAAAAGCGTCAAATAACAAACAAATGGCATATAGTTAGTCCTTCATATACGAACTATTAAAAATCCGCGGAGCAAAGACGAATGTCTGCAAATTTTACTGGATAAAATTGTACGAATAACAAGGTGAAGGGATGTAAAAATATTTTTTTTTCTATAAAAGAGAAGAATGGGCGAAAAAAGTAGTCAATAAACAGTGAAATCAATTAGACAGATTTCACATGTTTCTCAATTGATTAATATAGGCAACCTGATATTTTTTTGTGCAAGACATGATTAACTCCATTAAAAGTGAACAAAAACGATAAAACATATTTGATGAAAAATTTCATTTCTTTCACTATCCTATTGATTCTAATTTATGAGCATACAGATTTCATTCATAATTGACTATAGATACAGTCAGTTCATATTATTGCACGGAATTTATTAAAATGGCATTTGAAATAAATAATTTATTATTCGGTGACTAAAGAAATTTTGCCATTTTCTGTTATTTATCAATATTATTTAAGAAATATATTTTACACATGAAAATTTATAACTACACTAACTTCATTGACAATTAAAGGTTGGTTTTTCAGTTTACTAACCATAGAATAAGCCAAAACTGTCAAAAATCATCTATGATTTGTGGATTTTTGACAATTCTTAGTTGAAGCACTGACTGTAAGTCCAATATTATTAAACTAATTTGTCATTTGGACTGTTTTATACAACTAACCGTAGAGTAACAGTTAATACTTTCACTATAAATTGTCAAAAATCAGTCTCTGTTCTGCGGATTTTCGACAATTCATCGCCAAAAGGCTGACTGCAACTCTAAATTTAGTTAACTAAAGCAGTGAAAAGACCAGCCCTTACTATTTGGCTTGAAAAAATTTCATCATTTTTGTAATTCAGTGGACATTTCACACATAAAGTGTTATGAAGTTAAATCCTTCGATATTTTAACAAACGGACCCAATCACATCGCGCACTTCAATTGAAAAATCTTCAAATCAATCCGAACATCCAAAAGAATAAATTTTCGCCCAATCTCCTCCGAGGCTCAAACGAACGCACGCCCAGCATCCCCTGAATAGCGCCGAAGACGAACCTGTGCGTTTCGGCGGCGCGTCGAGGTGTGTGTGACGGCGACGGTAGGAGCGCGCTCCTCGTCCCGCCATCACCTGGCCACGGCCATTTCCGGCGGCGCTCTGCACTTCCGGAGGGCGTGCGCACTGTGCGCACTATGCGCGCATCGCGGGCCGTGCGACGCGCTCCGCCGCCGAGCGCGCACTGACGCCAGTGCGCCGGCGCGCCGCCGCCGCCGGCCGCGCGCGGCGCCACCGTCGCGCTCTTTCGCTTTGCTGCTTCTCCACGTTCGTTAGGTTTTCGCGCCGTTTTCGCGCGGTGAGGTTATGTAGGGTGGGAAAACTTGGTTCGTTTGACAGGCTTGATTCGTTTGGAGGACTTGGGGTGAATTGACTTGAATCGTTGATCCGTTCGGGAGACTTGATCTGTCTTTTAAAAGGAGGCGGCTGCAATTGCGACTCATTGATTTTGATCGAATTTTGTAGAAATTTAGTGTATGATATCTTGACTATAACTAATTGTAAGTATAGCTTGGCCATAACTGCTGTATTTACGACGGTCACGGAGTGTCAGTTAAGTTTGTTTCGATCTTTTTCATATCGAAATTTATGATATCTGTTGATTTTGATTTGATTTTTCAATTCAAGATATTCATTATACAGTTCAAACAAACCGTGTTAGACCAAATAAATCGTGTAATTATTTTTTATTTTTTCATTTTTTCAAACCGTGTAAAACGAGATTTGAGTGTATATGGTTATATGTATCGAATATTTTCGTTTGAAATGTTCGAAATAAGTCATTTTAAACGATTTTCATCAATTAATTATGTATTGTATTCATTTGTTTTGTGCTTAATTTAATGTAAATACACACTTATATGTAGATTCATATAGATATGTATTTATACTCAAAACTAGTCTAGAGTATATTGCAAGTTTTGAAGCGAAAATGTAGTTTTAATATAAATGTAAATTCTGTGCTTGACATTTCGCATTAAGTCACTAACATCTATGTAACTAAATCAGTTCAGAAACACTGACATCAAGAAACATGAATGATTTTCATTTAAGCCTATAAGACTCGTTGAAAAGATACAACTAATAATAATGTGTAAAGTATATTTTGAACATGTGTTCTATAGATATATTTGCAATTTTTTTAAACAAAATTAAACTCTTAAAAAGTTTCAATAAAATATAATTTATACTCAAAAGTGATAAACAATAATATAAAGATAATTCAATTATTAATAAAATAAAGATAATTCACAAATAGAAAGTTATGACTATACTCAATGATTTAACATTTAATTTTTTTCTTCAAAAGTGTAGTTGGTCACGATTCACTCTGAAAAACTAAAATATGTATAAATACAGAACAAAAACTACACGCATTGATCAAAAACAAAAACGTAAATATGCCATTCCACAACGAACAGAGAAAAACACGCACCCCGAACATGCAACAGCATCCACCCGACACACGAACAACCATCTCATTTACCAACAAAACGACATAAATTCGCCCAAAAACACATTAAGCATGTACGTCACTCGCACGATAAAAATTCGATCCTCCAGACGCTTTCTTCGATCTAGAATATAAAAAAAGCGAAAGTCCGCGTCACGTCTACGGAAACATTTCGTCAGTCGCAGGCACACCCCGAATTTTCATCCCGAATTTTCATGAACGAAAACAATATGGCCGTTTCTTTTTGGCCAATGGAATCGAGCATAAGATAGAGTGAGACGAACGAGGCTGCGTACATTTATTTCGAAAGCTCCACGTGCTACGACGTAGATCGATATGGAACCGTGGACCCTGGCTCGTAGTAACGTGCGTTCAGCTCTAATTTGTTTTATATACGAGCTGTTCGGAGGTGAACGTGATTAACTCCGATTTTTGAAAAAAAAATAGATTCGAATGGTATTTTTTTGAAAAAAAAAAGATGAGATTCGGATGTCGAATTTTGATATAGTCTTTACTTTTTGTGTTTGAAATATGTTTTTTGAATAATAAACATAAATGACGACTGAAATGCTGAGGGTACAAGTGATTTCGAGAAAAGCTCGCTCGAAATTGAGCATGTATTAGGAGGAGGTCGAGTGATTTGATGATGTATTTCGGTTCACGTTTCAAGTTCGTTTATATCCTTTTGCCATCAAATGTATGAGAGTACATAGAAGCGATTCCTTTATCAATTTCGGCAAAAATGTAATTTGTACCTCATGGCTTGACAATCGTATTTTCAAAAAAATACAGTCAAAGTAAACTCAATTTAATTTCAAGTGCATAGACACTATTATTACAAAAGTAAATTAAAGGCAAAAAGGAAAAGGAGGGATCAAGTCTCTCCACACTTCCCTTAACGACTAGAATCAAGGAAATTTTTAAAAATACATTGAATGCGTTTGATCGCTTATTTTACAGAATTAGTCACGTTTAACTCAAAACGGCTCATATATTTTCATTAATGATAATGATTCGATGTTGTTTTCAGTTTCTTGAAAATATTTTGTAACCATGTGTATTAAAATCAATCTTTGAATTTTTCATAGAAACAGTATACATACAATAGTTGATATGAAAAATTGAAAATATATTCAAAAATTAAAGTATACTTATCATTAATCAACTTCTTTACTAGGGTGACAATTGAACTACAATTAAATTTTTGATTAATAATGAAAAAAACCTATAATAATGTAATTTTTATTTATTGAATTTTTGTATAATACTTTATTATTACATAGTTGAGTTAAATTTTGCAGCTATAGTAACGATCCTTCGTAAAAAAAAGAGCAGATTTAATTGCGATACGCATTTGTTATGTGTTGGAAACACGAAATCATTTCATTTCTTTTTATATTCCGCCTTCATCGTGGATTAAAACGAAAACTGTTCTTATGTTAGTACATAGCATGTTCTTTTGATTTAATAGGTCATGGTCGAACAAGAGGGCGTCTAGAAACTCACCTCATTTTTCAAACGAATAGACGTTACTGGTGTGAATACAGCTTGAAATTGAGATTTTTTCATATCGAAAATTCTTCTAGACTCTTAAAATATGTATTCAAACATTTATCTTGAAAAAATTTTCGGAACATTAAGTTATTATTATTGTTTCAATTCAGAAAATCTTCACTAAAATACGCTCCAATACAAATATTTTGAACTGAAAATGATACAAAATATACATCTGAATCGAATAAACAAAATACATACGTATATTGTGTGAATCCCTTTGAAGAATAGCACGCTTTGAATTCGGATGGATTTCCTTCGAACGAACTAGAAGAAGATCTTGGCACAACAATGGCGCCGAAAGCCCTCGAAGGTTCTATTGAAATTTTGAATTTGTTCCTCTTTGTGTGAGTGTTAAATTGTCGTGCGGTTGATAACACCCTTGCAAATGGAACCTTTTGTTTATGTAACAATCAAGCAGTTGCTTTGTTGTGTTTTCCGATGTGGATACATTTTGCCCAGTGTGCTGCATTAGCGTTTGTTTCGGTTGAATTATTTAAATTTTTCACATTTTTGGTTTATTTTTTTGAGTGCAATCGAATAATTCTATCGAAATTAATTAGATAAAAATCATTTATTAATATTTTTTTTAATTTTTTTGAAAATTTTAAATCAAATCACTAAAGGACAATGAGCAGTTTTCTATGGTGAGTTAACCCCCTTCTTGAACATATGTGAATTTGATAAAAATTTACTGGTTTTGATTCTAAAAGATCGATATGATCACATTCAACTTTAAAATCAATGTAATTAATAAAAAAAAATAGTTCGTATCCATATATTTTGTTCGATCGTAATGAAAATCGAATGATTTAAAATCAATTTTCCATGAAAATTTCATATCAACGATAAATGTCCCAATAGTAAAGAATAATGAAATTACTAAATTCTATCGATTGAGATATATTTAAAATCTTTTAAGTGGAAAAGTATATTATTATACATCTTCCTTTTTTTATGTAAGTACGTATACATTTGTCAATAAACAGCAATAAGGTTTCGATTCGATATTTTGAAGGCCGATGATCTGAAAAGGGTACTGCTTTAATCAAAATGTCAGAACACTTTATCAGCATTATAGCAAATAAGTCTGAAATGGCAGCTTAAAGGTCACAAAATAGACATTGTCCATCAAATGCGAAATAAAAATGCAAAATATACCCACAAAAGCACGCGTACAAATGTTATGAATCAATACGAACGATGGTCTGAAGTTTTGTAAGCGAATTGATTTTTAACTAAATGGCTTCTCGGTTCGAAGAAATTATGAAATTTTGTAATTTTTTTTCAACGAAATGCATCAAAGTTCGACACTTTAATTTAAAATTTGGCCGCTGTAAGCATTGGCTTCAGGCCAGTCGTCTGAAAAATCATAAAACACAGAAAACTCATAAATGTACACAAACAAAAAACTTGATTTTTCGAAAACGTTTATTAACAGTGATTTACATATAAAAAACATTCAAAGGCGCGAATTGAAACATTGATTTTATATTAGCACGTGTAGTGTTGTGAAAAATTCTGAAAAATTTTCGAAATTTTGATAAAAATGTAACATTTGAGAAGTTCAAAGCTAAACGTTACAAAATCGAAAAGTCAAAAATAATAACCTGACTTATTTGATGCGTTTTCCTAAATTCCCTTAAATCGTCAATTTTTCAATAATTAGAATTCATCACGTTCAGATCCGAATGACTCATTTATCAAAAATGTATAAAATTTTTCACAATACTGTATATATTGTATGACGACTGAAAAGACCAATGAGTACAAGTGACATATTTGCCGAAACTAAATTATGTACAGAAATTGCTTCAACTATACACGCTCATATATTTGGTGGCAAAATGATACAAAAGAACTCGAAACGTGTACCTCGATATACCATCAAATCACTCAACCTCCTCCTAATACATATAGCTACACGCTCGACTTTGAGCGCGCATTTCTCGAAATTACCACAAAGTCACTTGCACCCCTTGGCCTTTTTAGTCATACGTGCAATCGAAACGAGTAAGGATCAACAGTTTTTCATTTCGTCGTCAGTGTCGACTAGTTCGCAACTGTGATACTTGGAAGAAGTCTCGAGCCAGCTGTCGACGCCAACACTGGCTGCGTCTTCGTTCGAAGCTTGCTCCGTCAGCGGCTCTATTTCTGGAGCCTCAGCTGTTTTGTCATTGTAAAACTTTTCTTTGCTGATCGATTTCGAGACGTAAGGAGAATCCAGAGGTGGTGGACAATATCCTGAAACGAAAATAAATTTTAAAACCATGTTATACGAACAGAAGTGCTGAATATATGGTCCTTGGTCTAATAGTTATAATTTTTAAAACCATGTTATACGAACAGAAGTGCTGAATATATGGTCCTTGGTCCAATAGTCATAATCTAAATGACGACTGAATTTCACAAAGGGCACAAATGAACATTTTTATCGATATTTAATTAACGAAAATGGTTCTATATATGACACTGAACCATTTTCTGCACTTTTCTGAAAAGATCACTTGTGCTCTTTGTGAAATTTAGTCGTCAAATATCATATGAAAAGATTTTCGATATGGAAAAACGTCTGCTATGGCACCAGTCCCAATTAACATTTTCATTTTCTTATACTAATCATACAATAAATACAAATTTTTTAACTTAGAAAATGTCAATATAGACGGTAATATCTTTAAACGACACTAAAATCATATCCATTTGAATCAGGTACCATTCTGCCCATTTCATTTGATTTAGGCTAAGTTTAAACAAGACTATTCAGTTGTTCGTCAAAAAAAAAACAATGATAAACAAAAATGAAAATATTTGAATTAATAATTTCCTTCAAATTGAAAAATATTTCCCCCTGTAACGCGGAACCTACATTGAACTTACTGTATACGATATTTTATACTAGTATAACAAATTTCTATTGAACAAAAAAAAATTCTCTCAAAATCGTATACTTCTCATATCGATAGTCAAATCATAATTCACAATTGATTCATCAAACTCGCATGATTGATCACCCATAAAACATAAAATTTCATTGTGCCAACACAAAGCCACTAGAAAGACTCCTTTCTAAGAACGAACCGAGGCCCATTCAACTCTTGACGACTTCGAAAGCCCGAAGCTTGTCGCTGAATAATTCATCAGGTGTGAATCAGGCTCGGATACGCTAGACCAAACCCTAATTAATTGTATTTCGACCATTACCGGCTCAGAATAGGGGCTATATACAGGGTGGGCGTCCCTAGCACTGATTGCTGGGGGAGATTTGTTCCGTCATTAGGGGCTCAACAAGTCCGAAGCAGTCTGAGGCCGATTTGCATTCAAACAACTCCAAAAAGGCGAAACTGGGGGCAACAAGTACTCGAGATGGAGTGGTCGTTAAAAAAAGGCATCGTGGAAAAAATGAATAATTAGGGGAGAGTTGAGGCAGACTTGTTTTTTGTAGGAAAGTCGCGGTTGACGAAAAATAGCGTCGGAAGATTTGGGGTTTAATCGAATTTGTTTTGGGGGATGAATTTGATTTGAGGGATTCAAATGGGGGGTTGAAATCTCCCCACCTTTTCCTAATGACATCACTTTTGATAGTTCGTAGTTGGATGAATTCGAAGATTGAGCAGTTGATCGAATTCGATTGACTCATAAAGGTGGTCATTTGCTTCGAATAAACTTGATAAGTTGAATACATATAGTTTTAATGCGTTTAAATATCAATACCACTGTTTGATGACTAAATGAAATTTTCAGACTAATCAAATAAAAATGTTCTACAAATATGAATCATAAAAAAAGAACGATAGATTTTATGAGTGAGCCTCAAATTTAGTTTGTTACTAAACTTTGTACTATGATTTCAACGACAAGGTTTGATCTTTTGTAGTGAAATAATTTTGTGATATCGGTAAAATGTGGAGGTCATAGTGCCACACCTATATGCTCTTATTGAACTTCCGATATCAATTTGTATGCATATTTATATTTCATTCATATATGGCTTTCGCAATATACAACTATTACGAATATGGATGGAAAAGCTTTCAGAGTGCTATGAATTGCGCAACGAAACGTTTAAAGACCTCAAACACATTATTTAAATTTTATATATCTCTAAATATCAATATATGAGTCGATTGAATAAACATTTTTACTTTCGCATTCAAGACTCAAGATCTACGAATTCGATAAAAAAATATCTCGAATCACAAAAATTTATATGGGCAATTTATGGGCACAAAATGGAAAACATTTTCTCCACTTTCTTCGAGAAAACCTTGGAGTATCGTGAAGACATTTCTATGGGTTTGAACTGCTCATTATTTATCTGCGTGTTTGCTCTTCATGCCTTTCTTTATAAGGAAAATAAGCTTGCACCTCTCGCTTATATGACGCCATAAATCTTTATTACGAAAAGTATAAATGAACATTTTTCCCGCCGCTCTTTACTTGTTTGAACTTATTTGTTTGTGGGTTAAGAACAATAAATTCCGCTATATGAAACAAAAACGTTGACAGTTTTGTAACCCAGTTGTTTTTTTATGCGTGTATTATAAAGCTTTATTTTGAAATTTCGTATAATTTCATTGAACATTCAATTCGATATTTTTATTATTTATATAATAAATAATAACCACAAAAGGGATTTAATGTACATCGAAGCATTATCATATCAGGAAAAACTATGAATGTAGGCATATATTTTTATCTATTCGTTAATCCATAGCTGAAAGTGATATGGATGTCATGTTATTACATTGTTTCATCACCGGACTATTTCGGTTCAGGTTTTAATTAAACGGAACCACTTCAAAGCTAATCAAGCGAATGGTGTTTCCATTCGTATCCTATCTATATTGAAAAAAGTGCTATTTTTTCATTTGATTTGATCGCCTTCGGTTATTTTCGTTCTTATACATCACGCGAAACAAAGTGCGATTTATCATTCGGCGACGGTGCTGAATAATATGGATTAACTACATATATGAAGAAAATTGAAAATTCGCGTGTTGCATTCTCAACAACTTAAATGTTTGTGTCGAAAATAAAAAAATCAAGTAGTTTTTTCATTCGAGAGTGATTTTCTATCGTTAGAAATTTTTTGATTTCATAAATATTATGCCATTTCTGAAAGCGTTCAAATTAAGATAGATAGATTTCGAAATCGATATTAAAAAAATACGGCGAGGTTTCCTATAAAGTATTTTTTTTAATTCTTGTTAGAAATTTTTAATATGATATTGCTTAGTGAAATGTGTTGATATTCCCAGTCCGCGATTTTTATATATGATGACTGAAAAGGCCAAGGGGTACAAGTGACTTTGCGATGATTTCGAGAAAAGTTGATCATGTACCTACATCACTGTGAAAAGTAAATCTTAAAAATGTTGCATACTGGAATTTCTGTTTGTCTGAAATTGAATTTAGTTGCTAGTTATACGAAATTCGATCCCCACTCTCGCTCTAATTGTGAGCAACCCTATCCGAGCTGAATTCATATAATACTGAAAATGCCCATGGGTAATTTGAATTTTGAACTATCTGAAAAAGAAACCAAATTCGGGCTAGTATTAAGATTTTCTTTTTACAGTGATGTATTAAGAAGAGGTCGACTGATTTGATGATATATCTTGGCACACGTTCCAAGTTTGTTTATATAATTTCACAAAAATATCACTTGTACCCCTTGGCCTTTTCAGTCATAATATATAATATAAAAATCATCAATCAGAGCTGATTTGCTTATTCAATCAGATTGACGAAAATAAACTCGACAACTAAAGCCGACCGCTTCATTGAAGGCACACCTTTGGTACAAGGCGCCATTAACCGTATTGCAATTTGCCTCGCCTGCCACTTCCAATTCTTGACCCGAGACCTAATTTCCATGTTTCGTGTCCGAAGGCAGTTTCATTGCATCCGCAATCGCTGTCCGCCTTCAGAAATAGAGCTGGTCTTCCATTGTGGAGTGGAAGTGGAAGACTTCGTTCCGATAAGGGCGTCTGACCGGGTGTTTATCTGCCGATCGAAACGGGGATGCATTCGACCCACATTCGTCTTATCGAGATCGTAAGTGGCCTTCGTTATAGGGGTAGGTGGGGAGACTTGATACACCGCTTTTGTTTTTCGATTCTAACTGAGGGTTGCCGTTCGTATATCGATTTCGAGCCCTGTGTCCCAGTCAGAAAATCATTTGTCCTGATCGAGTCAGTTTGAATCATTTTAGTTATCAGAAACAGAATTGATGAAGAGAATATTGAGTGTGCTGAAGAGATTTTTTTTAATTTTTATAAAAAAGTTGTAATTGAACATTTCGATTCAAGAATTTGAAATAAAATATTCATGAGTGGGGGTGTTTCAGTCGATTGATCGATGATTATAGCAACCCTACTTTAATTTTTTTTTTAAATCGTACAGGTATTTTTCCAAATTTGAATTGTCAAAAAATTATCCAGAATGCCCAAAGACAAGATGGATATTCATTCGTAATATCGTATCATGTATTCGTATTTACGTACTAATTTTAAAATTAAAAAAATGAGACAAATAAATATCGAAATACAACACCTATCTATGCAAATACTTGAATATACTTATACTTATATTGATAAGATTATACTGATGTTTCTCTGTTAGAGTAGAACGAGTTTAATTCGAAGTTGAACCCAGATCAATGTTGAACAAAAGGATTTGCGTTAAACCCTTTACCAAAACTATTCAAATTGAGGTACATTCATAGCATCGCATTAAACAACTTGTTGCCTACGTATTTAAATCTGAATAAAATATGTGTAATTATAATTCATTTAATTATATTGGGTAATAATTGAGAGTCTTCAATAATTAAATGCAATATTTGAACGAAATATTAAAACTACATTCAAAATTCTCTTCACCAGATATGAAAGTACTTAAGGTATTATGTATTGATCTACTCATTTAAAATATTTGAGAATAAGTATAATAAAATTAATTCAATTTCTAATTTAAGGTTAATATATTTTTTCAAAATAATAAAAATAAATTACCTATAAATTGCTTAGCTTTCAGAACTTTCGGTGGACTCCTGTATTCGCCGGCTGCTGAAATGACACCAGTAATACTTGGCAGCCTGATGTCCAAATGTGAACCCTTTTCTGTGACAATTTTGTTGTTCATCGCGTATAACTTAGTCGTTATATCCCTGGCTATCAAAGTTGTGACGACGGTCGCCAAATATGTCTCTTTCACGAACAAATATTCAAGTGAAGAACGTTGCCAATACAGATAACGACACGAACTCGCTGCAACTATGGACACCTGAAAAACGTAAAATTTTAGGAAAAAAATTCTGTGATTTTCATTTTTTAATCGAAAACTGAATAATTTTCGTCAATAAGATCATTCGAGTCATTTAGAGCTACATAAATGTGATTAAATCTACTTCTTAAAAAAATAGATTTAAATGTTAAAGCACGTGGTAGTCATATATTTCTATGTGTGAAATATCTTTCAATTTTGCTTTTTCTCGTCAAAATATGAAATAACTATTATATAATCGAATGAAAAATTAAAAATAAGAACAAAACTCTCAAAGAGATTTTTTTCTTTATATACGTTATATTACTTTCAACACATTAATGGTTCGATCGGAAAAAGCTACAGGTTAACTGAGGTTCGTGCCGACACACATTTAACACATTAACGAAGCGAATTACGTTTTTCTCTCTGAACCATTCAATATCCACACCAGGGATTAGTATTAAATTATTCAGAACATATGTATTTAATATTAAATTTAATAAAATTGAAAAATACCTTAAATTTTTCATCAACAGTCGCTCTGCTCGACTCGAACTCGGGCGAATCTAAAAACTCGCAAGGCAGAATCGGATGCAAAAACTGAAGACCACTCATGACATTCACCTGAAAAATATTTAAAAATTAAAAAAATACCCTTTTACGATAATAGCAATGCATAAACAGCTAATGTTAAGTGTAATATCATCGTCGAGAATCGTTCCAAGTTTGAACGGCGCGAAAATTCCGCGAAATCGCAAAACAGCAGGCCGCACAAAAGCCGGCAATGGCTCGCATCCAAGGTGATTTTAAGGTTTAATTTGAATTTCATTCGAAAAATTGCCAAAAACGCGGTCGCCAAATGTTAGCGAATGGTTCTCGAGGTCGCTTTGGGCTGATGGAACATCGGAAATTCGGTGGAAATCCTGGCAAGGAAATTTCGAGGGAAAAGCTATGACTTTTCTAATTTTCACCTAAATGTGGACATACATATGTAAGATTTACCTTATCGAAAAATAATTAGCCTGGCATGTGGTTATCTTACAATTATGAAAAATGCCGTTGAGACAAAAAGTTTTCAGTTGATATAAACTACTATCAGTGCTGCTAATTGAAAATATATTACGCTATTAGTAATTATGTGATTCATGTGATTCATGTATCGTATATGATTCGAGTATCCCCAATCTTCTATAAACTTTATTGTATTGTTAGATTGCATGGATCGATTTTCATTGAAACGATTTTCCGAAAGAAAATGAGAGGTATAAAGTTAAAGGAATCACCAGTGTCTCTACTCTCCCCTAGTTTACGATAAATAGTATGAAAATTTTCATTTGTTTATCCTGTTGATGTGGTTTTATACGAAATTCAGATGTCGATAGTTTAAAATTGTATAAATTGAGACATTTGTAGAAAGAGAGATTCATTATTTAATTTTTTTCAGTATTGAAAATAATGAGGTTTTCATTTTATTACTCTGCGATTGTTCTAGTTTCTTGAAGCTGTTATGAATCTTAATGTTTCGAATAAGCGCTTCACGAAAAAAAAAAACGAACAGACTTGTAGCAAATTTATATTTCGACATATCGTACTAGTTTTATATTTTTGAATGCAAAGCACTCTGGAAAATTTCCAAATATTTGACTTCAGAGCGGTAAATTTGAGAAAATGTCAAACATTTTGGGGATTTGCTGTTGAACTAAAAATGAATGTTGAACTATTTTATCGATAATGTATGAAATCGTCGATTTGTGAAAATATTTAAAATTATACTATTTCGACAGTGAAATTAGGCAAACGGTAGGTATACGTAAGAATTCCTTTTCCAGTATCATATTATATTTACAATGATATGATTAAGCTTATTAGCTCTAATACAGCTATATTCGAGCTTATATTATAGCCATCAATTACTTAGGTAATGTCTCCATTTCGAAGGAATCGATCGCATATCGCTAATTTCTTTATGTGATGCGCATGCCATTATCGAATTCTCAATTTCGAAGTTAACGAAAATTCAATTAAGGGAAAGATTTGATTGAAAAATATGTAGCATTTTGGAAATTATCATAATAGCACTTAAGGGAGTTCCATTAATCCCAATTTAGAATGTAAGAAATTGATTTCTTATAATGTTGTTTACCTAATTTTGTTTTCGATATGACATAAGTATGTTAACGTCCATTTATGTGCTCGTGTAGTAATACGAAAAATATAATGCATCAATTATTACTTAATAATTAAATTTTAGTAGTTTAAAAATTTATAAGATAACTATTATTATAATACATTATCAATTAGAATAAAAAAGACCGGAAAAATCTGAATTGACTTTTTTTGGTAGAATCGTTTGGTACTTGTTGCTGTGGACATTGCACGAGAAAAGCTAACGATGTAGTGAAAACTTTTACAAGAAATACAAAAGTTATGATGGAGCGATAAAATATATTTTCACCAAAATCTAACTACTATAATTTTAGAAAATGCATATAATAAATATAAAAGTTCAAACTTACTTTTCCCGACAATAATAATCCAAGTCGATCAGTTTTCGTTAAATTTTGCATCGCATAAGCTTCACCAGCATGTAACGACATAATTTGTGCAAACTCTGATGAAACCATTCGTTTGAATTGAATTCTTGATACCTAAACAATCAGTTACTAATTAATACACGATTGTGCATATAATTAATTGATTCATATATTCAGTGGGTGTTTATTTTCTAAACAGATAAAGTATGTAAGGTACAATGGACTGAATGAAAGGTGATAGGATATTATTGCAGTGTCGTTAAAAAAGTCTTACCAAAAGAGGCGATATCTATTATGGCGTTTGCGAATGTATTTTGAGATAAAATATTGTCATTTTCTATGTAAAAAAAATAAGAACTTATTTTATGATTAGTATAAGAAAATGAAAACATGAATTGGGACTGGCGCCACAGTAGATGTATTTCAACATCAAAAATCATTTCAATGATACACAAATTAAGGCATTTGGAGTAGGTACTACAATCCATAACTTTTTTATTTCAATTGTCTTTTATTATAAGTACACAATTTTCAATCTTTCAAACAATTTCACATAAATTGATCGATTTACAAATTTACAAACCACTGAGTATTTTTTGCAAAATAATGAATGACGACTGAAAAGGCCAAGGGGTACAAGTGACACAGGAATCGCTTCTATGCACGCTCATTTGTTTGGTGGCAAAAGGATATAAACGAATTCATAACATGTGCCATGATATACATATCATCAAATCACTCGACCTCCTCCTAATACATGTATGTAGGTACATAATCAACTTTGAACGCGCTTTTCTCGAAATCACACGAAGTCACTTGTACCCCCTGGCCTTTTCAGTCGTCAAATAATAAACCTTAAAAGGCTCGAATAAATTGTGATAGACTTCCTCCAGCTCAGGATCGAATTTGACTGGCCTCATCTCGTAAATGATGTAAACCACGTGCGCTATGTTGACCAAGAAGAAGCAGAAGTTCCAAGTGAAAATGTCCGGTGCACATATCACGTGCCACGCCCATATCGAGTAGAGTAAATATGCTAAAAAATAATTTTTAGTATATCGTGAGTAACACGGTAGAAGCCATTAATCGCAATAACAGACTGCCATAACGATTTTGCTATATAGCGTATTATTGCATTTGGAGCCCTGGAGTCATAGCAGCGGTATTGCGAAAAATGACTTTTTCCTAGTTACCCACGATACACAATATTGCATATAAAAATATATTCGAATATGTGATATACCTATTATCAACGAGCTGTGCATGAACAGTTGACCCTTTTTGGTGCACGGAGCCGAGTACGAAGCCAAGAAAAATATGTAGGCTATCTGTGTTGTGAAAAGGGAAAATTGTTTTAGAATGTCTCGAAAACGTGTTAATTTTCGTATGATAGAGTTTAGAGTT
The DNA here is from genome assembly GCA_024721215.1 of Cheumatopsyche charites. Classification (NCBI taxonomy): domain Eukaryota; kingdom Metazoa; phylum Arthropoda; class Insecta; order Trichoptera; family Hydropsychidae; genus Cheumatopsyche; species Cheumatopsyche charites. The sequence continues at coordinate 4,776,893 of CM045587.1, forward strand.
GGTTAACCTGGAATATTATGTTTTGCGATGATTTCCATGATCCGCACCATGGCCAATACCAAGGACCTAAAATATCAAATCGATTTCAATTTATGTTAATCGTATAATATTTTACATATCCATACATATGAATAAATTCACAATTTTCCTCTTAAATTTTATTTTTTTAATAAAATTTTGGACCCATTTTAAATTTATTACTTTACATTTTATATAAAAATTACTCAAAGAATTCAACGTAAACAATACGTAACGTTTTATGAAAAATGTCGCTTTCGAAATTTCAACTTTCCAATTTCAAATGGCAAAATTTACAACTGAAGTCATTTCGGGAACCGTTAAGAATTCACACCGTAAACTTCTTATAGGTGAAATTTCAAATTTGAACCACGTATTCCGCGCCAGTTTCAAATATTCAAATACCCAAGAGCCGAACAACTTTACGACCTTTGGCCGTCTAGCTGAAACCGCCACTTTTTAAATATTCAAAAATTGAGCTTTGCACCCGTTCAGTTTACTGTATGCATGCTAGCGATCTGCTTTGCCGCCATTTTGTGTACTCAAAATTACACATGTTTCGCGATTCGTATAGTAGATTAGTTTCATAAAACTGTATGGGTAATTTAAATTCATTTAAAATATTAAAGAAGCAATTGGAAGATGATTAGAAAATTCATGTATTTTTTTATTTAATATTTAAATTAATTTAATAAAAGTTCATTTTAAAGTATTTTTATTGTTTAGTGATTTACTTAATCGAGTTTCATTTTACAGTGTGACCATTTCCATCCTATCTCACTAATAGAAATTTTATGTCTTTGAGTTTTATGGTAGCAGTTATTTTCCCTTTGTAATTAGCATCTTTTCCCTGTCTCCATTAGCATATTAACTCTGTAACTAACTATGCATTTTTCATTTCCACAAAGTTCTATTAATCATTTTATTATCATTATTTTCTTTATATGAAAAAAAAATTTCAACTGAAAATAGTAAATAATATAATTTTTCAATTTCAAATATAATAATATATACATTGAAAACTTGGAAGAAAATGGATTTTTAAAAGATGGTATAAATACGTGATCGACACGTGGTCACGTACACTACATACGCTAAAATGAAGCACGTGCAACTTTTATTTCGTTACACTAAAACGTTTATTTTTATTTTTAAATCGTTTTGTATAGTATAAAATATTATTTTTCCATACCCATGCATTGACTTTTAATCAAAATCAGGAAGGAAAAAAATACAATTGGGTACAATAGTTTTAATAAAATTTAAATTGTATAATTTAACAAATTCAAACGTTCGGATGTAATTTTTAGATCAATTTTGATATAATTGAATAGAAGAGTATTTGCTTTTCATATTGAAAGCACACAGATTGATCGGCGACATTTTAAGCCGACGCCCATAATCCACGTGGGCGTGAAAAGATTCAACAGTTGGTATAGGAAAAATTATAGTATAGGTTTCACAAAACATCGATTAATTCAAATCGATATTCATTTAACGTACCTGAACTAAATTTAATTTTAAATAATTAAAAAATCATAAGCCCAGTTCTAATTTCCCGAAAAAATTCCCATAAGTGTAATTTTTAAGCGTTTTTTAAATCACGAATTTCCCGGTAAATGTATTATATAAAAATGAATAAAAAAAAATTTTTTTTTTTAATTTTATAAAAAAAATTTTTTATTGAATTTTATTTTTTTTTACATATTTCAATTTTTAAAATAAATTCACGTACATAGGTATTTTTTGATTAAAAAAAATTGAATGTGACTTGACTAGAAGTTGTAGGAATCAATAGGATGTCGAGACAAATTCGACACGAATTTCAAAAGATGTAAAAAAAACGAGCGAAATTCTTAATAAATGAATCGTATGCATTATTAAATAAAAATCAATCGATCGAATTAAAAAAATAGAAAGACGAAATTGCATTATTGATTCACCGGTAATTACAGGTGAATTGCAATCCTTAATGGGCGTGGACTGCACTATCGATTTTCCGATTTCCCGGGCAAAGACCAATTTACCGGTAAATACCGGTATTTACCGGTAAATTTCAATTCTCATTGTGAATGTTTTTCAAAGAAAACGAGATTATTGATCGCACTCACCTGTTAGAGTTTCGTTCCCAGCTGCTGCGTCATCTAATATGGGATTGTCGGTCGACCATGAAAAATTATACAACGGAAGATCTGTAAACGGCGATTTCTTCGAATCGGACAACATTTCAGCTGCAACCACACAAGGAAACATCGTCGAAGATGTCCTCGATTAACTACTAATTACGATTTAATCATCGCGAATTTGAAATGGACTATTTTCACGTGGCAACTGAGCGATGGCGCGTGCGTCCTCTGCGAAGCCTTCTCGCATATTGGCCTCGTATAATTGATCTGTTTATGATTAAAGATTGATTAATTAATGGATATGGTCTAATATTGATTTTCGATTTTTTTAAAGTCGTCTGAAAAAATCGGTGGTGTTGTTTGTTTCGATTTTTATCCCGGTTCGGAAAAATCAATACTGCGGTTTCGATTTGATTGTATAGAGACATCTGTTTGGTTTTAGAATAAGTTATAGGAAATGTGAGGAAAATTCGGAAAATTGTTGATGAGGTTTTTTATTTCATGTATTGATAGGTGTCGTTATTTTCAGTGTTTTTTGAAGATTGAAATGACATTTTTTATTTCACATATTATATTTTTTTATAAAAACTCAGACTTATGTTATTCAGCATTCTAAAAAGTTAATATACATATATTACATTTGTTATTTGATTGATACATTTTTTGTCTATAATAAACATTACTAAACGTTATGAACTTTAGGATCCATATTTTTATTCATAAGAAACCCTAATGTTACTTAACTAGAGCTTTTTTTTAAGTATGACACTGTAACCATAATAGATGTCAAACTTTAAGTAAGTGAAAAAACCGGCTATTAAATAAAGTTTCTAACGTATCTTCGACTTTTACAATAATTTAACGAAAATGTTATAAGGACATTTTATCTGTATATGAATTGGAAACGGAAGGACTAATTTATCTCTCGAGACACTGAAATGTCGTCCCTGATAATTGAATAATTCTAATTGTATTATATTACAAGTAATCGAGTTTCGAATCAAATTTTAGTCCATCGCTCGCTTCATTATTCGGTTTCGTTTTCACTGTCTAAGTTATTATATGTAGACGTCACTCAACTGCTATTAATTCACTATTGTGTTGATATTACGTTGTAACTTGAATTTAGTATCGAATCCAGGAATTATTTGCCATTTCATGTGAATATGAAAATTGCTCCATCAAATATGTTCCCTAATGAGTATAATACTATGTTATATGGCTTCAAACGAACAAGGCTCACTAAAATCAGTTTAATGGGAGTTTTTAACATGTTGGTTAAGGTACGTACAATTATATATTTTTTCGCAGATTATTTTAATTGCTTAAACGTTTGAAAAATTAAGACTTTGTAAGATTGGATTAATAATACTTATCTGTACCTATCAGTGTTATTTTTTTACATGTAATTCTTCTCTAGATAATGATTACATTCATCGGTGGTTGTATATTTTTATCGATATTTGATTAATATATAATAAAAAGCAAATAAATCAATAATACCTGGCGTTTCAATCATTAAATAAACTATTATTCAGCAAATAATAATTGATGAATGAAAAGGTCAAAGGGTACAAGTGACATATTTTCCAAAATTAAGTTATGTACAGAAATCACTTCTATGTACGCTCATATATTTGTTGGCAAAAGGATATAAGCGTATTTAAATCGTGTTCCGAGATATATCATCAAATAATTCGACCTCCTCCTAACACATGTAGATACATGTTCAACTTTGAACGTGCTTTTCTCGAAATCACCGCAATGTCACTTGTACCCCTTGGCCTTTTCAGACGTCAATTAGAATCAATTTATTTTCACATTTCTATACTGGAAATATGATTAGAATATAGAGGACTTCCCCGGAATATGGAACATACTCTTAATATGGAACACCTCGATATTTATTACTTACAGTTTCGACAATCTGATAATCTTACATAAAATAATAGTGTCTATATAGTTAATTGACTGATTTTATGCAAAATTATCAGATTTTCGAAACTGTAAGTAATAAATATCGAGGTGTTCCATATTAAGAGCATGTTCCTTAATTCGGGCAAGCTCTCTACCATATTTGTGACCAAAAACGAAAATAAAACAAAAAAAAAATACCAAAAAATACAATATATTTTTCGATTTTCATACATGCGATTATGATCATGCAAAATTAACATCGGCACATCAAAAGCGCATCAATCGCATCTCATTGAAAACGACGAGCACTCGAGTGCCGAATATGAAAACAGGAACTATGTGGATGATGAGCGAAGGCATTCGAAGAAGGACAATCCTCGGACTTATGCGACGACAGACTTGGGCAGATGGTCTCCGGTGGCTCTGAAGCCAAGATGGTCAGCGACGTACTTGGTCCTGAAGACTTGGCCGTTGGGTGCGATGTGTTCCCATTCTCCTTCCTTGACGAGGGCGTAGTCCTTTCCGTCAGGGTTCAGCTTCAGCACTCCTTGTTCGCTGAACTTGGTTCCATCGGCTGACACGTATCTGAGGGCGAATTGTCCAGATTCGTCGTGTTTTTCTGTCCTCTCGAGGACCGGGATGTATTTGAAGACTGGCGCTTCTGGAGCGGCCATGGCGGCTACGGCCATCATGCAAAGGGCTACTACCTGAAATTATAAACATAATTCGTTAATTAGTGACTTTAAATAATTTCGAGAGACACAATTCAGATTTAAATGAATTTTAATAGAAAAAAAAGTCATAAAGATCATTGAAATGTTGCGAGAATTGACTTCATCCCGAATCACAAGTTGTTAATTTAAATTGGACTCCAACATTAGCAAAATCTAAGGGTCTCTGATAACTGTAGGTTTCTATCATTCAATATTTTAATTTATCTATTAAGTCATGATATGTATAAAAATGCTCAAATCAACAACTGCATATTAAAAAAGTAAACTATAGACCAATAGAATCTCAGTAGTCGAAAAAAATTCATAATTAAATTTGACAATAAATCCGTTCGATTTAATCGGTTTCATAAAAATTAGATTAGTAACATTTATCAATTTCACTTACAAAGAGCTACGAATTGAAAGTTTTTTTTCACTTAAATTATGTTTATACTACAAACAAATGTAAATTATTATTAACTAATTATTTAAATAGTTACTAGTACGTATATTTTTACACACAAATATAAATTTACACAAAAACTAAGAAAACTAACAAAAAACGGTGGTGGATAAATTACAAGTAGAATAAACATTATAAATAGTAAAAAAATATGCTATTGATTGAAGTATCAAGAAAGAAGGATATCTCAGATATCGAATTATGCATAAAAAATGAAAAACAAAAGCAATAAAATATCAAGCAAATATTTGAACGGTTAAAACAAAAAAATATTAGGACACTATTGAAAATTATACAGAAGTGAAACTTCTAACAAACAAAACAATCAAGTCATAAATAAACAAATTAATAAATGAAAAATTAACTTACGAATTTCATTTTTGGTTGATTTGTTGTGTTCAGCGAATCTGAAGAAACTGATGACTTTCTATGCATTTGTATCCACTTTTATACATGAAAATGTTCTTAGAGAAAATGTCAATTTGTCGTCATACGAGTTATTGCAAATTTGGAAATCGTCAATGAAGAATCGTTAAATTAAAATTAATATGCAATTAAAATCGCGTTGCTACGCTTATATCATATTATTGTTATATAAATTTACATTGAAATACAAAATGTGAATAAAGTGTATTTTCGAATTTTCAAATGATTTTGTTTCGCTATATGAGATTATATTAATACTTACATTGTATTATCTATTACATTTAAAATATTTGAACGAAAAAAATACATAATAATATTACATGCATAAACGGACATATAATTTGTTTTAATATGATTCGCCCTTTTAATAATAATTATAGAATTAAACATTTTTCATAAATAGACTATTGTTTGAAGTGAATAAAAAAATAAATAGGTTAAAATATAGATGAATCGAGAGAAAAAAACGTTTTCATCAAATATTTTATGCAAAACCAAAATTTAATTTTCATAATTTTCTACAATTTTCTGTCGATTTTGCCATAAAGGCATTACTTAGAAAAATATAATCTCTCTTACTTTTTTTATTATTTACCATTATTATTTTTTAATGAAGTACGAAATAATTCGATATAAAGTAGAGAAAGGTCAGAAAGCATGAATGAAAAGTCAAATATTATGAAAGCGGAATAACTTCCTAATTTAAATTGAGAAACTTTTTGTCGAGTGATTAAAACTGAACGATTTTACTGTTGCTATTTCATACGTCTTAATTTTTCATTTTTCCAATGCACAAGAGGTATTTATTGTTAAAATATTCAACAAATTCGTATTTTATGGAATCTCAAGTATTATTAAGCGCGATTTTCGACCAGAGTTTTTGATTTCTGATCGTCATATGAAAAATTGCGAGTTCATTTTATTTTACCTTTAATACAAAAATTGCTTTTTTTCTCACCCTTTTAAACTAATTACAAAATTTTAACAATATTATAAATACACAATTAAAAAAAAACGTTTAGGAATTGCTTTTGTTTCATTATTTTTGAAGTAGTGCATGCATGCATATACTCGTAGTTATGCATGTTAAATGAAAAACTATTATGAAAAATGATATTTTTTCGAGGTATTTATCTATCTAAGTATCTTATTTTTATAAGGCAATCGTCTTTATAATTAGAAGTCTAGAAATAAAACTGAAAATCTTTCGCAATTCTGCGTATTACATAAAATATCGACAATATAAACTCTAATCCTTTATTAATCGAATATTATTGTTAAAACTTAATTTTAATAATACTTGTTATTTTACTTATATTCAGTTTTCTTGATTTCATGTTATGATATTTGTAATTTTAAGTACATAAAAAAGATTTTTCGAGTATAATATTTCAGAAATCGAATTATGAATTCAAAATATTTAATTTATTATCACATTCACGTGTTACAATTTGCGGTATTTATGGATATATATTGAACTTAATATAATGTAATGACGGAATACTTCAATAAAATTTAGTACATAATAGGAATTTTATGTATTTCCATATCATTCCGCTAATTATCAAACATCAATCACCATATTATAACAAATCCTATAAATATCTATCGAAAAATAAATAACATTATTCAAGTTTCTTCTTTCTGACAGCACAGTCGCAGAAACCAACCAACATCAACATGAAATTCGTAAGTCAAACATTTCAATTATAATTTAATAAGTAATTTATATAATTTCATATGTGTGCCTTTTACTATGTGAATAGTTTAAGTCCGAAAATCGAATAAGAAATTAATTTATCATTTTTTTCCGTTAACTTAAGTCTGTACTTCAAATTTTTATGACGAACGAATAAGCAAATCTAATTAGTTTATTTTTTAATTATCGCGGGTCGATGTTTCATTATCTTTTAGTTGCGATAACAAAATAATGTTTTATATGAAAATTTTAAATGAATAAGTGCAATTATAATATTATCGATATACGTAGAACGAATAATGTAAAAAACTTCAATTAAAACTTCGATATTAGTGCATATAAAAAAATATTCAACTTGCTGCTATAATTAAAAATCTATCGATAATTACGTTCACAGCTATTTCATATTTATACATAATACTACATTTCTATAAATTTTCATTGAAATCGATGAAGACCTCTTTTTTACATTAATTAACAGATATTAACAACGATTCGATTTGAAGCCCATCCTCATCAGATATCGATTCATACATTTCAATTTTCGTTACCATAATAAAATAGATATGATGACTAAAAATAACAAAGGTATAAGTGACATTTTTACCGAAATTGAGTTATGTACAGGAATAGCTTATATATATTTAGTGGCAAAAGGATATAAACAAATTTCGAACGTGTGCCTCAATACATCATCAAATCACTCGACCTCCTCTTAATACATGTAGGCACATGATCAACTATGAGCGCGCTTTTTTCGAAATCACCGCGAGTCACTTGTACCCCTTGGCCATTTCAGTCGTCATATTATACATCATCAAAATTAAAATATATTTTTTTTCAATTTCAGGCCGTAGTCATTTGCATGATGGCCGTAGCAGCCATGGCCTCAGCAGACACCAAGTTCATCCCCCTCTTGGAGAGGACCGAAAAGCACGACGAAGTAGGCCAATTCGCCCTCAGGTTCGCATCAGCTGATGGAATCCTCGTCTCCGAACAGGGTGTGCTGAAGCCCACCGCCGACGGCAAGGACCGCGTGCTCGTCAAGGAAGGAACCTTCGAATTCACCGGAACTGATGGAAAAATCTACCGCACCAAATACGTAGCTGACCATCTTGGATTCAGAGCCGAAGGAGACCATCTGCCCAAATCTGTCGTCGCATAAGAAAAAATATTAATTTTGTCTGTTTTTATATCTGGATGAATTTTCTGATCTAATAAAGGCATTATTACTATATTTTTGATTTTTATTCTTTTAAGCGAAAATGTAACGTATTTTTGTTCAATAGAAAGTAAATTTTTCTCATACAAAATATTAAATTAATTGTGGAAACATGTAATTTTTCAAATGTTTATACCGTGAAATATTACAAATGAAAAACATATCGTGAAGGAACAGAAAGTTTCTGAAAAATATAAAGATGTCATGTCTCATATATTTTCAATAAAATTGAGTTCAAATTTACCATGATTGACAAATATAATATAATAAAGTCGAATCATAATATAATATCTGACTACTAAATCAACCCCATGCATTTCTAGAAGCATTTTATTTTAGCAATGTCAAATAACCACAATTCATTAGATACAGTTTTCAAAGAAAAGGAGGATGACCAAATTACTATGGAGCCTGGCCCATAAGCGGCCACTAATGATATTGGTATCAAATGAAAGATCTTTTAATTAGCAACAACTTTCACTATGGGCGTATCATCGTGGGGGATGTAGGAAAGGAGATATCAGCCTTTAAAGATAGCGCAATTTGTATGGCGAACGCGCGAAGATTCTCGAGCGTCATCTACCCATATGCGCTATTTTATGTTCATTATCAACATTTTAACTACTTTTTTTCATTTATTTACGCTGCTTTATTTTACGATTATCAATCATAAGGTTTTCCCCGTGCACTTTGTTCACTCTACGATGTTTTTCAGTAGTAAGACGTAATTTCACTAATGTAAATGTATGTATTTTTAACAAAAATGTTTTTTTCTTAGATATTTCATTTCAGAGTATCAGTTTTAATTAAAAGAAACATTATATGTTGCTTAGGAAAACATTTAATTCATTAGTTATTACGTCTTTAATAATAAACAAAGTAATGATTTCTGCATATTGATAATACAATAATATTGGGACAATAACTAATCTTATCTATCTCATTAATATTCAAATCATCTTATGATCTATTGAAATCGAATTCAATGAAACATTTCAGCTTATTTGAAGCGCTGAAATGAAATATCGAAGGAATAAAAACATTTTTTGTTAAAAATACATACATTTACATTAGTGAAATTACGTCTTACTGCTGAAAAACATCGTAGAATGAACAAAGTGCACGGAGAAAACCTTATGATTGATAATCGTAAAATAAAGCAGCGTAAAAAATGAAAAAAAGTAGTTAAAATGTTGATAATGAACATAAAATAGCGCATATGGGTAGATGACGCTCGAGAATCTTCGCGCGTTCGCCATACAAATTCCGCTATCTTTAAAGGCTGATATCTCCTTTCCTACATCCCCCACGATGATACGCCCATAGTGAAAGTTGTTGCTAATTAAAAGATCTTTCATTTGATACCAATATCATTAGTGGCCGCTCATGGGCCAAAATGAACATTGTCCTTTGTGGAAATCTATAAGATTTGATTTTTAAAAGTTGATAAAACCACAGTAAAAACGCCAAACTTTATCAAATCTATTCAAGAATAAGTGAAATTATTTCATCAGGCTCTTAGAAGATTTTGTAAACTAATCTGATCAATGCAATAAAACATATGCTTATCGATTGATTTGATTTTGATTGTTTAGTATCGTAAATGTCATACATTTAAAATAAGCTTCGAAATAACTATCTATACATAATTAACTAATTTTGATATATTGCATAATAATATGTCTACGAATTGGTACCGGAGAGTAAAAAAATATAATAAACACATGACTAACGGCGTGTCCAGACTAGGGCCGGCGGCTTCCAGCGGCAAAATACAAAATATGCCATATATTTTATATCTTCATACATTATCACTTCATTTTCATTTAATTCAAGTAAAATAAGATTTCAATTGGAATAGATTGAGATAAAATATAAAATGAAAGAAGATAAAAAAAATATATGGCATGTTTTGTATTTTGCCGCTGGAAGCCGCCGGCCCTAGTTTGGACACGCCGGCGCCGTAAGGATGTAATCATAATTTGGTTATGATCCAGCTATGCATAAGAAAAAATGTCCCCACTTTAAAATAATCATGTGTACTTTCGACATAGGTACAGTTTTAATAATTAATAGCAATTATGGAATTTAGAATTTAAAACCTCCAATTTACAATTTTGTTAGAAAACTCCATTATTTTTCAAATATAAATTTATAAATATCTTACAATATGTTTTATTTATGATGACAATTGAATTCAATTAAAATTCAAAAGATTACTTAAATCGATTCCAGTTAAATATTTGTAACTAAAAATCTTACGTAGATCAATTTGGCCAAACACCGTACATTTCTTATTTCCATCAACAAATAATTTCCTGCAACCTTAAAATATGCATTATATTTTCAATAAAATTCACCACTGGAGAGCTTCATATGAAATACGTCTGAAAAGATGGATTCCACGAAATTGTTATTGAAAATATCATGATGTCAATGCACATTTTGAATGTTTAATGAATTGAACAGTTCAAAATTAAGCAGGAAATAACCGAGAAAAATAATCAAAAAAGAATATTTGATGCATTCTTGGAAATTCCCTTCATTTTTCTGAAATCATAAACGTACAATTTTTGTTTTTAATAATCTATGGGTGTGAAAAATTCACATTTAAGTTCAAAATTGATCAAAATGGCTTTAGAAATAAATAATTAATTAACCGGGGGACAAGAAAACTTGATATTTATCTGTATTATTCAGAAAACATATTTTACACAGTTAAAGAATGTTTCAAATATACCAATTGGTTTGACTTCTTTTTTATCAAAAAGTAGAGTTAATCACAGTTAACTTTGAAAAGGTCAATTATGTTTTCTTATGATGTGAACATGATTCTCATATTTCCCCCATTGGTACTGACTTCCAATTAATCTGGCTTAATAAACTATTAAGAGGAGTTCATTTTTCAAGTGGGGTAGTAATAGAGGATTTGCAATAACGGAACTTTCCACTCAACAGACTTAAAACATATTTCAATCGATAGATATTATTAGTATATTCATTATTTTTTACTATGAAAACATTCCCAGTAGATTTGAGGTTTTCGTGGAAAATCGATTTTAAAGCAATTCGATTTTCGAAATAATTTTCGTTTACGAACGAACGAAAACAATGGATGTGAACTAATTATTTTCACGAACTGCATTGAATTCGGGATTGAATGTGATCATAGAAATATTTTATTATATTTATACATATGTATATTATAGAAATGATTAATTAATTACTATCAAATTCAAATGGGTCAAAATGAGGATCCTCTCTCGCCATAGAGAGCTGCATAGGTTTTTCTTTTCCCTTTGCACATACATACATAGATGTATTAATCATTACAAACTCTTGATATTCAAAAACCATATTTGGGAAAAAAACTCGTTTTTGTACTCTACATTTTAATATTTTCGCATTAACATTTTCGAATAAAGATTCAATAAAAAGAATGGTAAATATCTTTATATAAAGGAGACTTATCATTCAAGAACAATTCAATTCACCACAAGACAGTCGATTTTTTTTCATTTTTCTGGATTATGAAATTTTCATTATTTAGTTAACAAAAATATTATTTTTATTTCTCAATTTATACATATATTTTATTCATCAATAGTATATTTCATAGTCTTGTAAACTTATTTAATTTAATTGTAAACTAATGTTTTCGCGCCTCGGGGATAATTTTGAATTGAAAAATTCCGAACGTAAAATTGCAATACATTGACTAATCTCGTTTGTGATGAAAATTCCAAATTTTTTAGTTCGCCTCAATAACAATAATAGAACCGGTGTACATTAATAGGTATATGGCTTATTGCGTACATTAGATACATATTTCACAAATTAATTGTAATATTTATGTATATAAACAATAACAATCGATGCATACACCATCATTTGATAATTTGACTCGATATTGTCACGATCAAATTTCACATCACCATGAAATACGTAAGTAATATTGATAATTATTCACAGTTAATAAATTTTCACAACATACATCTGATATAAATGTGTTTATATATGACGATTGAATTTCACAAAGGGCACAATTGACTTTTTTTATCGATATTGAGTTATAAAAAAATGGTTCTATATATGATACAGAACCATTTTTTGTACTTAATTCAATATTGATAAAAAAATGTCACCTGTGAACTTTGTGTAATTCAGTCATCATATAATCTCTGTTGATCTGTTATCTATGTATTTAATTTACATATGACAACTGAGTTTCACAAAGGCCATAAGTTAGCATTTTCATTGATATTGAGTTAAGTGCATAAAATGGTTCTATATATGATACAGAACCATTTTCTGTACTTAACATAATTTCGATAAAAAAGGTCACATATGCTCTTTGTGAAATTCGGTCGTCATATGTAAACCTCATGAAGGTTCACACTTACACTGGCAATGTTACTACCTTTTTTATTAGTTTTTTTTAAATCAGTCCTTCAACTAAGAATTGTCTAAAATCCGTGGAACAGAAACAGATTCATGCACTATCGTACAAATGTCTGTCTATATCCCATGGATGTTTCGATAGATCATAGTTGAACGACTGATAGAAGTTGCAACTCTTTCTTAATTTCCAATAAATTGTACGATTCCAGGCCGTAGTCCTTTGCATGATGGCCGTAGCAGCCATGGCAGCTCCAGAAGCACCAGTCTTCAAATACATTCCCGTCATCGAAAGGACAGAAAAGCACGACGAATCTGGACAATTCGCCCTCAGATACGTATCAGCCGATGGAACCAAGTTCAGCGAACAAGGAGTGCTGAAGCTGAACCCTGATGGAAAGGACTACGCCCTCGTCAAGGAAGGAGAATGGGAACACATCGCACCCAACGGCCAAATCTTCAGGACCAAGTACGTCGCTGACCATCTTGGATTCAGAGCCACCGGAGACCATCTGCCCAAGTCTGTCGTCGCATAAATTTGAGGATGTGTCGATGAGTTGCCTTGTAAATATGTAGTCTGAATTCCGTCCATTGTTATTTCTATGTTGAAGTATGTTTTATATTCTGTAATAAATGTCTGTTGTCTTATTTTGAGTTTATTTCATTTATCGTTATTTTTATTTATAAGCAATATGATTGAGATATTCAGAGTTTATTATTTAGCTCAATGTTTTGACAAAAAAGTGATTTGAATATCGAAGTACTTGGTAAGTCATAATTTTCTATATCCGGAATATCTTTTCTGAATATTAAAGATATATATTAGTAAATGATACAATTCGTTAAGTCATCAGATTATAAGTCATTTATTCGAGAACCAGATTTAATTCAATCAATACTCTTATGTGAATCGACCACATCCGTAGCTTCATATACACAATATACGTGTACATTCTTATACATACAGAAGTATTTTAATACTTTCAAACAAATAAAATAATCCACATAGTAATAAATATTAAAGTGTAGTGAAAAAATATATTATACGAGTATCGATTGTATCATTTTAATTTTTTTATCAACTTGTAAATGTTGCACTATATTCGATTCTATCAGATAATGAAATATGCTAGACAAAATGTTCATTAAAAAAAGAATCAATTATGTTTTTGTTCTGAGTCAAAAAAGTGACAAAAAATTGTCGTATTTTATTGTTAGTTTCAAAGCAATTACATATGATTGTTTCGCTGATTCAACAAAAAACTTTGTCACCTAAGATGCTTCTCAACTAGAGTTTTATAAATTCCACGAATACAAATTAATTTGCATTTCAGACATTGAAAGATAAAAAAATGAATCATTTTCAAAAATTTATTTATAAAAACGAATACAAAACATAAAAACTGGATTTAAAAATTCAATTACACTGGTATATTCACATTATTTTCGAAAATACTTTTCATTGAAACGGAAATTCGATTATTTTGTGTATCCTCTGTATCCACTGATAAGACCTGGTGTGACACCTGCATAACCAGTCGCTCCAATCCCTTTACCATAATATGAACCCAAACCTCCCCTATAATACCCATACCCTAAATTTCCTTGAGTGTTATAAAATGGGCTGTTGTAGCCACTGTACGAAAGCAATCCTCCGTTTCCACCATAGCCTCCATAACCCCCATAGCCTCCAATTCCACTGCTGCCATAAGATGAATAAGGATATCCTCGATTATAACCGTATCCAATGTTATTATATCCTGATCCCACGTATCCTCCAGATCCTAAATATCCACTTGAACCTAAATAGCCTCCAGATCCTGCATAGTTTCCGACTCCACTGTATCCACTGTATCCTCCATATCCTCCTAATCCACTGTAGCTGTTGATTCCACTGTATCCTAAATATCCAGGATTTGAGTAGCCACCATATCCACTGTAACCTAACCCTGTCGAATATCCTGAATATCCACCTCCTGGTGCTCCGTAAACAGATGCTGGTATGTAATTAGATCCAACATCATATACTGTTATTGAAAAAAAAATCAGTCAATTAATTTTCCTTGTAATTATATCTAGATTTTAATACTTTTCTACTTACTACTGCCACTGGCTTCAGTTTTGAGATCTTTACCATTTTTTCCTTCACTGGAAACAGTTTTGATAATATTTTCTGTTACACACATTCCATATGTTGATGTTTCCAAAACTAACAGCAAACATAACCATTTCATCCTGGTCAGATACATCTACAAATTTAGTAATATAAATATATGATTATTTAGAACTAGCACGTGGATTTATATCCTAGATATATTTATTCAGATTGTTGTGATACTCAAGGTTTATAGGTCGTAAAGAATTATTATTTCAGTATACACGTGTATATAAACGTACGAACTGCATTTGTTTTAAGGTGATTGCATTGAATAAGTTTTTTATTTGATTTTCGGAAAAACACATAATATAATTTAGTTTTATGTCAGGATTAAAGAATTATATTAAATATTAGACATCAATAATCAAATAAACGTTTGTTTGTTCTATTCAATTTAATTAAGCTGATTCATTAATGATACTATGAAAAGTACATAGTATACATTACATACAGTATACAAAAGTACATATTATATTTTCCGTAGAAATGATTTTCAATTCGATGAACCGTTCGTGAAATTAATTTCGAATATTGGTAAGTGGTGAAAATCAAAGGTTTCTATAATTAATCACGTATAACAACATAAAAATTCCTACATTGAATACTAAACAAATATATTCTAAATAGATGCATACAGTTTAATCAATTCTATGATATAATTTACAATAGATGCAGGTATTGATTTTAGATTTATGAACTTACATACTGCAGTAACATCAAAATGCAAAATTATCTCATACTGAATCACATTAAGTTTGATAAGTACGTACATAATAATTATTATTGCATTGAAATGTAGATATTTAAACCCGAAACAGGTACATCATATAACGACTAAATTTCACAAAGGACACAAATGACATTTTTCATCAAAATTGAGTAAAGTACAGAAAATTGTTGCACACATGATACAGAACCATTTTTTATACTTAGCTCAATATCGATAAAAAAGTTCACTTGTGTCCTTTGTGAAATTCAGTCATCATATATTTCAGTTTTTCAATTCTTAAAATCGTTATAAATAATATCAAAAAAAATAAAGATTTTTTTTTTTAATTCAAAACAACTGCAAAGATCAATACTTATACACTCAACTATAGTTTAATATCGTGTACTTAAACGAATGTTAACTACAATGAACATTTAAAAAATGTAGATATTATCAATTTGAATGGAATGTAATAAAAATGATACAATCTTTAGGAATCAATCAAGAATGCGTGATTAGATCGAAATGTGTCGCTCGTTAATGACAACCGATTGCAGGAAAATTGCACCAGCAGTTCCCAGAAGATTTTCCTTCGAACGAATGTAATAAACACGTCTTTTTTTTACATCTTCAATGGGTCAATGTCGCCAAGAGAAAATCCCATTGTTTTCTGTTCGCAGAGTTAACGCCTAAGCGTGTGACTCTCGGTTGTTTAACTTAACCGAGATTCACAACGTCTACGATTGTTGCGAAATGAAGAAAAAAGTAAAGTGCATCGTGACGTAAACTAAACGGCTATAAATTCGTCAATTTGATTAATTTGGGACAATTTAATATAAAATTGGATTGTTAAAGAAATCTTGAATCTATTTCAGTTCAGTGTTTCGTATCGAGGAATATGTGTAGTCGAGAAATGCTTGATTTATTTAGTTTTAGGAAGACTTGACGAAGTCTTATACATTGTCGTTGATTTTATATACTTATTTGGTTGTTAGTCGCTTTTTTTCTTGGAAATTGTACTGTGTTACATTGAGCCGTTTCCGTTTGTAGTTATCGTTCTGTAGGATGTTTGTATGTAAAGTAGCGTTGAAATATTGAGGGATAATACCTACAAACATTTCCAGAGCGCTTTCTAATTACTTTGTAATTAAGAGGTATTCGACGCATATAAGTCGTTCAGAGCTAAACATGACTAACTTCAGTAAGCGAGATCTCAAAATTTCACGAGTTTTTCAAAATTATCTTAAATTCCTTAGCTATTCTATATTTCTGATATTATCACTGCACAAATTTTGTTTATAAATGTGGTCAGTTCACATTAGATTACAGAATTAATTATAATGGATTATGAAAAAAATACAAACTTTTTCATTTTAATGGTGTATACGTATTTACTTATATTATTCAGGAAAAATATTTCACACATTGAAAGTTATAACATCAAATACCAAGAGTTTTAAGATTTAAATCTCATTTTCGTCAAATAGTGGAGTTAGTCACAATTAAATCTGAATGGTTTATATGTGCATGGATGGAATTATCTAACTTTAAACGACAGGTATGAAACACGAACGGATCGAGATTCAAACTATTATAATTAGAAATTCAAGTTAATCAAACAATCCTCTTTCAAACTGAAATAGAAAACATTGAATAGTGGAATATTATATTTCAGAGATATTTTATTATTATACTTTTAAATCAATGCGATATTCAGAAGAATTATATTCTATATACTAGATATAATAATCAGAGCAAAAGGAACATTTATAATTTCTAGATAGACTCTAGCTAGAAATTATTACTTTTTTTTCATTGGACAAAAAAATGGAATAATATGAAGTTAGACAAATGATAAGTCGCACTAAATTTATGATTAAAAAACGTTAAATATCTCGGAATGAAATAAGATAGATTTAACAATATAAATACCACTGAATGAAAACGAACTTGATAAATCACTCTTTATTCAAACTGAAAGGATCTGTATTTATTTCATGCATAATAAAAACTCACGTTTTTCAAAATCTTCGATGTAGAAACTCCGATCGCGAAATATTCGAACGATCCTTTAATTACAACACGTAATTTTTCACTAAAAACCAAAGGAATACTTTCAGAAGTCTATCTTTCAGATGTCCTGAGACAAGTGAGACCTGGCAGTTTCTACGATAACTATTTATAGGTGAGTTTTTTGTTTCTTCTCGAGGTAATGACTCCGAGGCAATAACATTCGTTTTAACAGAGGGGAAGACACATTCGTGAGTATTGTTCTCAACAGAAATGGTCAACCAGTGGGAACTTCGTTAAACGGTTATTGTCATACGATTATTATTGTTTTTTTCTTCAAAATTGCTTCTATTGATCAGAGTCAACACCTTGGCGACGGTTTGTAAATATAAAAGACATCTACCTGGGTTGGAGGAATTTTTAAGAATTTTTTTTTCAAAGTCGAGAAAATCATTGGAATTGAATTCAAATGTTACAAAAATTGATTTTAAAGCTTCAAGCTGATTATTATAAATAAAACTTATTTAATTCCATATAAAATTGTCGATTTATTCCAAGAAATTCCATTGAATTTGACAGTAGACAAAATGATAAAACGAAGGATCCGTCTTCGAGTTGTTAATAATGCACAAATGTCTCGACGTATTTTTCTCAATTGAATCAAATTCTTTTCATCTGGTAAAATTCCAATGTCTTAACTTCGAAATCCATTATTTAAATTGCATTTTGTTCTAAATGACAGCTATTTAATATTGCTCAATTGTAATGTGTATATTTTATATATTAAGTGTTATGAAATGCAATTATTAGCTGTTTCGATTTGTGATTAGTATAAATCGATTTTGACATATTTCGCTAATTACGATGAAATTACGGAATCGTAATCCACATCTATTATATTATATTTAATATAGATTCCAGTTATTATTTCTATTATATAATACTCATCTGAAAAAATGATTTTTCAAATAGATGAAAAGAGTTAGATTCTTATTTTTTCATAAAACAAAATAGTAGTAATCGATTTAAATTCCTAGCATTTTTTTTTATTATTATTAAAGAAATTTATAAACATCTGAACTTGCAAATATATGATTTCAGCATGTTTCAAAATAAGAAAACTCTTCTGTATGTTCTATAATCTAAATGTGTATGTGAGTCGTTCAGAACTAAACATTATTATATTCACTTTATGAAAAAAAGAGATTTAAATATCAAAGAGTTTGGTATATCTAGTCATAACTTTCTATCTGTAAAATATATTTCCTGAATAATAAAGATAAATACCGTTAAATGACAAAATTTGTTTGGCATTTCTTTCAGAAGCCATTTTAATCGATTCTGTACTCTAATCTAAAGTGATCACATCCATAGCTTACTATAAACAAAATTTGTACGTCGATGATTTTTAAAAAATATAATATTGGAAGGAATTTCGAAAAATGCATCAAATACATTCGATCATTTTTTTCGACTTCTTCCATTATGGAGTTAGTCACGTTTAGCTCTAAACAGCTCATATGTTAAGGCTGTCATCAGGGGAAACCCATACTTACACATTTGACAAATATGAAAACAATAAATGTCATAGGTACACCTTTTTCTTCCACCATAATCATGAAAATAGACGTCTCTTATGCATAAATTGACTCAGAAAATTCAAAGAATCCATAAATGGGGTTCTTTGTGTCTTCATTACAAGTTCAAACATGGACGTGCACAATTGAAAATAAAATCCTAGAAAAAAATACAACAATGGCTTCTCTCGAAACAGCAAGAATTACAATAAGAAATATTACATTTTCAATAACATCATAAATTTTTCATATGTATTCATTCAACTCAATTTTATTTCAGCAGAATTCTCTTTAAACGATTACTTTGAATATTTTTATCATGCTTAAGTACCCATATACAATGGTACAATATAAATCGATAAATGATGAACGTTGATAAAAAAAATTATAGTCTATCTAATGGAGTTGTGTAATACTTTCTTTATATTTTATTGAATGGGCTGAATAGAAATATTGAAGGATTCAATAAAATTTTCATACTGCCTCTCTGCCGTATATTTATTTTTACAATACTGAAAATATTTTATAGCGATATTAACATTTTATCGGTGAGCTCATTCGGTAACTTTATGCGTCTCTTTATATGTGCGGTTTATGTGACTTTTTTCTTCCCAATATAAAACATAAATCATTTGTTGTGAAAATGTAATAAGGAAATATTTTAACGGTCAACATGAAGGTCTCTAGCATTGTTTCGATGCAATTATGTAAAAATTATTTAACACTATCCTCTTTTTGGTGCCCTGTAATGTGAGGCCAACGTCATTTTGTCAACAATGGTCGTACGTGTTATAAATACGTGTGGTTTTTATTTATTATTTTAAATACAAAATGCTTTTTTTATTATTTTTCAATAATTAATGTATTTTTTTTTGTTATAAATTATCTCATAACTCTTTGGACGATCTTTTCACTGCTCTAGTAACTAACTATAGAGTTACAGTCAGTTCTTTACTACGATCTGTTAAATTCCGTCTGTTTTCGCAGATTTTTGATAGTTAATAGTTAAATGACTTACTGTACCTCTATGATTAATTAAGTAGATCAATGAAAATATCGGCCCTTAAACTATATCATTAATTATTTAATATTTATGAACAAAGATGTGAATTAATGAAAATTTAACAATGTTTTTTTGTATTATGCGATAAAAAGATTTCCCTGTATATTTATACTAAATAAATGCTTTTATTATGAGTCAAATCATGATATTGAAATAAACTACTGTGATTAAATGTGATTCAACTAAAGTCATTGAGAATATTACCAATTATTGTACAATGTTATTACGCTCACTTAAAATAATTCGATCATTTTTCATACAAATCTGTACATTTTCTTTTATTTCGACTTATTTCAAAGATTACGGAGTATTTAAATAATTAAATATCATTTCAACTATCTCATTTAGTTAGAGATAGTCGTGATTGAGTATTTTCATAACTATTATTATGTACAAGGACTTTTTGTATTAAAATATCGTAATTTCAATTTTCAAAAGTATACGAATATAACACACTATCGATATATGTATTATTTTATCATACATGGATTGTTGAAAAATTCTCGTAATCTTAATCTTTGTATGTATAAAAATATATCAGGTCATATGCGTATTGTATGCACTAACGAAGCAGTTTCGAATTTCTAAATAAGTTCTATCATCTCTTTACTTACACATGACACACCTAACGACCCACTTTCCCTTTTTTGTACCTTTTCCAAAAATTTTCTATAACAGTTACAAATCGTCAGATCCATCATTAAAATGCGACCATTGAGAAATCATCAATTGTAATCATCAAGATGCGTGATTTGCGAAAACTTTCAATTTCAATAATGGTTCATCAGTTCAAGTTTCAATAATGACTCCTTAATAGACCACGATTGTAGTAATTTTCATGTAATATTGTCGAAACACAAATAGATCTTTGCAACATTTTATTGCGTTTTTAACTAATATGTAAGTAAATACATAATAACTAATAGCCCCGAGTTACAATTTCATAGTGCCATTTAAAATATTTCCATTAATTCGCTAGTAGATATAGGATTTATGATTCTTATGCATGTTATTTTTTCTGATTATTGATATCATAAAACATCTAATCAAATATTTTCTTCGTACAAATTCAATATTTTATTTGATTTAATGAATATCTTAAAATGTTACGATTGTTTTGAAATATAAATCTATTTATATAAAACATATTTAATGTTTTAGGATAGTTTTAGCATGATTTAATATATTTCTGTATTTAAGGTACTCACATCTTTTTACTTTTGCTTTATACTCTGCTCCGGAATTTCAAGAATCGATATTGAAAACATAGGATTTATCAAATCAATTTATAAACAGGTTTTTTTTTTAAACGCCATCTATGTGTATAAATGTGTAATAGTATGTAAGCGCAATCATATGAATGTATATTTTAAATAAATCATTTTTAAATAAAACGAAAATAAATAAATAAATAATTTTATTAATACGAATTCGAAACAGTTTAAATAATATTGAATGAAATCGATTATATTAGGCAAATATCGTTGTTATCAGTCTATTTTGAAAATCATTCATTGTAGGAGATTGAAAATAAAAAATATACCTAATTAATAAATAGTTCAAAGAGATCTTTTTCTTTTAACATTCTACCATAATATCTCAATTCAATTATTAATATGATTAATGATAATAAATTATACTATCGAGGAAAGCTTACAATGGAATAAGGATACGTCAGAGACTATAACAGTGTCGGACAAATCCTAGATGCGGACAAATTTTTATTCGTTTTTTCATGCACTAGGCTTGAAAATACGAATAAAAATATTATTTTTCTATATAAATAATCACAAATTCGTCTTGACTCTTCTAACTTTCATGCTTCTTCTATGCGGCGATCTAACTATGTAATCGGAAGGATTTAGATTAGCCTGGGATAAAACTTGCTGGAAGCTGTTCGATCCATAAAAATTAGAACTATCAAAAGATTTCGGCAAATCTTCTGCCACATTATTATTACATTGTCCACAAGGATAAGAGAATGGAATTGCACTTGGGAACATGTATTGCATCATTTGTACACCGGCATTGTGTCCAGGACAGTATGGTATGAAAATGACTGGAATGTAACCGAGGAATCCAAATGGTACTGCATAATTTGGAGGATACATGAAGGGGAAAGTTTGCATCGGATAAATGGGAGGACGTTGAACAGCAACTGTGTTGTTGTTATTATTATTATTATTGTTGTTGTTGTTGTTGTTATTGTTATTGTTGTTGGTGGTGTCTACGACATAGCATGGGCATTGTCCTGGACTTGGTCCGAATGGTTGTGGAAATGGAACTACGTTGATTAAAGTTGGATCCACAGGACCTGGTGGTCTGTGTGTGGGTGGCTGAACTCCTATGGCGATGGAGCCTGAATTTATTGGATATCCTGGACTTGGAGAGACGACACTTGGTTTGTTTAGACTGGAATCTGGTCGTTGTAAATGATCAGGATTCACACCATCTGGTTGTCAAATTGAAAATTTGTATTTAGAGCTCATATGATGTTACATAATTGTGATTTTAAATATTTTTTTTAATTATAGATTGTTATTCGTGATTAGGTTTCATAAAATCATTCATATTTTCGATTGTAACATTAAAAAAAAAATGTAATTCTTTTATTATTTGATATAAGTGAATATTTATCTATATGCTATGTTAAAAATTGAAATATAAATTATGAATGTCAATCGAAAAATAGAATAATAATAGCTAAGCAATCAATCTCGAAATCTGGACTGATTTTTCGTTTAAATATGTCCATTGTATTTTATTTCTACTTCGACACTAGCGTGATTTTTCAACAGTTCGTTAACGAAAATACGAGTGTAATAAGCGATGAAACGAAAAAATAATAATTACTTACCAGGACTATTGCCGCCTTCGTTTATTGTTCCAGACACATCAGGATTTCCAAAATTTCCAGAACCTCCAGACTCTACAGATCCTCCATTACCTTCTATATTTCCTAGTGATCCTGGTTTCTCAGAATTTCCAGAACCTCCTATTGATATTCCTGATCCTCCCATTCCTTCCAGTCCTTCAGATCCACCCGCTTCTAGCGTTCCTCCGGATCCTCCATTATTTCCCACAGTTTCATGACTTTCAGAACTTCCGGCCCCTCCAGTCTCTCCAAACACCCCATTCTCTTCAACATTTCCAGATATTTCTGGATTAGGTTTGCTGGGATCTACAAAAACCCCTACAGTCCCTCCAATTTCTCCATTTCCATCAATATTTCCTGATATTCCAGGCTTATCAGGATTTCCGATACTTCCAGAACCTCCACCAACCCCTCCATTTTCTACAAAAGTACCTTGTGTTTCAGATGTTCCAGGCTTATTAGATGTTTCCGGTTTATTAAAATTTCCAGCACCACCTCCAATGCCTTCAGATTCTCCAAGGTTACTGGTACTTCCAGAACTTCCTCCAACTCCTTCAGTTCCTCCAGCTTCTTCAGGCCCACCAGAATTTCCAACTCCTCCAGCACCTCCGATTCCTCCCAGGGCTCCTCCATTGCTTTCGGAATTACCCGAAGTTCCGGAATTGATCGGTTTTCCAGGATTTTCTGAATTTCCTCCATTTTCAACATTTCCCATATTGTTTGGAGAGTTTCCTGATATTCCAGGCTTACTGGGTATACTCGGTATACCTGAATTTCCAGGTTTTCCTGGTTTTCCTGGCTTTCCTGGCTCTCCTGCTTCTCCTGCCCCACCTGCTCCTCCTGCACTCCCTGCACCTCCTGCTCCTCCAAAACCTCCAGCTCCTCCAGCTCCTCCTAACCCTCCTATTCCATCTACCCCTCCTGCTCCTCCTAAGCCTTCTGATCCTCCACCTCCTTCATTCCCAGTAAAATTATTTTGTGTTCCGGGTTCGCCAGGTTTTCCAGGCTCTCCAGGTCTTCCTGGCTCACCAGGTCTTCCAGGCTCACCAGGTTTTCCAGGCTCTCCAGGTCTTCCAGGCTCACCAGGTCTTCCAGGCTCACCAGGTCGTCCAGGCTCACCAGGCCGCCCAGGCTCACCGGGTCTTCCAGGATGGCCAGATGTTATGGGCTTGATAGATGTTTCAGGCTTATTAAAATTTCCAGGTTTACTAGCATCTGTGGGATTTCCGGGTTTTCCTGGATTCTCTGGTTTTCCTTCAACCCCTCCAGCTCCTCCAGCTCCTCCTATCCCTCCTGTCCCTTCTGTACCTCCAGTTCCTCCTGATCCTCCCGTTCCACCAAAGCCTCCTGTTCCTCCCGTTCCACCGGATCCGCCAGATCCTCCTGTTCCACCGGATCCGCCAGATCCTCCTGTTCCACCGGATCCGCCAGATCCTCCTATTCCACCGAATCCAGCAGATCCTTCTGTTCCACTTGAACCTCCCGTACCTCCGAAACCACCCGTTCCTCCTGAACCTCCTGTTCCTCCTACTCCTCCAAAGCCACCTGTTCCTCCTGAACCTCCTGTTCCTCCTACTCCTCCAAAGCCACTTGTCCCCCCTGAACCTCCTGGACCTCCAACTCCTCCAAAGCCTCCTGTTCCTCCTGGACCTCCAAATCCTCCTGTTCCTCCTGACCCTCCGAAGCCTCCTGTTCCTCCTGGACCACCAAATCCTCCTGTTCCTCCTGGACCGCCAAATCCTCCTGTTCCTCCTGAACCGCCAAATCCTCCTGTTCCTCCTGAACCGCCAAATCCTCCTGTTCCTCCTGAACCGCCAAATCCTCCTGTTCCTCCTGATCCTCCAAAGCCTCCTGTTCCTCCTGAACTTCCAAAACCTCCTGTCCCTCCTGCTCCTACCGATCCTCCTGCTCCTTCATTTTCTCCTGATCCTCCCGTTCCACCGGAACCTCCTACTCCTCCTATGCCTCCTGTTCCTCCTAACCCTCCTAACCCTCCTAACCCTCCTGTTCCTCCTAATCCTCCTGTTCCTCCTGAACCTCCCGTTCCACCAAATCCTCCAGTTCCTCCGAATCCTCCTGTTCCTCCCGAGCTTCCAATTCCTCCGCCACCATTATTTACTTCCAAAGTACCTGACGATCCAGGTTTCCCCGGACGTTCGGTACTTCCGTGACTTCCTCCTCCATATTCAGGTCTTTTAGTACTTTCAACCTCTCCCACTCCTTCAGTCACCCCAAAACCACCAATTCCACCAATTACTCCAGAACCACTTGGTTTATCAGTTACGTAAGGTGGTCTGCTGGGTATTTCTGGAATGTTTATTATTTCTCCTGGTGATATACTTTTACATTTATCTGGCATATCTGATTTTTCCCAGGTCGTTATAACCGTTATGATACGGGCATCTAATTCGTTTCTAACAATAAGATAAATATTTTCGCATCATTTTTTTTATATTTTTAATGTCACATAATAACATACATATATAATTTTAATTACCTGTTCTCTACGCTAGTATTGTTTTCTTTTCGATAAACTGTAATAGGTTGTTTTGCTTTTAAAACTCTATAACCAGAACCGTCTGCTACATAATGTGTTACTTGCAGTACTTTATTTGGATCGATGTGTCCATAACATCCATATCGCTCTTCATACGTATTTGTATATTCTTCGTGGAATTGTGTATTGCCAATATTAAATCCGAACCAATACGCATCTGAAAATCAAACAAATCAAACGATTAATAAATATCAAATGATAGATGATAACCTGCTTCATACGCATTATTAATCGATCCATATTGGATTTTCAATTGAAATGATTATTTTTATTAATTTTTTAAGTATAATAAATGTATAATATTATACAATATATTTTAATTATCATTTATTTGCTTATGCAATTATTGAAAATTTCACTTACTATCATTTGAACTTGTTTCTAAATATTGCGATTTATGTTCATCTTCAATGTCTACTATTATTTCCTTTCCTGCATTTGTTTTTCTTGATTTTGGGTATGCATCAATATGATAGATGCACATCAATAAAATTGCAAGGAACTAAAATAAAAAAAAACATATTATACCTAAGTATTAAAAAATTATAAAGAACCTAAGTATTTAAGTATGTATTCACAATCAGATGTACTTAAGTAGGTAATATATTTACAGAAAATTCGATCATTTAAATATTTTATTGCATATATACATTTAAGTATTACGTTTACTTTTAAGAATTAAATTATTATATATGAAGATATTTAACATCGCATTAATAAAATTATGAGACTTCAATGTAAATCTCATCTTCTCAACAATCAATTGACTCATTTTATTTGCGTTCTTCAACAAAACACTTCATTATGCCGTAACGAGATATCTCAATTCACCACAATACAAATATACGCATTATTTAGACGTTTTTTCTCCATTTTCAAAATGTGAGAAATTTCCAAAACTGGTATGATAAGATCGCATTTACATGCACAACAATATTTATGCAATGAAAGCTAATCAATTGACCCGCGTTCTTTCTTGAGCAACATGATGTTGACAGTGGAATCGCATAATGTGAATTGCAAACAACGTTGAAATATGCGAAAATGTGTTAATAGTATGACATATATATGTCAAAAATATCGATTCATTTTCATATCGATGACGATGACATGAATAATATGAAAATATACATTGATATTGCATAGATGTATTTGCACCCAAATTGAATCATTTCATATGAAAGCAACTTTTTTCGTGGGAAAATCCCCGATTGATTAGTTTATTTATTATGTAGGTTTACTTATTGTATTTAATGCTTCAGCAAATACATATTTGATTACTATCTTTACAATAAAAGGTCAATGATGATTTTATTTCTCTTAAGATAAATCAATGAAAGGTATTGGCGCTATAAACTGTGAACCCGGAGACGGATATTGAATCATTATGTGTCATCAACTAAGAATCCCTTAACTAAAATTGTATATTTTACATAACATATTATTCAATAATCTGCATGGAATCCTTATAATTTATAGTAAAATATCCTAGTTTAATAAAATATATATATAAAAAATAATCCAATGATTCGATGAGTCAGCTTCTTAAAATGAATTTAAGAAGAAAGTAGGTACATAAAAAAAATGAATGAAAAATCAGAATCAGATGAAAATGGTTCCACCATTTTATGATAATACACTTCTGTATTTTCTGCAAAACCTGCACAATTATCTTTCTCGCTTTACGAAAAGGAATTTAAGAAAATAAGATTTTTCATTTTTCCACGAATCAATTCCAACATTATTGAAAATGATCTCTTAATATAATATATAATACTATTATATTATACAAAAATACTATCATCTTTAAATTATTTCCTTATTTTTATGTGAGAAGAAAAATATAATGTTTTAATACAATTCTGTTAAATAATAACCAAAAAGAAGGAAAGAAATATTAATAAAAATAGCACAGTTATTTTTTCAACATATTATTAACCAAATAAGAACAGAAACTTTTTTCAAATCAAACAGTAGAGATATTCACATACATTAAAGTATTTAATTTAATAAAATATAAAAAAATTGCTGTATTCAAACGATCTCATTTTTTATAGTTTATTTTAAAATGAAATTGTCATTATTTCGATAAAACGGTAAATGCTGTTTTGTTTAAAGTGTTTCATCTTTGTGTGAAGGTTGGCAACTCGTAACCGGATTTGAAGATAGAGATCGTAAACCTTTAATCCGATATTCAGAACTAAATAAGCCTTTCATCGAGAGTACACCGTAGTTGGTAACAAACATTTTCAAAAGATGTTTAGTATTAAGAAAATTTACCAGATACGCAAATAAATAAGACATTTTATACTATTGCCTGTATTATTAATTAAAATACAAACAACAGAAAGAAAATACATTTTTCATCTGTTAAATACTGAATAATTACTAAAACAAACAACAATCGCCTTGAGCAATCGATTTTTTTCAATTTTCAACCGTCTACTACCGAATCGTGCAAAAATTTCTAAAAAACATTTCCGTCATATTACGTAGACCTCTAATGTGTGATTCAATCGTCGTTTATTTTTTTCACAGAATTCTCTTTAAAAGATCCAATAAACAGACCTTCGAGTTTTTAACAATCACTACGCCACTTGAATATTCGACACAGACGAAAAGAATTACAGTCAGTCCTCCAACAACGAAGTGTCGAAAATTTGCGTAATAGAAACATACATACATTTATCTATATTTTGCGGATTTTTGACAGATCGTAGTTGAAGGACTGACTGTAACGCGGATACGACGAACGAGCGGTGTTATAATTTATAAATCGACACAATTGAAATGCATCTCGAGTTCTTCTAATAATATTTATGGCTATTTCCAATTCATTCCTTTATCCTCATCTGAATAAGACAAGGTCGCAAAAGGCAACCATCTAAATGTCAATCGTGCTCAATTACAAAAGATAAATTTATAAAATTATATATAATAAATTTAAGATATAATTACACCAAATATTGAAATTTATTTTCTACTTAATAAATGTGATTAATTTAAATCACATAAATGGATCTGTATTGATATGACTGTACCAAAAAAAAATTGTATTATATCTACATAATTAATCTACTACAGTAGCTCTTACTATGAACTAATAAAAAATACAATATATACTCGATATAAATAAATAAACCTAAGTTTGGTAACTTCTGAAGCCGGTTGAGGCAGAAGAACAGGGAAAGTGAATTGTTATCGGATTACCAATCCATGAAAAGTAAATTTGTCCAAAAGGTGTGATTTTTTTTTCTTCCATTCATTTATTTCTATGAATAAGCATCTGAAGCATAATTTTCACATGAATAGTGTGGAATGTTAAATAGTTGACACATAAAAAAAAAGTTATTTGTTCAGAAAAGTTCTAATAACCGCATTGGAATTATAGAGAAATTCATCCAGAACAGTTACAAAGAAAATTAGTGGAAACACACAAAAAATGATTTATCAAAGCCGAGAAATTGGCCATATTGTTCAAAATTGACTTTGAAATTTTTAAGTATGGTTGCGTTAATTGTAGAACCAATCGTTCATTTAATAAGTATAAAAAAATATATGTTCACTATTAAAAGTAAAGGTTAAAATGCACCTCGAGCCATAGCAGAGAATAGACGAATCAAATTTATTTGATAGTTCATTAAATATTTGAGAGAAAATGATGATGTATTTTTTAAAACAACAATATTTCATACATCATCTTGAAACGTCTTTTTGAATTTGAATATCAACATCGTTTATCATCGTTTTTATATCATAATACATCGATATTATAGGAATTATAAACTAGTTGCGAATTTGATAGCACTTACACAATTCTTTTATCGACCTTTGAATTCTGATCACAGTTTATTGCTTCCATTCATAATTTTAAGTAATAATTTAATGCGCAAAAAAATATTACGATAAGATAGCATTGAGAAAGAAAACCACTTCAGCTCGAATTTCCCATGAAACCAATTTAAACGATTAATTAATATTGAAAAATATCTTAGTTAGTTAGGTTGAAAAAACAAATCTGTCTTAAAGCTTGAAATTATAATTTTCTTTAAATTTCCACCAAGTTAGTATCAAAACAGAATATTTTACGATTCTCTGAAGATTCAGGACGTTCAATAAAATCACATAATTTTTTGGACTCATATTATGTCGACCTTCGATTAAGTTTTTTTCATTCTTCGATTTCGTATAACGTTTTCATCTTATATGTTCAATTTGTTCCGATTGTGCGTGAATTTTGTTTAAGACTATTTGCTAAAATGTGATAAGTGAGACAAATTCGGATTCTTCGAAATTGCTAGAAGGATGTATAATATATGAAATTATTTAGAATTTTTTACATTTCACAATTCTCAAATAGAAATTGTTTATTTTTCCGGATACATATTATATTTGAATTCGGGTTAGCTTGCGGTTTTTTTAAAAGCCCGACTAAATTTCCCATAAAGGGTCTCATGGGATTATTTATTATGTGTATATTATACAATCGCCAATAAATTATACATCGAATTGCCTATCTCATACAAGAATATAATATATCATGGCCAATGTAAGTATTAATAGTTATAATTCGTTGAAAGACTCAAACTCACTTAATTTTAGATGTTTTTATAGTTAAGAAAGCATTCTCAGAAAATTTCACGAAAGCAAACAATACACACTGTTCAAATTACACTATGAAACTAATTAATGCACTTTACATAATATTACCGTGCAAATGAAATGAATTTATGAAAGCTACTCAAAGTATACAATATTATACAGTATTAGTATGCAAATTATATTGCACAATATGGTATAAGTTTTGAGTTAAAAATTTTACTGTAGTAATTACAACATAATATGACTTATTAATGTTCGATTAAAAACGTCAGTAGTTTTATTTTTCTTTCAGTAAATTTCAATATATTTTGTAGAATCTTCAGTATGAATACATAAAATTTAATATGGGTACATATGTATGTACAAAATGGTAGAAAGACAGAAATGGATTGATATAATATTTATTACAATTAAATGAAAGTAGAACATTTAAATTTAATATTAACCATTTTATATTTATGGCAATAGATTTCATAAAATTAAATCTATTCTATAGGTATTTATTAATGTAAGAGATAATAAATTTTACGAATGGGTGGAAGTTTTTGAACCTCAATCAGAATTAAAGTAGATTTAACAACTAAATAATATAGATATTGTTCTTGTTGAGTAAACGAAAATTTGAGAATGAGCACGAATAAATTTTGACATTTATTTTTATTATGAACGTGAATATGAATCACTACGCATAAATTTTCCAAAATTTACATATCGCTAACAGAAAATCTATATTTTTTTTAGCGA
Organism: Cheumatopsyche charites; assembly: GCA_024721215.1. Lineage (NCBI taxonomy): Eukaryota > Metazoa > Arthropoda > Insecta > Trichoptera > Hydropsychidae > Cheumatopsyche > Cheumatopsyche charites. The sequence goes on from CM045587.1 coordinate 4,808,170, forward strand.
AGATTTTAAATTTCACATAACGGATTACACTCAAAGAATTAAATATTCTACAACCATTATATTTGTCCTTGTACTTGGTGCCCCGGTATCGCATTGTAATTCAAAAAACGAGCTCAAGAAAATCGCGAACGAACATTTGAGAGCCGCTGGGCACGTTCGACAATCGGTACGTTTAACGGCCTTAATGTGCCACATACATATGTAAATATTATCACGAATTTTCACATTATATTATATAAATGCGTATGTTCGTATGCCTTAAACGGGAAAATGGTTCAAATGAGCATTCTGAGAAGATATTATATCGATATCGAAAACTTACGGAAGCATTTTCACCAATAATGTATGATATTGTATGTACTTTTCGCTTCTTAATGTTTTTGTATAAAATATTTTAGAAATTATTCGTTCAGAGTTAAACAAGCCTTACTAATTATGAGTAAAAAATATATAAAAAAAATATTATCGTATCTATTGGAGATGGGTACAAAATTGCCCTTACTCCTTTATTATCCTGTGACCAAACAATTTTTTTTTTCAACTGCGTTCATCTTTATTATTAAAATAAGGTATTTCATTCATGATAAAATTTGTTCGAAATATTCCAATAATTTCATATTTATATTATATTTAAAATATATTCTCCTTTATAGCATTTTATTTTTATTTTTTAAAAACTTTTCGAAAGTTTTTAAATACGGTGTCAAAGCGTATTAGAAAATTAAAGAGATTCTATTATGTTGAAACTTGAAAGTATTATATAAGTCTAAGAATATTTTGAATTTAATTGACATCATATTTACATATGTATTCATATATTCCTAAATGTTGTATCAAATACGTATAGCCTTAGCATTGATATATTATTTTTTTCAAATGAAAATCAAGGGTTAACGTTCGTTTAATGATATTCAACTATGTTTCAATATTCACTTTATATTTTTTTTATTCCAAAAATATTTGAGTGCATTATTATATCTAGTCATCATATATTTAAAATGACACTTCATCACATACTTGAATACACACTTTTGAGGTATCATATGATTCAAGTGTGAACTTTATATTTACATAGTTGGATATATATTTCGATAAAAAAAATACAAATCCCGTTATTTTAGATAGACATTACAATGTAAAAAAAAACGAAATGTCGATAAATATATTATTTGTACAAAATAGGATTTTTTAGTTATTTTCGTAGAAAAAAGTATGACAAATCTGTTAATTATCCTATCGAAAAACGAGTCTCTATGATAGTTACGTCAATGAAGACTTTCGCCGAATCTGACCTGGACACAAGTTCAAAGGCTTTCAAAGTGTGGCGCGGTCGAGCTATTTTGTGTAAATGTCACGTTTAAGCAAGTCAATGTTTTGTGTATATATGTATTTATATGTCTGTATGTATGTACAGTAGAATAGTGATTAACTGTTGAAAATAATTCTGATAAGATACTGTTGTTATTCGTTTTAAATTATAAATCAATGTGGACTTCATATCATTTTAGACCGGCTATGATATTGATTTAGAGTATATGTATTAGCTTGAGATTCATTATTATTAATCAACATGCATATTTTGTTTCATGAACGACGAATCTAAAATGAATATAAAATTTAAATTTTAATCAAGAATTCAGAAAATCTTGCTTGATAAGCAAATTTCGATTTCAGATTTAGATTCAACTACACCGAATTATACATAATTGAATATCATCGTTTCGTGGGGAAAAAAAGTGTAAATGACGATGTACAGAATGGTACTCGTCTCTATTGTAAATTGTTTTAGTACTGTTCAAAGGGTCTAGCCAAGAAGAACAATATTTATTATGCCCACAAGTGTCAGATATGACTGCTTTTGGATATAAATAAACATCTATACTGTAATTTTATAAGTAAAATATGATTATTTATCGTATGAGTATAATTAATAGTATGAGAACATAAAAACATGAATTGGGACTGGCGTTACACCAGTAATTTTTCTAAATCAAAAGTCTTCTCTAACGATCTAACTATATAATAGAGCAATTCTGTGTGTGTCTGTGTGTCCATGTAACACTCCAAAACTGCGTTGACATATTCAACGGGTTGATTGTTATTATACAAATAATAACTATCGGAATAGATACCACGATTCATACATTTTTATCCAATATCTTACGATTAGTTTAATTTGTCAAAGGACTTACAATATGAAAGAACCTGAATATGATAATCGAGGTTTCACTGTAAACACATCATCGAATCAATCGAGAGGTAGCATTGGACCACGGGGTCTCAGTTACTACATCGGATTGATGCGACCGACTTTTCTTGAAAAGTAAAAGCATTTATATACACTCGATGATGTGCGTTTTGACATTATGCGAATGAATATTATTCAAATGCAGACGATACATTATAATAATTTATTGCGGTGTGATAAGTAGACGAGATCTCGTTGACTTTCAAAAGCATCCAACAATCGTTTGCTCAATCGATGGCATTAGAGTTTTTCGATCGGATTAAGTGTTTCAAAAAAAATGTTTTTTGGATAAGTATTGTGAAAGAGGTGTAGTTGATTATTTTCTTCAATTCAATTTGAATTGTATTGTAAATGAACGTAGGAGAATCAAATCTGGATAAATTTATAGCTAGTAAGTGTTATTTAACTACACTAGATTTTCAAGTCAGTCAATATGTACAAGTATATATAATGAAAATAACAATGTTCAATCATAAAAAGAAAAAAAAGTTAATTTTAGGTTAGGTTTGGAATATGTTTATTATAGAAACTTATTTTTTAACTGAAAATATAATTGAATTTAAATTAAAACTAATTCAAATAGACTTTTTGTATATAAATGAGAAAATAAATTCATTTATTTTCCAATCTACATGTACACTTTTTCTTGATAGTTTCAATGCTAATTCACTAGTGACTGTATACAGGAATCACTTCTAAATATAATATCTCATATAATATATTTGGTGGCAAAAAGATATAAGCGAATTTGAATCGTGTGCTGAAATATACATATCATCAAATCACTCGACCTCCTCCTAATGCATGTAGGTACATTATCAACTTTGAACGCGTTTTTCTCGAAATCACCGTGAAGTCACTTGTACCCTGTGACCTTTTCAGTCGTCAAATATATCAATCAGTTTAAAAAATCCGACTAAAACTAATAAAAGACTAGTTCGTAGTGACCTATTTCGAAACGGACCGTCGAAAGGACAGAACGAACTAATGGCCCGTTTACACGGTTTATTTGACTCGATAAATGAGAAAATCAATGGTGAGACTGTTAAACAGATGATCTTTATTGTTCTTCTGGCTCGTATCCGGAGTGTGGTCAGACTTTGGTAGTTCGATAATAATAAGAGGAAAACGAAAGTTCACACGCAACAAATATAATGCGTTTTTGTAATAGATTTGCATCACAGACGGTGTCGCAAATTATTTGCATAATTTGATCGCATTTTCCATTTTTTTTTTATTTCGATCATAATCATAGGATTGGTGGAAATTTTAAGCGATTGTGTTGAGCTGCCGAAAAATATAAAATAATTCGACTTTTTTGTAAGAGGTGGAGGTATCGTAAAATGGTGCAAATGAGAACGGTGTCGGGAAGAAGCATAAAATCTTCGGAAATTGTTTAAAACCGTCTAATATTTTCATTTTTTATAAAGTTTATATTATAATATTTCTATGACCAAAATATTTCCCAGGTATGGTTGATTATACATACTTATATTAGACTACTTCAAACTTTTTTCGAAATTTTTATACTTCTTCATGATACCGTTCTCATTTCCGATAATTCGTAGAAATTCATTCAGTTTCAATTTATTTTATCAAAAAAATACTACTGCGCTATTATGAAATTTGTAGCGAAATGATATTTGTTCTATTCGCAAACCAATTAATAATTTAATTATTAAATATTCTTTCATTTCTATTGCCCGTTCTTTCAATTGTAGTAGAATGTCGAGCTATTTGTTAGCTACGTGTTAAAGTTATTTTTATCTATGATTTGACATATTTTAAAGCTGACAAATAAATGACATAAATATGATTTTAACTTCCTATAAATGACACGTGTATAATATTAATTATATTACCACCAATTAAAGAGATAACCGCAACCAATTATGTGCTACAAATAAACCAGTTCAATAAATCAAGATCGATTTTTACTCAATGCAAATTCAACGGTGTAACATAATGAAAAAACATCATTTTTTTACATTCCTATGCAAGGATGTCATTGTTTTTATTATAGTAAAGTCTTACCAGTGTAAGTATCTAGTTTGTTATCAATATTCGTGACAATCATACATATTGGCTATAAATGTACCCACGCAGAAGATTCTCATACTAGAATCGAAGTCGTTTTTACGTAATCATTATCATTTCCATAATAAAATTATTCACAATTTCACTGAAAACGATTGTTTATAGGTGTCGTTCGATCCGTAGAAATAAGCAACAGATTTTTACGACATATTGTCAGAACGATCTTTGATATTATTATAATAGAAATTTCTATTTTAGTTTTTAACAATGGTTTTGAGAAGTTTGTGTTTTTTTTTTCGTATAAATATTTATAATATTATTATTGCTTATTTCAACTTCCGATTATCCGATTTCTCCAGAGATATTCAAAAGAAAATCAATTCTATTGCATATGAAAAAAAAGTTCAATTGTTTTGAAACAGAATAATATTTTAAATACGAGAATACGAGATACGTTTTTGAATTTTTTTTACCAAATTTTAATTTGACACTTTTGTAATTTTAGTGTTAATTTTTGAAATTCAAAAGAAAGTACATGTGTACATTTATAATTTTCAAATACATCGATAGCAAGTATGTATGTTTTACAAATCAAATCACGTACTAAGTTCGCACCTCGTTCTATTTTTTTCGTAGGTACGTCTCACTTTATTCGCGATAAGGAATTTCTTATCGATTACTGATGAAAAAAATAATATAATATTATGATTGGATACTAATGTTTCATTTTTAATGCTATTTATAATATGAGACATAATTTAATTTATGTTTTCTATTAATAAACTCAAATGTTATCTGCTTTCCAAGTCAAAATTAAATATGTTAATATTTCGGACGCGTTTAATTCGATCCATATCTTTGTTATAGGAAACGGTAATTAACGCGATAAACAACTATTTTTTGTAAATTGTAACAATTTCGTATAAAAATACGCGACTTGCTTCGATATTTACACAATTGTCTGATGAATTTGGGTTTTTTTTACAAACTTGATACCGGATGCTTAACATCCCTTCACGAAAGTGTACATATGTACGTCTCTGTGTCCACATGGGAATCGGAAATTTTGTTTGTTTCGATATTTTTATGAAAAAACACAACCATAGATCCGATGGTGAAAAGAAATATGGATGAAAATGTATGAAGGTCATCCCCAAGGGTCGTGGAAAGATGACAAACGAAAATCGACGTCGGATGAGAAAATTCGAATTTCCACGAAAACCACATTAAATGTCGTCATAATAAAAATATCATCAGATTGCCAATATGGAACGATTGACAATGAGATGCATTTGAAAGTCATTCGTGGGTGGACTTGGACATATTTACGAGAAAAAACTGTATAAATTGAAATTAATATACATAAGTACAATATATGAACCTTTCAGAGCTAAACGTGACTAATTCCATTTAGCTAAAAGTCAATACGATCAAATGTATTTGATGTGTTTTTTGGAATCCCCTTAAGTCTTTTCATTTTTCCATTTTTCATAAATAATAAACAAACAAATATCGTTTGTAATAAGCTTAAGATGTGGTCAACGTACATTAAAATATGTATATCTTTTATTAAAATGGCATCTCAAATAAATTATTTATCATTCGATTGCTGAATTAATTTTATTTGAACCTTTATTATTCATGAAAGATATTTCACACATAGAAAATTATGACTTTCAAATACTTTGACATTTTAGGACCGATCTTTTCACTGCTTCAGTTAAATAACCATAGAATTACAATCAGTCCTCAACTACGAACTTTCGAAATCCATCTCTATTCAATAAATTTTCAAAAAGACCTGCCAATATCTTTTCTTCAAAAAGTGGAGTCAAACCTTTGATTTCAGGCGAAATTAGGCGATTTTTTTGCAGGAATAAGAGCAAAATCGCACTTTTTTAATATTATTTACAAATTATCTACAAATTAAAATTTCATAGATAAATCATCTTAAAAGCTATAGGACGATACGAAAAGATTGATTACGCTCACCACTGTATTAGCTGATAAAAATTTGAAAACGAAAATAGGGTTAAACTGAATATTGAACTGAGCTAAATAAAATTGAAAAAAAATCTAAAGTGAAAAGAGCTAAAGATAATAATAAATAAAAAAAAAACTGTTTTTAAAGAAGAGTTAAATGAGTTAGAGTTTCAAAAAAGTTAAACTGAACACTGATCAAAGTTAATAAAAATAAATAAAAGGAAAAAAACAGTTTTTAAAGAAGAATTGAATGAGTTAAAGAGTTAAACAAGTTTCAAAAAAGTTAAACTGAACACTGATCAAAGTTAATAAAAATGAAAATAATAAGACAGTTTTTAAAGAAGAGTTAAATGAGTTAAAAAATTAAAAGAGTTTCAAAAGAATTAAACTGAACACTGATCAGAGTTAATAAAAAAATCAGTTTTGAAAGAAAAGATAAATGAGTTAAAGAGTTAAAAGAGTTTCAAAAGAATTAAACTGAACACTGATCAAAGTTAATAAAAAAAGATTTTAAAGAAAAGTTAAATGAGTTAAAAGAGTTTCAAAAAAGTTAAATTAAACACTGATTAGAGTTGATAAAAAAAATAACAGTTTTTAAAGAAGAGATAAATGATTTAAATAGTTAAAAGTGTTTCAATAGAGTTAAACTGAACACTGATCAAAGTTAATAAAAAAAGATTTTAAAGAAGAGTTAAATGAGTTAAAAGAGTTAAATTGAACACTGATCAGAGTAAATAAAAAAAATCAATTTTCAAAGAAACATTAAATGAGTTAAAAGAGTAAAACTAAACACTGATCAGAGTTAATAAAAAAGAAACAGTTTTTAAAGAAGAGTTAAATGAGTTAAAGAGTTAAAAGTGTTTCAATAGAGTTAAACTGAACACTGATCAGAGTTAATAAAAAAGTCAGTTTTTAAAGAAAAGATAAATGAGTTAAAAGAGTTTCAAAAGAGTTAAACTAAACACTGATCAGAGTTAATAAAAATAAAAATAATAAAACAGTTTATAAAGAAGAGTTGAATGAGTGAAGAGTTAAAAGGGTTTCAAAAGAGTTAAACTGAACACTGATCAGAGTTAATAATAAAAAAAAAAAAAAAACAGTTTTCAAAGAAGAGTAAAATAAGTTAAAGAGTTAAAAGAGTCAAACTAAAAAATGATCAGAATTAATAATAATTTGAAAAATTAAAAAGAGTACTCACTAAGCACGAAACCACCCCTAAACCACCGCCCATATTAGGCAGGGGTGCTCGCTTCGACCGAATAAAAAAAAACACACACACGCGCACTGAAAAAAATAAAATAAAAAGTTTGAGAAGCGCTAGTAGTGTGAGAGAGGAGTTGGCGCATTCGGGCCGAACGGGTCACTGAGCGGGCCCGCGACCGAGATGCGCTTATATTATATCACATCGCCTCGCCTCGCTTCACCTCTCGCATTTTGTGCGTCGTCGTCGTCTCTTCGAGGCATCTCCTCATTCGAGGATTTCGGCGGCAGCGGTCGACAACCTCTCGGAAGCGGAAAGTACGCGTCGGCGTCGTCGATCGGTCCGCTTCTTAAATTGGTGTTTGTTTGCGCTAAGAGTTGCAGGATCCGGATCGCGTTCTTTGGTGGAAAATTAAAGGATGGTCTTTAGTGGTGAGTTTCCTTCCAACTCTTCTGAAAACAATAGTAATCTACTGTAAGGTTGTAAATGAAAGATCTTCAATTCTGAGTTTCCTTCCGACTCTTATAAAAGCAATGGTAATCTACTGTAAGGTTGTAATAGGATATGACGACTGAAAAGTCCAAGGGTTACACGTGACATTTTTGCCGAAATTGAGTTATGTACGAGAATCGCTTTTATGTACGTTCATATATGACGACTGAAAAGGCCAGGGAATACAAGTGATATTTTTGCCGAAATTTAGTTATGTACGGGAATCGCTTCTATGTGCGCTCATATATTATATTTGGTGGCGAAAGGATATAAACGAAATTGGTACGTGTACTGAGATATATCATCAAATCACTCGACCTCCTTCTAATACATGTAGGTACATTAACTGAAATTACCGCAAAGTCACTTGTACCTCTTGGCCTTTTCAGTCGTCATATTTGATGGCGGAAAAAATATAAATGAATTTGGAATGAGTGACGAGATATATCATCAATTCACTCGCTTTTCTCGAAATCACCGTGAAGTGACTTGTACCCCTTTGTCTTTTCATTTATCATATGTATGTAATCCTAAAAGAAAGATCTGGAATATAAATTTTTTACGCCCTCCTTCCTCCTATGTACACTTTTTTGTCATTTCGAAATTAAGCTAAACTTTTGTTGAAATTTCCCTTTCCAAACATATTTTTTCGTCTTGGACTTTTTCAAATGTTTTTCTACGTGAAAGAAATCTTTATAATAATTACAATATAGATAAATAAATCATGTCTATTGAAACTAGATCCGCTATCTATATACTGTCAGAAGATCTTTTTTCCCGGTCAGAAGACCATTCTTCCCGATCAGAAGATCATTTGTGCTGGCCGTTTGTGTCGGTTAGAGAGTAATTTTTCCATAGAGCGATCTCGGTAGTGTCTTTAAATTTTTCTTTTTCAAAATGGGTTTTCTGTGAATTTTGCTTCGTGGAAATTCTTTTGCAAAAATATTATATTTTACAAAAAATATTGCAAAAATAAAGATGCACCCTACATTACAAGTACAGGAAGCTCTTTATTTCACAAAGATATCGTGAAATAACCTTTCCTAGAACGCTTAGAATTAATATCTGGATTGGACGCCTCTTCAATTTCACACTTATAACATTTCACTTAAAAACGCTCTGAAGGTGAAACAAATTCGTACCTACATATTTGTATGATTAATATAGAAACAGAAAAAAGATATCTGGTAATAGCAGATCGATTTGAATTTAAGATGATCTCATCCCGATATTACATATGTTCTACAGATTTTCACGATTTGAGTACAATACGTACATTGATTCTCATTTCATTTTTTATCTTACTTGTATTTTGATCAAAACTAAGTCGACGTGAAAAAGAAAATCTAGGAAACGTAAAAATGCGAGAAATCCACATACTAAATCAGGATTCTTCTTTCGACTTTCATGACTCCTATCTGCAAATCCTAAAACAAATAGAACCTAATTACATTATATACTACTATTGATACGCTGTTTATGTTGTTTAATTTTTTATGTGTTCACATGTTTTCTAATTTTAACATTTTTTGTAAATCTCAATAATGTTAGATGTAGATATACAACTGAAATAGTAAATTATCTACCTTGTATCTTTTTTTATAAAAGCAATATCAATGTGATTTATTGAAAGTATTTATTTGACTTTTAATCAATTTGCTACATCTACGTAGGTATATCATGAAACAAATTTGTACAATTTTTCACTAAAAAATGTAATAAATAAGCACGTGATGAATTATGTGCTGAATAATGTTATCATGATTTATACACATACGAAAATTTTCGTCAACGAAGCCGATAAATTTTCATTTCCTTTGTCATTTAATATAACAGTACCTAAGTATTTTAAAATTATTTTACAAATGACGACATAACATTTTTATTTTATTTTGTAATCAAAATATATCATATTTTTATACATTCAGATCTTTTGTTATTGCATTGGTAAACATGATCTTCATATCGTAAAATTTATTAAGTAATCCTCATTTTTAGTGTGGAAATTGATTATTTAAAATTTTTAATTTAGGTAGTAAATATTCTGTTATGATTTTTCTTTTGATATTTTAATAAATGTATATCTACAATATTTATTTTCAAATCTAAGGGATACAAAACATTTCAGCGAAATGTTCTTATATCTCTTGTTCTTGCTCTTTTTCTTTTTGCTCTTATATTGCGTAAAAAGAAAGAATCAACTCGACCTCAAAGCAGGATATTTCCAACTGTTTTTTTCTTTATATTATTTGCTTATACATTTGTGTGAATGTTATGTCCAGTCTTCAGGTTCAATGGCTTTGCAATGTTGAGTCATATTTTCCAAAAAAAATGTAGCTCAGAATCATGTGAAAATTTTGTAAACAAGTTTTGATCCAGTTAACCTAAAATTATTTGAAATTATCATATTTACTAGCTTCTATGACTCGACGTTGCTCGAAACTTTTTGGATATTTGTAAATATATAGTGTTTCCCGTTTTTCGTAGTAAATTCCATTAAAAATAATCTAATTCTAGCAAAATACATAATATCTCCACAAATTGTGTAGTAACTATTCAAGTGTTAATCGACTCGATTAAATCGAGCTGCTGTATTCACATCGTAATATGTTTTACATTTACTTTAACACAAATGGAAAAAGTTCTAAAGATAAAAATACAAATTAAAAAATCGCCGAAAACTTATGCAAAACCAGTAGCAAATACATACATAAATGAATCACTCGATAAAAATAAAGTGTGAATACGAAGGCGGACGAGTTTTCGTCCTTAGCAAAGAAATATATACTTATATGAGCCTTTCAGAACTAATTTCGACTAACTCCACTTTTTGCCAAAATTGTGTTTTAAATGCCAAAGTACTTGGTATAGTCACAACTTTCTATGTATTAAATTTCTTTCCTGAATAATAACGATAAATTCCATTAAGTACCAAAATTTGTATGGCCATCAGATGATAGATAATTTATTTCATAATCTACTTTTATTGATTATGTACTCTAATGTGGACTGACCACATCTATAGCTTTATTATCAGTGATATTGGTATGATTATAATGTCTAAAAAATAAAATAATGAAAGGAATTTTGGAATAAATATCATAGTTTATCTCGGGTTTTTTTCCGAATGGAGTTGGCTGCGTTTAGTTCTGAAAGGTTCGTATAATAATTAATTAATGCAGTCTCTTCGTCAAGAGTGCTTATGTGTGTCTTGAGATAAAAACGCTGAAGGATCCCAGCGTGGTTTCCCAAAATGTATTATACTTCGTTGTTACCGGTTTCTTCAAGATGGACCCGAAACTGTAGAGTGCATCGACTGGATGACATCATAAGCAAATGCAATCTCCAATATTTGAAAGATAAAAGTTTCATTTTCAAATTTAAATTCAATCGAACGAATCGGAAAGTAGTATTATGGAACAGTTTTTGAAAGTATAAAATTAATATTTAAACGTTAACTACGTTTCAAAGAATCGAGTTAAGTATTGAAACAAGAGCTTTTGAAACGCTGAATAATAATTTCTTCCGAGTATTTTTTTCGTTTAGTAGAATTTTCCCATAAAAGTCGTTTCGAATGTTGGCGTCAAATATAATATTAAAAACTGTACTTGATCATTCTTTAAATTATAAAAGAAATTATAAGTCCATATAGTGAATTTATTATGCAATGGTAAGTCAGAGCTTCCATTCGAGGAACTATTCATGGCAAAATAAAAAGAAGGTTATTTATGAAAAAAACATGATATTATATATTAAATGTATTTATTACGAAATTATTAATGATAATTTTATAAATCCACGATGATTATCTAAAAAATGTACATGAAAGTTACACAACCAGGATGATGGTTCTTACAGGTATATTCGTTTTGGAAAATCGAAGAATTCGATCGTTGACCTCTCAAATGCATATCTTCATTGCAATCGAAAAGTACTCCAAAATAATCGAGGAAATCTTTCAAGTCGTTGATATTTCCAGATATGTTTCGTTAAAGGATTAAAAGCATGAAACTTTCATTTTAATACAAGTAGATTGTAGAAAGATACATCTGAAAAGATTTAATGCTTTAGTTTATTAGAAATTTGGAAATTTACGAGTTTTTTTTTCAACAAAAACTTCTACTTTTTCAATGCACAAAATTCATTATCATAATATATGGTATATTTTCAGGTAGTATTCGATCTATTCTTCGTATTTGAATTGATTACTTTGAAGCATTATTTCTTGTTGAACAGTTTAATTAATTTTGGAGTATTTATTTACTTTTTCTCGACTTTAATACAATTTCGATATATATATTGCCTTAAAATTTGTCAAAATGGTACATGCAGAAAATTTTATACCGTAATAAAACCAGGAAATTCCCAGATTTCAGAGTCAATGAACCAGCCTGAAAGACATTTATTATAATAATTTATCTGTCGTCATGTGATATTTAAAGCTTTTAAAATTCCTTGTATCGATATGCCAAAAAGGAAAAAAAACTTTAGAGTTTTTAAATTGCTTAAAACAGTTATACGGAGAATTTGGAGACTTTTCTTTGTTTATAGTGTGCATAAACCAAACACCTTCGAATTTTCAAATCAAATGTGTTCGTTTATTATACATGTTTGTCCAAAAATGAATTTCTAGTTGAGTGATCATCTAATATATTTTATATCAAAATCTGTTATGGATCTCCATGTTTTATTATTTTCCTTGTATTTCGCAAAATGGTCAGAAAATATTTATGTTTTTTCAACGAAACATTTCAAATCATTATTGTAACTTTTCGTGTAATTTTCCCTCAATTTTCCAAAGTTCGTAAAGAGTTTTCCTTTTTATTAAATTGGGATTATTAAAATTAAATACTGAATCATTATGCTCTAATACATATGATAGCAGTTTTATTTTATTTATCTTTCTGAAAATTATTAGACATATATATAATATATTATATTTGAGTTATAATATTAATAAGGAAGAATTGAATATATATCCTTGAAAAAATAATGACATGCTCGTATTATAATATTAAATTATCGATTTCTATTTAAACCACTTATGGAATGTCAACAATTCAAGAAAAAAAAGACACAAATGAACTTCTTAAGTATCGTCCTTCTGAGAATTCGGTCAACTTTTTATTTGTTATAAAGCAAATACATATTTTCATGTGTTTTATCGTACCTTAAACGCTTATTCGAATAAAACAATACATTAATTCATTTTATTAATCCTCTTTATTCATTTTTATTGTTGATGAAATATTTTATACCCCATGACATACGATGTTAATTTATTTTAGATTGTTTTCCTTACAATATATCATAAAAAAGCACATTACCGATAAACACAATCTGAAATATTCACTCATGAATCGAAGAACATTACTCGAGAGTTCGGAAAATATTTTCATACATCGAACGATAGACATTGATGTATTGCGAAATTTATGAAAAGAAATTGAATTTTTTTCGAATTGCTCATATGAAGTGACATAAGAACGACGATCGAAATTCGATTTGCTTCAAATAGTAATCGAAAACTCATTTGTTCTAACGGTTTATATTTGAAGAAATATCTTAAAATGTGTATTTTATTCATATACATTCATGTATATAATATTATATAGTTATGATGTGTGAATTTGACCAAAATAAAAGAACAGGCTTTAAGGCTGCTGTAAATTTCACCCACTGGCTCGTATAATTTGGATCGCTAAAGCTTAATATATTGCAATGTCAAAAGTCGTTGACCTGTGATCCGAATTTTTTTTTGAAAGTTTAATCATTCTACATTTATTTGAATATTTTATTTATAAAATCTTCGAAGCATTAATGTCGAAGGTGATTCTTTTTTTTAATGATTTGGTTTCATTATATTATTGAATCAAATAAAAATGATAAAAAAATGTGTTCCTTTCAGAGCTAAACGTTTTTTGATTTATTTCACTTATTGAAAAAAAAGAGATTTAAATATCAAAGCACAAGGGATGGAGTTTAATTTCTATGAATGAAATATATTTCCTAGATATCAATGATAAATACATGACAAAATTTGTCTGGGCATCGGATAATAAATAGTTTATTTCAGAAGCCATTTTAATTAATTCTGTATTCTAACGAGAATTGACCACATCCATAGCTTATAATAAACAAACTTTGTATGTTTATAATTTCTGAAAAATTGAATAATTAAGGGCATTTTCAAGAACGCAATAAGCACATTTGATAATTTTTCTCAACTTCTTGCTTATGGAGATAGTCATATTTAGCTCTGAAAGACTCATACATACGATCGATAATATTATAAAAATTATTCGTGAACATTTAATCATTTAAAAAATATTAATTAAACACGTTATATTAATTTAATTCCCACAATAGATTTACATGAAAAAATGTGAAATGAAAAATTCTAACTATGTAAAAATATCCAATACAATAATAGCCTGGAGATAAACGGTGGGTTTAGGGTTTTATTATGTGTCATGAACACAAATGCTTGTGAAAGTGAATTAAGTGATGTACTTTACCCCAAATGCGAGTCGTTAAAACTAAACTAAGTTGAGAATCGTCGGATATTTCCTAACAAAAACGACCCTTTTGGGGGTTATTTCCACGTCGAATTTCTGAAACACGTGACAATTGTTGGTGCTTTATGGTGCGTACTATGTAACCTTGTGTTAAAAATTATCTCATGAATAAAAAACGTATTTTATATGATGACTGAAAAGGTTAAGGGGTACAAGTGACTCGGCAGTGAATTCGAGAAAAGCGTGCTTAGAGCTGAGCGTGTACCTACATGTATTAGGAGGAGGTTGAGTGATTTGAAAATATATCTCGGTACACGTTCCGAGTTCGTTTATATCCTTTTGCCACCAAATATATGAGCGTACATAGAAACTATTCCTGTACATAACTCAATTTCGGAAAAAATGTCATTTATACCCCCTGGTCTTTTCATTCGTCATATGTATGTGTACATAATTATTAACCTGATATTCTAAACGCAAACGATACTTTCATCAGGATATTTTTTCTTAATAATAAATCGATCAATAAAACAGTTATAATTTATGATTTTATTTTATTCGAACATTGATATCTACATGTTTGACAAGCAGTTTTATAAGTTCGAAATTACTTACGAAAATAAAAAAAAATCAAACTGGTAATAAATAATTAATATAATATAATATTGTTTAAGAAAAAAAATAAGTAAAGTAAACTGGACGAATCGAACATTTTCATTATATGAAAAAAGTATCGTTTATTACTTGTATACCTAATATAAATATAAATAAATCACAAGAGAAAATATAAAATATTTTAAAAATGCATTTATACATAATTAACATAAATTTATGAATACTATTTAAATATAATGCCTATATTATTTTTCGTTTTAAAATAAAATCAAACCGATTTGAAATACTGAGTTTTCCTCAAAAAAAAATATCTTGTCATCAAAATACTACACTGATTAATGTATTTGATACAACATCGAATTTTAACACATCTGAGACTATTTTTGTTATTCATCACCATACACAATAATATCATATTTTATTAATGAAAACATGCATGTGTCACAGAATCTATCGTTTAAAATATCTTTATAAGTTTCGAAAATTTCCTAACAATTAACACTGACTTTGAATAATAATGTTAACACATATGTATTTTGTTATTGTTTGGTTATTTTTATTGAAAAATTCACAATAATATCTAATAAACATCGATATGTTATATTGTAATTCACATTTATATATTTGAAATCTACGATGAAAAGTGTAAACGAAAAAGCGAAGTTCAGAAAGTCTTTATACAACATGTTTTGTAGAAACGGAAAAAATGGTAAAATTGCAACACATTGAAAACTATTTAAGATACTTGCGTATAAAAAAAATCCTGTTTTATAGAAATAAGTATCGTAAAATACCGTTAACAAGAACAGTATCGTGACGAAACATAAAACTTTCGATAGAAGCTTAAAGCTCTCTATTATAAGTATTGAAGATACATACATACGTATGTATAGTAAAATTAATCAAACCAGAGTAATATTTTGTTCATGAAGAATTTATACTTTGAATTTTACAGAAAATACATATTTAAATATATAATATAAGATGGGTCCGAATATTCATCAAAAGTTTTGTATTTCTTCGTGAACCATTCTTAATTACGACATTTTACGGTATATTTATTATATTATGCTATTATTACAAACATAGATGAATTAATTATCATGCCTTCATTTATTAAGAATACTTCGAAGTATTTATTGTGAAATCTGCACAGAATTTACCATATAACATCAATTTTATTTTTAGATATTCATAATCATAATGAATTTTCGTTTAATTTTGAATCATTTTATGTTCATATTTATTTTAATTAAGCCTTTATTATTCAAACTAGATATAGGTAAATTAATGATCGGTTATAGCCTATTTACGTAACTAAAGTTCCAATAAATGAAAATGAATGAAATGTAATTATAAGTTTAATGAATAGATTCCAATTTATTATTTTATTATTTATTATATTATTTTTACACCCTGCTTCCCGAATGTATCTAATCAACGAAAAGAATAAAAGATAAATATTATATTGACCTTATTTATCAATACTAATGTTCCATTAAATAGTATTTTACTAATAATTTTTAAAATGATATAATAATTATATAATAAATATTTATGTTAATGTGAATTATAAATTAATGGGCTATTGCAAAAGCTCATTATAAATAATTATTATAAAATATCTGTTTAAAAAAATGTATGTGACATCTTGAATAAAGTTAGCAAATATCAAATAAGTCATAATTTAAGAGATTTGTTGGTGAAAGTTCGTAAAATTTTCAAAGAGAAGCAAGGCAAATTTGATAAATAATATACATAGTTAAAATTAGAAGAATGAAACTGCCTTCAAAGTAATGTGTAACAAAATATTATATGTGGTTTATGATAAAATAATCATTCCATGAAAAGGAAAATTGTGTTGTCGATGAAAAGCGTTTATTTTTGTATTATAGCTTTGAAAATCATAACAAAATCTATTCATCACTGCTTCAAAATAGAACAGTATTATAATTGTAAACATATATTTATATGCTTATATTTTATATTGACTCAATGTTGAGAATAAAAAAAATTTCTCACACGTTTCTAAAAAAAATCTGCAATGTGTTTACCGAAAAATTATATTCCTTTTTAAATATTAAATATTAAGATTGATTTGAAAAAACCCTGTTTCCGAATAGTATTAATTTCAGACAGTTGAATACTATTTAATTCAAATTTTCTTCTGTATATGAATTTAAAACACAATTTCAATTCAAATACACTACATCCAATTTTCCCATAAAAATCATACAACATAAAATACAGTAAGTCCTATAATTAAGATATTTCGATTAACGCGGTTTAAACAATAAACTATACTCGATTTTATCGATGAAACTTAGATAAAATTAATTCTCGAATTTATGATTACCTTTTCGCGACTTACGCTCTAATATCTTCGTTATAAATTAATCCTTTAAGCCGAACACTTATCGTTAATAAATTAGTTTAAATCGGTTTCCTAAATGTAACAAAACAGAAACGATCAAATGAAAACCATTGCATTATTATTTTTTAAATTGTAGAGGAGAGTGGGTAGACTTGACCCGTCTGAAAGATTCAATACCCCATTTTGTTCTTTGGTTCTTACTGCCTTTTGAAAAATTGTTTTTAAAAAAATGTGTCAAAGTAAATCGGATTTAATTCATTCGCTCGGGATTAAATTGTATTAACTGATACATTTCTTAATATTTTTCCAGAAGGGATTAAAGGCAAAAAATCAAATGGGGATGTCCATTTCTTCCGGATAGATCATCTCTCCCCATTCTCTTCTAAATACAAACATACGTGTGTTTTTCGCATACATTACGAGAAAACTAATCCAAAGGCATTCTTACTATTCGCAAACAAATGTATCCTTTATTGTGTACAAATTGATTTAAGTCCACAAATTGAAAAACATAAGTTAGTCGTTTTTTTTTTTATTCACATGATATAAATGATCATAAAATATTTTGAATTTTGAAAATTTTGTGACATTGAAAAAAATATGTTAATGTGATTTAAATTGATTTCTATTTACCGCCAAATAAAGTCAAAAACAAAACGTTATGTTAACTGTCCACTGCGAGTGGAGAGAACTGTCAAATTTGTACTAGGCTTATGTTTGAAATCTTTACGTTTTGATTAAATTCAATGATAGAGATAGGCAAAAACAAGGAATGCATAAAATGGACGAAAAAATTAAAATTTTCATAATAAAATTCTGAAAAATTTTAAACCAAACGGCACAACACACACTACTGTATCTCAATTCTAATCTCATTAAATGTGATTCAAACTGTTCATAAAGATTCCAAACATACATTCTGTATGAATTTGACAATCAATAGACTCACCATGTGGACAGTAGACATCAAAGTCCAATCTTTCAATCATATCTTAGAAACGTTTTAGCAATAAAAACTGCCAAATTCTATAAGAAAAAAAAGTTAATTGGAAGATATGGGCCAAAATATCTCCGAAAGAAAGTGAACGGACTTAGACCACTGTCACAACAAAAGGCACAAACTACACATACCCTGTTTATTTTTCACTCACCGTCGACTTGGTCACGATCCAAATCGTCTAATTCTCCACGAAGACACTTCTCCGACGAGAAGTTATCTTCATCAGGGACCTCGTGGACGACGCACGAGGGTTCGTCTTCGCGCATCGAAGCCTCTTCTCCATAAAACACGACCACCGAGTCGACTTTTTCCTCGATCTGTGGTGAAATCGAAATCGATTCTTCGATTCCGACTGTTTGAAGAGGTGTGCACTCCGAGTCCATTTTCTGGATTTGGATCGATGAGATCTTCGATTGGGAGACTTCGTTCGATTGGTAGATCTTCGATGATCTGATGATGCAGTCGCCCGTTCGAACGATGCGAGATTGCGATATTGAATTTGAATTTGCCTGTTTGAAAAAATATATTTATTTTGCGATAAATTCTCTATTATTAAATCTCTATAATAATACATACCGAATTGTTAATCGTTGCAGAATTGTTAAAAAATCTTTGGCTCCAAGTAGGAAATCTTGTTTTGAATTCTTTCCTGAACTTTTCCTGCAATAATAATAATGGTTCAAAAACGTTTGATAATTTACGAAATTAATTTAAAATAGATATAATAAACTATTTCATAAAATATTCTTACAAATATTTAATGAAAATATGACTTACATTATAAATTCCATAGATGAATGGATTGTAGCATGAATTACTCATAGCAAGCCAATCAAAGCAAAAAAATATTATATTTATGTAGCGATACCTAAAAAATAAATTAAATATATACTATTTTGTGAATTTACTTTTAAATATATTTTTGTTTTAAATATACTCGTTAATTTCATCGAAATATGTTTGCAATACTTGATACGTTTGAAGCGGTAGCCAACAAATTGCGAATATGGCAACAACGATTACAAGCATTTTGATCACCTATTCGAGCAATTAAATAAGATGATTAAAAATAATTTAAGCTAATGATTAATTATGAATGTTAATATACCTTTTTTTTGTTTTTAATCATTGTGGCGTCTCTAGAATCTTGAGCATTTCCAGGAGTTTTCGTGCCCCATAATTTGATCGCCATACGAATATAGACGAAACTTATAATAAAAAGTGGAATTATGTACTGTAAATTTAACGATTTTTTTTTGTTTATTAGACATATTTAATTAATCAATCAATAAGAAAAACAGTGTTTTCATACTTGACTAAATAAAAGAATTGTCCGATATATAGACATCGATTTTTCACTTATATTTACAAAATCACAGAATGGTGCTTTATATGAAAAAGAAAAACAATGTATTTATTTAATATTGTATGAATATCATGATTTATCATTCATGATAATTCAACCAATAAACATACTTTGATTGTTGGCTTCGTTTAATACCACTCTTAGAGCAATTATCATAGGCATGGCCAATATTATTCCCATCAACCAAATACAACCGATCACTATTTTTGCCATTTTCTTAGATGGTGGGATACTGAAATTATTAATACGACATTTATTCGTTTCTTGTATACTATACAATATTTTGTTTTCAAAACACCATAAAATGCCGCAAATGGGAACGGTATATGAAGAAGCACGAAACGTTCAAAAAAAATTTAACTATCTAATATATTCTTGGCAAAATTATTTCAAACTTTTTTAAAAGTTCTATGCTTCTTCACGATGCTGTTTTAATTAGTGGTATTTAACGGTGATTTTTCAATATTTCAACAATGTCATTTTGAATATTCACCTTAAAGGATATAATATAGCCCTGTGTCTATCAACAGCAATTGCAGTTAGTGTAAAAACACTGACACTAACACTCAATGCTTGAACAAAAGGACAAAATGGACACATGAATTCAGGGAGATTCCATCTTTGTAAAAGAGCTGCTTGAAACTAAAAATTTGCAAAAATATTGAAGTTTTTCAGGATAACACAATTTAAATGTTTGTTGTATTTTCAATAAATAAATCAATAATTAAAAATGAAAACAATTGAATTCATTATTTCAAATACAAAAAATACTCCCTATAACGTCTTACCCTACAACGGAAAATCTATCTTGACGTTACAGGGAGGTTAACTTTATATTTTCTGTTATTCAATCAGCGTAACTTAATGTTGATTTTTTATCACTTTTAATTATTTAAACGAACTTACCTGAAAAGGAATTGAAAATAATCCAATAATTATATCAGCCAGTGCCAGATTCGAAATAAAGTAATTGGTGACATTTTGCATTCTTTTAGAAGTAGCCACAATCCAGATGACCAAAAAATTACCCACTACTGCCAAAAACGATATAGTACCATAAAATATAGACAACATTATCACTACCCATGTAGGAGGTTTGTACAGATCATCTGTTGAAGAAGAAACATTTAGCATTTCCAAAATGTACAAGTACATATCTGGTTATAGTGAATAGATCTATCTGAATTATCATATGATATAGATATCATTTGGAAAATTACTTTTAAAGTGTATCAATTATAATTTCATGAAAAATACAAGCTATTGTATTCATCTAAAATATTACATTACATTTAAAGTGAAAATTGACAAAATAATAATAAGTTTTATATTTTTATGCATGTTATACGATACCATCTGTATTAACTGAAAGTCTCATATCATTATGGTTACTGTTTGAATCCATTGCCCTGAAAAATATAAATTTGTTATATTTTTTTTTTTATTTTTGTTTTACATAAGTTAAAGTAAGTAAAAATTCTGTTCAAATAAAATTTTTAGATATCGCATTTTTATAATATTATCTTCATATAATATATGTATGTTGTTTAAACTTTATTGATTGAAAACGCCCACATGGATAAAGTATACAATTATATTATACGTGTTATATGATTAAACGTATTATATATTTTATATAAAATGACACTAATCTGTTTCCCTTATTACATATCGATTGAAAGTCTTAACTAATTAACTGACTGTTTGGGATTCGTCTTTTCACTCATTGATAGCCTCATATTAGTTAACATACATTTTTTTCTATAGAATTCGAGGCTGTGAGTGAAAAACAACACAAACATTGGTTAAGTGAAAAGATCAACTCTTAAAGCTAATATTATACTCATAAAAACATAATTGATTTAGAAGTTGTGCCACTGTGTATATTTTATTTATTTGAGGATTCTTACAAAATTCTTACCGGGGACAAAAATTAACTTTTTTTTGTTATTAATTCAAGGCATTCTTAGGTTCACATTTATGTAAGTATATATGAATACGATTATGTTATTCTTATGATTTATCTATAACAAATATTGGTAAACGAAACTCAGTGCTCTTATCTCCAACTCTGCTCTGCTTTATTAACAAAATATAAATATGCTTACATACATTCTAATTGTGTATAATGCTATTGCGCTATTAATGAAAATCGTTTCAATTGTATTTAGCTTTTACTTAAAATTGATCTTCAAATAACCATTTTCATATAACCCAATTGTTATATTATATAAATAATAAAGTCATCAATGAAAACTATTTTAATCAATTTAAAGTTTCTGTAATTTTTTTTTTATTCAATTCCATAATTTTAATTTATTTTAGTATGCCTTCTTATTGCATGTATTTTATAATTTATTTACATTCCACTGCATATCGATTCTGAAAATTTTCGTTGCGAATACCTGAACACATTCTTCGTTAGATTTTAACGATCCGAATCTAAAATAAAATGTATACGATCGAAAAACTGTTTTATAATTTTAGAGTTTATTTTCAAACCAAATGAGTAGGTTTTTTTTTTGTAAACTATTTCTATTGCAATTCACCGCGGTGTTAATATGTGTATTTTTAAAAGCATGAATCTGCTCGGTTCAGATATTTACATCATAGAATAGTATTCTCCTAAGAAGTTCGAAATAAATTCGAATATAAACTTTAAATAATAACAAAACATTTATAAATGAATCAAAGTTCAAGTGAATTCAGATCCAATGATGAAATAATATGAAAAATCATGCTCAAGAAAAATCGATAGCCATATTGTGTATAGTAAAAATTCAATGATCTTATACAAATATATAAATGAGATTATATTAATCTTGTTCACTGTGTGCGTGTTATAATTAATGTTATACATACTTTAAAAAAAATTCAAACGAAAATTAATTTGAGTACATTTTTGTAACATTGTTCTAAAAAATCTTAAATACGTGACCAGACTTAAAATTACCATATAAAACGTAATGGCGTATAATGACTCTTAGTAAAAAAAACTTAGATAAAATTACGATAATCAAAAATTATAAATTATAAAAAAATAAATCCACAAAAATACATGATAATTAAATTACAAACCGGAAACAAAATTTACAATTGATGAAAAAACTATATTGTTCATACAAAAAATACTTTTCTAAATAATCTCACGTTATATTACTCAATTGGGTCACCTAGTTTGAAAACCAAATTTCTGGTATTAATATCATGAAACTACTAAAACCTTAATAAATAATATAATTTGGAAACATCGCTTCTATTTAATTCGAATAAATTGTACATTACACAAATATAAATAATAATAGCGTTAGATATTTCGGAATAAATACATAGTTTCTACATAAAATAAAACTCCATATGAACAGAACCCTGTATCAACCATCAACGAGGATATTTTATTATAGTGTAATAAAACATCCTTGGCGAAATGAAAAGATAAAAATATTATTTTCACAGATTTACTATTGCTCATACATATTCATTTTTATCAATTAATTATGTATAAACCGTTGAATATCATCAAAAACGAAAAAAAATCAAATTTGACTTAGATAAATATATATTCAATATCATTTTTTTTAACTGAAAAAATGGATCTTTAGATTTATAATTTAGGCTGTGAAATATTATAACAAAATGCAATTTAATTCTATCTGACAATGAGTGATGAATGCAAATAATCAATTTAAAATCAACAAAAAACCTTGGAGAAACGGTCAGATACTCATCTGATCTAAAAGGAAGCTATAACTTATTTTATAATCGATAAAAAATACTGTTATTACACATTGTTTTAACAAAATCATTTGATTTAATTCAATTTTAATAGTCATATCTTCATTCGATATTCGAATAGAATTGAATTCTTAAATCATAAAAATTTACGACCAGACTTCCATAACATAAACTGCATAAAGAAATATTTCTTTAATCTTCTTACTAACTTAACTATTAATATTATTTTTAATTTTTTTAATTAATTCAAACATTAAATCGCTTATCAAGCTACTTTGCAAAGAATTAAGGTTTCTCAGACTGTTGTTTTGACAGCTCTTTCAACTAATTGCGGGCTCACAATTGAAAGATCATAGTATTGTATACCTACTGGTCATTTTGTTTCAATTATATTATTGAAAGATATACGTTTATTTTCACTAACATCATTTATATTGTTTTATTTTTACAGTAAATCGCTACGTACGAGTACATATACGAGTTGGTACAAAAATTTCGAAAACACAAAACAAAATCGTTCCCGCATCCACTTTGAAAAATCACATCAAACTCTTTTCTGTGTATTTTGTACTCACATATACCTACATATAAATGTGTTTCAATAGAATTCAATGAAACAATCCTCTTACATAAAGTTAAATATATTGTGCAAATAATATGTAAAAACATTGCTCTATAATATTATACTTCAAAATATTGTGTTTGTATGAGGCGAAAAAATAATCTTATAAAAATATATTTTATTAATATTGTATAATTTCAATTTATTATCAATTCAATATGTGAAAATATAGATGAAAATAAATTTTGCTACTGATGAATTTTTGTATTTGGTAAATATGTATGTAATTATTTATACATTTAAAGTGATAATAACAAATTCATTTGAATACTTTTACATTTGTGTTCAAAAAACGTAAAATAAAAATGCATTTGAAATGTAAAAAAAGGTGTTATTCTTATTGGTTTTATTATTGAAATGAATACAAATGTTCTCACTTTCCCTTGCAAATGAAAATGACTACCCGGCTCGACTTCATAATCAAAATGAGTACGTATTTGTAAATAAATATATTACAAGGTTCCCAGAGTTTGAACTTTGTAATATCATATTTTCTTTTCGATCTGAAGAATAAATCTAATATTATTTTGCAAATAATCTAATTTTCATCAATCATTCCAAAGTCAGCATCCTTTCAATAAAATTGAATGTGAAAAATGTAAGAAATTGCCAACTATAAAATTCATAGAAAATCATATGAATTCTTCTATTGATAGTGTTCATAGAAAATATACTCAACTTTAATATGCGATCATTGAAAAAATTACCAAAAATTGCGTTTTTCATCTTCATAACATGAAATAGTCTACATATACAATCAGACTACATTTCTACGAAGTTTTGATAAAATCAGTGGGGATTTAAATGAGTCTTTCCTTGTTGTATGAGCAAATATCTTGCCATTTTATCAAACTAATCGAACTCACACTTCCATACAAAATACTTCTATGAGAATGCTGTAGTTTTGATTTATCATATACTCGTCACAGAAAGTAAATCTTGCTAATTCAATCAAAGAAGCATGTGCTTATTTACGATGTTGACGTTACCATTTTGTTTCAAATTAAGATAAATTTAATTCTACCCGTAATAAAACGAAATCGTAAATCGACCCATGAGAAACATTAGAGTTGAAACGATTTTTGTGCAAACACACAAAATGGATTTACGATCATTTAACGATTACAATTTAGTTCCTATTGTTTAAATCGAAGATCTATTATATGTACATGCAACACAAATCGCTTTGTGAGCCAAATAAAGTAGCACTTGACGTTTTTGGATCGCACAAATTGGTAATAAATAAATTGAAATTTGTTGGAATCACTTTCAATGGATGTAACTGAAACCCGATTGGGAATCACTGAATTTCAGATTAAATCCGTTTTCGTGAATATACTGAAATATATCGTCTGAATAAAGATTATCATTTTTTTTGTGAGACAGTATAAAATGCTAAGAGTAGTTGTGAAATATCTAGAAATTTTTGATAGATTTACATATAACCAAACATTATTATCATCTCCACAGTTATTATATTAAGATCATGAAAATAATTCAAAAAATAATCCAAAAACTCAAATAGTTCTTAAGTTACTATTATATTTGATTAATATATTTTTAAACAAAATATAATGATTTCTTAATTTACATTGAATTACTTTCATTAAACAAATTGATATATTTAGAACGGTTCATCTTAAATTGTATTCGAATCTATTTATGAAATTGAAATTATTTTTAATCGATTTCAATTAAATATACTTCATCCATGTATCATTTTATTTAAAGCAAGATAGAAAAAAAACATAAATGGCATATCAAAAATATATAAATATTGAATATCGTCTACTGACCATACGCTTCAACGAAAACGATTTTATGAGTACAAAAGCTATTGAAAATAAATATACAATATATTGCACTTGGGCGAAAATTTTAACTTTTATTTGGAACGAAATATAAAATATAAATCGCAATTTTCACAAAATTTTCAAAGAACAGAAATAATAATGAAAAAGCCAGATTTCAAAAATAAAAAATCACTCACCTATTATAGGCTAAACGCTACGTGCGACAATTTGCATAGAATCATTCTCAAATCATAGCCAACCACTGCTTAAAAAATTTTGAAAATAAAAAGACACAATTTCCAAAATTTAGATCGAACCGGACAATATAGTACATGTATGAATTTTCTCAAGAAGAAAAAGACGATTACTGTTCCGAGTCGGCGTCGACGCTCCTCTGGACCAGATCCGAGCCCATTTCCACCAAAACTCCGATCAGATCCGTCACTGTGGTATAACCGAGAGTTGTATCAGATTGCATGTTTTCCATTTGTGTGATTTTTTTCCCGATTCAACAGGTAAAAGTCCGGAAAATTCCCGGAAAAGCGCGAACGGAACCGTCCGCTTTGCACTGATCTTTTAGCGCTACTGGCGTTCAGTTCAACTCTTTGCTTACATTTCCTGAAACGCAGAAGAGTGCATGCGCACAAAAAGCTACAATTTATTATTATATATTCACATTTAAAATAATTAAAGAGCCGTTCTATAAAATGATTAATATAGATTAAAAAAAAAATAGATTTAAATGTCAAAACATTTGGTATAGTTATAACTTACTGTATGTGAAATTCATTTCCTGAATAATAAAGATAAATTCCATTAAACAACATTTCTTTATCTTATAATAAATAATTTATTTCAGAAGCCGTATTGATTAATTCTGTACTCTAATGTGAACTAACCACATCTACAGCTTATTATAAACTTTGATGTTTATAAATTGAAAGAATTTTAAAATTACATCAAACACGCTTCATATTTTTTCTCGAATGTTTCTTTTGTTGAGTCAATTACCTTGTGCACTTAATGATTAAATTAGAGATCATTAATATAATTACGTCTAAATGAAATTATTTAATATAAAATTGAAAAAAATATTTGATTATCAGTGTAATTTTTTTTTCAACTATACTACTGAACATAGTCAAACGAAAAATGTTAAATATCTCGGAACGAATGAAGGTGGATTTACAACATTGTCATAATGATGGACACAGCTTAGGAAACTCTGAAGCATTAATGGACTTATTTTTTTTTTGACAATGTACAGATGGCGTATAAATTTTATATTAATATATTATTATTTCATAAACTCTCATATTTAGTACTTTCCGTAAAACAGAACTCATCATATTTTATAATAATACCTAAAAACTATAAAATAACAATATATTGAAGTATCAATTAGAATAATAAGTTGAAATGAATAACTTATCTACTTTCACATCTCTTTATTTGTGAACTAAATACTATAAACTAAATTATTGCTCGATAATTTTCTTCTTCAAGCTTATAATTTTACTAACGATTATCACTAAAATTAGTACATTTTACATAAACGAAAATATATCTAGATTACGTTATTTGTTAAGCTTAAGAAAGTAAAGAAAAAAAACGAAATATGTATTCAGTATACTTAACAATGGAGCGGCATTTTCTAATGTAAACAAATGGCGTAATGAAAAATATTCAAATTTAGGATTAAAACAGAAAAATATTGAAAAAACACAACTTGGACTATTAATTATTTTTTTTTGAAATATTTATGTGTACAATTAACCCTTTTTTATGAAGTTATGTGGTTTATAAAATTCATGAAATGTTTTTTTCTTTACTTTTTCTATGTAAATTATAGACAGTTTTGTACTATTAACTACAAATTTTTATTAAAAAATCATTCATACATATATTTTTATTATGTATTTTATTAAATGTAGTACTAAGAAATAAATAAGATACATAGATATAGATTTTCTGCTATAGCCGCTTGTAGACATTTTTAAAATTCTTTGGTAACTGGGGAATCAAATCTAAGATTTGTCTTCTCGTTATGTATTTCGATACAGTTAATGAACACATTTTCGAAATTATCGATCAAATTATTCTTGTGTTGCAATGCTAAAAATATCATTATTCAATATTAATATTTTCACTTGATGCTATGCGGAATTTCGTAAAATCATTTGTCATTTTAGGTCAATAAAATAACGATTATGAATTCGCAAATACGAGTATAATTTTATTTCATAAATAATTATCTGCGTTTTCGTTTCTAATATATGAAATTTTCCAGTATTTTAAATACATTTTGATAGTCACTAAATATATAAGAAATATACAATGAATTGATCAACAAACCAAATGTCAAATTAATATTTTTTACAGCTGTTTTACTCATAATTTTTAAATACTGTTATATTTCATAATACCGTATTTATCTTTTATCAAACAGTGCAATCAAATTGTGCATCTCACTTTGTGAAAATTTTACAAGAAATGCAACACTTATTGAATTTTTCAAAAGATTCTACACTTATGTATTTTGCTGAAATGTTAGTTCAATTATTTCGTAATTTTACCTGGAATTTTTTATGGGATTTTTGGAAAAAGAAATGAATTTTTTATTTAATATTTTTTAAATAATTTCATGATTAAAATATTCATACATATACAAAATGAAACATGAGAGATACATATCTTACAATAATATTATCTGTTTTCGTTATTTTTATTTTTATTAGCTTTTTTTACATTATTTCCATGATTGAAATTCAAAACGAAGTCAGTTTTTTTTATTCAATAAAAAACAACAATGTCCAATGTTTGCAGAATATTCATATCATATTTATTCTCAATGTTTTCAAAATGAGATTTAAACCAAGTTGCGAAAACAGACAAATCATTAATTCAATTCATAAACATTTTCAACGCGATTTCATAACTGAGACAATAATTAAAACAGTCTAATTAAAATTTCGAACATACCACTTAATTTGAATCAGTGTTAATACACATAAAACTAGTTTTCTAAATCGATTATACAAATCATATAAATTGTCCGAAATTTTGACATATCTTCAGTTGCTTTCGAGTCTCGACGCAAACATCTACCACAATGAAAACCGTAAGTGTTCATACTGTTTTTCATTTAAAAAATACTAATTAATCATAAGATTAGTTAAAAATCGACCATACATAGAATTTTTTTCTCTCAAATGATTAAGGATCGATCTTTTCACTAACCTTATTGACTTAACGATAACTTAACTAGCGTTTTTTTTTCTATTGAGTTCGATATGAGTTCGCAACACTCTTCGATAACTTTAAAATTCAATGAAAAAGTGCTTGTTAAGTTATATTTTAATTAATTTCATTGAATAATGTCTGCCATCCACTGAGAAGCGGAGCGAACTCCGATAGATAGTACGACGAAAATGGCTATACAACTATCTCCCTTACCGTACAAATTGTCTCATCTGGATTCATTCCACTTCTAATGAATATAAGACAAATTAAATATATATTTTTTTAATATTCAATCTAAATTTAACATTCAGATCATCTTCTTCGCCGCCCTCGCCGTGGTCGCCATGGCCGCCCCTGAGGCCCCCATCATCAAATACATCCCTGTCTTGGAGAGGACCGAAAAGCACGACGATGTAGGCCAATTCGCCCTCAGATACGTCTCTGCTGATGGAACCATCGTCTCCGAGCAAGGAGTGCTGACTCCAGCCACCGACGGCAAAGGACACGTCCTCATCAAGGAAGGCACCTTCGAGTTCACCGGAACTGATGGAAAAATCTACCGCACCAAATACGTAGCTGACAAGAACGGATTCAGAGCCGAGGGTGACCATCTTCCCAAGTCTGTTGTGGCTTAATTTTCTTCATAATATGCGCTTCGTTTAATGTTCTGGTCTTCGAATGTCGATGATGATGGTTAGATTTCGCTCGCCGGGTTTGGTCCAAGGCTTGAGTGGTTGTAATATTGTGTTTTGGCATATGTACATATTTTCGAAATTTATTAATAAATGATACGAGTGACTAAACATTAATTGTTTGCCTTGTTTTATTTGCAAAATTTGATCGTTTATGGTATATTGAACAGTAAATCTCCTTATAAACTGATCGTTCAAACCTCTTATTAAGTTTTTTTTTAACTCTCAGAATTTTCATAAAAATATTTTGAACAATTATGAACTTGCACTTTCAATTCAACCTCATACTTTAATTTTACTTACAAATTAATAGATTCTTATTATTTTAATAGTATCTGACTAGTGCCTTTTATGAGCAAGTACGTCTACGACAAAATGTAATTACAATATTATCAATTCTGAAATAAAAGTCGTTGAAACTAACAATAAGAATTGTTTTAATAAATCTTTATAATTAGTAATCAATCACAAAAATATTGGTCTGAAAGAAAATTGAATTTATTATGTACCCGTGTTCAGCATTGTTCAAAATGTGGAAGCTTCAAAGCGATTTAGTTTCATGCATACAGCGTTATTCGAAACTTCATATTCCATTACAAAGTTCTGACGATCAAAAATATTTCTAACGAAGAGGAAAAAATACTTTTTATACGTGTAGTCTTAAAAGGTTTCTTTATTATGACTGTATGCATTTGATACTTTGAAAAAAAAACTATTTTATTTTATTGGATCTACTTCCAACAATACTTTTATTATTTCAATTGTCAACAGATTTTAGAGTTTTTCACGAGTTAACTAAAAGTGCAATTGAAAAAACATCCTATCGACATTCATGTAATATGCTTAACAGAATATGTCATTACAGGAAAGCATCTCATAGCATTCTAGTAGCTTAATAGAAAACAAAACTGAAATCTTTCATATAGTTTTATGGTTTTTCATTTGAATCAGTGAGTTAAAATTCGTTGAAGTGTACTATCAGGCCAGGAAAATTCAAAATCCGTACCTCACAGAACGCAACATATTACACAGTTTGAACGTAACAGTAGTCTTTGCTAGAAATAAAAGAGATTACAGTAACTAACATTTTCACGTGTGTAATCATCCAATGTGATAATTATTTACATAAATATTTTTTTTCGCCCGAACATTGATATTAGATGTTCGGAAAATTCCGAAATATCTCATCATACAAGTTGTAACCGAAATATCTACATCTTTCAGGCTCCTATGAGTGATACTTCATTGACCATTCACTTTTAGTTTAATGCCATTGTATTTTTTAACCCCGAAAATGTATTTCACGGCATCAAAATCATATTTTTTTCTCTATTGGGAGCGAAGTTGTAAATAAATCGACTTTGAGTCTGTCTCTTCGGAAAATCCTATATGGCGGCCGCTTAGGCCTTTCACGAAAATATAAAAAAATATATTTTTACTACTTATACTATAAACATTATGAAAATGTACATAAATGGTGCTTTTATAACAAATTACATAATAATATTAATTTAAATGGAACGGCGAGTTGTATAGTGAAAATGGGTAAATTTAGACTTTTTCTAAGGCGTCGTTTGAGTAGAAAAAAATAGGTAATTGATTAGAATAAAATTTATTTAGATTATTTAAGGCATGAAATAGCCATAAAATGTATTATTTAATGTAATATAATTGTTTTAATTAACTTAAAAAATTTTTGAAAATATCGCATTTTTTCAATTTTTCAAAAACTTCAAATGCAATGCGCGAACGGAAAACGTTGACCGATTTTGAAAATTTTTACGACGTTTTTCTCCTCATTAAATTTAGCAACTTTTTAGACCCCAAGCGATTTGAAATTCGACAATTTTGTTAAAACGAACCGGGCTAATGTATATATTGAATCTTCGGAGAGTACGAAAATAGAAGCGAAAACAAAACGCGTTTAACAAAAATAAATACAACTTAAACTCTATGTAAAACCATAAAAACCAGTATTTTCCGTTCAATTTGAAACATAATATTATCCCGATATGATTAATTTTACTACAAGTAATACATTATTTAGATGGCGTCAAACTTTTATAGAAAGTTTTGTTCTCCTTCATCATATTGATCATGTTCGTTGCATTTTACTGCATGTAGTTTATTGCATAAATGTATTTACGCATTCTAGAAATAGATATATTCGACGATATAATAATTATCGTTAAATGTACATTTGATGTAAATAATAGTAAATATTTCAAAAACCCACCTATTACATTCACCTCACTTAATTCAATGTTAATGTTTCACAAAACATGAAATACACAAGTGGCAAATATTAAATTGAAAAATATTATCTGACATGCCTTTGAGCCTTCTATTAAATCAACAGAATTAATATTATAAGTCAAAAAAATTTAAAAAATGATGATCGATATACATATATAATTTTATAATACACTTTATACGTATGTTGGTCATATTTACTTATATGAAGATTATTTTGTGAATTTACATTGTACAATTCATTTCGATTCCAAAAAATAATTTTAACTACATAATATGTAATAAAAATATTTTAAAAATTAATTATTTTTCATAAATTCGTTAATAAATTACAAACTGTGATCATTGTATCATTTAATTCGGTGTATTAATTAAAAATGCTTCAATTCAGGGCCGGTCTTTTCACTACTTATTAAGTAACCCTTATGTTAGTAAACTTACATTTTTTTCTCTTTAAGTATTGTGCATACATAGTTAGACACTGTGAATTTTTAAATATGTACGCCAAAAATTCTGTTGAACTCTATAAAAAAGAGCAAAAACTCTAGTTAAGTAAAAAGATCCTTAGAGGCCCATAAAGTTGAAAAGACTCATACTTTTTTTTTCAGATCATTTTATATTTAAGAATAAATTCTACTTACAAGCGATTTAACTTACGAGATTCAAAAATATTGTATGTATCTATATCTATAGTCAAGGAATATGTTCTTGTGTAATATTTCATCAGTGTTTCCTATGTCATTTCGACATTTTGTGAAAATCAATCATATTTGCTTCACACTTGTTTGTATTGCATTCATCTTTAATTTCCCTTTACATAGAACATATTAATAACGCTTAATGAAGCTACTTGAAGTAAATCGTTGTTTAATTAATATATCAATGAAACAAGTTCTTGAAAAAAAAAATTCACTATATATACTGAAAATGTATCAAAACAAATCAGTCTCGTGTCAACAACGAAATCCACAACATCCACCATGAAATTCGTAAGTATAAAATCATTTTATTTCATCAAACTCTATACATACATATATTAAAATTTTATTGAACGAATGATATATATTAACAATATAACTGAATTATGTCATATTTAAGAAAATCTTTAAATTTCAAATTTTATTTTTTTTTATTTATCAAATTAGACTGTATAAAAAATATATCAATTTAATACCTAGTATCTAGAAATAATGTTTTTTTTTATATTTCAATATGATATGATATTTTGAATTAATTAATTAAAATACGACATGTTCATGACTGTTATTAATTTACTTCACAAAAATTATGAAAAAATCTAGTTTGAAATTCTAACATTTTAGTAGATTCTAAATTTCCATATCATGTTTGTATTTTCATATAAAAATAATTGACTCTGTGCATTGAATGAATTTAATATTATTCGTATAAGATTCTAACTCGATTCGTATCTGAAACAAAGTCTATGTATCTGAAACAGTATGATTTTGTGTCTCAAATTTAAATCGATTTAATTACATTTTTTTTTAATTAATTTTAGGCCGTAGCCCTTTGCATGATGGCCGTAGCCGCAATGGCCGCCCCTGACACCAAGTTCATCCCCGTTTTGGAGAGGACAGAAAAACACGACGAAGTCGGCCAATTCGCCCTCAGGTTCGCCTCAGCCAACGGAATCCTCGTCTCCGAACAGGGTGTGCTGAAGCCCACCGCCGACGGCAAGGACCAGGTCCTCATCAAGGAAGGCACCTTCGAGTTCACCGGAGACGATGGAAAACTCTACCGCACCAAATACGTCGCTGACCATCTCGGATTCAGAGCCGAAGGAGACCATTTGCCCAAGTCTGTTGTAGCTTAAAAAATCAAAAATACAGTCGATCTGAAAATCCTCATGATGCGCAGGTTTTGTTTTATCGAATCGCTCATAGTAAAAAAATGTTTTTATTTTGTTTTTCCATATTTTGTTTTGTTCATTTAAGTCATATGAAATTGTCGTTCCGTCAAAGTGTTGTACCCTGATTTTTTTTTGTTCTTTAAACAAAAACCGCGTTATAGAAGAGGTGACTATTCATCCCTGTATGTCGATGTCTCATCTTGTCAATTTTAGTCATACATCTTGTATATTCTGTTTGTAGTGACCAGTGTATACGGATTCATCCTGAATAAATCATTTTAAATCTATTTTGTATTGTTTGATTAAAATTTCCCATTTGAATCAAAAAAGATTCCTAGGTATTTGAAAATTATGTAATAGTTTTTATACCTTGTTAGTAACTATAAATTATGATAATTACCTAATAATTAGGTACAACATTCTGAATTTCCATTGGTTAAATATTTTTTTCGTTAATAAAAAAAAATACAAAATAACATGTGCTTTTTTCATTGGCATTGTTTCTAAAGAAAACTATTACAAAAAATGAAAAATAGCTATAGCTATAGCTATTATAAGTAATTATTTCAACTTACTGATAGTGATTTTCGATTTATTCCTTAAAAAAAATCTCAAACACAACGATTGTATTATGTAACTAGGTATTTAAAAACATAAAATTCCGTTAAGAAGAATGATCTCAGCGTCTATTCTCCTAGTTTTCGAAATATACCACATAAACATTTAATTATTTGACTTGAAACGAAAAACTTATAGTTATAAGTTGACAAAACGTCAATTTCTTCCGAGCGAAATAATAAGATGAATAACTTAACATCACCTCCTCAAAGTAAAATACAAAAAATATATATCCGCAGTTAAAGAAAAGTGAAAAGATTTGATCCGCTGGAAAACTCAATTTTCAGTTTTGTACTTATTTTACTTCTAATTCCCATTGAAAGAAAATAATGTCAATACACTCAGAATTTAATTGAATTAACTTCAACAATATTTTTAATACGATTTTCTAAAAGAGAATTAGATACGAAAAACTTAAATGGAGATAAAGCCACATAAAATTGTGTAGATGGACGCAAAAACAATCGTTTAGACCGTTCCCCTCCCCCTCCGTCTCTTTCTTTTGCGGCGTGCGGCTTCACTTGTCGCATTTCCGTCGCTAGACTTGTGCTTGTTCTGTAAACGCGTTTCACGTTTACAGCTAAGGCTTCGGCAACTTGCACTGAAAAACCAATAACAAATCGAAGATGTCCTCCACCGCAGAACTCGCGTGCGTCTACTCCGCGCTGGTGCTCGTCGATGACGACGTAGCCGTCACCGTGAGTATCATACTCTATTCATATGAGCGTTTTACCAATCCGTTTGTATCTCGTCTGAACGAGATCATCTGTTCGATCGAGATACGTTATTTTGTCGAATGTTATATGTGGAGAATTTTGTATTGTTTCGTTTTTCTTCTAAACGCAAATTTTAGATGTGATGTGACGTCTTCGCTCTCGTTCCGTCACATGGAGACGCGATGACATTTCTCCATAACCTCAAAAACTATTTCTCGTTTGAAAGACGAAAACTTTGTAACTGCCTTGAAAAATTATTAAATTTTTGCTTTAGTGCCGGTCTTTAACTGCTTTAGTTGAACTGTCAAAACATTCTTTTGTTTTGCGGATTTTTAACAGTTCGCAGTTGAATGAATAATTCTTTGTTTAGGTAAGTAGAGTAGTTAAAAGGCTGACCCTTGAATATACTAGCATTTGTCTATAAGCTTAACCGTCAATTATGAAATATGAAAAATTAAAATAAATATTAGCCCTAAGTGTGACACTGCTGTACTCATTTAGAGCCCTTGGATAATTAGAAGGGGTTTTTTTAATTGTACCATTTCTGTCAACTCTGCATTTGACAACTATTACTATAACTCCCTATTACGCGCAGTTATCAAAATAAAATTGTAAATGACACTAACGAGGCTAATGTATTATGTACATTTAATTTTATTCTAACCTGACATACTAGATATTCAATGGGTTAATATGATAACTCATCATTTTCACAATCTGTTCTTAAAGATAAAATTATACAATTAATTCCAAAGATAAAACAAAACTATTTGTAAACATAAGTCCACAACATTATACAAACATCTATAGATCCATTATTTATTAGAAAATAGTGTATATTTCATGTGTCAATAATACAATTTGATTTTTTTCAGGGTGAGAAAATTTCCACCATTTTGAAAGCCGCCAATGTGACCGTCGAGCCTTATTGGCCCGGTCTCTTTGCCAAGGCTCTCGAAGGAGTGAACGTAAAGGACCTGATCACCAACATCGGATCGGGAGTAGGT
Organism: Cheumatopsyche charites; assembly: GCA_024721215.1. Classification (NCBI taxonomy): domain Eukaryota; kingdom Metazoa; phylum Arthropoda; class Insecta; order Trichoptera; family Hydropsychidae; genus Cheumatopsyche; species Cheumatopsyche charites. The sequence continues at coordinate 4,844,553 of CM045587.1, forward strand.
TCCGGGGCTCCTGCGGCTTCCTCTGCAGCTCCGGCTGCCGCTTCGGCCGCTCCAGCTGCAGCAGCCAAGGAAGAGAAAAAGAAAGAAGAGGAACCTGAAGAATCTGACGAAGACATGGGCTTCGGTACATATTATTTCTCTTGTTAGCATATAGTTAGCTGTAAATTCTTTTCACTAATAGTTTTTTTTTTTTCAATTTGTTTCAGGTCTCTTCGATTAAACACAAAATACATGGTATTTGTTTTATATATTTTTGTACAGTTATAATGTACATTAAATATTAAAAAAATATATGTCATTTCATTCTATCCCAGATATTCTCTAATTTCCTAACAATTGTAAATCAGTGTATGTGTTCACTAATGTAACGATGGCATAAGTTACATTAGCTTAAAATTTTGTACTTAATTACAAGTTGCTTTTGGCAAATGTGATATTTTTCTGTAGTTTTGGCACTGATAATGAGTTCACAAACACCGTACTGTCAAACCATGAAAAATAAACTGGTTAAACAAAAAGACTGGTCCTTAGATGATTAAATTAATCCAATCATGAAATCAGTTTGTTGAAAGTTAAATTTAAATAATTTCATGACGTATTGGTGTTGATTACAGAAAGAAAAATGCTATTCTAATTAACAATTTATTGATGTACATGTTAAAATGCATATAATCTCAACTTTTCAAACGGTAGCTGTTTAGATGGAAAATGTTGACGCGATGGTTGAATAGTTTAATCATCATGGATCTTAATATAGTTTATTGTTAAAGAACTGATTTCGACCAGTGAAACCCCACATGGCTCTTTGTACTCCACTCATTTTATTATAATCGCATATGCTTCTCCACACTATTCTGCTCAAACGCCATTGAAAAACGACTCCGCGAGGTCTGAAAAGCAAATTCCATTGACAAAAAACTGCGCTCATCAAGATAAATGAGTTAATGTACAAAATGTAGTCACCTAGATGTTATAGCACATCTGTTATTGATGCGAAGTGGTGTTGCGTTCAGGGGAAAAGCGGCTATTTCGGCGTCAGCGATCTCCCTGAGCTCTGGTGGCAAAATGTCATTTTTCCTCAGCGAATTTACTCTAAGACGTTCGTAATAATATTCGGCATTCATTCTGCGACGTTTCACATCACGTATCATACGACATCCCACATATTTATTCCGTATTTGCTGAAACTGAAACATAATTTTAAGTTAATCAGATATGATTATACAAGCTTTCATCAATAGTTAAATAAAGTCCATTCAAATTGAATATTTAAAAACGAAAATGAATTTTTATAAGCTTAAAATAGAAATATCTAAAATTGAGTGGAAAATCTGTCTACAAAAGAAATGTCTATTTTAGTAATAATACATATACAATATTCTCTCAATGACAAGATCCAATCGAAATTAAACCTAAAATGATTTTAACATAATACTTATCCGATTTCGTTCACTCTTTTCACACAAAATCGACTCTTAAAATAAGACTTACAATTAGCGCAGTTATTGAAGCCAAAACTAATAAGACTTGATATTATTTACGAGAAAACAGAAATATGAATAAAATTAGCGAACAAAATAATAATTACGTTGGATCCAGGTGAAACTAAACTGCGATTGCAAGAAGTAAAAAATTGCTTCAACATTGCAGATGCAGACATTTTCAGGTTATCTATAAATGCGAAATGTCAAACTATAAATGGTGCAAACAGCTCATGATCCATCCAGTATTACAAAAGTGTAGGGACACTTGATACTCCATTTTATTTTTTTAAAGTGCCCTTATCTTCTACAGATTTTGATTTTTCTAAAATTAAAAGAAAATGAAATGTTTCAGAAGGATCTTCCATTCTCAATGGCTCCTTCGTTCAATGGAGATATGTATTGAAAAACGACTTTTTTTTCTTGAGACAAGACATAACCTTAAAAACAAATGTCAAAAGTTATATGACCTAATCTGAAAAGCAGAATAGTTTCGCTTTCAGAGGATGGTGTCTAATCATACATTATCCAAGATAGTAGTTGCTGGAGGCGTTGCTGTGATTAGTGCCAGGTTTTATGTTGGAAGAAAGCTAGTCGAGAGGATCAAAGAAGGAGAACATTACAAAATAGCTATACAAACTCTTATGAACCATCGCGGAGCAGCACATTTGTTGGGAGAACCTATTTCAGAAGGAAAGATAGATTTAGCCAACAGTAGTAATTTCAATGACGGAAACAAAGCACACTTTTCTATAGGTGTCAATGGAACGATTAAGAGCGGCATTTATTACTACTGGGCTGAAAGGCAAGATAAAATATGGAACGTCACCAAGGCTGAATTGGAACTTAGCGATGATAGCAGCAGGAGATTGATTATTGTCAAACAAAATTCACCAAATGAAATAAATCAATCGTTGACATGTTAGGGTTAGTACAAATATTCCTAGCTTCAATATCGCAAAAGTAATAAAGATATCTATGTATTAGTGAAAAAGCCATCTAGTATATTGATATAATATATTGCGAATTTTACTAATAATAAAAATGGTTTGCTACTCAATTTCAATACAGAATTCCACTTGAAGTTTAATATTTTCTATCCCAAGTTTAATTGATATCTTGCAATATTTCAAGAAAAATAATAAAACTTAAAGTGGAAAACCTATATACTTGATTTGTATGTGTATTGATTTTTATATGCATTATCATTTTTTAATCAAAAAGTATTTAATTTTTGTTGAGGATTGTTGAAAAAATAATAAAATATATTTCAATAGACATTTATTCTCTCATTTCACTCAAATCCGTGAAAAGGTATTAAATTGTAAAGTAGACACATTACACAGTGTTAATGACATTGGTACCTACCTACATTATAATATTTCTTAAATTGAAAATTAAAATTACCAATAAATTAAGTACCTACCTAAATAAAACTAAATTCAAAAATTAATATCAGACCATATCTGATTTACTCCTCCAAGATAGAAATTTTCATGAATTTCAGAAATATGTAGTATTTTCTCGAACTTTCGGATTAGGATATTTGTCAGAGGCATATTCAATTTTTCTGATTGATCGCGAATCACTTAAGCATTTCCCGGAGTTCTATTGTCTATTTATAGGGCACCCTGGTTGTTATATTATAATGAAATACACGTGTCATAGGGAAGATACCACAAATTAATTGAAAATGATCTCATTAAATGACAATGAATATCCATATGTAGATTTTTATGATTATAAATTTTCTCTGTAATAACTACAACTTTGCATTCCAGGCGTTTTTCCTTGTTCGAAATGCGTCTGATCATCTTTATTGGCACATTCTAGTTTTACAATATCTATGTCGTTATATGTCGATATAGTCATACTTTCCAAACTTTTTGATTCAAACTTTTCATTTTGCTGATTCGACACATCTTTAACTTCCATGTTTTGAATTATATTCTCAGTATGCATTTTCATAGAATGATACTTATAATTAGGTGGTTTATCATCTTCATGCTTATTATTGAAATTATAATACGAATATAATTGCGATATTTGATTACATTTTCCGTCTTTTTCATTGTTCTTATCTTCTTGTTGGTTTTTGACATCCTCGTTAGGGTAGATCGGTTTGTAATTAGATTTTAGATTCAACGATGATTTCATATTCTCTATCGCTTGACTGCTTTGCTTTAAATCTAAAGATGGATTGCTATAAGATGTAATTGGGATGTTGTATGACATAGTTTGAAAAACTTGTTTATCGATTAATGGTTCATTTTTTTCTAAATTTTGATTTTCTTGTGTGCTTGTGTTTAAATTATAGTTGTAATTTTCAATTAAATGAAAATTATCATAAATTTTCTTTTGGTTAGAATATAAATAAGTATTTTGTACGTTTTGATCTTGATTACAGTTTGTGTCTTCATTTCTATTCGATTTACAATTGTCAATGGTGTTAGAATAATTTTCCGCTTTTTTGAAAATTTCTTTTTCCAGTCCATGTTCCTGTTCAATTTTTTCATAATTTTGATCTATAATAACAATTTTTTTAAAGGGCATATTGCAGATTTCTAAACTGGAATTGTTATGTTGTTTATTTTCAAAAACATCAGATATTATCTCATTCTTGTTTTCATATTCTTTGTTGAATTTATAATTCGATGATAAAGAATTTTGGTTGTCGATGTTTTCATTTTGTTGAAAAATAATTTCTGTATTTTGATTTTCTGGTATTGTGTTGCATAAATAATTTGAATGATTCACATTAGATATTATTGTATTCGGACTCGGGGATGATATTGGCATATTCGATTGATTTATGTCATTGATTATTATTGATTCTGAAATAGAAGAGCATAAGTGTCATATACATAATCAAAACTTAAATAGATCATTTATAAAAAATGTATACTAACGATAAGCTGAATTTCCTTTGTTTGTATCATCAGCTGAAAAAAAAAAGATATATCACATATTTTTGCTAACAACATTGAATTATAAATATAACATATACTCACCAGTTGCTTTGTATTTGGCGAGCTTACGATATACTTGTTTTATTCTTTGGATATTTGTTTTTGCCGCTATGGCATGATCGATCATAGGCATGGGATAATCTTGACCTATTATACACCGAGCATTTTCCTGAATTTCTTGCGGAGCTAACCAAGGAGCATGAATGTATTGAATAGGAAAATTTTTCAATTTTGGTATAAATTTTCTAAAATAATAGTTGTCATATTTATTGATATGTATTATTCACAATTAAATTGAATTTCACATACCACGTTTCCTTGAAAATAAAACTTTACACAAAAATAGGCCCTAATAAATTAAATATTAGCTAAAAGCATTTTTTTTTCCACTTTTCACAAAGGTACACATAAGGTATATACCGAATATATTAATTAGCGCAATTTTCGAATCTAAAATTAATATAAGATCATATCTTATCGTTAGGTATTTTCTGGGAAACATGGTAAATAAAAATTTATTTAAAAAAAATATACTTTATGTAATCCCCGTGTGGATCAGCTTTTCGACCGAATCGAACCGGACAATAACAATGAAAAAATTGTTGAAAAAACGAGGAACAACTTAACCACATCCATGTTCCTGCATTTACTGACCAATCAGCATCTAGAAGTAATTCTTCAAATACCTGAAAAGTTAATTTCATTTACTAATTGTATCCACACTCATTATAATATACATAATTTAGGAAACAATATTGGAAATTAATTCCTACTAAATTCAAATACATTCCTACATATCCAAATCAAATTATCGATTATATACCTTCATTCCTTCTTCCCAAGATATCCAGAGATCTCCTCTGGTTAGAAAACATGCAACAGCGTGCCTTGCTAAATGATGAATCCACCCTTCCTCCCTAAGTTGTGTCATTATTGCATCAATCCAAGGGAATCCCGTTTGGCCCTTTAATCGAAATTCATAATATAATTATTTTGAATAAAAGTTAACTTTTTGCTTAGCTTCGGAATGCAGGTATACTAATTTAAATATATACATTAGCCCATTTAGCAAGAGCTTCATTGTTTTTATCCCACGGGATTTGGACACATATGGGATTTCCGTTCATTTTATCGAAATTAGGATTTCTTGTTGCAGCACAATAGAAAAATTCTCTCCATAAAAGTTGACCATGCAATGAAAGTGGCGGTCGTGAACTTTTAATTTTTTTGTATAAATCAGTCAATTGATAATAGAAGAGGCGTGTCGATAAGCATCCAAATCTGAAAAATTAAATGTGCTTATATATTTTAATTTGATTATTATTAGATTAGAATAATATGTTTAATCTATCTAATATAAAAGTTAATAGTAGTATTAACCCTTTGAGCTTTGTGTCGAGTGTGATTCGACAATTGTTGTTCCCCGCACCTATGTTCGGAAAATTATCCTGAGTCGAAAGGGTTAAAAATCGTTTTATTTTTCATAACAAGTTAAATATAATAATAGAAATGTTACTCATTAAATTAGGATCTCATAATCAAATCATTGAGAAATTTCATTTTAGAAAAAAATTTGAAAATAAAATTAATTTTGCATAAGTCTAGGATCTAAGTCTGTTCATTGTATTTAATTATGAAACAATATTACACAACCGATAGTTAGAACAAATACAGTTCATATATAATACAAAATTTTATTAACAGCCTAATATTGTTATGAAAATTCAAATTATGTGGATAGTTGATTTTCTAACGTTTTCAATCATTTAATTTTATTTCACCTCAAATATGGCGAAAGCCCTGTTTGACTGGCAAGCAGTGATTGTGGTGTCATCTTTGGTCTTCCGAAAGAAGCTACCCATGCTTTTCTCTCTAAATGCCTTTCCAGACGAGTCAAAGCCTCACTCTCTCCTCCAATCCATACTGGTGGCCTCAGACCCTCCGTATTGAACCCTGAAATAATAAAAATGAAATCAATACATATGTATTAAATATGCACACACATTATACATGGCTATTGATCTTATTTAGATATTCGGAGCAGAACACAGAACAATTTTCTAAACTGAAAGTTCACAGAAATTTTCTAAAACAACCTTTTTGTATTCATATTATTTTCATAAAATATGAAAGATTGGTTGACTTGCATTGCATTGCAATGTAGCAATTCAAAAGTTATTTCATATGATTTTAACCTTACCCAATTCTTCTAACGTAGGAACACCATATTTTTCATCGTGATCTTCATTCATGGGAGTTATAGCATTACCCACATTATTCATGGTGATTGTGGATTCAGCAGCCAATGGACCTTCCATTTCTGAAATCACTGTTTGGAACTGATGATACGTTAAAGGAGCTCTACCACCATTTTTTTCTATAATGCTATTGTTCAAAAGTGATGATTAGAATATGATTACATAACACTCAATATTTTGTAATATAATATTCACCTATCCAATTTGTACAATGTGTGAGAAGCTTTAGAAATAACATCTATGCCTATTTCGTTACACATAGTTATTATATTATGGTCCCTTACTCGACCAAAGGGCTCTGGATCTTCTTCAAAAGTAAGACTGGTAGTTCCCCATTCTTTGAACAGTTTTGGCAATGCGTCAGCTGGTTGTCCTCGTACTACAAACAGCCTCGAATTCAATTTTTTCAAACTATTATCCAAATCTTCCAGACATTGCAGCAAAAATCTGAAATTTGTATTTAAAAGGGCATAGGTAAAATATATTAATGTCCTCACCACTTGCAAACTCAAGAGGCTTCGGGTTTGATTTTCTCATAAGAGAAAGAAAATAATCATTTTCAATTAAAATATCAATATGGCTAGTGAAAAAATTAAAGATAATGATATGAAATGACTAACAGAATGAGAAAATTCTATTTTCCAAAAAAAAAAATTATTGAAATACAAATCTTTTCGTGAATGAGGAGTCTCCATTATAGACATTTTTATCAATTTTTCTTCGAAATTGAACTGGAATCGATGATCGTTTTATCAATTCTCACCTCCATTTGTTGATTCCGACATTTGAGGTTCCAGCGAACCATGGATCTATGATGAACACACATCTGAATGTGGAAGCCGATACCAAGCCTTCCTTCAACGAAGGGTTGTCATGGAGTCGAAGACCCTTTCTGAACCAATGGACAGTGTGTTTTTCGCCTGACTTCGCCATTTAAGAATCCGCCGAAATAATATATTGACAAAGTAATTCTTCGAAATATCTGAAATGTCTACAGTCAAAAATAATCAAATACAAATATGTATAAAGCATTATATTTTAAATTGAACGTAAAAATATAAAAAACAAAAAAATATTAGCTATGAAATGCGACAAATAAACGGTCCAGTTACGTTATATAAGCATAAAACGTGAGCGGCTTATTTAAACGAATCCAGAATAATGCAGTGGTTTGAACTTTTTCGAAGTTAAAAAACACTTTCAATCACAATAAAAAATTGCAGAACACCATAAAAAAGCATTTCTATTTTAAAAATATTTGTAGAGCTTTTGAAAAAATATTAATTGACCAAAGGCGATTTTCTTAATACAAGTAATAGGGAAAAAATATATGTATATGTGAGTATCTGAAAAGATCAATTCTTTCAATTAAAGTTCGGCGAATTCGGATTAAATTATTCTAAAGTAGAAAAATAGTACTACAGACTTTTTTAGTTCAGTTTGAAGATGATTAAGTAGTTCACATTCATTATTAATCGTAATTGAAAAAGTTGCCCTTTTTTCTAAACTTCTGCTCACCGAATCAATTATTAGATGATTAAAAAATGTTTAACGATTTTAAATACAAATATATATTACTGTACATACACTATTGTGAGGAATTGTGGACATATTTGATCAAATTTGATAAATGTTTAATCTTTTCGAAAAAAAAAATCACTAAAAAGGTTTGTAGTTTTTTTTTTATAATTTTAAAACTGATTAAGGTTTTTAATATTGAATTTGACACTGATATTTGGAATAATTTTCATGAAAAACTTTGATCTAACAAAAATGTTACATAAAAGAGATGTGCATAAAACTAATATTTTATTGGATAATTCTTGTTTTTATGAATTGCGCATCGATTTTTCAAGATGAAATACAATAAAATATTATTTTTACACACTCCAATCGTTGTTGCATAATATTCTCTTCCGAGTGATGATTTTATTTTATTGATTTTTTACGTGAAAATCGTTCGATATTTTGGTGTCAAATGCAATATTAAGATCCGTATTTAATCACTCATTTAATAATAAAAGAAATTATAAGCCTATTAGTACAAATTTTACGAAAAAAAAATCAAAATTTCTCACATTTATTGAGAAAAGTGTCCAGAATTACTTACAATAGTTTAGTATGCGAATACAAAATTTAACACCTTTGTAAAAATGCGAAATTAATTTATTTTCAGAATTATGATTAAAAAATCAATTAATCATTCACGATATACGTCCCCTCTAATTATGATAATAGTGTATGTTGAAAAACTGGAAAAAAGTGAATTTAACGTTTTTATTTTCGGTTCACATTATTGTGAATATTTTAAGTTGAAAAAAGAAGTCGAATTTATTTCTAACAGCAAACCGAACCAAGTAAAACGTAAAATATACAAATAGAACTTGGATTTGCACTACTGTCACAATTGAGGACACATTTACACAGTCATTTTATTCATAGCCATCCTTCTTTTATACACAATGTTTGCTTCCGCATCTTTAATACAAAAATAATGTATACTAATATATTTATTTCATCCAATTCGAACGAACGAAACAAAATATTCTGAATTCAAATTTTATACGAATTTTCCCGTTTGCACAGAGCGGTTTTTTGAAATGCGAAAACAACACTATGTTATAATAGGAGACACAATAGAATAACAGTATTCAGAAAAATAAGAAATTTGCATTATTTACCAGAATGATTAAAAAAAGTTATCGCTCCAGATATTCCTTGTATGATATTCACTGTTCCACCGTTGATACGAAATTTAATTCAACGACCGTGAACATCGAAAGCGTACGCCAATGTGGAAAACTCCGGCCATTTTCCATGGAAAAAAATCCATTTTCCAACAAAAATGAAAATTAATCAAGCTCACATTGTTTTTTTTGCGATCTAATTAGTTTTAGTATTCAAATTAAGCTTTTACAAACCAATTTTTGCGAAGAAAGCCGCTCGCTATGAGAAAACACTGGCAATGAACCGCCCTAGAAATGAGGTCCGCTGCTTTGCAACGTGACTTGGGAATGTTGCCGTTCTCTACACGATTTCATTAGAATCATTTTGAAATTGCACAATTAACTCGTTTATGGGTAAATATCGTTAAATGAATCGTTCAGAGTGATACGTGACTAACTTTACTGACGATTAGCAAGAAATCGAGAAAAACAATTGAACGTGTTTTTGATACGTTTTTCAAAATTCTCTTCATTATTTTTTTTTTTCAAAATTATAAACATACGAATTTTGTTTCTGATAAGCCACAGATGTGATTAGTTCACATTTAAGTACAGAATTAATTGAAATGGCTTCTAAAATAAATTATTTATTATCAAGTTACCGAATTAATATTGTCATCTTTATAATTCAGCAAAGATATTTCACGCATGGAACGTTATGACTGTACTGTTTGTAATTTAAATTATTTTTTTGTCAAAAAGTGGACTTAGTCACGATTAGCTGCGACCGACTCATATATTGTATAGATACATATTTTTTTGAATAGATGAAAAATATAAATCTATTTTTTGTGAAATTTGATAAAAATAGCCATTTCATGTGGTTAACGGATATACGAACTTATTGCATGCCTCCTGCAACGTGACTAGGTGTAGATGTATTGCAGATAATGATTGAAAACGACACATACTTTAATACGTAATTCCGTTTATCATTATTTTGTGTTCAATGACATGTAAAACCTTGAGTCTTCAATAAACAATTTTGTATGACATAATATTTATTGACTACCTATGTGTAATATTTATTGTTTTTTTCGTATGTGAGGATATTTAGCAAATACATAAATAGGTACACTACTAGATCTAGAAAGTAATATGTGATAATACTGATAGTATTTTTAAAATGTACAATGCACATTATGCAGTGAAAATAATCATTTTTATCTAGGAAATTGTCATATTGGTATTAAGTCATAATTAAATATTTGCTTTGATCATAAAATCACTCTACCACACTTTTCAAAAAAAGTAGACTTTTTTCAGATTCATAGCTAACCAATGACATTATTTTTTAGAGCAGACTCAAAATTGTAATATCTAAAACATTATTATATGTATCATTATCACAACTTTCATGATAAAAATTATATTTTTTCGTTTATTTTTGGATGAGAAAAATTAAGGATTCACTTTCGTTTTCACCTCACTGTAACACACTTACTAATAATACAGTAGAATTTTGATTATTCATATTTTCTATTACATATTTGGATCACTGACTATGTCTGCGGTTTTCACTGGATTTGCTTTTGTAACATCATGAAAAATATTTGATGTTTTATTAAAAAAAATAATTAAATATTGAAGCTACACGTAATTAAAAATGACACATACTGAATCGTTTATTTCATTCAATTGTATTTTTTTCAATTTTATTTTCAAATTTGTACGTTTAAAGTAGGAAAAATTCACTAAAAGAAATATTTGTTGTAAAATCGGTTTTAATTTGATTTAATGCATGTCGCATAAATATTAAATATTATATAATAAATAGCAAAATTTTCATATATTTATGTATTCTACATTGATGTCGAAAGATACATGAATATAAGGTTAGTTTTTATACGAGTTCAAACATAAAATACAAATGTATAACATATTTAACTATAATAATAGATTTGCTTGTATGGATACAAATATGCAAAAATGATTTTGAATGATTTGAAATCGAACATATTATTGTAACACACGCGTTAAGATATAATAAGTGGATAAATAAAACAATAACATACCTACATATGCATGTTGTTGAAATGTTACAGAAAAAAATGGATGGAACAAAAGTAATTCATATAAAACGGGTGGATTTACAAAATGTTTTACATAAAAAATAAAGTGCGATATACATATTTGAAACAATCAAAAAAAAATATTGGAAAAACTGTTAAAGGCCATTTAATCTCTCATTGTCAGGGTTAGATTTTGTAATAAAGTTTCTTAACTATCATTAAAACATTTTAAAAATAATGAAACAACAAACATTGTGATAATATAGTAAATATATAACTGTGTATTATGAATAAATTAAATATGTAAGTAATTAAATTTTCTCAAAATGTAAGTAAAAAATTTATACAATTATTACTAAAATATTTCATTTACAATAAATTCTACTAAATTTATCACTATATATAAATAATATTAAAAGCAATACTTCATTATACGAATGGAATATGTACCAATGCACGTACATACACATATGTGATGAAATCATCATAAGAATAAAACAATATATGATATTATATTGTAAAAACAGTACCATCCATTTAAAGCGTGTCACAGTAGACCAAGCTGTCCCAGCTAAAATGAAAACAACAAGTCATTTTATTTTCAATATGCATACACAAAATATGCTGACAAAATAAGTCAAGAGGATCGAGTGGCATTTCATTTCGAAATTGAGTAAAAATTGTTCATGTGTTTGGTGGTAAAAGGATATAAACAATTTTGGAATCTGTGCTGATATATAATATCAAATCACTAATCCCCCTGCCAATACATATAGATACACACCGAACTTTGAGTGTATTTTTCTCAAAATCGCCACCATGCCACTTGCTACCCATGGCCTATTTCTTCGTCATATATATAAAAGATAGAATTGATGAAAAATACTCACAACACCCTGTCTTTCTTTCTCTCTTTCAAGTACAAGTTGAGTTTGTCTGTGATCGAATTTAACAACAGCCGATAAAACTTTGGCTAGCACCATATTGTTGTTTGAAGGACCAGTCAAGTACTCGTATAATATATTTCTGAGGTATTCTAGTTCTGTGTTTTCTTCTAGGGTTCTAATATGATTCAGAGAAACAAGTGTTTCATCAAGACGTCTCTCTAGTTTTTCATTAGACAATTTTAGTTTTTCATTTTTTTGTTCCAATACTCTCATATTACTATCATTTGAACGATTAATCAATTCTAAATGTGCTAACTGACTTTCAAGTTCCATTTTTTCTTTGATAATATTTTCATGTAAAACATTTTTACTATCATTTGAAGTGTTATAATCATTTAGCTGATCGTGTCTATCCATAGATGTTTTTAGTTGGTCCTCCAATTCTAATTTTTCTTCGATGAGAATGGAATTTTGCCTTTCAAGATCTGTAATGCGATTGCTTAAATTTTCACTAGATTTTAACTGTTCAATTAACTGAGAATTCATTTCTGAAAATTTTTTAAGCTGTAGTTCTATTGCAGCTTGGTCTGAAGGAATTTCTAATGACTCACTTGTCGATGAAGATGATTCCAAATTTTGTTGATGTTTAGCTTGTATCACTTCTCCATTTGCATGAAGTTCACGAAGACGATCATTCAATTCACTGTTTTCTTTGGAAAGTTTAGTAAGATGAGTTTGCAATCCTTCAATATCAGCTTGCAATTTGACATTTTCTTCATTAAGTGAATGCATTTTCTCAGTTGTCTCAAGATGCTCAAGTTCAACTTGTTCTAAAACTCTAATTTTAACATTAAGTCGATCACTATCTGCTTTTAGATCATCATATTTCTTATTTAGTTCGTTTAAGTCGCTGCATTTTGACTCATAGAGTTCATTAGCTTGTTGCAATGTTGATAAGTTGTGTTTGAGGTTTTCAGCTTCTTTTTCACTTGAAAATCTTAGATTAGTGAGTGCAGATGTAAGTTCTTCTGTTTTGGTTTCCAACATTTTTTTTTCCTCCAATAATTTCTCGTGCTCATTTGATTTATCAGTAAAATTTTGAACAATCGAAGCTAATTCATTTTTTTCTTTAATCTGTGCATCAAGTACAGTCTCAATTTTTATTTTTTCGGCACTTAAATTTTGTGATTCATTTTGAAGTTTATTAATACCTTCTTGTAAACTCTCAATTTTTTCTTGTGAGCTAGTGATTGATTTTGAATGCTCTTTTTTGATCGATTCATTATCAGATATTAATTGATTTTTTTCTGCATGGATTTGCTTGATATCAGCATGTAACTGACTGATTTTCATGTTCAAAAATTCTTTTTCTAATTTAGCTTCTTCAAATTGAATTTTCATAGTTTCATGTTCGACCAACTTCTGTTCTAAGATGGAAACTTTTTCATTTATTAAATCTTTTTCCGATTTGAATTTTCCACACTTTTCTTGTAATGAATTGTTGTCATCTAATATATTAGATAATTTCAGCTGCCACAATTCATTATTTTCAGCGTATTCCTTAAGCTTCAACTCAGTTTTTTTAATATTTTCAACATTTTCATTTAGCTGTTTGGATAAATCATTTTTTTCACTTATCAGTTTTTCATTTTCAGATTTCAGTTCTTTTATAATGATATTTAAAGATTCATTTTCGGCACATTTTTCATGTAATATGGTATCATTTTCCTGGCTTTTATTTGTTTCTAATTGTTCCATTTGGGTGATTTTTTCCTCAATTTTTTCCTTTTCTGATGTTATTTCACTGTGTAAATCTCTTAACACAGATAACTCATTTTGTAACGAATCTATATCATCAATTGTATCATTGAATTTTGATTTTATATCTTGATTTTCATTTTCTAAAGCTGAAAGTTTTTGCTCCATGTTTTCTTTCAGCAACATTAATTCTTCATGATCTTTTTCTAACATGCTCAATTTAGTTTCAAAAGCTTGTGCTTGTTCATCAGAAAGTGCTTTCTCATTGTTAATTTTTAATAAATTTTCTTCCAACGAAGCAATTACTTGAACATTTTTTTCATTTTCAGATAAATATATTTCACAATTTTTATTCAAATTTTCATATTGCTCTTTTAAAATAATGTACTCTTGTGAAATGTTGTGATATTTATTTTCTGATTCAAGTTTAGATGTGTTGAGTTGTTTTTGTAAATCCTCTACTGTTTTTTTTAAAGATTGTTGTTCTTGTGAATCATTATTTGAAGATGCATTTGTAAGTTCAGTTTTCAGTTGTTCTACTAACAGTTTTAATTCTTTACTTTCCTCTGAATGTTTATCTTTTAGGAGTTTAAGTTCTTTTTCTAATGAAGAATTATTTTCTGTTACATTTTCTTTCAACTTTGTCAGTTGCTCTACTTCTTTGCTATATTTTTCTAGATTTAAAAATATTTCAGAATTTTCAGCAGTCAATCTTTCACAATTTTGTGTCATATTCATTAATTTATCATTCACTATATTAATTTCATTTTCTAATGACTCTTTACTAATAACAATTCCATCAAAATTGGATTTCAACAATGCATGTTCATTTAATAATACTTGATGTTTGTTGAATAAATCATCACTCTCATTTGTTATTTTTTTCAAATTATCTATTTCACTCTCTAGCTCAAGAATGTGTTTATTTTTTAGAGAACAATCTTCAGATAATTGCTTATTTCTACTTTCTAAGAAATTGTTTCTATCAATGGTTGCTAATTTTTCATCAACCTCTTGTTTTAGTTGCAATTCAGTACATTTGAAATTTTCTACTAATGCGGAATACTTGGCTTCAAATTCTTGATTATTTTTTCTGAACTCCTTGATTTTTCCTTCCAGCATAGATATTTGCTCTCTAGTTTCATCAAAACTTGCAACCTGTTCTTTAAATCTGCATTTTTCATCCTCTACATCTTTTAATTTGTTTTTCAGATCAGCAATGACAATCTCGTTTCCTTTTAAGTCAGTATTTAATTTCAATATTTTTTCACTTAGCGATTTAATTTCATTTTCTTTTCCTTCAAGTTCTTTGTGTATACTGAGTTTGTTTTCAGCTAAAGATATAACATTTTCTTCTTCACGCTGATTGAGAATTTTAATTTTACTGTTTAAATGAGAAATTTCATCAGTAGCAATCACTAATTCTGATTTGATAGATGAAATTTCAGATTGTTTCTTATTTTCAAAAGCATCTAATTCATTTTGCAATTTAGAAATCTGTTCTTTGGATTCGTCTAGTTGTGATGTGACATTTGTTAATTCTATAACTTTTTTACTGAGTTGTTCATTTTCAGAATTTTTCTTTTCCAATTGATTTGAAATTATTTGGATTTCATTAGTTAATTGAGAATTTTTTTCTTTGTGATTTTTAATTGTTTCTTTACATTTTGCTAGAAGCTGCTCCAGTTTTTGTAATTTATTATTAAGATTTTGAATTTCGAGAGAATGCTTGCTTTGTATTTCTTCAACTTGCTGTTTTTGAACAGATTCAGATTCATCATTTTGATTTAAATCATCTGCAGATGATAAATTATCATTGATATTAATAAGATCTGAAACAACTGCATTGCTTTCAATTGGGTCTATTTTTTCACTTTTAGTTGAAGCTAAAAAATAAATAAATAATTTGATTAACGTTTACAAACATGTATAATTAAAATATGACATTTTTCTATATCTTACGTTCAATTTGGGAATTAATACTTGAGTCTGGAATGTTAGAACTATACGATTGTAAAAGTTGAATTTTTGTATTCATAGCTTCAATTTTCAAATTGCGCTCATCCAATTCTAGCCGTAAAGCATTTTCTAAATGGGCCTGAAATTATGCAAATACAAATTTAAAATATTTTCAAAATATTATAAATTTAAATACAAGCATTAAAAAGAATATTGATTAAAACTATTTGAAAGATACTTCTCACAGAACATTTACAGAAAAAAATTATTCTTTCCTCACCTTAGCACTTTGTTCTAATTGACATTGTTCACGAAGTTCCGATATCCGTCGCAAAGCTTTGTCTTGGGTTTCAACAAGGACAGCCTAAAATCACCAATTATAAGAAAAAAATTTAAACATTATTATCTTAACTCACACAATTACTCACCCTAGCTTTAGCATTTTCTCTTTCAAGACTTTTATAATGTCTGGCGAGATCAGTGTATCGCCCTCGGTATTTGTTGTATTTTTCATTAGTTCTTCTATAAGCTGCATATAAATGCTCTTTACTAACTCTTTCTAACTGAGCAGGAACCGAAACATTATCTTCAATCTCACTAGCTGATACATCCAAATCAGACTATACAAAAAAAAAAAAAACAATTTAAGCTGAATAATTCGATTGACACAATTTAAGATACATATGTATGTATGTATATGAAAATATACCTGCAAATGAAACATGTTACCAGGCGATTCATAGCTGGGAAGTCTGAATGATACATCACTCGAAGTTGAACTATTGGATAACTTTCTTATTCTATTTCCCGTGGGTATTTGGGGATAAATCCCCAAATTAGAAGGTACTGATCCATTATCAAATGTTTCTAAATTAGTCTTCGGATTATTATAATGATTATTTATTAATGGAGATAGAGTATCAGCCGTTTCTTGTTTATCATTAGAGGAATTAGAATGAAGTGGTGAAGGCGTGTGGCTAAGTGATACATCTTGAAATCCGCCCGGAGCGAGAGTTTTCTGTTTGCTGGCTGGAGAGTTCTTCGGTGTATCTGCACCTTGCATTGTAAATCAAAGTAATTCGGATTTAATTACAATATATAAATATAAATATTATAAAAAAAAAACAATTCCTACAACACACCAGAGATAAATAAGAACTGAACTGTCAAACTTACCGTCATCAGCGATAGTGAAGAGATCATTGTTGGATATGTCAGAAATACTGCTGGAAGTGGACGCCGATGTGACAGCAGCCTGTAACCCAAATTTTAATTAGTGATCCATTTTCCAAAAACTGCTATCCTAAGATTAAAATACTTTCTCTCAAACTACTAATGATGCACCCGTATAATATGTTTGTAAAACTAAATGAATCTAATCGCTTGTTAGTTAATCTGGTATTAGTATGTAGAGATTAAGGATTATTTTATTTACTTTTAATTTTATTAGACTTACAATTACAAATGTTTAGCGTTAGATTTTCTAATGTCAAAAATTAATGAGATACCAGTAATTATATGCTGTACCTGAGCAGCCTGAGCGAACTGTTGGAGGCGCTGCGGTGAGGACTTGACCTCTTCTGCAATTTTGTCTTTCAATTTGCGGAACATCGTAAAATCATCACCACATTCCTATCAGCGAATGAAATCGGGAGTCTAGTGTATTTGCAATAACACTTTTGTTTGTAAAATGAACAATTGAAGATGACACATATGCACCGTACAGACAGCAGTCGACTTGTCTCGTAGCTGTCATTTGCTTATCGGTGATCTGATCGTACAAACGTCATATTTAGCGGCCATATACTGCCACGCCTATACTTTTTATTTTCAGGTTTTTTGTTCAGATTGTAGAGAAAAACTGAAAAATTGATACTACTGGGAGACGTGATTCTCTCTTTTGTTTTTTGACCCTATTTTTTTTCTGAAAAATTGTAGTTGAAAAAAATAATGACACTCGGAATTTGAAAAAACTAGTGGTCATATGGAAATGTTTTTTTCATTCTATCCCTTGAAGAGATTGAAGAAAATTGAGAGTTACAATGAAAATAATCGAAAGAATAACACTTTGAAGACGGCAGATTATTTAAAGAGACGTTCACCATAGGTGGTTTTTTATGAAAAACGCAGAGCGCAGTTCAGGAAAAAGCTCAAAATTTACCCAAAATCGCGAATTCCGGCCACAAAACGTTAATTATTAATATTTTATAGATCATGTTGATTCGTTTTACACATGCAAGTCGTTTTCAATCATTAACACTGATCGTCAATGACATTTGACGACTAGTTATCGGAAGCAGCATCATTTTTCAGACCTGAAACACAATCAAACGGCAAACGATTCCATTTTCAGCGCGTCAATCCAAATCTCCCCGGCCTCCCGGCGGTGAAAACGACCCCTCGGGGCGCGCTCGTCTCGTTTGCCGCCCCGCGCGCGCGCCGCAGTGTTGCCACCGTTCGGCGGCGAGAAGAAAACACCGGACGGAGCGCAGAACGCGCGAGTCGCCGCCGAGGGCCGGTCGCGAGCCCCCTGCGCCCCCCACGCCCCCCGACACCCTCGCAGCCCTTCGGAGACCCGCACGCACGCCTCGTCTTCAGGTCGGTGAGAGTTTTCCCGCCGCTCGGTTGCGCAACGTCCGCCGGAAGCGGGGCGCCATCGCGATCGATACGATACGGGGTCGCACGTGGTGCGCGCGAATCCGCGTCCGAATCCGAACGTCCGAGTCCGAGAGTCCGGGGCCGATTTTCTCCGTTGGCGCGCTTTCGACGCAGGGCCGCCAACCGTCGATCGATCGATCGATCGAGATACGAGATCGCTTTTCAAGGTTGCACGTTGCGTTCGCAGTTGGCATGTCGGTCGACGGGTGATTTTTCTCGTGGGAAAGGGTCGCGGAAAACTTCACACGTGGTGGCCGAGATGGGGAGACTCGATCCCTTCTTTTGTT
The DNA here is from genome assembly GCA_024721215.1 of Cheumatopsyche charites. Taxonomy (NCBI): domain Eukaryota; kingdom Metazoa; phylum Arthropoda; class Insecta; order Trichoptera; family Hydropsychidae; genus Cheumatopsyche; species Cheumatopsyche charites. The sequence continues at coordinate 4,863,548 of CM045587.1, forward strand.
TTTTGTCTCTAACTTCTTTTCGGAAAATCGTACTTTTGGTTAAATAATTTTAACATGTACATTCGGAAATTAATTGGGATTACTTACGCACTATTTTCCAAAATGAAATTAGAAACAAATAAGAAAAGAGAGGATTAAATCTTTTCTCCTTCATCTACCCTTGATCTTGCAGTGTTTTTCTAGAAATAATGCCCCTCCTATTGAACCTGTATTTCATCCATTTTGTATAGTTTAATGACTTTTTCAATGCGAATTTTCATTATGAATAATTCGTTCTGCTAACTGTATATTTTCATAAAATGAAAAAAACACCATTAAAGCACCCGAAATAATAAGGTAAATACGCCTGCTCATAAAAAGGCGAGTTTTCATGAGTTTTTTCGTGAAAAAAAAACAGATTTTTCTGCCGATTATCTACTTTTGTTGTATAGTTTCAAGTTATTATATTTTATTATATTTCAAGATATTTGATTGTTAGTACTTACCTATCTATTCGTTTCTATTTGTATAAAAAAATAATTTTGGATTTCGAAATTCAAATGCACTACCGAACCTAAATTGTCAAGTTCTTCCCAAACACGTAAACTTCTTTAACTTCTTGTAATATCTGATAATGATTTGAAAATAATATTTTGACAGTCACATCCAAATTTAAATCGATTACGGATTAAATCTGAAAATACAGACGATAAAATTATGAATAGGTATGGCTAGTAGTGAAATAAAATTAAGCGGATGAATCAAAATATTGATCGCCCGTGAATCACTCGCTGAAATGTAAACGCAATAATCGCCGAATGCGAAATTCTGAAAAATACGAATTCCAAGTATAATATTTTGATCCTACTATAATATATTATTAAAATAGATGAAATATATTCTTAAGTATATAATACAATTTTGAGCAGTGTTTTTTCATTGTGAAAAATCAACTCTCAATATGTGAATATTTCTTTGCGCAATGTCGTCTGTCATTGCGAGGACATGGAAAATTTTCGTTTAAACCTATACGAAATCTCATGTCCCATCTAGATATAATTGCAGTTCTAATTTGTGAACATTTTTTATAACACATCGTCGACTTTCATATCATAGATTTTCTCATACAAATATAATCTAAATTAACTTCTTCAGGATCGATAATTTTCTCAATTTTATCTCGCAACGCTCAAGCGACTTTTTGCTAAATATAGAAAAATATTTTAGTCTATATTATAAGTGCGCATGCTATTTCATAATACGAATATATGTTTGCCATTAATTAGCAATTGCCACCTAGTAGCATGCGTATTGAGAACATTGAGAGCAAGCTTAAAATATTTATTTTCAAATGTATAAAAAATATACTCACGTATTTTGAACATTTTTATCAGCATATTTATCAGCACTTTAATCAATCGACTTACCAAATTATTCTGACTTAATAAGTATCACAATCGATTCGTGCTGAATATGTGCTTTCAAATAAAAATTCAATGGTTGAATTTATTACTAATCAACGGATTATATACTTGGGGACAATAATTATTTCATCAGTTTAAATCAATCGTTGATTTTACATTTCAAGCTTTCAAAGCCCATAAAGAAAAAGCTCAGCTATTGCCAATGAGCTTAACCAACGATCGAAAGACTGTCGTATAAATATATTCCAATAATTTAATTTTAACCAGTTGTCCGTCGACATTCAACAGAACTTCTGTACACACATTAATAAAATATTTAACTTGTAACCGATAGTTTAAAACATTTTTATTTTTCAAGCAAGTACTTTTCAAATATTTGTGCAGCCGTCCCTAGTGCGTTCGTGGTGAGATTGTCGGTCACGGACATGTTTATTTATAACGGCCTTGTTTGACAGTTCGTCTTCGACGAAAAAGAACCGAAACCGTATCGTTTTCTAAGTTTTTGGCCGTCGAAATTATGTCGTCGTTTTATGTCAGACTGGCGTCGATTGTGAAGCTTCAATATTTAATTTAAGCCATCGACACGTTTCTGTACTTCAATACTCGTATTATAAACGAGGTATGAAAGCACAGGTAAATGAATGAACTATGTACAGGTAAATTCGTCTTGAGATGGAAAAAAATGCAGACGATAATCTCAGGTCGGTTTAGGGAATGTTTCGAACTGTTCAATCGTTCGTATGCATTAAAATGCATTCATAGTGCGACTGATCAGATAAGCTTAGGTTGTCTTATCTCTCTTGTTCATGCATTGAGACGGATGTGAGTTTAAATGAAAAAAAAGTTGAATTTGTATGGTAATATTATATTTTCTTTGACTACTAAAATGTTGCATCGAAGAGAAACCTTACGTTCAATATAGGCTTATTCGATACAGCGCTTAAACGGTGATCTAATCTGTATATCCAATTAATTGAATGCACTATTGATGATTTATTTCAATTGCAGATTACAAAAAAGAAACAATGCATTATGTAAAACACGTTTTTGACTATGAAATTTCGCAGATTTATTCATCTATTTTTCCACATTCTAGAAACGCATAAAAAACTACAATATTATCTTAACTGACAATGAGATAAAATTAGTTGTCGAATCCGGTTAGATTTCAGATTAGGTTAGGTCAGATTACGTATAAATTAGCGCAAAATATAACTGATTCAAAAACAAACTACCAAATATAATTAGTCCACATTTGAAGAAAAAATAAACGATCACACTAGAAACTTCCTCCCCTATTCTTTCCACAGAAAAAAAAATGAATCAGGCATGCGTCTAAAGGACAACCAGCAAAACACTACATACATATATAACCCCCACCCCTCTCTTTTATAAATAAAATCGAAACGACAACATTCCTTCAGTACTCGCCTAGCAGTGGTCGACGCGCGCGTCGCTCGCCATTACCGACATCTATCCGAAAACGCTCAAACTAATCTGAATACATACTTCGAAACTATCGTCGTTTTTGTAGCAGTCGGCTTGTTGATTTCGTGCGAATCGGTCATCGTGTGGTCTGCCCTTGCTCCAATAACGCGAAGGGAACTCGACATTTGAAAAATACATATTATTGGCCACGTGAGTTCGTCGGTGTTTTTTCCGTTCGATTTCTTGTTAATTGTCGATTTTCATATGTGATAATTAGTGTGATGGTATAGTGAGTTGTGTGCTTTCTTTTTCGTTTTGGCGAATTTGATGTTTCGCTTTGACTTTGTTCGGAGTGCAGATGAAAAAGTTCAACAGTGAAGTGTTTTTTTTTTTATATCGCCGAATTTTCAAAGTTTCTAAAATCTATCATGATCGATTAAATCGATATTTTCACTACTCTAGTCAACTAACTATATAGAAATAGTCAGTTTTCTATATAGAATGATTATAACTTAATGGTTTGTTAACTGAAGTAGTGAAAAAATCAGTCCTAGCTCAATTTTTTGATATTCATTCTTTATTTACATAACTTTCTTAATTATGAACGTAAACATAGAAGTTTTTGTTTTTATTAATGATTTTATTTTACTGTCAAATAATGAATAAGCATTGTATTATTGTCGTATGCTTTAGTTTGTCGATCGATCATCGATAAATCGCATTTACAATTAGATTTTTTTCACATTACATTTGAATTCGTCATCGGATAGTAATTGCACAGATCACATACTTTCTATGGATAGTTTCGTTAATCATTATTACTATAAATCAATAAAATACATATGTATGTAGTATGTTATATTATCATGCGCACGAGACTAACGTAAATTGAAATTGTGCCAATCATACGAAAAAAAATCGAACGTTTGAAATGATCATCATTAATCTGAGAGTTTGAACATTTTTCGCGATGACGTTTAGATCATAATATATTATGATAAATTTACGGATGCAAAATTAAATTGCATATAATGACTGAAAAGGCCAAGGGGTACAAGTGAATTCGAGAAAAGCGTGCTCAAAGTTGGTCATGTGCCTACATGTGATAGGAGGAGGTCGAGTGATTTGATGATATATCTCGGTATATGATTCCAAGTTCGTTTATATCCTTTTGCCACCGAATATATGAGCGTTCATAGAAATGATTCCAGTGCATAACTCAATTTCGGCAAAAATGTCACTTGTACCTCTTGGCCTTTTCAGTCGTCATATGTATTTTGACGTTCGAGTGTGAAAATAGTGTATGGAAGTTCTTAAAGATGAAATGCACTAATTTATGTAGGTGTTAAAATTTTGTTTCTCTTTCTATTTAGAAGTATTTAACCCTATCGCAGGTGAATTACATCACTATTTTTATATGATTTTTTTTGTTGAAATGAATTCTATATGAGTTCAAAAAAAAAACTTTATTATAACCCAATCAAAAGTGAATTTATCATATGTAAGTAAGAAGCATGTTTCCTTCGGTTCATTGTCGTGTAAAAATGAATGAAAAGAAGAAAAAGCACAAAATTACACAAGAAAGGAATAAGACATTACTTGATAGGACGGTTATTTTTATAAGACAAGCTAATTACATAGTACATAGTACGTATACCGATATAAATAACACTTAAAATTGTGACAATTAAATTAACGCATACTAATGAACAACATTTATACATTTCGAGTAAAAAAAACTATTCTATGTTGTTTTTCATGAAAAATCAATTACAATCTCGTTCTCTGGGATACGAAAACTGAGACAATAATTAGGGGCCTTTCTTTTCTTCTAACTTTGGTTAATTTGCATTTTTTCTATAAAATTTGACGTTGTGAGTTCAGAGCTAAACGCGACTAACTTTATAAAGCAAGAAGTCAAGAAAAACGATCGAATTCGTTTGATGACTTTTCCTCAAATTCTTTCAGAAATTACAAACTTTGTTTACATTAAGCTATGGATGCAACAATTGTTTTGACATTAACACCCATTTTTTTCTCTAAAAAGTGAATCAATCACATCTCCGAACGACTCATACGTAGTCAAAACGGAATTAATCACATTTACAACTGACTCAATTCTAATTATCAGAATCCCATTGACACATAGCAATCGATTCAACATCAATTACAACAACGCACAAAACAATGCAACATTACTTTGATCGATCGCAGCTGTTCCACCGGAACAATTCGAACTCGCATACCATTCTATATTACAGTACATACTATAATACATTACTGTACATTCGAACGTAAATATAACACAGGTACGTAGGAGCGAAGTGCGATTTTTACTATGCAAATGCATGTTTAGCGTCGGGCGTAGGAGAGTTTAACCGCCTTCTATTTTTGGCGCGAGTCGGAAATTCTGTTTAAATTTGGAGCGGAGTCTTCGATTTTTTTCTCGATTTGTACGAAAGTCACCGGCGAAGTTGGAACCCTTCCACTTGTGACCTTGCTCCGATTTGTTAATAGAAAAAAATGTGGGAAAATTGACCGTTTTTCAGTTTTTCAGTCTTTCAGCGACGGACCAGTCGATATTGCGTCGATTGGTGAAACAATTTCTCGTATGTTCATATTGAAATTGGTAAAAAAATTCGTGAAAATTAACCAGTTTTCAGTCTTTCAGCGATGAAGCAGTCGATATTGCGTCGATTAGTGAAACAATTTCTCATATATTCATATTGAAATAGGTATAAAAATTAACCGGTTTTCAGTCTTTCGGTGACGAACTAGTCGATGTTGTGTCGATTGGTAAAACAATTTTTCATATGTTCATATTGAAATTGGTATGAAAATGCGTGAAAATTGATCGTTTTTCAGTTTTCGTCTCACTATTATTGTGTTCATTGGTGAAAATTTTTATTATGTGTTCATTTTCATTGGAAGGTTTTTATTCTTTTTTGTCTGTCTAATATGAAAATTAGTAAAAAATGAGTGAAAATTGACCATTTTTCTGTTGAACCATACAATCTTGTGTCGATGGATGAAAATTTTTCTTATATGTATATTTTCCTTTGGAAGGTTTTTATGATTTTTTCATCTAATCTTGAAATTAGAGTAGTAGTAGTATTAGTAGAGTTTAATATTATAATATTGTACTTGTGCGTTTTATGATTATGATTGACAAATTGATTGAGAAGTTTTGGCTTCTACAATATTCAAATGAGAAATCATCTTAATTGCTTAAATTTTATCTGATAATTGTAATTATCGTAATCCAATTCAACCCAAACTAATTTCTAATTCATTTATCTACCGATAGAAGTTGATTAGTGTATGATTAGTGCAACTTATCTAAATATACTACTTGAACTATTCTACCAAAATATGTCCAATTAAATGTTGTTTTATTTTATTTTTAGATGAATATGAAAATAAATAATCTATAAAATATTTTTCAATTAAAAAACTAATCGTAAATATTTACTTCAATACAAAATTATGCATTCGAAACACGCGCCTGTCATTTAGTGCGTTAACGATTCGTCAGAATTGAATTGCTCTTACATTAGTAATTTGATAATATTTGTTCGGATGGGAAATTATACGATGAAATTGTACACGAAAATTGAGGGTTTAGGTTAACAAAATAAATTCAGCCATACGTAGAAACCGTAGAAAAATAACGCTATTATTCAAATTATACATCAGGGAAGAGTTCTTTTGTAGCAATTTAAATAAAAGGGCCGCTATTTTGAGATTTCCAATTTCGAAGCATGAAAAAACTATGTATCATATAACAAAATAACATTCAAATTAAAAAGTAATAGCAGCAATTTCTAAAGCAAATTAAAGATGATATTTCAATTGCGTATTAGCAGTTTAACATTTAGTTATATGTTTGTACTGGCCCTTAATTAATTTTGCATTGTAGCCTCAAATTTCTAGATACACCACTGCAATTAAATTAATGAATGTACATAGAGTGAACACGTGTATGTAATTACGACCTAACATACATATTATGTACCAAGTCACTATCTTTCAACGTTCACGTGATTTTAGAAAAAAATATAACAATGAAAACTCATGAATATTTCATTAGGCTTTTTATAATAATAATCAATTAGTACATGTGTTAACCAATGAAACGGTTATTTGAACTTTTCTAATATCTTATCGTTTTATCAATTTATACTTAAGTATATGCAAAGATTCATCTCACAATGCAAATATGTTTATCTTTGACGTCACATCGTAATGTATTACAAAAATAATTGTGTAATTAAATATGAGATGTAATGATTAAAAAAAAAACTGTTTTTAAGTAAAAAAATAAGATGTGATTTTTCATTTGTATGTTTAGCAAATTAGAAATTTTAAAGATTTTTCAATCGTAGAATTTAATAGTTATCGCTAATATACAATTGAAAGACCGATCCCAAATGATACATTCTAAAAAATTTCAATTTTATTTATTTAATCAAGCATTTTTATCACAGATTGTATTGTTTTCAACATTTTCACTTAAAAAAGCCATTGTTTTTTGAATCTCATTCAATTTCGATCGAATTTCCCAACTTAATAATTCATTTTTAGAAACGCTATTCGGTATCCATACATACGTACATATGTTAGATTTCGTTTTCTCGAATTATCGGGTTTTCCTTTTTATATGCAGAGCATAGCCATAAACTTTATGTTTACTGTTACGACTTCTCTGTATTTTTTCTTCCTATCCACTTGCGCAACTCCCCAATGTAAGATCGATTAATAATTTCTTTTATAGTAATGCCTTCACTAGTCCCTAAATCGAAACACATATAAAGAAACGAAAAGTAAAATATATAATATCTTCACTAATATATTTGTGAGAAGGTTGAATATTTTATATTGAAAAAAGCTTTATGAAAAACCGATAATTCCTTGAACGTTAATAAATAATCGAATATATTGAAATCGACGCTACAATCACATTAGTGTTATAAATATTATTGTATCACGCAAGTGGTTAGTAAAAAAATCATAGTTTATAATACTTTTGTTCAAATCGTGTGTTTTTAGTGCCTTAAAAATAGAAATTATTAAGGATGAAATCAGATTCAATATTTGTGTTTTTTTGATTTTAGTCGTTGTTTACGATTGACCTACATACGATAACTGAGTAGAAAAGTGAGATAGTGCAAAGATAACACTAGACTCTATATACTTATTGCATCGATAGATACATAGAGTCGATTATTGCTTGACTATGATCTCGTTCCTAATGAGCACAATTTCTCACATTTTCTTTCAGGTATCGATTATGTACGCCAAATCAAAAATCGAAACGAAACCGATGAGATTGAAGTCTGATAAAAGAGCCATTCAGTATACAACTTTTTTAACTCCATAAAAAAAATCGAGAAAAATGTTTGATGAGTTATTAAAAGTTTGCTCAATTTATTCAATTTATTTTTAATTATTAAAATGCGAATTTCTTTTATAATAAGGTAAGGTAGTTAATTCACATTAGAGTACAAAATTAATCAAAATAGCTTCTGAAATAAATGATTTACTATTCGTTGGCCACTCAAATTGTGCCATTTAATTATCTTCATTATTCAAGAAATATATTTTACACATAAAATGCTATGACCATACCAATTCTTTTGACATTAAAATCTATTTTTTTACGAAAAGTGGAACCAATCAATTAATACACTGAAATAATCGATCGCTTTCCAACATACGGAGGCCTAGTTTTTCTCAACCCTCCGTTCTGTTTTCGAAAGAAATCGTAACTCGATACGATCGCAATGAGTAATAAACCCGAAGGTATTAATAGAGTTCAATTATCTTCGGGTCAATGCGTTAAGCGAACAACCGATTGACCCTGGTTCAACCTTTGCGAGTTTTCCGTGGAAATTGAACGCGAGCATGCGTCGAACTGCACTCATTCTTGCACAATGCACTGAAAATGCTATGGAAATTTTAGAATATTTTGAATCTGAATCGATCCCAATCTAAGTCGTTGAGAGCTAATCGTGGTTAAATCCACTTTTTGGAAGAAAAAATATGATTTAAATCACTTTGTATGGCCTTAACTTTCTATGTGTGAAATATATTTCATGAACAATAAAGTTAAATCAAATTGAATGACCATTTTTTATACATAAGTCAATTTCAATAAAAAAGGTTACTTGTTCCCTTTGTGCTATTTAGTCGTCGAATGATATACAAATGATGATATATTCACATAGGGCACAAGTGACATTTTTGATCGGTATTGAGTTAAGTACAGAAAATTGTTCTATATATGTATGATACAGTACCATTTTCTGTACCATTTTAATTTTGATAAAAAAGGTCACTTGTGTCCTTTGTGAAATTCAGTCAATTTGAATTGACCACATCCATAGCTTATTATGAACATAATTTTATGTTTATCATTTCTGAAAAATGGAATAATGAAAGAAATTTCTAGAAACGCACTAAACACGTTTGATCCTTTTTCTTGACTTTTTGCTTAACGAAATGGGTTACGTTCAGCTCTGAATGACTGAACGACTCTGGACACATGAATTTGAAAAAAAATTATTGTACCATAATCTCACATTTTTTATATTATGTACTTATGAGAGTTTTGATCGTATTTCATTGAACGATTCAAATTCGAACGATTCGCATGCTCTAACAATTCGGTACATATTATAGTTGGTCCATACAAATGAGCGTCAAGGTTATGTTGTATTCATTTGCGCAGGGGAGCGGTTTTGCTTTTGAAAATCTCATCCAGGTGTCACAATGGCCTTTTGTGCACATTGTCCGCTGCAATATGTTGTAGACTCTTTTTCAAGTATTTTTTTCGTTCTAAAGCACCTTTAGGTAGGATTGAAAATCTCTACAGGCCAGTTGTGCTCCCTTCGTTGAGAACGTAGGTACTGGTTTGGTTGTAAGTTTGAAAAAAATATGTTTTGATATGAATTAAAGTGCTTGCATTCATTTATCGTTCATATTTTTTTGTATATGTAATATTGTAGGTAGGTCATGTATGCATATTGAAATTTCAACATATGCATAGGGTCTTTACATTATGCATGTTTACTGCAGTTGCATAAACATTTCACAAACGTTCCGCATTGCAGTCACATTCTGCATTACATGTATCATGTTTGTGCATTGATCTATTGAATATAATCTAAGAGTATCGATATAATGATGGCTTCAATGTCAAATATTTATGAAACTTCAATAAATATGCAAAATGTTAAGACTCCGTAAATATATAACTCCATCGATCGAAAATATTTGGTAAATATTTAATCATATGTACCTATCTATGTATTTTACTTATTTAAGGTATTTTACTTATTTGAAGTGGATTGAATTTTGAAAGTGTTTTTTCTTTCTTTCAGAAATGGCTTATTTATGGCGGTTTCATGGGTGTTACGTTTCCATCATTTCAACAACTGGTACACTTACTATCTGACAACCAAGCTAAGGATCGAAGTTATTCGATTTGATAAAATCAAAGTCAATTTGCGTGACTGTTGTCTGTAACTATTTATTTACAAATCGCAAAGATATTAGATTCATAATTATCAACTTGTGCAAACACAATGATGAATATCAAGCAGATTGAATTTCTTCAGAATTTGAGCAATAATGATGTTTCCACATAGTTTAATATTGATTTGAAAAGATACTTATTTTCTTCCTGTACAAGTTTTTGTTTTCTTTATATGTATTACTATTAACTCCCATAAGAAGTATTTCTTGATTTTGTTGAGTACAGAAATTGTGAACAAGTTTGATTTTTCTACATAAATAACAAACCAGAATCATAAGTTTGAAAGTATATTATTATCGGATTTAGTATTTTTTCAAATACTGCACCCATCAAAAAAAAAGTAGATTGCACAGAAACTGCATATAGATTTTATTCGTAAGTTCCTGAATTTTTTTCAAGATATACCAAAAATGAATCTTCAGTTCGAAAAAAAAATACAGATTTTTAATTGATAAAATATTGTGTTCAAAACATTTATAAAGAAGATACAATAAAAATGCTGGAACCATATTCAGAATCATTACTTTGGGTAGTCATCGTTGGATTTATAATTGCATTTATTTTGGCTTTTGGAATTGGAGCTAATGATGTTGCCAATTCGTTTGGAACCAGCGTAGGTGCAAAAGTACTCACCGTACGTCAAGCTTGTTATTTGGCAACAGTTTTTGAAATTGCTGGAGCTATTCTAATAGGTTGGTTAATTCATATAAACAATAAACATTCACAACTTTGATAATTTAACTATTTTCACAGGATACAAGGTGTCTGATACTATGAGAAAGGGTATCCTAGATGTTTCTGTCTACGATGGTTATGAAAAAGAATTGATGTTGGGTTTTTTGTCAAGTTTAATATCAAGCGCTGCATGGATGTTGATCGCTACATTTTTGAAACTTCCTATTTCTGGTACGCACAGTATTGTCGGAGCAACTGTTGGTTTTAGCTTGGTAGCAAGAGGTTTAGATGGTATGAGGTGGACAAAACTTTTTGGTATAGGTAATAACAAAGTTTCAGAATGTTATTTGATTCAAAAATGAATTTCGTATATCATTTTTTTTTTTTTTTCATATTCAGTTGCTTCATGGTTCATATCTCCTTTGATGAGTGGTTTTATTTCTGTTTTAATATTTATGATAATCAGACGTGGAATTCTTCATACTGAACACCCATTGAACAATGGATATAAAGCATTGCCACTTTTTTATGGATTCACCGTTTTGATAAATGTTTTCAGCATTGTCAACGATGGACCGAAATGTGAGATCCTACTTTCATATGACAATATATTTCAAATATAATGTGTTATGAATAAATATTTTCCTTTTTAGTGCTTTATATGGACCGTATTCCAGTATGGGTTGCATTTTTGGCTGGAGCCGTAGCTGGTTTGATAGCTGCTATTTTAGCATGGGCATTGCTTGTTCCTCATGGATCTAAAAATAAAAAAAATGATAATCAACGACCAAATTTCACCATGGGTTCCCATGGTAGTTACTAACATTTATATTTTTGATTTTGTATTGATTAAAATGAAGTATATTTTGTACTCATGTATTCATTCATTTTAGATATATCCCCAATCAATTCACCAATACATCCCATAGAAGAAAATATCGAAGAACCTGCATCGAAAATTCAACATATATCCGAAGAATGGCATACTCACACTCTCCCTACTGTATCCGAATCAACTGAAAATTTCAATCTTCAAACATCTAGTGATCCAAATCTTCATGATATTGACAATCGAAAACTCTCAGTAGTGCAAATATCTAATGGAAAACCTACGCCAATAAATAGAGCGATACTCGCTTCCGTTGAGGACTGTAATAGTGTATTATCGACTAGCGTCAGCCCTCCTAAAGGTGGACATTTGCATAAAGAAATGATTGATTACAATGTGAATTGCTTGAACAATGTAGATCTCACAGTTACTAGCTTAAAATACATAGATGACACAGTGAGCTATTCTAAAAGTGTTGATTCAAATCCATGTGAAATTGCAAATAGTTATGATTCTAACAGAAGTGGGTATTTAAAAAATTTCAGTGATGGAATAAATGAAAATCATAAACCAGAACCACCTAGTAATTTAAAATCATTGTTTCAACCGCCTAAAAGCAAAGCAGATAATGAAAATGCAGTACCAGAATGTAAAGTTACAATATCGTTACAAGTTCCGAATGAGATAAACGGAAACAAACCTCACAAAGACCATCGGTTGCTAGGTCATAGAATGTCCACTGGGAGTATAGCTATCGCGAAATCAATCGCCAAGTTGCAAAGCGTGCACAGCGGAGTAAGTTTAGTAGACCTGAATCCATCATTAACACCTAATTCGAGTGCTGTTCCACTTATAACAGCTGAAAAATTAAAACGGAAAGGTAAAGGAGAAAAGAAGTCTTCAAGGCGAAAACGAATAGGCATACATGGTGCAGAAGAAGAAATGAGAAGTGGAATTGGTCATCTATTTTCATTCCTTCAGGTGTTGACTGCTACGTTTGGAAGTTTCGCTCACGGAGGCAACGACGTCAGGTTTGGGCGAATACTTTTTATTTGATTATACTTATTTCTTTGAAAGGTACTTATTTATGTGTTTTCAAACTAGCAATGCTATAGGACCAGTTGTTGGATTATGGCTATTATATGTGGAAGGCAACGCTCAGCAGTCATCTGAAACCCCTTTGCTTATATTATTATATGGTGGAGTTGGAATATCTGTTGGTTTATGGTTGTGGGGTCGCCGCGTAATACAAACAGTTGGAGAGGATCTTACGGAAATAACACCATCAACGTTAGTTTTTTTTTATCATATATGTAATTTCAATTGTGAAATTGCGTTGAATGTATATTTTCATTTTTTAGTGGATTTACTATTGAGATTGGAGCTGCTTTGACTGTACTTTTAGCATCTAAAGTTGGTATACCCATATCAACTACTCATTGTAAAGTAGGCTCAGTTGTGTTTGTTGGATATTCGAAAGGCAAATCAGATGGAGTTGATTGGAAAATATTTAGGTATATTTTTTTCAGATTTATCAAGATTAATTAAAAAAAAAGAATAATTATTGACCTTTTTTTTTCATTTCAGAAATATAATATTTGCTTGGGTGGTAACCGTTCCTATTGCGGCTTTGATTTCGGCATTTTGTATGTTCATTTTGAAAAAGTTTGCATTGTGAATTAAAAGGAATTGTTTTAAGTTACTCTTTTACAAATCACATATTTCATGTTCTTAAAACTGAAAAAACAAGTGAAGAATGAATAAAATGTTCAACCATATACATAATTCAAAATTTTAAATGTAATTTTACTGAAAATTTTCAATGATTTATCTATTGAAAAACTTTAAATTCAACGTGACTGACCATAAATTGTATTTTATGTAATTATTTGAGTATATTTTTTAAATATTATACATTCTGTCAAAAAAGTATCGGAAATTGGTTATTTAAAAAGCCCGCTTAAAGATAATGTCAAAATTCTTTTTCTCACTAAATTGACACATCTATCCTCTATATTGATGCAAAATTTCAGCATCATCTGACTTTCAGTTTTTTTACAGCTGTCAATAATGTTAGACGATGTCACGGTTGCTCCGCGATTTTTTCAGTACGGAACTATAGGGTGCCTTCGCTGATCACCATCGTAATATTATCTTCGTAAATGAATTTCAAGTTAAAAACTCAATGAAAATAATTTAAAAAAAATGTATTTACTTAATCTAGTTCTAATTAACATTTTTCACTTTTCAAAACTCAAATAACCATTTTGAGGTACCCATTTTCAGTTAAATAACGATTAAAAAGATAAATCGCGGCGCGTACTAAAGTCGATTACGAAAAACGCAATTTAAAAATTGTTTTGATAATAAGATAATTTGCTGGCATGCATAAATTACATTAGAAGGAATATACTTTAATGATGATAAAAGAAAATTTGAAAAATAATAAATATTTTGAATTTTATTGACCAATTCCCGATACTTTTTTGACAGAGTGTACATATTTGTATTCGAATAAAATGATGAAAATGAAGAATGTTTGAAAGTGATTATTTTTATAAAAATGAAAAATTTATAACACAAAAAAATATGTTATTTGAAAAATATAAATTGAACTTTACTAGTAATAGCAAAAGTTTTTATTATATTCTATTAAATGTTAGATTTGGAAAAAAGTGCTCAAAATACATGGTTTCTGAAATTGATTTTAAGTATAGTGATATGTAAAAAAGTAGCTTAAAATGGATATTTCTGGGAAAAATGTGATTTTTTTTTCAAATGTAGCTATTTTAAGAAATATACTATTTTAAAAGTTTGATCTGAATTGTTATTTATAATTATTTTTTACAACTAACAATAAGAAATAATTGGTAAAACTTTTTCATATTTATTTAACCGTTTTTTTTCAAGTTATTCCATAATATTATCTACAATCTTCTTGGCTTATGACTTCAATAATTACATTTTTTTAATGACGTTAGTTTTCATTTTGCCCTAAAATTTGTTTTACAAGGGGAAAATTTTAACATATTTAAATTTCCCATTTATAAATATGTACTGAAGTTTACAAATGAAATCTATAATAATACATAAATTTGAAAAACAAATTAATCCATATTTGTCAACAACTGAAATAAAATAATTGATTCTTACTATAAATATTATTTTGCTTATTTAATTAGTATCACAAATACCAATTTTTTTTATTATTGAATATCATTCATAAAATTTGATGTGATATTTGGATGATTTCTACAAAAAATATAATAGTTTTGTCACATAGATATATAAAGTTTAAAAACAATTGCGAACACAGATTTTTCACATTTATTTAAATTATCTTCACTTCTATATCAACTTTTTCAACTCAATATAACCTATTTAATTTTAAATTTCAGTATATAGGTATATATTATATTATATCGAGAAGGAAAATTTTATATTGGATTGAAAATAATTTGAATAAAAGTGGAAAAATAAGAGATGTTCTACTACCACTTAAAAGTCAGCCATCAACAGATTTCGAAAAAATCTAACAATAAGAACATATTTTTAATGATTCAATCGACAACACGAAAATAATTAATAAAAAAATGAGTGCATATGTGAAAAAGTGTTAATCAGCACTGAGTAAAGACATTGATCTTTTACAATTCATCGAGACTATAATAAGTTAATATGAAAATCATGGAAACACATTCATTTGCAAATATACCAATATCTGATTTTTATTTGCATTTTAAATTATAATAATATTTCTATAAATTCATTCAATTATGTATTTTTTTCACCACTGAAAATATTTAGTCTACACTATCAAAAAGGAAAACATCAAAAGTTTATTTCATCAGTTAAACCAACAAATACATAAAAAATAAAAAAAGTTGAATTTAATAAATACATTCATATCTATTTTACATATTTATAAAATTTGTGCAATATTGATAAATGTATGTAGTTAGTAATTTTTTATCATTGTTTGTAAAATTTTTATATAAAAATTGATAATCCTTTCACATTATATAAACTAATGAATATATACTTGAATTCGATTATCTAAAATAAAAATTCACATTATGTCACATATTCTGAAAGTAACATAAATATCAAGTTTTTATGATGTGGCGAATAATTTGTTACTGGAAAGTTAAATAAATATGCATCATGAACTCTTTTAATAATAACGATGTATATCATTTTTCAGATTAATATTTTCAAATTATTTTAGAGAACATGAAATGAGCTGGAAATATTAATTTTCGATTAATGCTTTCATACAAATAAAAAAAATCATCTAGGTACTTGTATATCAGAAAAAATCAAAGATGGGTAAGTACATATATCGTGGAGGCAATAGGAAGTATCTATTTGAATGAAGATATTTGAATGTTTGAAATAGTCAAATACAGAGCTACATTCATTTATAATATTCATATCATATTTATGAGGATATCAATTTTATGTGCTATGTGACATTCGATGTTTTCACCTTTTTTATTTATTTTAATTTTATTGAAGAAAATTGCTTTGAGAGTTTGTAAACCAAAATAAATTCTTTTGAGGAAACATAACGACAGTTTTCTATAATATACATATATTAAAATCATTGAAAATAATTACAGTTGGTGTTTAAGTATTTGTGGTTTTATATGACTCCATCCAAACTGAAAAAGTAACTTGTAAATAGAGCTGAACTCACACGATTTCGAGTCATATGTAATTTGAAAAAGCAGTAAAAAAATGTGATTGGATCCATTTTAAAATATTACGACTGCTAGTTTTTCTTCAACCAATTGTGGATAAGAACTATTGTGAGATTGTTACAAAGGTGATATCTTAAATCATTGGTGATATTTTTAACAAGTGCGAAAATATGAAGAAACACCTAAAATTTCTTATGAAAAATCGAAAATATTTAAATTGCAGCCTTCAAATAATGAAAAAAAAAAACATATTTCTATATATTTTTACTATTATATAATGTTCTTTTTTATATTTGCATTGAATTAACGTGTGTGCTTGCTGTATACAATCATTTACAAACTTTTTATACTAATATTGCATTATTGTAAGGCAAGGCTTGCTATTCATAAATGTTAAAGTAATAAGCCTTCTTAAAACTAATTTTGTTTTAGAAAAGTATGTGTACAAAGTTGAAAATTCTGATATTTTATTCATTATCAGTTTGTCCATTATATTTTGTTATTATTTTCTTTTAAACGTGCTGGATATAAATAAGATGTAAGATTAATAGGTAGGTATATTGAGAAATTAAAATATAAATAAACAAATTCTGATTCACCTCTACAACCTCACAAATAACAATTAATATTAAATCATTACTGAAAACTTGCAGTCGATCAATGTTAAATTGGTATGTTCTCGTTCAGCAACAAAATAAAATGATATAAATCAATGAACAATTATTGACGAATAGTTGATACCTATCAAATTATAGAATGTGCTAGTATATACTTGTAGGTAGGTATATAAAGTAGAGAATTAAGTGAAAAATAAAATAATCACTCAATACATCAGAATGTCATACTTACAATTAGATATATCATTCTATTTGAAATAAAATTTAGATAAATATTAGGTACTTTGAAATTTTGAACAATTATTTGTGTAAGCAATAAATAGGTGTTTTATTTTTTTTGTAATTCTGTAATATGATTTTACTAGCACATTCTATTTTTGAATATTTCAATAAAATGAAACAATAAAAATATATTCAATAAAATTTATACATTACGACTATTCATTAATTTAATTTTTACATACATTGTGCGGCTAAAAGACAGTCGTGGCCCTTTACATTCATATAACGAAGTTAAGGTCCTCAACTTTTTAATCAATAATTTATGTAAATATATACACATATATACTACATATTTGTGTATATAATTATGTATATATTTATCATGTATATACATATCTATTTACTCGTATTGTTTATTTCATACACATGAACAACTTTAATGTATAATTTCTCCTCACTAAATTATTTAATTTATATATTTTTTGCATTTTCAATGATATACCTGTTATTATTATTTTTTGCAAGAGGAAAGACAACACACAGATAATGAAAGATGTCTACTTATGAGGGTATTTTTTTTTTCGAATAACTAGTTTGGTGATAAGGAAAGAAATAATGAAAAATGAATAACTTAATCATTTCGTATCGATTACCAGTATTCAAAAAAATATGTCATTTCTTCACTCATTGAGTTCATATATAAAATATATAATAGTAGTTGAATCTATTTTAAATCATACATGTATCAATTGAATTAAGTGTCATCACTTTCTCGATCTCTACTGTTATGACAATTGATACTTTAATGTTAACTAATCCCATTATTCGACCTGAGACGAATGCCTACATCACTAAAATATTGAGATTTCAAACTGAACTATCGACTGAGAAAAAGAAACTAGTTTTGCACAGTTAGTAATTTGAAGCATAGATAATATCGACTTTTGGGGATCTCTAACAATTTCATATTAATGGGCATTAATGAGATAATTTTGAAAATCTTTATACAACATGTTATCTTTTGGGAATATACTTTTTTTTTATATTTTGTCTAAGTTAACGATATTCAGTAAATCAACAGTGAACATTGCTTATTCTTTGAATATGTCAAATTATATTGAATATATTTTTTAAAAGTTTTTTGAAGGGACTGTCAACGATAAACTTAATCAGAGGGAAAACGTAGATAGGAGGTTGTAAATAATTAAAGTTTTTTTCTTCATTTCTTTTATTTATTGGTAATATGCGATCGAATCAAAGCACAGAATGACAAAAAAAAAATACCGACTGGCTAGTTTGGTTTGGTTAAAACAATAGATCGCCCACCAATCGCGTCTCTACGAATGAAAAATTAATAAATATGTATCATTATATTTTTGCTTTTCAGTATGTACCTATTCATTTCTAATATATTTTGTCAACTGTTGTACAATTAATTGAAATATCTAACAATTCGAAAATTTTACTAAATATCTGAAACATATTTCAGAAATAAATTACCGGAAATGAAAATTTAAAAATAGGTTTCATATCAAACGCAATAAATTGAAATAGGACTGAAGAAAGGAAAATTATTTCGTTTATCAAATTTTTGAGAACTACATGTATTTATGACACACTTGTAGAAGGTAAGTGTTTAACAGATATTTATATCTTGTTTTAGCATATGAATAATAGTTTATTGTAGAAAACTAGAATTTAATAAAATAAATAGTCTAGTCGTCCAACGAGCCACATTATTTTATGTACATAATACATATAACATTTATTGGTGTATATTGTTTATTTGGAGTGTATTATATTTCATATTGGAGTATATGAAGGATAAAGAAAATATATCTAGAGACTGATAATGATTTGGGTATGTCGTTGGAAAGCTTTTTTCTTAAGCATCATTTGTTATTATGATGGTAAGTCTTATTCGCTGAAAAACTGAAAAAAAAACTTTTTTTACACAAAAATCATTAAAAGGGTCAGTTTTAAGAAAAAAAATAAACGAATTATCATAATTTGAAGACTGTCAATTAGCATTTTACATTTAAAAATGCTTGAAAAACGCAGTATAGTGCAGTTTTTAGTACTGAATTTGGCAAGGGTTTTTCAGCTATAACTTTTTTCACAGTTATTTGAAAGTTAGTTCTACAATGACCAAAAATACTAATAACAAAGCTTTCCAACAATATAATATGATCATTCTTGGTCTCCGGATACACATCCCATTATTATTGCCTGTTTTTTTATTTTAATAAATTGCTTTATATATTGTGAGTCAGTTGAAAATTTGTGTTTGGAAATAAATCTAAGTGTGACTGGTCGGACAAACAAATTGACACCTTTGAATAAGCAATATTCATTTCAAGTGATGAGTTTTATAAGTGCTTCTAAATGGCTTGATGCCTTTTGAGAATACAATTATGTATGTAGATCCAACGATTATTAAGGAATGATTTTTTAGTTTCATCATTAGTAAAAAATCGAATGATTTTATTTATTTATTTGATATTGGATAATTGAAAACTTATTGTTTACGTTAGTGAGAGAAATTCAAATGCTTTTGTTTCAACAATCTCTGCACACAGGATAAAAGTGTCATGTTTTTATCTTTTTTTTCCTTTAATCGCTTCAATCTCTGACGTAATATATCTTCATAAGACGGTATTTTTAAGTAACTACTATACCATTTATTTAAAACAACTACAATATTCTCCTTTTTAAATTCTATAAATATCATAATTCAACCACACTTATTATAACAATTTTTTTCTCATTATAATTAATCAATAGTTACAAAGGTATATATGTATACATATACATATATATTGTATTAAAAAATCAATTCATTTGTATGACAAATATTTTTTTTGTATCAATCGTTTTCCTTTTATTTTCAAATATTTCATAAACACTTGCGCAACAATATATTCATATCTGCTTTCTTTTTTAAATACATATGTATATGAAAAATCATAATCAAACACGTCGGCTGTGTCTTTTTCAAATATTAATTATAATTTTAACAACTATAAGCAGATTTATATACTCACGTATGTAATGACGTACATATAAGTATATACGCTTGTATAAAATCATATCTTACAGATATACCATGATGTATGAATTTATAAAAGTAATTCAACCGCATACAACAATATATTCTCTCACTTTTAATAAACCACGATAGATTTTTCAATAGTCGGACATAGTAATTCACTCGATAAATATTAAGGGCCATTATTTTAGCTGTTGGTTAGCAGTTTTGATAGTTATAGCTGTCAATTCTATAGAAAAAATATAACTGTTTAACTGCTAACTAAGAAGTGGAATACTGGCCCTAAATACTAAAAAGTTTGATGAACAATTACTTTTAACAGATAGGTACCATAGTTCATTAAATTAAATTGAAATATGATTGTTGATCGAAGAAAATATTATATTATGATATCAAGTTTAATTTTCATTAACAAACACAAGAATGCTCAAAAAATCTGACATTTGAAAGATTTAACTTATTTAACATAATAATTTCAGTAAATATTGTAGGTAGCCACCTACAATACAAAATAACAATTTAAAATTGTCGATTTATTGTCCATCAAACTTTTTAGCATGATATAAGTATAATGAATTTAGTTTTTAAGAAATTAAGTGAATAATTGATTTTTTTATAATATATCACAATTAATATTCATTGATTGATTTACTAAAAATATAGGTATCACAGTATTTCTGTTGTGAACCAAGGTTGATGTCATGAAATCGAATGATAAATGAGAATTTATAGAAAACATTATTCACTCAAAATTTAACTGAATTACTGTAATATGCATACATTTTATGTGATATATGAAAATAATACCAAAGTCCGATCTTTTCAACTGTTAATTTGTTAACACTATTGTTAGGAAACATGACTAATGTTTTTCACTAACCATAGAATTCTTATTGCTAATGCATTCAAATTCTAGAGTGACAAAACATTACTCATGTTTCAAAACACTAGTGTTAATTAACTAAAGATTAAAAAGATCAGGTCTAAATGTACAAATTATCATATTGAGAATAAAATTTTAATACGTAAATTTAATAAAAACTGTTTTATTTTTACTGTACCGAATTTTTAGAAGAAAAATGTGGTTTGAAAGAAACGTTTTTACAAGCATCAAAAATGAGGGAAACAATAAACATGTATTAGATATTGTTCAAATACTCATATCGTCTATAATGTTTCTTAAATTTTGTGTTTTGTTTAATGTAGAAAAAATATTTGACAAATAAATTGACCATTTAAAGTCGTCACATTCATTCTACCCATTTACATCTCATTTTATTGGTTATAATAAAAAAGAACGAATTTTCATAATAAAATCTTTTTTCCAACATTGTCAACTTCACTGGAAATCTTAAAGCTGTACATAGTATGATATTTTACATATATGAATTTGAGCATAAGAAAATAAAGTATTGATGTGTTCACATTTTAACATGAAAAACTTGACTATTTTTTGTGAAATATGTAAATATCAAATGCGAATATAATACACTTTTCAATCCTTGTATATAATATTTAACAATTCGTGAATATGAATTTAATGTCGCTCAATAAATGTATACGTATTTATAATAAATAGATTCAACGAGTAATAACATTATCCAAATAATACATATATTAAGGCCAGATTACAAACGTTGAATCTTTTAAATTCACATTTAGTTTTTCATCCTAAATAAACTTTATTCAAAGTATTGCTATGAAAATTGTTACAGGCAGTGTTAAAATTTCACTAAAATGTTTCACGTCCAATATCGAAAATCATACAAAAGCAAATCGACGTTAACATATTGCTTTTAATATTGTATATAAATGCTGTGTGGAATGTAACGATGTGTCCCCACTCTATTCATATGGATTCACACAAGTTTGCATATGAATACCCTTTTTATGAGAAAAATATGGTGTTTCATTAATAGACGACATAATTCCGGAAAAAAATTGGAAAATTAAACTCTCTATGCGAAAAATTAATGATATTTTTACGCATAGACATCATCCGTGTATTTACTTTAGGTCTTCACATAAAAAATGCATATTCTACGATATATAAAAAAATACTATTATCGCCATTCAGTAAATACATTTTTTCATAATATAACAACAATGAGTGTTGAATTTACATACATGTAATAATAAACTATTAAGATCTATTAATTATACTATTGTAAAAAAAATATAAGAGATAAATACTATATCAATGTAAAACATTTATTTGTGGTGATTTATCATTTGTGGTGTTATGGTTTGTTTTATTTTACATACATATTTACTTGAATTGAGAAGAATGCAAGAAGTGTCTAGTAAAAATTTCAAGCATGAATAAAGTAACAAAGTGCTAGTGAAATTTTTTTCATCTCTGAAATGTTTCAAAATTGTCAATTTGTGTGTGAAAAAACATTCTAAATTTCTGAAAAAAAAAAAAACAAATACATTCGAATGTAAAATATTCTATCGGTACCCCTATATAAAGCTTGTTATTTTATTAAAATTCTTCGAAAATTATGCAATAGAGTAGTTTTCTAAAATTAATGCATAAAAAAATAATATTTGATAGAAATACAAATGTAGCCGAGCCAAATAGGCCCATTGAAAATGCAATAATTCCGGCAGTGGTAGGTTTACATCGATGAGTATGATTTTATAAGATAGCCAATTGTCAATAATTTAATTAACAACTTGAAATTGATTGAAGCATAATTTGAATTTATTGTACTGATGTACATACATATATTGAATACCATATACATATAGTAAGAAAATAGTAAGTGTTTGTAGTAATATTGCGAATCTATAAATGACCCAAAATGAAAGAGGTTTTTGAAAAAAAGAATTGAGAAGTGTTCGGTAATAGTATTAAATCTCACATAACTAGAAATTTATTTGAATTTTAGAGAAAAATAATCTCAGGACATTTTAACTCTTTGAGAGATAATGTGAGGTGAACTGAATGATTTACAGATTTGAGCATTTGTAATAACTTTTTTTAGGAATACATGAAAGAAAATGTATTTGAGCATCGTTCTTATACTTTTTCAGAGTTAAAAAAGTGGTTTATTAGAGAAATTAATGTCATGTCCCGTACAATGTGTGGACAAATCATGCAAAAAATCTTAATTTGTTTCGACCACTATATTTTTGACAACGATGACTATTTTAATGATATTATTTTGAAGACACAAGTTGAAACAATTGCTTAATTGAAAAATAAAAACTTTCTCTTCTAAAACGATCTGTTTCTATTTTAATGCATTTCACACATCCTAATTTGGCTCGGTTACACCCTGCATAACTGACAATCAATCGTCAATTGCGAACATCAGAAAAGTACCGATATTATGAAAACCTCGAGATTTCGCTCGAAGAAAATTTAGATTTTCCGAATTGACATTTGACCGTTAATTCATTTTCCGGAATCTTATCTTTCATCGACGGGAACTGAGCCATTACAGCGACACCGATGAGAACCGGCAGGCACATTCTATAGCTGATCATTCACTATTCGATAAATCGTACGATATATCGAGGACTTCGTTAATTGACGAATTGCTCGATAACCTCACACACAGCAAACTTGGCTCGATATTAAATAACAATACTCAATTAACAAAAAGTACAAAAGAATAGTAGTTATTTTCGGATTGTCTTTCATTACACGCAGGTAATATAATTTTTCTTTAAATTATTATAGGTCTCCCAACTGCAAACTGTCAAAAATGCATGTAAGTGATGATAGACATATGTATGTGAGTCTCTGTCTTTCGTCACTCACGTGGATTTTTGGGTCAATAGCTAGAGAACTGCCAATAATGTCGGTTTGTGAACAATTGTTAATTAGTATAGATTATCGATCGATTGAAAGGGAAACTAACCAAGAACATATTTTTAATGAACAATCGACGAACTGAACGATCGATCGAATAGTGAATGGGCAGTTTATCTTGCGGACGTAGACGATCCTGTCCGCGAGGATGTGTACCAAAGCGCCCACGTGTACGAAAGTGCCCACGTGTACGAGAGTGCCGACGTGTACGAGAGTGCCCATGCGTACAAAAGCGCCGACGCGTACGAGAGTGCCGATGTGTACGAGAGTGCCGATGTGTACGAGTATGCCGACGTGTACGAAAGTGCCGATGTGTAACAACAAACGAAAAATCGTGCAAGTTGACAATGTTGGATATATACGCAGTTCGGTGAGCGGGCCGATTTGCCAACGCTGAAGGTGAGGTCGGGGGGTGGCGCTCCCCCTACGCACCACCTTTGCGAAACGTATAACTATAACCTTGTACATGGAATAATTTTCATAATTATTTTAATACAGTAATAAACAGTTTCGAAAGTCAAAGCGTCCACTGGTATTATTAGATAATTCATGTTCAATTGCATCTGTAACACTATTATTTTATTGTACGCACTGTTCAATATTTGTAATGAGGCGATTAACAGAACGACGACGGAGACAGACGGGGCGACGAGGGCCGACGACGATCCCGAGCTCTTCGACGATGAGCCTCCGAAGCACGACGGAGCGAGAGGCTGTTCGGTCTCTGGTCGAGCTGTGCAGTTGAAGCACACATTCTCATCGCCGTTATCACAGTGAAAATAACAGCATTCTGGTAGACCGTAGTTGGATTTGGCGAGTTGTTCTCCCTCTTCCTCGATGTTGGGATCTGCGGTGATCGAAACGTATTAGTGGCGGATATTGAATGAAATACATGATTGAAGCAGTGTTAATGCCCACTGTCCACTTGTGGACACACACAAGGGGATAGCCGTATAGGCGTCCACTTCTTGTTTATGGGTGTGTCCTTTGTCCGCTCTTAAGTGGACAGTGGGCTTTGCACGGTCAAAGTGCACTTGGACATGTGCGCTTTGATGATTTTGACGCTTTGATGAGACATTCATCTCTGCGATCGAGATGATTTTAAATTATATTCTGCTGTTGAACGTTGAAGCTGTAGCAGATACGTTTACAGATGCAGATACAAATAGCATATAAAATCGATGTTTTTTACGTTAAAAATTAAAGTTTAATAACTTATTTGTTTAGTGTTTTACCTCGGTGAAGTTAGCGATCGTTAAACATTTTCCGTATGAATTCAAAACAAATGAAATCTGCAATATTGTGAAATATTTAAAAATTAGAATATGCATTAATTTGATATCGAAAAATCCGCAAAAACGACGACTAAACGGATTTCCATATTCCTGGAATGGAATTTTTAGAATGTCAGAGATCGCAATCGGTTGCATAAAAAGAATTTTCTCATTAGAATAAATATTTTTATAGAAATAGAATGACCTTATGAAAAAAAAAATTTTTTTCCAGGTTATTATCAATGCATTGAACATAAAAGCACATATAATAACATGTGAAATGACGCTCTGAAGACGAAAAATGAGAATATCAAAACAATATTAGGGGTAGGTAAATTGAAAAAACACCTAAAATACAATCCTTTTTCCGTTTTCTACCAAAAACAGGCCCACAGAATATGATCTGTATCTATAAAACTCTCCACAGACTCATCCAGGATCATTTCGCAAACCAAGTTGAATCAACTTACAAAATTACAAATTGAATAACAAAACGGTCTGACACGATCCATATACTGTCAGTCCACCGAAATAAAGGCAGAACATATGCAATACATACATCCATCTCTGTTCCGTAGATTTATGCCAATTTTCAGTAGGAAGTCTGACTGTATCTATCTATCTATCTATCTATCTATTTTATAAATACGCTAACGATGCTCGAAATTTTCAACAACAGCCGCGTCTCGAACCCGGGCGTTCAATTTATTAGCCCAACGCTTTACCTCCGAGCTAACATCGTAATTACAAAACTGCATCGTTTAACGTATTTAAGGCGTAAAATCTTTTGTCATTTCACACATAGATGGCAATACGAAATTTTATAAAATTCCGAATAATGCAATACACATAAGATTAATTCCAAACTGTGGCACTACTAGTCTATATTATAAATACGCTGACGATGCTCGAAATTTTCAGACGGCCGTGCCTCGAACCCGGGCGTGCAGTTTATTGGCCCGCCGCCTTACGCTCCGAGCTACGATCGTAATTACGAAACTGCACCGTTTAACGTATATAAGGCGTAAAATCCCGGATTTGACTTTTTTATTTCACACACGGATGGCAATCAATAACTAATAAATAGAATAAAATACAGACCTAGGCATAAGAACGTGGGCTCTCCAGCGTACTGTGTGGGATAGGCGGGCGCCCTGTCCGCCGGCAGGAAGTAAGGGCACGCCTGCTCGACGGCCTGGCACACGCTCAGGCACGGCTTGATGCGGTGGCGCTGCTTGGGGGGCGGAGGCCCCGGCCCGGACCTGCGGCTGCGGCTGCCGTTGCCGCCCCCGCCCTCTAACCGGTTGTCGAGCCCCTTGCGCGCCTCGACCATCTTCTGTTCGGGCCGCGCGCGCTGCTTCTTGCTGCTGTTGTTGAGGCTGGCGTTGCGGCGCGCGGTCGCCCCCCGCGCCCCCGCCTCGTGCGCCCCGGGGGGCGTAGGCGCCGCGCCCGCGCCCCCGTCGTAGAACGGCCACCGCCACTCGTCGTCGCCGTAGTAGTAGTCATCAACGTCCGACAGCGTCTCGTTGGCGTCGCCGCTCGGCGCCGGTGAATGGTTATTGGGCGAGCGCGTGTGCCGAGGCACCGCGTCGCGCGTCCTCCGCCTCGTGTACTCCAACGTCATCGGCTCCTCTTCGTATTGCATCCGATATTCTTTTCGCTGCTGCTCCTCCTGCTCCTGCTGCTGCTGCTGCTCCTGCTGCTGCTGCTGCTCCTGCTGCTGCTGCTGCTGCTGACGGTCGCGGTGGGAGTCGTCCTGGCCTCGCCGCCGACGCTGTCGCCGCTTCGAAGACGATCCGTCCAATTCGTCGCCATCCAAATACAGCGGCAATAGTGAGCTGCACACCCAGCGTCTGTACGCCTTCTGAAAATGGATTGTGCATGTTTAGAATTTCGTTTTGTATCAAGCTGTGAGGTATTTTGATCATGATGTGAGCAATGGAGTCTATTCTCGAAGGAAAGGGAAACGTAGCTTCGAGGTACATTTGGATTGAATTAATTGTGTAATGGAATCAGCTTCTAGGGATCCCATTTTAACCATGATGCCTCAACGTGTCGTTGGAAACGTAGCTTTAAGGTAAGTTTAGCGTGCAGAAGCGCGAGACATTGTGACGTGAGGCATGAAGCATATGCACGAGGCATTTGCTTCGGTTGTTAGGTGCTGCTCCGACTGCGAATGCATTTGACGCTCCCCAAGAAATTACCTAATTGTTATCACGTATTCAGTACTACATTAAGGTGTATGTCGTATGCAGTGATGCAGTGTACCTCTCTAAGCAAAAGGTATCTTACTTAAGGAGGGTTTCTAATGTGCGACTCAAGGCTTCGAACGTCACGGATGCATACTCAAGGAAATTCATCGCTTCTTATGAAAATATGAAAAGTATTTAGAATTGAACGTCAAGCATTTTTTATACAAATTAGTGCGACTCGTAAGACGCCTTGGGTCTCACCCAAGTCTAACATTTATATACTTTTTTAAATGTAGAGCTAATCACTTTATACACTAGGCTTCTCATCGAAAAAGAAAGTCACTTTACAGACGATTTTCATTTGTGAGTGCTAATATTTCAATCACTAGATCGAATAGTCAATTCCATAAAAATAAAATATATAACTAATTTTCAATAGATAGACCACTATTTAATATAAAATATATCACATTTTAAATCTATAATCAAAACATGCACACAATATTAAAAGACTAGAGGATACTCATAAGCACAAGACTGTGGACACAACGTACGTACAAACACACTTACACACGTATGCAAGTAGGTATGTTATATCGATTTTGCAACACGCCGAGTCTACTTCGTAGACCTGACCGACTCTTGAAAAGCTCTTTCCCACCGTTTGTTAATTATAATAATATTAGTATATTCGATGTGTGCGGTTCGTTTAGTTCGGCGCCGCAGTGTCTACACAACTGAAGAACATGGTGTCTGCAAACACTACGACAGTATCAGGTGAATCGAATCGATACGATCATGTGATAGACGACCGTTAAATCGGCCAGATCGGGGAAATTTTAACGGAAAATACAGTTTTTTTGTATTAAGATTGCAATTTGTCGATGATTATCGGTGAATTGGGTCGTTTACCGGTAGACCGGTAATGCGTTTTCTAGTTTTTACGCCCGAGTATTGCCGTTTAATGAAAATGATTTTCGTTTTCGAAGTTGAATAAAAATATGTTTTTCTCTAATCGTAAGTACTGTTTTTTTTTTAATTACATTATGTTTCATTATGTCGTATTTTTTATGAAATAAATAAGAATAAAACAATTTCATGATTCAATTCAAGATATTACTAATCGTATTTTGATATTTTACAGCGTTGTCATGACTTTATACATGAATCCATACCTGATAAAAAAATATCTTTGAATTTAGAAAATAACACAATCTAACCTAACCTAACCTTATTTTCGACTATCAACATAGAAATTTAATTTTAATTTGATTGTGATCAAATAAGAAAGATTTTTACTTTTATCCCCAATTCTATCATATTCTTTTAAACGTGTATAAACTAAGATAAATAATACGTCAAATTAATAAACGAAGTCTCCCATGAGAATAGAACAATCGAAATTATATAATTTTTTCAATCAGTCGACAAAACACTAAAAACAAATTATGCAACAAACGAAACAACAACTGCGAGCGAAACGACAATTTTATTCAGCCAGTTACGACAACTTTAAAATGTGCTTAATTGCAAAATCAAACAGTACAGAAAGGTTTCTTATTTTTCTATTAAACCTTTAGAAAGGAGTCGTAGAGTGGCATTGCGTGCTTTGAGAATCTGTAAATAAGAAACGACCTCTCAATTGTGGATGGAAAAGTGGGTTGTCGAGTGGCAGATGCTTTTTCGAAATGCAAGTCGCAATGCAATGTTTGGTTTTAATATGTCCCGGTCTGTATCTTTCGACTGTTCAAATTTGAGAAGTTTCTTCGAAACGAGTTTGCTCTGGTGTGTTCCGCTCAAATTTGTACAGGTATGTCTATGTCTACTTTATATAAATAAAAATGTAAGTATCTGTATGTGTTTCTTGGATGCCTTAAAGGCTTATTTTATTGCAGTGGATTTTTTTGGATTATTTTGTGCACGTCTGGGATGGCTTCATTACATTTTACGATCTAAGAGATTTCAATAGTTTGACATTTAACTACTATAGCTGACCCATAGCAAATATAATGCATTGCCTATATGTACATGCAACATAATTTAATAACATTTTTCGACAGATATTTTGTACATATTTCATTTGTTATGTATTCATTATAAATACAATGTAATATTTCACTGTAGGTTTAATGTTCATAGATGAAAATATATTTTCACATATTGAATTTGCGAGTTGAAACTTTCACTTATTGATCTCTAGTGTTTGTGCTTAAAAGCATTTTTGAAACTTCGAATGAAGTGTTTTCAGATTTCCTATATCATGAGAAAAAACATAATATGATATTTATCTAAACATACATGAAATTTGCTATGATGTTACAATCAATGAATCAATTATTATTATTATTATTATTATTGGTGTAACGAATGATAAATAAATAACTAACTGCGGTTTGAAATCGAAAAAAATTTAGTATATGGAAATTTCAAATCCGATCTATGTATTTTTTTTTCTGATTCGAAATCCAATTAAAAGTTTTTGATTCATAGATAACTATTGCAATAAAAATGCATAAAAAACTACCATAATTTCACATGCATTTTGAATGAAAATAACGGTTGATTTTTTTGCGATACCAAATTCATATGTGCATGTATGAAAAAAGTTTTGCGGAATTCAAATACATAATTTATTTGTACATATTTCAACTAGTATCTTGTAGGGTGGGTAAAATATTACGAGGGACCGACGATGTATTGTCTGTTTTGTGTCGTCGCACAAAAATATTTGAGAGCTATAAACCATTTGGTGCAGTAAATTGGATGCAATAAATTGCAAGACTTGAAGTGTATTAGCCATGAAATGTCATGTAAGCAATGATATAATAGGTAGGTACACGAAAACATGAAAAATTTCTTTCTATTAGAGGTGTGGTAGATATAATGTGAATTTTAGGTATAAATTATGTTAATTAGAAAATTTTGTTGAAAAAATATGTCAAAAAAAGTGTCATTGAGGTTATAAAATTATATACATATATATTATACATGTATTGTTCATAAGTTTAATGGAAATCCAAACATAATTGTCATGATATGTTACAACATACACGATTTGCGTTATTTAATTCAACCTTTGAGAAAAATATGACATGGAAAAAGACAAATTGAATAATATTTGTTATTTACATATCTAAAGGTATATTATCGTAATATGATAAAATATACGTAACCCTTTTTATATCTATGATTTCATAAGAATAATATGATAGAATTGTATTCGTGTGTTATTTTGACAATTACATGCAAGTAAAAATGTAGGTACAGATATTCAAACAAAATCTGAAATAAACTTGATTTTATCGACAATTATTCTGTAACTAAATTGGAATATATAAATACAACCACGAATATTATACAATACATTTGTATGAACCCTTTAAACCTGAAGAATTTTCCGGCTAATATGTAATACTAATATTGCTCAGAAACTACTTGTTTTTATGCATTTTTCAAATAAAATCTGTAATATGCAGTGCATTGCTTTGTAAGAAATAAGTAAGCACATACATATGAATATAATATTTCTTCTGCTTCTACTTTCAACATATTGAGTTACCCGATCGAGACTATTGACGAAAATGATTGTACATTCTTGTAAGTGACAAAATGTCCGTTTTGTTCATTTTTCCCATTTTCTTACGTTTTGATTGATGTGCAGACCTTCGGCTGCGATGAAGAATGAGACATTATTGAGTACGTCGGTCATGATCAGAAAACAAACAATATACCACCCAAATAATACACATATGTACCTATATTTTTATATTTATTTAATTTTTAATATAGTTTTTATATTTCAAGTATAAGAACCAATCACAAAATTCAATTTGAAAATCTATTCTTTAACAAAAAAATCAAGACCAACACTTTAATCTGTTTAGATGAAATTCAATTTTATACAGAATATAAAAACATGTAAGAAATGAATAAATTATATTTTCCTGTTACTGATCACATTACATTCATGTGTCTGTAAACGAGAAAAGTTAAGAAAAATGACATTAGAAAGGGGAAAGTTCCTTCTTGACAAAAAGGGAAGGTTGCCCTATTCACTATTGTATTTTTGACATTTGACTAATATGCCAACTCTACTATATTATACTCGAATGGTCAATTTTAACCCTTAGAAGGTTTATTATGTTGCTCTATTTATTTACAAAATAATTTCTCTAGTCGGTTGCCTTTCGATTTTAACTAACTATGTAACTGACTAACAATCAGCAAATGTATTTATTCCCTCTTATACATCGATTTTCCCCAATTATCTTC
Source organism: Cheumatopsyche charites (assembly GCA_024721215.1). Taxonomy (NCBI): domain Eukaryota; kingdom Metazoa; phylum Arthropoda; class Insecta; order Trichoptera; family Hydropsychidae; genus Cheumatopsyche; species Cheumatopsyche charites. The sequence continues at coordinate 4,895,572 of CM045587.1, forward strand.
AATTGAAAAAAAATTCTGAAATATTTGAAATACGGAAAATGTATGCAACAATCAAAGAATAATTCTAAAGCAGCTTTTCCAAAATAAGCAACTGAGTCGTAAACAATTCCACTTTTTGACAAAAATGAGATTTAAATGTCAAAGCACTTGATATAGATAGTATTAGTTATATATGTGTGAAATATCTATTCTGAAGATAAATAGCATTGAATGAATTGTTCAGTAACCATACAATAAACCATTCATTTCAAAAGACATCTATATTATAAATACGCTAACGATGCTCGAAATTTTCAAGCATGGCCGTGAATCGAACCCGCGCCTGCGGTTTATTAACCGGCGTCGTTCATTCCGCGCCACCGTCATACTGAGCCAATGCGTAACTTTTTACGTACATAAATATTTTTTTCGCTATTTTTTTATTTCACACATAGATGGCAATACGAATTTGATTAATTCCGAACTATTTTGATACACATGCGCCTACTGCTAGTTTTAATCAATTCTCTAATGTGAATTGACCACATCTATAGTTCATTATATACAAAACTTGTTTGATTATAATATCTGAAAAAAATGAATAATGAAGGAAATTGAGGTAAATTCAAAAATCGGATCAAACACGTATAGTTTTCCAGTTTTCTCAGTATAGTTTTTCTCAGTATAATTTTCTCAACTCGCTTACATTAGTGGACTTATTCACGATTAGCTCTGAATGGCTCAATTAACAATGTTCATCGAAGTGGCCGTTTTAGCATTTTGGCATCCTCGGTCAATCGGATGCTCATCCGACAATGCGATTTCCTCCGCTCGGTCATTTCTAATTGACCGTTAAAGACGGCAATGGTGCACAAGGACAAACGGGGATAATTCTCCGGTTTCAAGCCACATGGACGTCGGCCAAAGCTCTTATCTATTTCATAAATGTAATACAATACAAGCTGTATTATCAAAGATTGACAAGATTCGTAATTCGAAAGAAAATTTTTGATTTTTAGGCTATTTTTAACGTTTTTCTTGTAACTATATTTACACGTCCCATCTCATGAACGTTCCGCAGTCGTAAATCTATTTGTGTACAGTGTAAGGTTTTCTGATATCGAAAGTGTAACAGTTATTTTTTATACGATCTACGCAGAATTTATGATATCGGGATATTCGTGAAATTTTAATTTCATATCGATTGAGATTGGAGTTATTTTTAGGGAAATTTTACCGAAGGGTCTCATCGGTTTTTTGGCAATTTATTTATCAAACGTATGTCTTCATTGTTATTTTGTATATTTTATAAAATCTTTCGAAAACTACGGTAAGTATTATGGACATCCTACCTATATTTTACAAAACTGTGATATAAAAGATATATAGGATATGATGAGTAGTACAAAATTATTAAAATAATTTAACTTTATATGAAATTAAACATGTAACCACTTCATAAGTGTGTTCAATACTTGAAAAATCTAATGAATCAATTTCATCAATCGACCACTTCACATGTTAAAAATATAAAAATTCAATATGTTAGTTGAGTATTTGAAGCTCACACTAAAAATAAATCGCAAATCCTAACATATAAATTATTACCGACTATAACCTATTCGCTGAAGTACTGAAATAAATGAATAGTATAATGTATTCTGTCTTTATTCGTCGCAGAATCGAACCAAGATCTCCGTAGAAGGTGCAGTAAATAAATATTTGAGCAGAACGCGAACCTTAAGTGAATTACCATCGATTCGCCCATTACCGTTGTGAATTATTAGAGCGTTGCGATAAAATTTTCATGGGATTTTCCTGGAAGTCTAGGTAAGGAATACTCTCCTATAGTGACTGTGGATAAAGATTTCCAATTTAATCGGATGTTGAAAAAATCTTTCGGAAAAAACCTATCGGACATATTTAACATACATTCATAAGCACGCATATAATAATATAATCGAGGAATTATAAATTACATTGAATATCTGATTTAAAAATTACGTAAAATTTAGACTCTTTAGAAATAAGAAGTGAATTGAAAAAAATGCAAATGATAGTCGAAAGTTTATTTTCGAAGAGGAACTTAAATGAAAGCGAAGTCAATCATTGTTTCTATTGATATATCAACAAAAACATGTTTAATTAACGAAAAAATATTATTTTTACATAATGCAGTATCTGTCTCATTAAAATCGATTCGAGTAATCCCGTTGTTAACACGAAGCTAACGAACATTATTTAAGTATACAGCTAGCTTTTCAATTGAATCGGAACAAAAAGCATAGCACAATGCATTTTTTCAATCAATTGATCCTTACTGGAAAATAATAGGAGAGACAACTAGAAACATGAATAGGGTAACCATTTTCCTGGATTTTCCGAAACGAAAAAATGCATTTTAACAATGGTTTGAATCTTTAGGGTCTTTCAATATGAATATTGGTCAGAATATCGATGTTAGATAAAAATCTTAATAAAATACTAGTCAAGTCAAACTATGAAGAAGTGTAACGAAAGTTTAGATACTCGATAATTTCATATAATAATTGGCATAAATTCAAATTTAGATTCAATCGTTCAGAGTTGAAAGTAACTAACCCTATATTACAAGAATTCGAGAAAAATGGTCAAACGTGTTCGATGTGTTTTCAAAATTCCCCCAATTTCTCTCATTAAATTTTTCAGAAATTATCAGATTTCAATTTATGTTTATAATAAGCACGGATGTAGTAAATTCACACCAAAGTACAGAACTAATTAAAATGGCTACTAAAATAAATTATTCATTTCCTGGTAATAAAACAAATTTTATTATTCAATTATACTTTTATCTTTATTATTCAGAAAAAAATAATACACACAGAAAAAGTTATTACTATATCAAGCGCTTTGACATTTGAACCTAATTTTTTTTATAGGCGAAATTAATCACATTACGTTCATATAAATATTCGATCACATCAAAGTGCATACAATCTCGAGCAATATCGAGTCACAAAATCTAACTTTATAATAGCGCTATTCTGTGTGTATATCTGTCTATATGTGTGTCCATGTAATGCTCCAAAACGGCGCGTAAATATATTCAACGAGCTAATCGCTAGTATTATAATAATAATCTAACTATATAATAGCGCTATTCTGTGTGTGTCTGCTGTGTGTGTGTCCATGTAACGCTCCAAAACGGCGCGTAAATATATTCAACGGATTGAAACTGCGTTGATATATTCAACGGGCTGATCGCTAGTGTTATGATAATAATAAAAAGATCAGCCTAGATACGAAGATAAGAGAATTGTATGGGTTGGGTTATGCGACCAGGTGAAATTGGGTTTGTGGGTCGCAAACGCCGCTCGCTACCTACCCCACTTCGAGGGGGCGTTGGGTGGGTTTTCCGCAGCCCCTATTAATTGTTTGATTTAAGCAAGTGTTTCAGTCTGAAGTGTATTCACCCCCGGGGGTGTGAGACCGGCTTTTCATTCTCGGACCCGGTTTAAACGAGGGTGCCTTCGGGCGCCACAGACGAGCGACACAGTCATTTTTCTTTTTTATAGTCATAAAGTCTAAAAATTATTTTTTTGAATTATTGTACATGATGAGTGAAAATACCAAAGGGTACAAGTGATGATAGAGTTATGTACAGGAATCGCTTCTGGCAAAAGGATATAAATGAACTTGGAGCGTGTACCGAGATATATCATCAAATAACTCGACTTCATTTTAATGCATGTAGGTATATGCTCAATCTTGAGTGTACTTTTGTCGAAATCTACGCTAAGTCACTTGTACCCCTTGGCCTTTTCAGTCGTCATTTATGAATATAGTTTTGATTCAATTCGTTATGAGTATAAATGAGATTTTTACTGTACTTTATGTAATAAAATTGTTACGTTTCGTCGATTTCTTTTTATTTTATAACTCATTCCAAGTCAAAATAATTTTTCTCTTAAATACATTAGAAGAATTAATTGTGAATATTTTTTTAAAAATGTTCATTTTGTCTTTTTGCAAAATCTTCACTGAATGAGATGATAGTACATTAAATATTTTAAAGAATGAAAAAGTATGCATACTAATATCGTGCTTTATACATTCATTCGAAATTATTTTGCAAAAAATGAAATTTATATGACTGAATGTCATATGTCATGTTGATTCAATATTTTAATACTCTTTCTAATATTTTTTACTTATTATCTTCTCTATTTAACGTGTATTAAATTACTAATTTATTTACTAAAAAAAGAAAAAAAATCACTTCAAAATGTCAATTGAGTAATTCGTTTCGTTTGAAAACGATTTTAAGTTTGATTCACGAAATAAGAAAAAAAGTGAAAATTTATTTCGGTACGAGTACGGTAGTGAATATCTGATTTTCTTTGATGAAAAACTTTTCATTGCGGGGCACAAAAGTACACAGGAAGTATGAAAGTTTATTTATTTTCAGTGGGTAGTCATTGACCAAAGATTTTTTCTCAGTTCAGCGATGATCGATGATCGAAAAGAAACTTTTCAATATTTGTCGGGAAATAAAAAGAAAATTCTCATAAATCAAAATGTTTGCTGAAAATTTGTATGTTGTGTCTGTATTGTACGTACATATAATAGTTATTATAACATATTTTCATCGAATATTTACCAAATATTCATGTAAAACCGAAGTTATAAATAATCAATTAACGAATATGAATTATCATTTTACTTATCAAAAATATTCGAAATTAAACAAAGCAGTAATGATTCATATTTGACGACTGAAAGGGTCAAGGGGTCATAGTACATGTGACATCTTTGCCAAAATTGTACAGGAGTCGCTTCTATGTATTTGGTGGTAAAATGATATAAATGAACTTGGAACGTGTACCGAGATATATCATCAAATAACTCGACTTCATTTTAATACATGTAGGTACATGCTCAATCTTGAGCGCGCTTTTATCGAAATAACCACAAACTCACTTGTACCCCTTGGACTTTTCAGTCCAAGTCACATTGTTTTTGACACGTTGTGTGTGATATTTCAGACGAAGATATCAACAAAAAAAAGCGGATGAAAAATAATTTTAAATGTACAAAATCATAATTTACTCTTAAAAACTATTCGTACACTCAATTCCTTGAGAAACTGTATATTCGAGCTTACGAAAATTAACAGATTATTAAGAACTTATCATTAGAAATAATTAAATATTGCGGGAAAAAAAAATACTATACCGCAAGACAGTAACAAAAAAAAAGATGAGAAAAGCCTGAAGAAAGAAAACCACGTGGGAGAACGCAGAAAACCGGTACTCTCATTTCTGGAGTGCTCCTCCACCGAGGGTAGCTCATCCCCACAAGTGGTCTCTTAGGCTTCCTTGTAGCCTCCCTATTGTGCACCTCGGCAGAAAACTTTTGGACATCTTCTGAATGATGTCACGTTTGCAGCTCGATGCCCGTAAAATTTGTATGCGAAGATATTTATTTACTAATTTTCAATAATTCGATCGTCGAATGTTTGTGTTAAGATTAGTTTTTCATTCAAATGCTCATAAGCATGTGAGCCGTTCTAAGGTGATCGTGATTAACTTAATTTTTAACCCTAATACAAGTATGTGATTGATGAAGAAAATAAATCGAGCAGATTTAATATAAGTACATGTATGATGAAATGAGATGTTCTAAATAAGAATATCATGCGATAAGAGGTGCTGTGGAAGTAACCGAAAAGATTTCTCAAAGGAAATGCAAAGCGATTCAAAACTCCAACGCCAAGGTGAAGAGCATACGATGGCTTCGATCGCGTTAATTTTAACAGGTCATATATTAGATATTTTTGCTACAAAGACAATATTTCATTAAATATACGAAAATTAAATTATATGTTCACAGTTAAGACATATTGGGAATATGAACTACGGCAAAAATCACATTCCGAATGTCAATATTTTTAATGAATAATTTTCGATAGATCCATTCAATTCACGCGATGAATTTGCTACCTATCATATAAAGTGCATAAAAATTCGAAATACATATTCTTTTGGGAATATTTTCAATATCTACTCTAATGTGAAAATATTTAGAGTATTTTGATTAGCGTAATGGTGGAAAATCTCACCTGAAATATATATTTTTTTACGCTTCAATTCTCACATATTTTTATTGAGAGAGCAAGTTACGTAATAGAATTGATCGAATAATATATTACATTTCTTTCGATTTTCAAACTACTTCATGATGAAAAAACTACCAAATATAAAGAGGCGAAAACTCTACGTGGCATCCATCTTTGATTTTACAAAATGACAGCCTCAAATTCAACTTCATTAATAACCCAGTTCCTAAATATTTATAAAACAACATATTTAAAAAAAAATCATCGGAGTGAAGCTAGGAACACTAACGAAAAGTTTCCCAGAATATACAACCTATCCCGAAAATAAGACCAATCGAGGTTTTCAAGGCTAAAATGAATACAAGATCTGGTCTTATACAGGTGGACCTCGTCTTTCGCACATTCGACTTTCGTACAATTCGCTATTTCGCACATTTTTGAAAAATAAACATATATTTTTTTTAAATAGATTTTGAACACAAAAAACCACTAATATTCTTATTTTTTTTTGATAAAGTCGATTAATCTTCTGTCATTTGTAATATTTTCAGTAAATAAGTAAATAAAATTTCATTAAAAGTTCTTTGCTCGATACTTAGGTCCATTGAAAAAAAATCGCCGTGCACCCTCGATATCAACTGACATAATCAATAGCTATAAAGAAACTACATGACTAATTGTGCTGAAACTTCGTATTTGAATATAGGAAATATGCACTAATTTAATAAAAAAAAGAATTTCTAGAATATCTTTACGAGAGCTTTTCAAATTATTAATTCCGGATACTTTTTTTTAATATACCTCTACTTTCGAACAATTTGACTTTCGCACACATTTTCAAAACTAATTTATTTATTTATTTATTTAAACAGGTAATTTCTACCCAATTTTTTATATACACACCGTGTATTTTAATCGGTCATAAGTGACACAGATAACCCTGAATAGTTAGTATCATTCACTTTATATAGTGAAGACGAGACTCCTAAGAGTAGAGAAGTGCACACATAGGTGTCACTAAATAGTTCGAATTAATCGAACATATGAAAGGTGTAGGTGATGTGATCATTTGCGGAGCCGTTTCGTAAAGCGTTAAATTAACACTTTTTCGAATCAAATAAATCCAAACACTCGAAAGAAACGACCGTGTCTCCATATCAATTAAGAAAAACGACATTTCGACACTCGCCAAGATAGGACTCGAACTCACGCATCCCAAGTATGCTGAATCGACACGGCATGCACAAACGCTTTATACCGCTGCGCTATCGGCAATTGTGTGCGAAAGTCGAGGTCCTCCTGTATTCGTCGGCGATTCTTTTCCGAAACGTCAAAATGCGTCGGCAGCTCCTCAGTCCCTTCGAGCAGGAGCACAGGAACGTCGGAAGGGTTCACGGAAAAACTCGGCGATTCTTTTCCGAAACGTCAAAATGCGTCGGCAGCTCCTCAGTCCCTTCGAGCAGGAGCACAGGAACGTCGGAAGGGTTCACGGAAAAACTCGGCGATTCTTTTCCGAAACGTCAAAATGCGTCGGCAGCTCCTCGGTCCCATGAAGCAGGAGCACAGGAACGTCGGAAGGGTTCACGGAAAAACTCGGCGATTCTTTTCCGAAACGTCAAAATGCGTCGGCAGCTCCTCGGTCCCATGAAGCAGGAGCACAGGAACGTCGGAAGGGTTCACGGAGAGAGGGGTACCCACTCTCCCCATTGACGGGGTCAACAGTCTCTCGGTTGGCGGTCGTGGGTTGAATGGGCCGCAGTTGGCGCATGCGCACACTGCGCACGCGCTTCAATGAGAAGCGGCCCACACCCGAAACGCGGATACACACGACGCGCCTTCGAAATAAATACACGTGTCCGATCGGCCATCTTCCAATATGGTCGCCCGTTTAGAGGGCAGGTGTCCCTTAGGCCGTTGCGTTAGGTTAGGTTCGGCCGACGCGCAGTGCTGCCAACCAACGCGAGCGGTGCTTCAATTCAGCGAGATGGAGAGGATGGGTTTTCAGTGGGTCACGTTTTTCTCGGTGGTGTCTATTGCTCAGGGTGACTATTGTTCAGGGTGATTATATTTTCCGAGGATCGAATCGGGACGATCGGGAAATTTTTCTACCCCCTCCTTCTCCTTCTCCATATTTTTTTATTCGAAAATCTTTATTAGTGCCGCAGGATAATTTTTTTTCACTGATTCTAAAAATTCTTAAAATATAATTTTCAAAAAATTTAAACTTTTAAACAGTTAAAGTATGTTTAATAATAGCTGACATAGAGTTGGAGTACAGTTAAAAGGCGGAACGGTGGTCTTCCTTCGTTGTTAAAGTAATAATAAATATCTAAAATTAATACTTTAACTGAACTTGCCCCAATGACGAAAAGTTTTCACGTTATTTCTGAAAAATGTTAATATTTCACATTCTAAATACGTTAAAAAAATACATATGTGAGTTGACAAAACGGGAAAAATTGAATATTTTTCCGAAAACGACTGACAAATGCTAGATATGAAGAAAATGGTGCAGTCCCGGCGAAAATGGCACTTATGACCATCCAAATTATATGGAAAAAAAAAAGTGAACAGAGTAAAATTAATTTTCAAATTCTGCATTGAGAGATTAACTCTAATGCTAATGCTAATTTGGCGTTGAAATGCAATGAAATCTAAAGTAGGATTTAACTTTTCCTTTGTATGGAAGTATTACCACTAAAACTTGCACTAGGATGAAAATGTAATATTATACACATGAACATACATTTATGTGCAATGTACATTGAAACTCAAAATGAACGTGGGCTGCATTATTACAGTTTTGACTTAATTTGAGATTAAGAAATGGATATTCACGTTTATTAAAAATAATATTATGCGAAGTCATTATATTTTTTAATTATGAATATAACATTTTTGCGATTGTGTTATGGTTTGTGACTTATTTTAAATTTATACTACAAAAATCTAATTTAGATAGGTAAGCCGTTTTCTTAGCCATTATGGCTTTAATTCCACAAAAGATCTTATTAATTATAAAAATTTTACTAACGCTGAAACTATTAATGATTATTGACGATTGTAGCAATACATAAAAAATAAGAATAAAATATCAATTTTACTATAAATTAAAGTAACTTTCAACGAGTTGAAAATAAATAAAAAAAACATAGCGTATAAAGTTATTCAAAATGGACGAGCAATTGTGAAAATCTTCAGAACGTCAATTAATATGGCCTGGTACTGTAATTGATCTATATTCAGTGCATAAAGTGATCAAATCCATTAAATACACTTATAAAACATGTCTAATAAATTTTTAAAAATCTCCTCTATTATTCCATTTTTCAGAAAATATAAACATGACAAATTTTGCTTGTTATAAAGCTACAGATGTTATTAGTTCGCAATAAAGAACAAAATTAATTGAAATGCCCTCGGATATAAATAATTTATTATTTCGCGGCCAAACAAACTCTGTCATTGCCTCTACCGAACGATTTGATACAATCGAAACGATTCGACATTTAAATCGAATTTTTTTTCAAAAATAATTAATCACACCATACACTAAACGACTCATACTACTAATTAAAAAAATCAACAACCCAAACTGTATATAAAAAAAAAAACCGAACAATCCACAGCGAACAGTCGACCGGGAGCCGCACGGCGAACGTCTCTTGAACAGTATGCGGGGGGGGCGACGGGGGCTTACGAGGGGCGCAGGCGCGGAGCTGCGCCCCCTTCCGAACATCTGATTGCGGAGCGCGGATTTGGGTCGAATGTGTCAGACGGGTTTTATGGGCGCCCCCGCCCCCGCCCCCGCCCCCGCCCACTCGAAGCGGTCCCGGTTCCGGTTCCGGTTGCACGGAACACCGATGCATTTCCGGAACGCTGATTGATCGGTGTTGCCAACATGATTGAACTTATTTATGCTGGATTCTCAGAATGCGATTTGTGGGAAATTCGACGTCGACGTGTGCCGGAGTGTGTCGTGCCGTCAATTATTGACAGTTCGGGGTTGTTAGGTCGTTTGTATTTCAGTGGAAATATGTGCGATATTATTCATTCGATTCGCAGAGCTCGCCATTCTGATTGGGCGCTTTCAATGGCGAAATGATCGGATTGAGGATGCAGCTGTGTGAAAAAATGCTGTATAATGCAGTGGAAGCTCCCCATTAAAACTCGCCGTTCGTTCGTAGGTACATACAAGTCGCTAATAGTATGACTCTGTTTTATCACGCCTCGCTCTTAATGCATTTCACTATTCGTTCAATCAGTTATTTGAACAACTCGCAATTCGTACAACTCACTATTTGTACATCTCGCTATTCGTACTTCTTGCTATTCGTACATCTCGCTTTTCGTACAATTTAGTCCAGTAAAATTTGACTCGCTATTCATACGTTGCTCCACTATTAGGACAATCTAGTTTCAGAATATGTGTTCCATACTACATGAAAATTTTAGTCAGAGTAAAATACTAAATTCTCAGAATATACTACAAATAGTCAGAAGAAAATATGAAGGGGTCAAAATAGAAAATTATACGTTCAGAATGAAGCCGAAATTGACGAATAACGTTAAACTATGGGTTACAAATTATTTAGAGCCGATCTTTTCACTGCTTTAGTTGACTAATCATAGAGTTACATTTAGTACTTCTACTAAGAACTGTCAAAATCCACAAAAAAGTAATTAAATTAATTAATCAGTTAATTAAAGCAGCAGAAAAAAATCATACTTTAAAGCATGATCTTTCGTTCATCAGTCAGTGTTGACAATTATCTCTGTTATTTCATTAAAAAAAATAATAACTAACTATTAAACTATTTACTAGCGATTGAAATATCAACCCTAAATATCAGAAATGGAGAAATCGTCTTTGAATATTCAATGAGTTTCGTCGTGTCATCTTTTAATTGAAGCGAACAACTTTAATATGCAATTGTATAAATTTGACGTAGTCGTTTCTTCATAATTTCGAGATCTTTTATTGAATATTTTATCGTTTGTAGGATATCAAAATGAACAAATGGAATATGTAACGCATTCATATATAATAATTTTATGAACTATTGAAACAAAAATATAAAATCATTAAACTTATATGCTTAAATATTATAGAATCAATGAAATGATGTTAATATCACATATGAACATTCATACTTTTTGTGAAAATTATTGCATATATTACGAGTATGTGTTCCGAAAATCACATGCGTGTATTGTGTAATAAACAAAATAAACCTACACACAGTAAGAAAAAGAGTCTTAACAAATTGATTGTAATAGCGCATCGAATGAACATAGAAGTGTAAAAAAATGGTCCAGACGAAAAAGAAAAATTTAGCAACATATTGCCAAAAAATACCGACTTTATCTTAATACATTTCCGTAATATGTGAAAAACGGGTATTTGGAATACTGCCACGAAATGTAGCAGATGTAATATTATTGAAGACGACAAAACTCAAATATTATACTGATATTCAGATCTCTTTATACACCGTTATTATGAAATGAACCTGTAATTATCATTTCACCTATTATGCCTGAAAAACTTAATAGTGTTCGCGAATGAAAAAAAAAAAACGCTTCAAAAACCTTTTCAAGAAGTTAATGAAGCAGTTTTATTTTATATTTTGAGTTCAGCTTTACAATTACGCGCACAAAATATATTTTCAATTTCATATTCAATAGAGTATTAATCACTTTTAAAACTTTTAAAACGTTCAAGTGCAATACGATGAATAATTGCATAGTTTGTCCGCTGCAAGATACAACAAGTGAAGATCGAATTTTCGCTTTGCTACAGGAGTAACTAGATTTATCAAAGATACGACGTGAAATGTATTTTAGCTTAATTGAAGTGAATTAACGATTTTCGATGGAACGCGCATCGCTATCGAAACAATGAGAGTCCACCTTCTGAGTGGTAATTTTCAAGCTCCCCAGGAAAGCATGGGATAACTTCATTAGTGCTGCAAACACCATCCGACGCAAATTTGTCAATATATCCAACGTTCTACTACATAACTATACATAAATATATATATGTTCATATATGAGCCTATCAAAGCTGATCGTGATTAACTACATATTTAGATGGAAACTCCAGATTTATGTAAAAATGAGATTTAAATGTCAAAGGAGTTGGTATAGTCTTAATTTTCTATGTGTGAAATACATTTATTAAATAAATACTATTAAATGACAATATTTGTTTGGCGAGCGGATAATAAATTATTAATTTCAAAAGGCATTTACATATGACGATTGAAAAGATCAAGGGGTACAAGTGCACAGGAGTCGCTTCTTTGCACGCTCATTTATTTGGTGGCAAAAGGATATAAACGGATTCGGATCGTGTGCCGAGATATATATGTATATCATCAAATTAGTCGACCTAATCCTTAATACATGTACATGGTCAACTTTGAAGGCGCTTTTATCGAAATCACCGCGATGTCACTTGTACCCCTTGGCTTTTTCAGTCGTCATATATAAATTCTGTATATTCGTAACTAATTGTAAACGAAATTTTATGTTTACAATTTTGGATAAATGGAATAATTAAGGGAATTTTGAAAAACGCATCAAAAACATGTTTTATGCATTTCCTCGACTTTATGCTGAATAGAGTTAGTCACGTTTGGCTCTAAACGGCACATCGGTAGATGAACAACATGTACAGCATCTATTAGTACTGCAACATCGTTTCACGATCAGTGAATATACAATATACAATCTATAGATGTTATATCATTTTAAGTAAAACTATTATATGCATATGCAAGTTGTATCTGTAATACGAAAATACTATTAAGCTTTAATCAATAAAAAATATTAAAAGATTAAACCATTAATTAGATTTACTAATTTAGGAAAAACTGTTTTAAATACCTAACTGAGAGTAAATACTTTTCCGAAAATATTTGAATATGAATTTTTAAATTTTGAATTAAGTTTCTGATAAACATTTTCATATTTATATATCATTATATCATCATAATAGAACTGTTTTGAGTGTCAATATATGTATAAATAAATGTATGTGTACATTACAAACAAGTACACATGTGTGTGCATTGTCTATGCACTTAATCTTCATCACTCCTCAATGCTCAGCATAACAATAGACATGCATTAGTAGCTTAATTGATTACTTAATTAGTTAAACACAGGCGGAAATTCATTTATAAAATACGCCCATACGAGTCACACTGAAATTATCGATTTCGACTCATAGTTTATTTTAGTTTAGCATTAAACATACGAAAAATTAAATTATATCAAAAGCACAAATATATTATGTAATTGTATTCACTTATATAAGTGATAATTTGTTTAAAAAAAAGCCACAGAATTTCATCTACGTGTGTACCTATATATTTTCTGTGTGCCTCAATCATGATAAAACATAAGAGATCATTTTGATTATCGATCAAGGAATTAATATCGATATTTTTTGTAATAAAATTATTTTATACTTATATGTATCTCGAATATCGAAAGTCAGACGATCTTAATAAGGCTCACAATCAGATGAAAAAAGTTTTCTACTCGGTCATGACCGTTTTCCTTCGACTCATTTCCTATGGGATTTTTCCAGCATGAGATTCACCAAAGCATGTGGTATTCCGTGATTATTCAATTGATGGATCATTTTCACATTTTTATAGAAATGTATTTTTGAAATAATTTTAATATACTGAAATATTTCCTGAATTTAAGGTCGACTTCAGAATGATATCATGACATGAAATCGATAAATGAATACGTGCATACAAATGTGTATAATTTTGTTAAAAAAGTATCATTAATTAGATAATGCGATCGGTAAATATTTTCATTTCACATTCAGCCAATGATATCAATTAAGGCAAATACTATTAAAATATTTCAATTACGTTTCCATGAAACAAATTGACACCGATCGAATGAATATTAGATCAACACACACACGGAAATATAATAAACGTGTTATGTTTCATATATTCAAGTCGGAAATAATAATCAATCCCTTTTCTAGAACGCGATTCGTGGTCACAGCACGATATTTATTATAACACGAGAAAAAGTGCCACATTACAAATCGTACGAGAACCGGACGATTTCATCGTCGATAAAACATGCCGTCACGCTTCATGGGAAAAGATTTTCACTCTTTTCTATACCACTGCCAAATTTTCTCATATTTCTGCTGAAAATCCTTCGCATTTGAGAAAATCGAGTTTCTAAGAATCACATAGCTCAAACTAAACTTATCGGTTACTTTGAACCTTGGAAATCAATTCGATGTTGATTTTATTTTCAAGATTAGAAAGTATTTTCAAATAGTAATTATTGATACAAATATAAGTCCTGTAAGTATGATTAACCGCAAGTGACACTTGAGAATCCATTTTTGATAAATCGGATCAAATGGAGAGAATATTAGTTATGAATCGGAAAATTTTCAGTTGAAAAAATCCACTCTCGCCAAGTACCGGTGTCACAATTCGACTCTGCAAATACCGAACCCAACATACTTTACAACTGTGCAATCAACCTGGGTAATTATATTTATATTACGAGTAATCAACCCGTTAAGAATATCAACGTACACTTGGTTAGAATTAAATTAAATGATTTCAACACTATATAACAGTGTAGAATGGATTGCAACTTGAACCTAATTGAGACAGACACACAAACAAATTATTTATTTGAGATATTTAGTAGTAAAAAGTGTAAGGGATAACGTGGTACCGAGATTATAGTTTACCAGAGTTCATTTCTAATATCTGAATTTTTGTATTATTATATCGATATTGAAAATGTCATACTAAATAAATGTGAAAATCTACATTCTTGGTATATTTTGATTGAAATTCAATTTATAAAAAATTAAAAACTTGACTTGAAATATTTCTACACTGTAAAAAGAAAATCTTAGTATCAGCCCGAATTTGGTTTGTTTTTCAGACAGTTCAAAATTCAAATTACCTATGGGAATTTCGTGTAACTAGCAACGAAATTCAATTTCAGACAAACAGAAATACCAGTATGCAACATATTTAAGATTTACTTTTTATAGTGTAATAAATCTTGAATGACACTGCATCGAATATTGCAATTTCGAATACACATGCATCGATACATCGACATGCGATAATAATTCACAAATTGCCTATCGCAGTGAACTCTACTGGCAAAGTAGATATGCAGATGTAATCTCTATGCATGGATGACGATATAATCGCTCGATGTCACATGATAATGACAACGATAATGCATCGACAAAAGGTAACACCTGAAGATGACAGACCTTAATGAGATTGCGATTGCATCTGGTGTATGGGAAATAGCTCAAAATGGCCAAAGAGGGAGGACGCAATATTGCGACGGAGCGGGGATTTTGTTTGTGAATCGGTTTTCCAATAAGGCAGTTTATTGGTCACCTTTTATTTCAGTGCAAACGTTTACAAAGTGTCGCCTTATTAAGGGTGAGTCGGAAAAGCGGTCGCCGTACGCTGTGTGTGGGTTTTCCGAGTTTTTCCACTGATACGTATGTATATTATTTGAGGTGAAAATTAACTATTGGAATGTTTATATATAGACGTGATTGACTCCAAAAGTCGAGGAAAAGCGAGAAAATGTGTTTTAAAATATTTAATTTTTCAGAAATTTTAAACGCTCAAATTTTGTTTATAGTAAGCTATGGATGTGGTCAGTTCACATTAAAGTGCAGGAAGATTTCCCATATGGTGGGTTGTAGACCAGTATTGGAAAATCACTGGGTTATTATCTCAAAAAAAGCACTAAAACTATATTAGATTTAGTGCTTCATGCGGGATGAATATTGTAGATCCTGGGTCGAGAAAAAAGTGTGGAAAACCCTTGAGCACAGAATTGATTAAAATTGCTTTAGAAATAAATGATTTATTTACAATCGGGTGGCTAAGTATTTAAAAATAAATTAATCATAAAACTGATTAACTTGATTAAATCAAATTTACAACTAATTCGAAAATGAGAAAATATTTATTACTAAATGTATGTATTATATTCGCAAAAACGAATAAGAGGAAATACTTCGACACTATTCTAAATCTATCGAAATCCACTCTATTGATTCGATTCAAAGAAACGCTAAGTCGGTATAATATTCAGAAAATATCGAAAGATTCAAAATAATCTTACATAGAAAGACAACTTAGAACCCATGATCTGTGCTAGATAGCTCACGTTTTTGATGAGCTATCTTTAGTAGACGTTCACGTTAGTTCGAAAGCTGAAGTGTCGTCGAAATGATCTTCATAATACTCATAAAAAAAATTACGCAAATTTATAAATACCATCAATTAGAACAAGCAGAGAATATAAACCAATATTTAATATGTTCAATAAGAGTAAAAAGTAATACTAGTCCATGAATAAAAACAAAAAACGAAATTTTGAAAATTTTCACTAATAACTGAGTTAAGTTAAGTTAAACTTTCTTTCCGGAAAAAAGTTTTTTTTAGGGGTGCATTGGATTGACAAGAAATCAAGGATTTGCATTTTGATCGGATGCCTTTTATTTTATCAGTGAATTTACGATGAACTCTGAATACACGAAAAAATATTCAAGGTCAATATTATTATAAGGTAAATTGGAAAAAAACCCAGAAGTGGGGTATCTGAATATTCAGTTTCAGAAACTATCATTAAATAATTTCAATTTTTAACGTTGAGTATTGACATTTTGGATATTTAATAAAATTATAATTCTAGATCACTGTTCGTTGAATCCAAATCGAATGAATACAGCATTGAAAAACTGCGCGAGAAAAGATTAGCATTAGGGTGATTTTTTGACAGTTCGTAATTGGAGAAATGACCGTACAGGCAGAGGTGTAGTATTGGGGAAAACTCTCCTTATTTGTCTAATTAGGAATTATTGACAACCTACTCTACTGCTTGTATTCAGAGTGAGAATGAAAATAAATTCTAGCTAGAGTCTAGCTAGAAAAGATGAACGTTTCTCTACTACTATAGCTCTGTCGAATACAGACAGTTCTTCGACCACAAATTGACAAAAATCCACGTAAGTGACGAAAAAGAGAGAAGCATGTACGCACATAAATCATAGTCCGTTTCTGTTTTTCATTACTTGTGTGGATTTTTCATGGTTCATAATTGGAAAAACCACCATAAAAGAAGTCATCCACTCGTGGAAATTCAAAAATACAAACGAGTGGCGAAAGATGAATATTCATATATTATATGTATGTACATACATCATAGTCTGTCTCCATATATTGTTACTCGCAAGTAATCGGAAAAATGACCGTACGAGAAGTCATATTCACCCACGAAAATTGAAAAATACAAGCGAGTGGCAAAAGAAGGATAGTTATATACATATGTAGATACATCATAGTTCGTCACTCGCTCGTATTTCCAACAGTTCATCTACCATAAACGAATCCCTAATCAAAATTTCTGCTTTTTTCACTTGAATGGATTTTCGACGGTTAGTAATCGGAAAAATGACCTAAGAAAATTGAAAAATACAAACGAGTGGCAAAAGAAGGATAGTCATATACATATGTAGATACATTATAGTTCGTCACTCGCTTGTATTTCCAACAGTTCATCTAGCATAAACGAATCCCTAATCAAAATTTCCGCTTTCTTTATTTGAATGGTTTATAATTGGAAGAATGACTGTACAAGAAAACATCCACCCATGAGAATTGAAAAATACAAGCGAGTGGCAAAAGAAGGATAGTCATATATTATACATATGTACATACATCATATATCGTCACACGCTCGTATTTTCAACAGTTCATCTAGCATAAACGAATCCCTAATCAAAATTTCTGTTTTCTCCTATTGAATGGATTTTCGACGGTTTGTAATCGGAAAAACGACCTAAGAAAATTAAAAAAATACAAAAGAAGGATAGTCATATACATATGTAGATACATCATAGTTCGTCACTCGCTTGTATTCCCAACAGTTCATCTAGCATAAACGAATCCCTAATCAAAACTTCCGCTTTCTTTATTTGAATGGTTTGTAATTGGAAGAATGACCGTACAAGAAGACATCCACCCATGAGAATTGAAAAATACAAGCGAGTGGCAAAAGAAGGATAGTCATATACATATATCATATATCGTCACACGCTCGTATTTTCAACAGTTCATCTAGCATAAACGAATCCTTAATCAAAATTTCTGTTTTCTTCACTTGAATGTATTTTCCACGGTTTGTAATCGGAAAAACGACCTAAGAAAATTAAAAAAATACAAAAGAAGGATAGTCATATACATATGTAGATACACCAATCGGTGGTATTTTTCATCAGTCCGATAAACGAGAGAGGGAATGTGTGCGGTGCGATTCTAACCTGACAGTCTTCGCATGAGTGTATGACGGAGAATGTCTGCCTGCAGTCGTATCTGGCGAGCACGTGGTGTAGGTCTTGGGTGGCCGCGCGAGCGAGCGCGTCGACGACGTACGGCCTCCAGGCGGCCTCCTGGCACTGCTGCGCGGTGCCCTCGAGCGCGTCCCTGCGCGTCCTCGCGTCGAGCGCGCTCAGCAGCGTGCGCTCGGCGCAGTGGGGCAGCCTGGCGGTGGGCAGCGCGTGCCGCCCCTTGGCGCAGAGCAGCGCCGCGCCGCGCCGCGCCTCGGCCCTGAGCTGAGCGTCGGCCGCGTCGCGCTGCGCGTCCGCCTCGTGCAGGTAGCACGCGCTCAGCCACGGGTTGAGCTTGGAGAGCGCGGCGGCGGCGGCCGGCGGTGACGCGCCCTCGTCCGCCGAGGCCACCGAGCCCACCGCCACCGCCACCAGCAGCAGCAGCGGGGCGCGCATCGCGGTCCGCGCGCATGCTGCCGCCGCCGCGCCCTCACCACCACGAGACCATCGCTCGCACACCCCGAACGCGGTTATGTAATGCGAGCCCCGAGCGCCTGCGCCCGAGCGCCCCCGCACACACACACACACACCGCTAACCACTAGCCACCGACAGAACCCGCTCCCCGCATTACTGCCAACCCGCACAAACCTGCCAACCTTATCTACTGCTAGGGTAGAGCCCCCAGGTTGCGCCAGTTTAAGGAAATTTTCGTTTTTCAAAAATTCATCATTCTGTTATGGAGCGTAATTTAGAGATAATTAATATGCCGAATTGTTAAATAAACATTATAGTTACTATAAAAAATGTCATATCCAGACCTGATGAAATACTTTTGCAAATATATATGATTATGTGCAAAATTTTTATGGGTGAAATCGAAGCTTGAGTAGTCGACACTTTAACCCCAGTAATTACTTTATTATTATTAGTAATTCTAGCTAATATTTCGAGTATTTAGAGTAATCACCAATTGGAGAATATATCTGAGATGATTTGTAGATAAAAACATTTATAGAAATCGCTATAGTTCCAGAAATAATGACGATCGACTGAACCTACTTTTCTTAAGGTTTTTGTTAAGGAATGGCGACTTTTTAAAAAAGTCGACACATTAAATTCGATTACGATTTAAAAGCGTTAAATAAACAACTGCTGGTGGCTGTTTTAGAGTTTCCATGAAGTATTCTAAAAACTTCCAAACACCACATTTTTTTATATTTAACCATTTCTTAAATAAATCGTTTTAAAGTTGATACTGTCCGGAATTGGAGCAGTGTCTGGCATTGGGGGCTCTACCCTACACCACAAAAACTATTTTCCCATTTTCATTTTCATCTAACTACATGAAAATTATTTCAATTCTTATCATGTCGTTGATGACATCAATTTGGAAAAAACATAATATGACAATCATAAATGACGAGTGAAAATGCTAAAGGTAATGATGACTTTGGGAAAATCGCGCTTAAAGTTGAGTGTGTTTTTAGGAGGAGGTCGAGTGATTCGATGATATATTTCGGCACTCGTTCCAAATTAGTTTATATCCTTTTGACACCAAATATCTATTGACTCAATTTTGATAGAAAAGTCACTTGTATCCTTTGGCTTTTTCTGTATTTAAAAATTAGACATTTGGATTATGCTCCTCATAACACTAAAAATCGTGTTTCAATACTTGCTCCTCATATTGCTACCATCCCCTCTGTATGTCGCTAACATTGTAATCAGCGTTGCCAACACATTTTCCGGAAAAACAATTTTCCGATTTTTATTTCGATTTATGAAAACAAATGATTTGAACTGATTTAAATTAATTACCAAATCTTAGACTATATTAATTCATGACAATTAACCAATTCATTGTTTGATTGTACAACATTCGTATTACGTTGTGCGACTCGCGGAAAAGCGATTTTCATTTCAATATCTCGAGAAAAAAATTATTTCATTCTGACTTTAATTAATCATCACATTGAAGACGATATAAATCCAAAAATCATAATGAGACAATCTGAATTATTGGACCTATGGAGCATACATTCTCACAACACGCACACCCACAAACAATAAGGCTCTATTACATACTCCCCGCATTGCTGCCATCCCTCCATATGTCACTCGCATTGCGATATCCGCTACCAACTCTCGTCATCAAAAGCTATTTTCCGAATACCAATAGTCGATTTTCCTTTTAATGTGTCAACACAAAAATGTTTTAATTTCATGTAAGAGAATGAAAATTATTTGAGTTTTCCGACATAAATTTGATATTAGACATATGGAGCATGCACTCTCACAACACACATTGTAGCCATCCCTTAAGATAAAATTCACACTACATAATCTGCTGCCAACCCCAAGCAATCAGGATTTCCCAAAATTCCAACCAATTTTCCAAACCAACATTTTCCATCCTATCGATTAATATTCTACTTATCTTGCAGATTTTCCGATCAATAACTGATTTCCCTAATTGGAAATTGATTTTCAAAATGATTTACTGATTATTGAACTATCGATTGACTTTAAGATTTGCTTGAAGATTTTTCTACAAATAAAAGATTTTCCGATTTTTCTAATCGGCAAGCAATTTCCCGAATAATCAACAGAAAATCCCAACTATCGACCGACTTTCCGTTTTCGTAGATTTTCTTATTAATAACTAATATTCTAAACCACCTATCAAATTTTCCCAACTGCCAACCGATTTTTCTTAATAAAGATTTTGAATTTTCCTTCATTCGTAGCATTTTTAATACGTATGCACTTAATACTCACACCTTTTCATTATGTACATATGTAAATATATTAGGCGGTTCAAAATTTTTTTCAAAGGTTTTCGAAACGATGCCGTTCTCATTTGCGGTATTTTATGGTAAAAAATTCATTTTTTAGACTGAAAAACTAAACGGGAATCGTAATCGATGCGGAAAAGAATATTTTATCATTTTTTACCTTGGCTTTCTTGTCACTTTAGCAATTTATCGGGAATTTCCTCGACTGTCGAAAATTGAATTGAAGGCGGATATTAGTTTTCCTGGTTTGAAGTGTAGTTCCCGCAGGTTGCATTTACACTCTTATCGATTTATTAGTAGGTATTTTTCAACATTTCCACGTTTATGACAAAATTTAATTTTTCAAAATCAATCAAATGGTCAATTTCAATAAGCTTTTGCCGTTTTGGATATATGTATTTTAAATATTAACAGTATTGTATATTACCTAATTTTCATATGTTTGATCCTCATATGAAATTTTCCAACTCCGTGAAAATTTAGTAGGTATATTTTATTTTTCTCAAATTACAATAGATGGCATTTGCATTGAAAATGTATTTGTTTGAAAGAAGGTTATTGTATTTGTATTCATATGTGTATATGGTTGTATAATATAATCGTATTCATAGGATTAAAAAAAATGAAAATCAAAAAGTCGCGAGTAAAAAATTTATTGTACGAAAATATATTTACCAATATAATTTGTACGACATATAAAATTCAAAAAAAAAATACATTGACACAAACGTTATTTTATAAATAAATAATGATATCTATTGTTGTTGACTGAAAAAGATATCAATTTCTATTCAATTCACAAATCAAGCATTCACACAAACCCTTTCAACATAAATATTAATTAATTATAACGTTTAGCGTCATATACAATCTTATAATCGAATACAAAAATCTAAAGTTCAATACATACATGTATACATTTTTTATTGGCAGGAGAGATACACATAAATAAATTTAACATTCGCCTAGTAATGAAAAAGAAAAAAGTGTTCTTTTCCTCTTCAGTACTACGTTTTCCATGTATAAAAATTGAACAAAAATTGTTGTCAAGACTGTTTAAAAAAAAGGGAACACTAATACATATAATGATAAATAGTTTTTAGCAATATAGTACATTTATATAATTAATATTTAAAGAAAACAATATGCACGTTATATATAATTTCAATATTGACGATGATCACATTTAAATGCACCACTTTGACGGGACGGATCAGTATCGATACTTATTGCTTTGTAAATTGTACGCTCTCATAGAAAATTGTTTATGTACAATAAGAGGAACTATATTTATAAAGCACTGCTTGAAAAATATGTTAAAAACATCAGCAGAACACATTCTCATTCAATATTTAACTAGTTAGTCATGCAGCATTCATGAAATTGAGTTGTTCCATTCATGTAATTGTCCCGAGGATTAGCTACTTACAGTTAAACAAGAAACACAACATTTCACTATCGAGGAAGACTAAAAATTGTTTTTATCACAAAAAATTCTCTTCGTGTTTCATTTGAATAAATGTTTACATTCATATCTCAGATGATGCGGTTAATGAATGATTCATTTTATTATTAACACTGTAATGTGGAAAATAGCACTGAATATCAGCACTATTAAGCTCGTTCGTGAGTTGAAACCAGAACTGTTGCGAAACCCTGAATCCCTTTCATCTGAGTCACCTGTAAATTTTTAAATATTATTAATTAAAAAAAATAATTTTCAAAAATGTATAGTCAAATTTGTGAATTTTGTGCCAGTGTTGGTGTACATTTAAATAAAGTTAGTAAAAATTTTCTACTATTTACAGAGTTAATATAAAATAATACACTATTTACAAAAAATAAAAAATAAACGATGAGATATATGAATAAAGTGATAAATATACAGAAAATATGATAGAAATACAAAGAAAGAACGACACATACATTAAATTTTCAGATTGCAGAGGATTCAGCGTTCCATGATGGTGAAAATCAGTGCTTTTTTGTTTGTAATTCTAATATCTACTAATACATTAAATGAAACATAATCAAAATAGTGCTGGTCTATGGTTTAGTTTCCTCTGAATTAGCGTTGAACACTGCAACATTACAAATTTCTTATGAGTTCCATGAGAACTGAATAATATTTTAAATCATTTTTTTTTTTAGTTCACATGTACCCTTCGTCTTTGTTTTATTATAATTCAACAACATTTTTTTTAATATTTGTAATCGAATGCAGTTATTTACTTTTTTCATGCAGTGTGCAAACACAGACAAACAACACAAAAATTCATATGTTAGCATTATTTCTTTGTAAATGTGGTTTAAATTCATACGATAGTTTTGTGAGACAATGGGCGAAAATATATGGACTAATGATACCCACTCCAATAGTCATAATTTCAACCATTGAAAATATTTTTTTCGTCAATAAGACTTTTGAAACTATTGGAGCCGGGTACCATTTTGTCCATTTTAATTTGCAGTTAGTACGATTGTGTTATTTTAGTATTCGATAAAGCCAAGCATATATGCAACCATCACCGTCATACACGTGAGGGTAAATGGAGATGATAAAATGACATGACGTACAATGAACAATAAACAGCACGAGATGCCAAAGCCTCCTTAAGCAGTTTCATCGTTTCGATGAAAACCAGAATCTGGGGGCTGATCTAGTATCTAAAAAACAATCACAATGAACAAAACATAAAAAAAGCAAGCACAAAACACAATTTTCGAAAATGTATTGCGTTTTAATCAAAAAATATTTTGACTTTTTCAATGAAGTCATTCGAGTGCGTATAAAATAAAATATGATCAAAATCATTGAGCTAAAAAAAAATGAACTTTGATGAAAATTCAAGCTTGATTTTAAAATATTCAAAATATATATTAATGTACTAAATTTCATGTTTACTAATTGTAAGATAGCAAATTTGCATGTCTTGATATTCAATTATATATTTTGAATGTTTTATGAATTAATATTCTAGATTTAGATAGAGATCGTTTGGGATGTAATATATAAAATTTAACCATCATTATTTCACCTTAATCGCTTCACTGCTTCATATCTTTGGTTAAGCTCTTAATAGCCGAAAATTATCAATTTTAATATTATATATTAGTGATGATCTTATATGTATTGTAAAAATGAGTTAATGAGTTATTTGCTTCCATCTCAGTAGCAGCAATAGTATTATATTTACATTTCGAAAAATCGTTCTCGATGACTTTTCCGCAATGCATGATTTTTCATTTTAAAATTATTTAAGCACATAAGACTTCACATGATACAGTTCATTAAATGATTAAGAAAATTTTGATGAAAGAACATTTCAATGATGATAAGTACGCAACAATCGATTCATTATCGTAAAAGCATCCCAATCAATCCCACCTGCGTCGAAAACTATATCAGTGATATCAGTGTCTTCTTCTTTTGGTTGTTCATCAGAAACTCTTTGATTACCCCTGCTTCCAACAGTTCCTGATGGTGCTGATTTGCAACCGAACCACCAATAGCCGTTCGATCTTGGAAAAGCTGGATCAGCTGCATCCACCTATAAATAAATATTCAAAAAATCAATAAAATCAAAATTTTATTAAAAAAAATGTATATTTGTTAAAAAATATCACTTACGCTGAATGTTCTATCGTTAAATCTATAATATGCTCCATCTTTGAAGAAGTAAGTATAACCGTTGGTATAGTGCAAAGCTGCATCGATATTATTTGGAACTCCTTCCCAGTTTGATAAAGGTTTTGGATATGTTGCTTTAACTGGAGGCCTTTGGGCAGGATCGAATCTCCAAAATTTGGATCCTTTGTAGAAGTAAATTTTTCCATTTCCAGACCACACCAGAGCTGCATCAACATTATCAGGAATACCAGTGAATCCTGAAATTGACAAAAATAATCGATTTGAAAATCTGGACTTCATGAATTCGAATGTTGAATAGTATTTTCATCAATTCAGCATTTAAAAAAATCGTATTGTATTGAAAATTTTAAAATAAAAATAATGTTATAGGGAAAAACCGCTGCAAACGTTATAGGGGAAGATATAGAAGGGTTTATTATAAATTATTGTACCGTCTTTGATTTCTTTGGGATAGTCTCCATCCAAAGAAGTGCCTTGGAATCTCCAATATTTAGATCCCTTGAAGAAGTACGTCTTTCCATTTTTATAAGTAAAAGCTGCATCTATGTTGCCTGGAAGACCTGCCCAAGTTCTTGAAATAAGACGAGGGTAACCTGGCTCGATTCCATCTTCAGTCAATTTGTAATAGTAATCGCCTGAAATTTCATTCGTAATCATTTCTAATTCTTCGCAAGGTATCAATGGTTTATTTGTGGGATAAAAAAAATACCTTTGAAGGCATAAGTTGAACCATCAGCACCGTTAAACAAAGTATCCACTTTTGAATCAGAGCATAATTTTTCATCTTCAGCTCCATTATTATTATCCGGAGCTTTTCCCGCGCCACCAACGGGAAAATCCGGGCGCGTTTTTCTTCCATATAAAGCCTATAAATTTAATGAATTTTCAATAAATAAAATGGTGAAAAACTAAAATAAATAAATTGATTTTTATATACTTGAATTCCTTGAATATCGTCACTGTCTAATTGGAAAGATGGATCGAATCCTCTATAAAATGGGGCCATGAGAGCTGATTTTACATCGCTATGGCTGAGACCAAGAGAATGTCCAAATTCGTGAGCTGCCACTTGGAAAAGATTAGTTCCTCGATAAGAATTAACACTCCACTGTTCAGCATCGTCAAAATGAGCATCACCACCGTATACCTATGAATATACAATAAAGAAAAAAATAATTTTCATGGTAACACATATTCGAATATAATTCATATGTGTCAAATCTGTATTGCGTTGATAGATTTAGAATAATTGCTATATAAACTTTTTTATAATATCGTGATTTTCGCATGTCAATAGCTTAAGCATTATAATGACAGGAAACGCGAACAATAGTCGCTGGGCAACGCTTTATATTTCATGGTAACAGATCATTTGCATGTCACGGTATTAATAAGGTAAAGGTAAATAAAATTGATTTGTGTATTGAAAATTAAGTAAATGATAAAATTGTACTTACGGGAAAGTAAGCGTGAGCCAAAGTGCCTCCGGGTCCATCGAATGGATCACCATCACCGTGTTCTCCTTTTTCGAATCTATTAAAAAATGATTTTATTACATTCAAATTGCATTTTTTTCCAATTGGACAAATTAAGTATAATATGATATATGAAATTTTACCTGATTTCTATATGAACTTGGCCTGTTTTCATCGGCGTGAATGTTAAATCTGTGTATCCACTCCATACTGCAAAAGCCTGAGCCACTACATTATCGACATCGTCTTTTTTCAGAAGCCGAGGATATTTGGATATTTTGTATTTCAAATTTTTCACACGCCACCTAGATCCTGAAAATTAAAATAATAATTAATATTTTTTGCCATTAAGCTTAATTTATTAATAAATATCGATTTTATACGATACCTTGCAAAGCATAACGCTTCGACCTCGTTTCGCCGAATCCAACTTTATCCCTAACTCCGCACCGAGGCAAAGACATAAGTTGAACCGTTTCATCATCTAAATCACCTGAAAACGATTAAAAAAATAACATATTATAATCAATAAATATGCATGTAATATTCGGAATCAATCCACTATTCATAAATACGTATGTTTGTAATTTCGGATAAATGAAAATGAAAGTCCCGGACGCAAACTGTTAAATGCGTGAATCATAATTTAATCTTCGAGCCCTAGCAGACTTCAGACTTTCATCGGCCGATAGTTTAGTCAGATAATTATCTTAGTATTGCTACTTATAATCATCGTTATGTGCCCTTTCCCATATATTTCACATCGTTTAAAGGACCCGACTAAACTATCGGCCGACAAAAAGTCTGCAGTCCGCTCTTTCTTCGTAAATAGACGATTCAATGAAATCGAACCACCATAATCGCGACAGACGATACACGATTGAGGCGGTCTTTCGTGCAAACGGATAAATGCTGGCTGCAATTATCTCATCAATGGTGCACCTTCGGAAGGTCATCGTCGAAGAGCGTGCATGGCCCTTCCTTCCGACACCATTTGCATAATTGTTATTGACAATCGATTGCATTCATTGTCGGTGGACACGAACGCAGATCTGTGTTGATTTAATCGCATGTGAGATCTTTTTTTTCAATTTGATTCGGTAGATTTAAATTAGCTTCCGGAACGCTCATTTGTATTTTTTTTTTGGATTTTTGGTTTGTGTTCGTTTACGCGATGTTGAATAGTTTTTTTTCCAGCCCTCCAACTACGATCTGTCAAAATAAAGGCGAAACAGAGACAGATTCCGCAGATTTTTGACAGTTCATGGAAAAAAAACTATATCACATCTGACATTAAAACGATCTATTCCCCTATAAAAATATCTTCCCTAAGGCAAGCGGCTATAAATTCTATAACAAACTGCGAAGTACGAAGTACATAGCTTTTTATTTCATATGTGAGTTTCTTCAATTTATTTTAGATTTGAAAGAAATTGTAAATTAATTTTTACTCATTTTCATGACTAGACTCTCATTTCGAGCGATATTCTTCATATGTAGAACAATATTTAAATGTATTTCTGACTGAAAAGATCAACACGAAACTTCACTAAACAATAGTATATTTAAAAATTCTAATTAAGTTCAAAAATGACGCTATATAGTGTTTGGTAGTTATAGGGGAAAACCTGCCGTAAACGTTATAGGAGGGGACGTTATAAGGGGGTTTACTTTTACTATAAGGGTTTTAGATTTACTGTAAATAACATACCTGTCACATTGACACCTGCGAAGCTCTGAAACTCTGAAATAGCTTTTTTCCATGACTCCTCGTCGACTAGAGCGCCGCTCGAAGGATTTCTTACGTTCGGATTCAAATAGCCAAATTGCGATAGATAAATCTGCGAATAAAGCAAAATGATAAAACTCATTAGTACAGAGTGACTCGTAGTTTATAGTACATGGCTGACTAATTGACAACGCATTTCTAACAGCTGTTGGATTCGATATAAAAAAATGTAAATTTCCGCCGAGCAGATTTTAAAATGCTTCGTTTGCTCCAACGCAGGCATTTCCTTTGCACATGAATCACTTGTGAATCATATGGGGAGATGCGGTGAAATTATATCGATATTCGAAATATGGTTTATTTTAAATATCATATTTGATATGAAATCAACAATAACTCGATGATGATTGAGTTAAGAATTTGCAAAGAATCAAATATTTCATATTGAATTTGATGTTTCTCCTTGAAGTTGAAGAAATTCATATGCATACGTAGGTGTGTTGAATTTCAATCGATTCAATCACATAATTGTATGAGTGAAATTATTATTTATTTGTTTATTGATTGTAAGGCCGTGTAATGAATATCAATTGATTTTGGCGGGAAGATGTTTCGTTTACATATCGTGATGCCCGTAAAAAGTGAAATTTATTGACATCGTTCGATTCATTTAAAATGTTTAACAGAATGTGATTTTATATCAGAAACAACACGTTTTTCGAATTTTCCTTAATTCCTCGTATCATACCATTTTTCCGAAATCATAAACATACAAATTTAATTTATAATAAGCTACAGATGTGGTAAATTCATATTAAAGAAGAGATTGAATTAAATTGGCATCTGAAATAAATGAATCATCATCCAGTGGCCAAACAAATTTTAACATTCACTAGTATCTTTATAATTCATGAAGATATTTTACACATAGTAAATTCTGACTTCACCAAGTGATTTGACATTTAAATATAATTTTCGTCAAAAAGTAGAATCGACTATGAAAGCCTCATATAACGAGGTGAACTACACATCAACATACATAAATAATTGACCATCATATTACAGCATTATTCGAACATCACATACGCGTATGATGAACGAATCAAATCACACATAATCCGAAACGAAAAAAAATCAAAAACTACACAAAATTTCAACACGATTTCAAATGAGAAAAGATTTGTCAATCGAATCACGCACTAAATCGATTAAAAAAAGGCCGACGACAGTGAGGAAGTCTTTGTTCTCAAGCAAATGTGCAAATGCAATCGTTTTGCGTCGATGCAATGACGACAAACGTGGCATACCATCAATAATATATGATCGCACTTTATGAAAAATACATCAGAATGTATCCCATCTATTGCGACACTTGGTCCATTGCATCATTGAGCTGAATTTTAAGTTTAACATGTTCATTTTTCCATGTCATATTACTTCTATTGAGGAATGCGCTGCAGATTTATGCGTCTGCACAATGAGACTGTAAATCTTTGAATCATGAAAAAAATGTTATTTTATTGCCGTGTAATTATTTTAATTCTCTCGTTAGAAGTGTGTTATTTATAGTTGAACTTTTCAATTGAAATCGAATACAATCAGAATGTGTCGTGTCGATTTTTTCAATCGAATAAATGAGAAAAACGTGCTAGCGATTAACGCAATGATTAAGTGCATATAAACGATATTCAAGTTCGCTTTTAAATCGTATCTAATAAAAAGTTATATTACTGCCATTATCGATTTCGATGAAAATTAGTAGAAACGTAGTATGAGAATATGCATAAAATAGTTGTTTTGATTGAAAACGCACCTCTCAATAACATTTTAGTAGTTCCACAAATTTTTATCGAAACCTGTGACGCCATTTATACAACTTTTCTCACAAGTTCAAACGAAAAAATCGAAATTTTTTCAATAAAAATCGAATCAATTTAAAAAAATAATTTATTGATCCACGTGTCAATATTTTTCAATCGAGATCGATGCACTCGAGCGCATTTTTCACATCGACTATTGAATTTGCATGGATCGTCGTCTCTTCGCACTAAAGACACATCCAGAATAATAAGCGAACGGTAGGTTTTAATGGCCGTACAGCCTTGTCAAGGCCTTCGTAGTAATTTAATACGTGCCTAAAGTGCTATTGTCTACAACAACATGTCAACAAATCGATTCTGATCTATGGATCTATAGATCGAAGTGTGCAGAAGCCGGAAGGTGTTCGCCAGCCTATAAAGATCAGCTGTGGTGAATCATGATTTTTTTTTAATATGCATTGTTTAATCTGGATAGTTTATTTAAGTTTTTTTATATCAAATATAATATTTGAAACATTCAGAGTAAATATTTATTTGACTCCGTTTAAAAAAATGATATTTAAATGTCAATGCCCTGGTGTAGTCAAAACTTTCTAGGTGAAACATTTTCCTGAATAATGAAAATCGATAATGACAAAATTTTTCAAAAAATCATTCATTTTAGAAGCCATTTTAATTAATTCTATAATTTTATAAGAATTGATCTTATCTGTAGCTCATTGTGAACGAAATCTGTATGATTATAATTTTTAAAAAATTTAGTGATGAAGGGAATTGTGAAAAATGTATCAAACATTTCTGATCGCTTTTTTCAACTTTTTGTTTACATTTAGCTCTGAACGACTCATGTGTGAATATTCAGGATTATTTAAGGTTTTCTACATACAAATTATATTTGAATCAGTTTTCCAAGTAGGTATTATATTCGATCACAAATTGTGCACATTTATATTCAGTAGTATATTTACACAATTTTGTCGTTAGGCATAATCATGAAACAAACATTTTTTTTCTGATTTCTTACAGATAAATTACATACAAGCCGGCATGTCAATTGTGTGGTAATAGAATTCTATTACAAATGTCATCATTCTTTTTAAATTACAAGGAAGTATCGTTTATGAAGGTGAAAAGAAGCTACCGCAGTTTGAATAAAACGCTACGAAGATGAAAATAGATATAATTTTTCAGCGATTAAGACAAATAAAAAATATGAATGTATTAAGATTTTTTTTAAGGATAAATAAAATTCTCAAAAATTACTCGTTAGGTTTAAGAAACAAACAAATTTATGATTTTTTTTCCGATTTTTCGAATTTAAATCTAAGTAAAAACAAACAAACCATCAGCACATTACACTTAAGTGTTTATATTCCGGACGCACTACGAGAGGCCATTGGCCACAAATAAGAACCTCCTCACTTCCAAAACTCAAATCTACCATCAAATAATATACATATTTATATTTTAGCCATTCAGAGCTAATCGTGACTAACCCCACTCTAAATATAGGAAAAAACTTGAGAAAAACTATCCAACGTGTTTGATGCATTTTTAGAATTTCCCTTCATCATTCGATTTTTCAGAAATCATAAACATACAAATTTTATTCATATTCAGCTATGGATATGATCAATTAATATAAGAGAACAGAATCAATTAAAATAGCTTCTAAAATAAATGATTAGGAAGACATTGCTATACCAATTAAATCATAATTTTATCAAAAAGTGGAGTTAGTCACAATCACGCTTTGAATGGCTCATATTATGCGTATATAAATGAACGTGAAAATCGAAAAAGGCGAGAACACACATGACTAACGAAACCGAAAGTGAATATAAATATTGATCAGCTTCAAACAATGGAACGACAATATATTTTATACGCGATACGTATATCGGTGAGATTTGAAAATTTTGGCGCGAAAACTCAACGTTTTCCCTCATGTCCTCGGGCAATGGCCGAAAGCGACACCGCTTTTGAGGCCAAATCTGAAAACGCCCGAAAATGAAAATTGTAATAATATGAAGCGAGGTCGATTTTCAACATTTTCATTCTGAAAAATAGAACAATAGATATTGCTATCGTTATCGTTATCAGATGTTTCATTTTTTTATCAGTCACGAGAAAATTTTCTATGCGACTGTAATTAAAATTCTCGAGTTACGAAAGAATCCATTTCAAACGCACTTTTTTATCGTCTCTTCTAAATAAACAAATGAATAATGCAACTGCTTTGCGATTAGATTAGTTCCGTATGCATTTTTCAAACGGCATGAATTAAAGATTATGCGAATGATTTTTATCAGCGATTCGATAATATCACAATCAAAATTCAAATAAATCTCATTTTCTCATAATATTCAAATCTATCATGAATTTTTGAAAAAATATATATGATAGTTTCTTTGTAAGAACATGAGT
This sequence comes from Cheumatopsyche charites, assembly GCA_024721215.1. Lineage (NCBI taxonomy): Eukaryota > Metazoa > Arthropoda > Insecta > Trichoptera > Hydropsychidae > Cheumatopsyche > Cheumatopsyche charites. The sequence continues at coordinate 4,927,929 of CM045587.1, forward strand.
AAATCACAAATTTTGAGTTCAAGGTTTTTGCGTAGGTTTACTTAAAAGAAAACCGCAAGTGTCGTCACTTTCCCGATAACCTTTACTTTTCGTGTGAACCACTTTTTCGGATTTCCGTCACACAAGTGTGTTTTTCGAGATTCATCACTAATTAAAAAACCAAATTTAACCTATATTTTCCTTCATTTCGAAGAAAATTTCAATTGTTGTAAAAAAAATGAACGTCAACTTAAAAAAATCAAATTTCAAATTTCAAAAAATCAATTGTGACCCATCTTGATATTCATACAAATCGAAATATCCGAGATAATTATTTTCGATTATTTATAATTAGTGAATAATTAATGAACGGTATTTGTAATGTTTCGTGTGACACGGCAACTAAGGTTACTTCCGGAAATCAACCGTTGAATTCGCTATGACACCGGAAGTAAATTATCATCATAGTATCGGTTGAAACACATATTATATGAAAAAAAAATGGCTGATTGAAAAAAAAGATAATGATAGTTGCACAACGAATCTGTGCAGTTTTGAAGGACGCCGCACTTGGCAGTGACTCTGGAAAAGGTTGACGACTTTGTAACAAGAAACATTTCGAAAATGGTAATCTTTTTTGAATGTATCTGATTGATTGTATCTATAAATTAGAATTATATAATTCATAATATTAATCATCGATTTATCAAAGCGAAAAAACAGTTTGTTAGTATTTTTCTAAGTCCATGTATTGATAAAAATCAGTTGATGTATGATTATGGCGGTGGTCAATTAGTAAAGATTAAATAATCAACAATCGTTTTATATAAGAAATACGACGAAAAATTGACGTGCTACGCATTTTCAGACCTAATCAATATATAATTTCGATTCCTATCTATAATACATATGTTGCGTTCTGTCTTATGCACTCTATTATCATATATGTCAGATATGTAATATATGAGCTGATCAGAGCAAAACGTAACTATGTAATTCAATTAAGCGAGAAAATTGAACAATTGTGTATGATTTATTTTTCAAGATCTCACAAATCCATTCATCGATCAATTTTTCTCATAATATACACGTAGATATTTTGTTTATAATAAACTAAGGATGTAGTTAATTCACATTAGAGTACAGAATTAATTAAAATGAATTCTGAAATAATTGATTTATTATCAGGCGATCAGGTCATTTACTTATCAAGGAAAGATATTTCACACATAGAATGTTATGACTATACCAAGTATTACATTTAAATATAATTTTTCTCGAAAGTGGAGTAACTCACTTTAAGCTCTGAAAGGCTCATAAGTACAACTTTATAGATAGACAATTGAGCACCTGAGACAGAGCACTAAAGAAGTCTACAATCAAGTGTGAACGAGGCCTCATATTTTCATCCCATATGCGGTCATCTCGCATAATGAAAATGGCAAATCCCGAAACAATGGACTTGTGCAGGCAATATGGCGATTAGCATAAAAATGCACACGATGTCAACGTCCGTTCGTCGTTTCGGCCATTTTGTTCGCGCTCATCGGGGGTTCACCGTACCGATTGATTTTATTATTCTCGGGCATCGGTGTTTTTTCGGTTTTTACATTGACTGTTATGGTAATCGGGTGGTATTATGGTGAACTTTCCCATCATCGCGATGACGGGAATGTTGAGCGCATTCAGGACACGCGCTCGACTCAATGCGTCGTTATGCACTTCGCACACGCTTTATGGTGGGTTCGATTTTCGATGAGTATTGTCGATTAAATTGTGTATGACGACTAAATAGGCCAAGGAGCACAAGCGACTTCGCAGTGATTTCGAGAAAAGCGCACTCAAAGTTGAGCATGTACTAAGAGGAGGTCGAGTGATTTGATGATATATGTATCTCGGTACAAGTTCCGAGTTCGTTTATATCCTTTTACCACCAAATATATGAGCACACATGGAAGCGATTCATGTACATAATTCTATATCGGCAAAAATGTCACTTGTGCCCCTTGGTCTTTTCAGTCGTCATATATGATCTGATATTTCACAAGAAATATCCAATATTGAGTATAGATACGTTTTACAGTCAAAGCGTTTAGATGCATTAGTGTATATTTTGTATAGTTAATGTTTTCAATGTATGGCTTTGCTTAAATTTTCATGCACATTTTTTTAATTCTGGTCTCATTTTTTTCTAGTTTTCTATTGTATTATTCTATTACATGAGTGCGTTTCGTTATCAGGTTTAAGTACATGCAGTCATCCAAAGAGCAAAAATATGTTTAGTTATGCGCTTGGTCTTTAGTTACTGAAGAAAACAATTGGCAAGGTGAGTTAGATAAATTATATTGATAAGAATGCAGTCAGAATTGAAAAGGCAATATAGCAATGCAATATACACTTCAACTAGACAACGTATAAATTTACGTATCTGGATGCTTTAACTGTAGCATATAAATAATTGGTAGGTTAGTGATTTTGGAGCCAAGTATTACTAAAACAATATAAAAAAATTAGATACTAACAAATATTGTCTTTGAGATTCTTCCATATTCTAAAAATTAGTTATCGAATTCTACTAATGATAGACTCAATTTGTAACAAATTCGACATTAATTGATTGACAGACTGTTAAAAATAAACTTGCAATACAAAATTATAGCAAAATAAACGTACATATTTACGAGGCGCTAAAAGTAATGAAACAAATAACCGTTTATTGATACAATAAAGAACGGGCGAACAAAACGAATCGCGTGACTTTTACTTTTTGAAACTTTCGAGTCATCGGACACGTACATATAAAAAGCGAAATTGTCAAACACTTGTTGCAACTGTCAAAAAAACTCCATTTCGGTCGTGACAAGAAAACGACTCATTCATTTATCTCTTTTTCGACAGCCGAAAATTCCGCTCTTTCAGCACCTCTAAAAAGATCTCATACTACATGTATAAAAAGTGAATTTTAATAGCGTCATTGTGTCCAGTCATCGAAGGGTTAAAAGGGCGCCAACTCATAAAGACGTCGTTCGCGTAAATCATTTGCTCGAAAATGTATGCGCATACGTTTCGAGAAAAATAAATAAACACGTTGAGTTTTGCAAGTCAACGCGTTGCGGTCAAATCGAATTCCCTGGCATTCAGTGAACTCCTCGAAAGCCTTAAAAAATGTGCACGCTGTACGCAAACATGTCACAGATTCTTGGACAATTGTGAAAAGTGCATTTTTATAGATGAGATCTGTATATTTTTGCAGATTTTCAAAAACCATCAAATTATCTGTCCTTACAAAAAACACTTTGTAATGTGATAACTGAAAAACTATACAGAAACGCGTTTTCGTTCTTCACAACTATTTTGTGTCTACACTTACTTTGGTTACTTTGGAGAATCTCCTTGTAGTACGTATATAATTCGTTCTAGGAATTAGTACGGAAATCGAAGCATTTTTTTGCATGCATTTTAGTGTGAATCGAATAAATCCGTTCCATAGCAACAGATGATTGCTTAATTAAATCGATTATATTGTGATCGATTTCGCCATACAATTCTGATAGATTCGTGAAACGAGTTCCATTTTCAAGCATCATATCGAGTTCCTTTATGAATAAATTCAATTGTTCTTATCACTTTACTTTCGGACTTTTTTAAATCATCAATTATTTTTAGACTCATAATCTCAGTTTTTGTTAAAATAACATCAAAATAGCACAAAATTTCACGGAACTTCTTCCTATGTCGGGGCATTGTACGTACAACGAAGCATTTTTTCTTGGCCAAAATAGTACGTAAGTCAAGTTGTAAGTAAACTGCCTTTATCTTTTTCTGAACTTTATGTGTAATATGCTCGTTATCAAATCGTATGTATGACTAGGTTTCACTGCATATGTTTGTAAATGTTTACGCATTTGACATCCATACATCGTCATATCTACTCAAATCAATATGAAAAACTTAAATATCCTGATTTTTTTCTATTTTTAAACTTTGCAAATATCAGTCTATTTATTTTCCTATTTGCACAAATCAAAAAGGAAAAACCTAAATATAAAAAAACGACATTTAATTAATCGACAATAAAATACATTTATCTAATCGATTTCGTGCACCTCTCAAAGGAATGCTACCATTTGATTATGCGCAAATAGGCGATGATATCTTCCAATAGATAAAAACATTGAAACGACATCCTATTCGATCAATGATCACGTAAACCGATCGATGACTAATATAAAGTCGGTCACGATGCAACGAGGTCACATCCAGATAAACTAGAGCTAATTTTGAGTCACGGGTCAAAATATTGAGTAAATCATGTACATAATATGAACTGTAATCATATCCGAGGACATATGATATAAAAATTATTATGACAATGTCAAATCGATGAAAATTATGAAGTTTGATGACCCGGTCCTAGGAAAGTCGGTAATTGACGTCATCGCTTACCGCTAATTGTCAAATATCTGTAAGTAAATATTCAATACGCGCGTTGGTTTTCATAGTTTTGATACGCGTTTTTCGATTTTTTCGATGAGTAATACGAAAATCATGACTCAATTGTTCCTGGTCATCGTTCTTATTTGGAAATTTTGTATTGAGATGTATTGATCTAAAATATAATGTTTTCGAATGAAAATCTTTTTATTGAATTGTAAATATTGATGTTCATTTCTATTCATTATGAAATCTTTCAAACGTCTCGAGTATCATTGAATTTTCAGAGTCGATGAAACTTATGTGTTGAGTACGAATGTGAACTCAATTAAAACGGTAGATTAAATCGAATTCGAATTAAAATTTTCAGAAATGTAAAGTGCACAGTTGAAAAAAAATCTACAAATATATTTTATATTTTACGGAGTTCAGAATATTTGATTTTATCAGAGTACCTTTCGCAAAACAATTCGCAACAAAAATCATAAACACGGTTTACATAAACGACAAAATTTAACACGTTATCAAAAAATTTTTTGAGTTTATTTTATTTAGTTCAAAAATACTATGAAACAGTTATTAAAAGTCCATAGTCTCAAGTAACGCCAGACCATAATAACTACAGTAATCCCCCGCAGTACGCTATCTCCAAAGAACACGATTCTCATACTGTGCAATACTTTTTCTATCTACGCACTCCAACAAGACTATTCTTAAGGTAACCATAGTTTCGAAATCTTGGTAAGGTAACAATTGCCAAAACATATTTTTATTGCACCCATTGAAAATAATACTAATTTGAACTACATAACCCCGGAAAGTTTTATGGGAGATTACCGTATCTTATTGTGTTATGCATGGTGAAATACCAAAACAAAACTTGCAATGCCTACTTCTGAAAGGATCGATACAACCACAACTGGGTTCACAATGCAAATTTCAGGCCAACCAAGGTTTTGATGTTTGCGTGACGCACGCCATTCGACCATCACCAACCCCACAACAACACACACCCCATGTTGCCAAAGCCATGGATTTTTTGGTCTTCGGATGGAGGCTAGAGAGATGGAAATGGAGATAGACCCGTTGTTCTATTTTTTTTTTAATACCCCATCCCATTTTATAATCGATTTAAAAAAATATTGAAGAATATGTAATTTTCATAGATAGTAATAAAATTTTATGTATTGAATAGTTTCTGTGACTCGGTGTTGCTCGAGATTCTTTGGACTTTAAGTTGATTGTGAACTATTGTATTTCGTTGCGTGTGTAGCTCGTACATAATATTTGTTGTCTGGGATAAAAAATATCATCTAAATCTATAATAGCGCTTTTCTGTGTGTCAATATAACGCTCCAAAACTGCGTTCATATGTTTAACGGATTGAAACTGCGTTGATATATTCAACGGGTTGATTGCTAGTACGATATAAATCTCACTATTTTACGATAATTTTATAAAGAATCAGCCTATAAATAACATACATACAAACACATTTCATTAACATCGATTATAATTTTTACGAATTCAATGAATCGTTTCATTCTTTACATTGTTAAAAAAAAACTGTTTTTTACTATTAATCATTGGAATTATTAAAATTGGTTACGCTTACGAAATGCTACAAAGATAAATTCAATTCACGATCGATAGGTTTTGTTTCGAATTATTTGACGTCACATTCAACGTAAATATTTTTCCTTGAGATTTGCCTGATGTTAAAGTCGATTGACTCCTTTTATGGTGATGTAACACATGAAGAATTTTCGAGTAACCTCTAATTCAGAAGTGCAAAGTGCTTTAAAACGTTAAAGAATGTACAATATGAAAATATTATTAGAGCAATATTCATAATCTTTCACTGGTCGATATATAATTTATTTTTCTAACGTTATAAAAACCAAAAATGATTCGTGAATGTTCCGTTATGTGATCGTATAAGTTCGATAGTTATTACGCAAACATGATTTTTTTGCATAGAAGCATAAAAGAAAGGTCATATAAAATCATTTTGAGTGTTCATAGATAATTTAGTCATCGTTATATCACAGCGAAAACAAAATGAGTCAAAACACGATAAAAAAAAAAACATGTATTCCATATTTGAAAACAGTAACATGAGTGTTTACTTGAAACTTCTCACGACCTATTTTATGTGTGTACAAATTATTGATTCACACCTGTAGTACGCTGAACATTGAATAAAATTCAAACTGCAACACGAAATTTTACTATCTATATTATAATTTCTGTTCATCATAAATATTTATCATATTTGCCAAATTGAAACGGATTTTCAGAAATTTGCTAACGTAAGTTCATATGAAAACCGACAAGTTGCGTGTTTCTCTGAATTTTTTTTATCTTATTGATCCGTCTTATATGGAAGAGAGGTCACTTTTCGAATAACAAACAATACACACTTTCGATAAAACAAAGAACAAAATAAGCATCAGGACGATTGTGTAGAATAATATATTGCGTCTCGCTTTCGACACGTGTAAATCATTATCGAATTACAATAATTATTCTAATGAAAGTTCATTCCTGTCTTTGTTTCAAGTGCGTCGCAATTATTTATTGCGTTTGTATAATTTTTTCACGACAGAACTATTAACAGGTTTGTTTTCCATACATGACGTAAACTAATTAACAATCGATTCGCTTTCAATAAAATGTAGCTATTGTGTTACTTGCACACTTTATGCTAATACACTACTCCAATTATATTCTTAATAATGTCATTTATATTGGCGATCATATTCAATTGTAATATAATATCACATTAATTAAACGATTGATATAAAAAAAATGTAGACATTTACATCAATTCGTTTGTCTTTCAGTTTCTCATATACTAAAATTGATAAAACCTATACTAATAATTTAAAGAAAAATCTACTCTCTACTTGATTTTAAATCTATTCGTCTGTAAAAAGTTATTTTTACAAGTATCATGAATATTTGATTTCCATAGAAGCTGATCGTTTTTAAATTGTCCAGTATAAATACATAATCGTCACTATTTTCCGTAAAATTGTCATGATCTTCATATTTTATGGACAGAATGATGAAGGTGTAGTTTCTATTGAAAATTATCGTCAAGTCATCAGTGATTCACCGCAAATTTTACGATGTTTGAGAAGATGTGTGATGTTTGATTATGTATGTAAGTGCAAATTGTCCAGGATGTTGTGACTGTCAAATTGGCAATTACCGAAAAAGATGACCCCATATTACGTCTGTTATACGACATACGTTTTCAATATGAAAATATTGACAACAATTCAATAAGAATTGTGTATTATACGGAACATTTGTATACATTCGGCGAAATCAAAGATCAAACGAAATTAATTCAAAGGAATCGCTTATTACCAATTCTTCCAGAATCGATTTGCACTTTGGTATCGGCAAATTGCAATTTCGGGAAGAAATCATCGAAATCGTTAACACGAATCGTTTCTCTCTCGATTGATATGACTCATGTGTTTAATGCATCAGATCAGTCATTGGCTTCCGAGAATCAGAAACAAGATGTCCTGTATAAAACCGGTACAATCATTCTGTGTTCAGAACGCCTCATTTTGTTTTTTTTCTTGAAATTTGCATGCTGTTTTGGCGAACATGGTGGTTCTCACAATTCAGATTTAACCAGAAAAATATATTAAAAAATTCATCATTATTTTATAACAATTTAGTAATCATTGATGAGAAATGCAGCAAATGAGAATTGTATCTGAAAACTTTTGATAAAAATTAAAGTCATCTAATATACGTATTTAAAGAATAATCATTCTATGACTAAAATATTGCCCAAGTATAATAAAATAATATATTAGACGGCTTCAAACATTTTTCGAAAGTTTCGTGCATTATGATGCTGTTCTAATTTCACGGTACTTTACAATCATTTTGCGGGGATAATATATAAAAATAAATTCATTGAACAATATGAATTAATTGAATGACTCATTTTAGTCAATTCAAGTGGATTTAATTGAACAAGATGAGATTTAGAAACGTCTGATCTGATCGTGCACCTACAATTCTGAGAAATACAAATATGGCGAATGTGTAAACGTAATAGTAGAAATATTCCATTCATAAAATCCACGGCCGGAATTACAAATTAACGTATTTAAACTGTATGATTCATCGAGATAATAAATACATAAGACGTTCAACACACTAGAGTCGTGTTGAAATTGTTTGATAACACGAAAGCCGTGTTCAACCATGATTAATGTCAATTTCGATGTTGCCAAATCGAGTTTATTTAGTATCAATATCAAGATATATCAATTTTGTGTCAATAATTCATAAATGTATCGATCATTTGATATCACAAATGATTTTCGATAAAAATTGCGCATTTTATTCGAGATAATTGTAAGCATTTCTAAAGTTGCATAAGAGAATGGGTCTTTCAAATCCTTTTTTTTTGTATAGAGTTTATAGATATAAAAGTATCCATTCTCTTATGTGCGACTTATGTGAAGTTGGAAATAACGGCCCTAAGTGCTGATTCTTTCACTAATCTTAACTTAACTATGCATTACTCAGCAAGCATTTTTGTTTCTATAGAGTTCGCGAATATGCCTTGACAACTATCAAACACAATAAAAAATTGGCTTGTAAGGTTACAATTAGAGAAAAAACTCATCTCTAAGTGCATTCAATTCATATTAACTCACAAATTGAGCGAATATTCAAGCTGCAGCCGTAAATGAAAGATCGCGCTCGATCCGAATCAAAATTTAACGTATCCCATTGAATTTTACACACACACGAATCGAATATTCAATAGAAAATACACACGAATCCCAGTTAAATCAACAGATACAAATGATTACGGTCACGCATGGTTTCGCGACGAAACAGCGCCCGTCATTATCAGTTGTCGGACACAATAAACAAGGCAAAAGTCAATTTTGCCTTTTTTCCGAACCGAACAGATTTTTCGAATCGGGAAGCTGGCCACTTGATGCAACTTGACCCACTAATCCACCGAACTGGAAACCAATGGACCGCGACTGCGAATTCCTAAAGTGATGTAAGAACCCGATTCGTAAGAATCGAACAAAAAATACGATCATGCACAGTACAATCATCATATGATTTCATATTGAAAATTGTCGATTCAAAGCTGAGCGTGACTAGCTCCATAAAATCGAGAAAAAAGACCAAACGATTTAATGCACTTTTTGAAATATTCTTAATTCTCTTCATTATAATTTTTTTCAGATATTATAAACATTCATTTGTTTGTAAGAAACTATAATTGTGGTCAGTTTATATTAGAGTACCGAGTTCATTAAAATGACTTTTGAAATAATTGATTTATTATTCAGTAGCCAAACAAAAGACAATGGGTTATGGTGGTAAAAGACTTTTGATGTTGAAAAACATCTGCTATAACACAAGTCCCAATTCACGTTTGCATTTTTTCAAACTAATAACAATAACCATTTTCATTTCTTTACATAGAAAATGACAGAATATTTGTTCATTTATGTCCAAACGCAATGAGATCTGAAACTTTCAGCCATAATGATTCTTTTCCTCTTGGTAAGACATTTTAAACGATACTATCATATCTATTTAAACTAGGTACTAATTTGTTCATTTCCTTTTAGTCATTTAATGATTTTTATTACTTAATAAATATATTTTTCACATATATAAAATTACATCTATACCAAATAAATTGAAATTTAAATCTCTTTTTTTTAGAGAAAGAAGAGTTAATCAAGTTTAGCTCTGAATATCTCAATTGTCAGTTCGATAATTTCAATTGGAGATGAAAATTATGCATTAGTTACGTAATTTCATCTTTCAGAATTATGCAGAATTACGATTAATAAACGGCATGAAGATTCTTCGACATTCTGGCATTGAATCTGATGAAAAATTGCATACAATTTTCGTATCACGATCACTGGAGATAACTAGTGTCACGGTTGTGCCATATTACGTTGACGTGTTCCATAATAGTTCAATGTCGAATTATCGACGTTTATATGACATTTTAATTCAAAAAAAATAAGTTATAATCTAGCATAGAGTGTTGAATTATATCAATTCAACGTGATACATCTATTATTATTTGAGTATTTACGTTTTTTCGGATATGAAATGAAATGTCGTTTGAATACTTAAAATGTATGTGAATTTGTAATAAATAAATTTTATATGCATTTAATAATTCAATGACTCGTTTGATAATATTAGATGGAGTTGAATCTGAAATTTCCTCGATTATCTTATCACTTCAAGCAGGTTTAAAAAGTTATATTTCATATAGATTAAAAGTATGATACATGTAGCGAAAAAAGCAATAAAAATATGTCATCGTAATTTTTCTCTAACTCATATTAGAGACGATATTTCGAACAAGGGCAAATAATTTAATTTGTAATTAGGGATTTTCAAAATGCTAACTGACGATTAAAAAACTTACTACTAATATTCATAGAAGTGATTGATGAATTTACCGATGAAACGATGGAAGTGATAAATGTAAGCATATGCGTAACTCAAGTTCAAATAAAAGAATCATTCATAAAATCTTGAAAATTTACGATAAATAATATAAATGACACATTACATACAGGTGTGCGTTTCCTGCAATACACTTGACATTTCCGGCAATTTATATACTTTACGCTTTTATTTTTACATTGAGTCAATATTTCCTCAGAAGTGTGCAACTATGTGTTTGCTCGGATAATATTGACTATAATTTATATTATCTATTGTCGATATTTTCATATTAATTGTTTCGTATGATATTTTTTAACTGATGACTAATTTGATTTTTTATCAATGTCAATATATAGTATCAAGTGCGATAATATCGATAACTATTTTCATATTATTTGTTCTAAGTACACTCATACCTGTATTTACAAACTATCAAATCGACAGGTGAGTATAAACTCAGATAAAAATGAATGTAAATGCATGCAGTTTTATAATTAAAATTTGCACACAAATACGAAATACAGTATTAAAAAAGTATACGAATATACGTTCATTATTATTTGAATCAGCATTCGCTTAACGATTTAACAGTTCTGATGAATCAATCAGATGTTTCGTATAATTATTTTTAGCGAAAATTCGTCAGTCAGAAGGTAAAATATTAACGATCGATCTTTTCATTGCTTCAATTAACTAACCATAGATTTACAATCAGTCGTCCAACTATGAAATTACAAAAATCTGCAGAACAGAGACAGATCATAGTAGGAAGAACTGACTGTAACTCTATAGTTAGTTGACAAAATCTATGAAAAGATCGACACTAAGTTTCAAAATTTAAAAAAATAAATAAATTTCAATTATATTCTGATAAAATTCATCGAAAATTCTGCATAAAACGCATCCAAACAAATGTCAACAGCCTGCAGAAACCACACATCTACGCTAGAAGGTCGTACCAGAAATGACGTCATAGAATCCATCTCCTCATCATCATCATCATCATCACGATCACCAGTGAGCTGTCAATGACGTCAAGGTGATTCGATACGTGTCCAGCTTAATCCACCGATCGGTAATGATTTGAATACGTGATTGAAAATCGGTTTCATCTAGTTTCGGATGTATTTAAAATTAAAGGAAGAAGTCGAGAAAAACGTGATAAAAAAAGTTAATTAATTCTCTCGATCATTTGATTTTTCAGAAATTAGAAACTAGCAAATTTTGTTTATAATAAGGTACGAATGTACTCAATTCATATAAGAGTATAGAGTTCATCAAAATGTCAAATTGAATGATTCAATAACCGATGGCCAAACAAATTTTGATATTCAATGGTAATCTTTAATATTCATAGATAGTTTCAAATATACTTATTACTTTGATGTTTAAATCTCTTTTTTTTCTAAAAGTGGATTTAATCACGTATAGCTCTATTTAAATATATGCATTATTTTTCTCCCATCTTCGTTAGTAGAAAACAATTTTGATTCTCTACCTACTGTCTACCTATTTATAATAATCAAGATCTTGCTGATTACAATAAATAATAGAAAAATGTATCGATTATCGATTGATTGAATTAAATTATAGTTTTTGTTTCCATTTTTTTTTATCAAGAAGAGCCATGCAACAATATAAATGAATAAGTTGCATGCGATCAAAACTCGATGATATGACGAATTTATAACCGGTCTGTAATATTATTAAAAAATATTACTAATGAGAATAACATGTATGATTAACAATAATGATATGATGAATGCAAAATTTTCAAAAATAAACTTAAAGGATCAGAATCTAAAATGAATTTGATTTGTCACGTAATTTATGAATAAAACCAATATGTTCATGTGATTTGAAAATTTCTCGTTCAACCGCATGATGCGTTTCTTGTGGTATTTGTACAATTTATGAGTTATCGTAATCATAATTTTTAACAATAATTGACGCACTTGGATACATTGAGTCATACGAAATGAGTTAAAGAAATTTGTACTGAAAACCTTATCGATCGATCTTAAGACGGGTTTTTCTTGTCGAACGAAATTATGTAGAAATTAATAAAATCTACTCACAATAGCTTGTGTTTCAGATGAAACAGGAGCAGATGAGGCTACTGATGCTAAGAAAATAAATACAGCTGCTAATAGACATCTTCTTCTTGAAGATATTCCATTTAAAATGTACGAAGTCTTGCTGCTGAATACTGCCATTTTTCAAAATAGTATAAATCTGAAATTGATAAAAAATAATGTATTTTTCATAAACATTTTTTCTTAAAATATTAGGATTACTTAAATCTTTTATTTTTTAGATATATCATTGAGAAAACTATACACTACACACACAAAGACTCTTAATTTTTATTGAATTTCTAGTATAGTAAAAAAACCTTAAGAAATTAATTGCTTGCACAAACTGAAGCACTTCTTTATCTCACTTTTCATTATCAGTATGATAAACCTTTTAAACTATATCAGTTAAGTACGAAACCGTAGTTAACAACATCGAGTGTGAAATTCGCTTATGTCGAACCGAATGTAATTATTTAATGGCGTTTTTTTTTTATGGAATTATTCAATTTTTTCGCAAGTAAAACTGGTTACGAAAAACTTGGAGAGATTTTACAATATCGATCGTTTCGATCTATTTGTTGTGACGTTCATCTCGCTGTTCAATTATCAACGGACACACTATGTAGACATCGAAATCGATTACGATACGATATTATGAATATTTTGTTGTAAATTATGAAAAAATACTTCCAATTAATAGAAATTTAAATTATAGCATAAAACTTATTTTCTTTTATTATACTATGCAAGAATATTAAAAAAATACAAGATTTACAAAGTTAATCCGTTATAATATTACTAGCATTTTTTCAATATCTACTTTCATTGAATATGTATGTAGATTAATATCACATGAAAAAAAATAAAGCGACTCATGTATAAGTTTATTTGATGATGATTATCGAGTATCGAAGGAAAATTATTGTATAATGATCAGTTTGCAAAGCAATTCAACAACTAATTAAATGTTAGCAAAAATTGCACAAAATGAACACTATTCACTAGGAATTGTATCATCGATTAACCGATTTACAAGTTAACCGATAAATTGCACAATTCACTGATACTTTTCAGTAAATTGGAATCACAAAAAGAAAATCAATTGAAAAATCTAAAACGATCCCCGCGACATTTTCACGCGCTCGATCTATCTTATCTTATCAGTGCTGAAAAACACAGACACATATCTACCATCGACACACAAAAAACATTCCTAAACCCAAAAAAAAAAAATCAAAAATACTCACACTTCCAACGCTACTAAAAAGATCGCTTTAGAAAAAAAAAACACGTAACAACACTATCCGAGAGAGAAAAATCGACTCCCGGCCCAAAAAAAAAACCGATCAACTTTCGCAGCCCCGGAACACACCCGGTCACGTGACGTCCGTATTTCGAATGTGAGTGCGGGCGCGAAATTTGAATTTTTGAATTTTCGAATTTGGCGCGCTCTCGGTGCGCGAGCGCGTTCACGACTGACCAACTAGTCGTCGTCGACTCGTTTTTATATGAAGCGATCGCGCGCATGCGTCATCCGCGCCGAGCTGATGTCTATGGTCTTCTGAGGATATCTTGAGGATATGAAGTGGATTTTCCGTTGTTTCGGGGTGGTTTGTTCGAGGAGTAGTCAGGTTTTAATGAGGAGATGGAAGATAGTTCGAGATGTAGTGTTAGATTGGGTTTGGCGTAATTGTTAGGTTATACATAGATCGGGAAACCCTTTTCTTTTTTTTTGAATTTTTGAATGGAAATTTGGATTTATTTAAAATTAGCTTCTGCTGAGACTATTTATACTTAAAGACGATTGTGATCTGTTGTATATTATGTATATTATGTCGATTCAATTTCAGTTCCTGCTACAATTTTGGTGAAAGAATCGGACGTTTCGAGGTCTGAAATATGTAAGTAAATTCCGTTGTGTGTGTAGGTTGTGCATGATATTGGCTATTTTGTTTTTATTTATATAGAAAAAAGTGAATTTTTATATTTTTTAACTTTGAAATAAAATCAACAAATATTGACTGACGAAATTCACTTGTTTTATTAAAGTGAAGGAGAAGAGTTTTTCTTTTCCTAGTAAGACTCTAGATTGAAATAATCGCATTTATCGTTCTAAATATGAGCACTAGAGCGATATAAGTCATGGTTTTTCAATTTGGCAAGTGATAATCGTTCTCCCTTGCACTTCGACTCTAGAAAGTTTTTTGGAAGGTAGATCTGATTTTTCGAAATTCAATATACATATACTCGAGTATCGCTTGGTTACAAAAACAAGTTTTATATTAAGTATCATGAATTGATTTGAGATTTAATAAATATATTTTAATCTTTATATATTTTGAAGAATATTCTAATGAAAATAATTTCGGTACAGCAAAACATTGTATTATTAGTGCTCCGATTTCGATTCGTGCTAATTCAAACTTCGACCCTGTCTTGGATTTTCGGATATCTGGAAAAATCGCTTTTTGTTGAGTTGCTGAAATGGAAATATTATTAAGCAGATCATTGGAACGTTTCTCCAATGGGCTATTTTTTAGGTTAGGTTATATTCGATTACATTACCTAAGTTACCATCGAGATTAACGCAAGGTTTTCTTTAATCAATTTAAAAGCTCGATCATTTCTTTCGGATATTTACTGTTCTTTAAGGCATTATGTTTTTTTATCTCACCAGTGATGTGACTTGTTGTTCTTAAATCCTTTTCGTTCGTGAAGATATTTGATGTGATGAGAGAAAATCCAAGATTTTCGATAGTCAAGGAGCACAATTTGTTATGAAGATTATTCACTTTTTAGCTTTACCTTGGGTGTAAGGATATGGAGTTGTATTAAACAATCATGACATTTATTGAGGAATATACCGATCGTTGCCTTAACAATGGAGGAAAATGTTCTTAGAAAACTCTCTGTAAAGTGAAAACTAATCATTTGCTAAAAAAATCACTTCATACAACTGAATAGGATTTAAATAAAGATTTTATAATTCAAAAACAAAGTTTAAATTAATAAATATGGCGATATGATTAACTGACTTCCGAGGGTAGAACTTATTTTGAGAAGAAGAAAAGTTCACCGTCCTTGTATTGTTATATCATGACGATCGAGAAAACACATTCCGTGTTTTATTTAACATCTTATTACACACTTGCGTATAATGTCGAACGTTGTATAACATATTCAAAAGGGCTTTTGTGATTCGCTTAACAATAACGAACAGAATTCTGAAAATGACACGAATGCTCTTTCTTAAGCAAATTTTCCACGAACCCTTCTGAAAAATTCTCCAAGTATTGTTGTTCACGTGCAATTTTGCATTTAATCAGTTCGGCAGAAATACACAACCCTACAGCGATTTTTCAATATTTTCAAAACGATCTCGGTCTCATTATAATATATAATCACGCATATACAGTCATTATTACTATTGATCATAATTTTTCAATGTTTAAGCGTTTCTTCATAATCCAATAAATACGCAGAACTCGTTTACAACAAAAATAACTTTAAACCATTAAATTGGAAAGAAAATATGAATGTATCATATATTTTAGTGCTTAGAAAATTCATCAATTAAATGAATATCTTACACTAACAATCATCGAAGAATCATTGGATTGTGCACATGTGGCCATCATTAACATGCGACATTTGAAACAATACACAAAGGATTATTCATTTTTTTTTTCGACCAAGGAAAGAGGATATTCCATCTTGTAAATATATGGAAAATTCACCGGTCGAAGGACTCATTAGTTGTTTAAAATTACATCTAAGGGAACATTTTGATAAATTTCCATGTTTCGGAGAACATGATGATCATTCTGCATAAGAAGCTCACACGTCCTTAAATCGTTGTTTATTTTCTAAGAATTTGTCACTGATCCGATACAGAATTCTCATTATGTGATTATCATACATATATATTAAATGTAACATCCATAATTGTGTAATTACTGTGCATAGATACATCTTTGACGGGCAAGTTACATTTACAATCCGATGAATTAGTGAGATAATTATCGAATCAAAGAAAACCATTATTTTCAATTAGAAATTCAATGGTGATTTATCCTATATTATCGTCTAGACGCATAAACAGTTCATTATAAATTGTCAATGTAACTTGAAATCATTAATGATTTCATGCTGCAATATAATCAATATCGTATTATTATAAATGAAATATTTATTTAATCATTTAATTTAAAATGTTTATTTGACTTATTTCGTCATTTAACATTTAATTTAAGGGGCTTTCCATATTGAAGGGTTTTTGATTTGTAATATAATAAATTGTAATTCTTCGAATATCGACATGACGTCAGAGTTTATAGAGCATTTCCACTTTTTTATCATGTATGGAATCAAATCCATATCTTTTTAGTGCTATTTGGTTAAACTAATTTTAACGTGACACTCACGTTAATTTTTAAAATAAAACTATGAAAAATCAACATTTTTTTTAATAAAATATGATAAAATTCGTGGAAAACCCTAGAAAATTTTCCACTTTTTTCTTTAATATCAAAATAATTTTCAATCAAAAGATACTTTCATCAATTATCTTTCCCATGGACAAGAAAAACTAAATATTTATAATCAAATTTCATTTTGAAAATTTTATAATATAAAACAGATGTCTATGATGCATAGACTCGATTTGGAAATACATCCATGTGTTCTCAAGAGAGTGGGAAATGCCAAAATTTTCAAATTCACAATGAGTCATATTTTGAATTTACAGTTTGATTTTTTAGAATAACTTACGAACCCAATTGATAAATCATGATCAATAGGAAAGCCGCGCGCGTTTAAACGGAAACTTCGTGAAGAGAATTTTAATTTGAACTGTTGTTCTATCGAAAAAAATATATTTATTTTCAATTTATATTTATTTATTTTAAAAATTAATTATTTACTATTTCATATAACTAAAAATAACTTTAGTATCGAAATATTTATTTTATCAAGGCACGATAACAGATTACAGATTATGAGATTTTCACATAATTTTATTTTATATTTAGTGTGAAATTTTTATTTTTTCATATGAATCAATCGAAATTTATAAAATATTCGTAGAAACCATTGACTTTGTATATTAGTGACCACCATTGTATAGTTTATCGGTCATCGGCGCTGTTGTATACAATGTCAATATCATTAGGACAAAAACTGTGCTTTTTGTCATTAATATGAAAGATCAATTATTCAGATTACGTAGTGTTTTTATTTTATTCATTTTATTCTGTAAAACTCTACCAAATTTGACCTCTCATATAATAATCGACCAGTGTTTCGTAACTCATTTTGAAGTGCAACGAATTTCGTAAAAACATGTAAGTCTGACTTGATTATCGCAATAATTAAAAAAAACTTTTTGAGCTATAAGTGCTGATAGAATAGTGAATAAGTTTTTGTAAAGGATAATGTTTTGAAAATAGAGTAATAAGTGTAAATGGATTCTCCATGTTAATAATTGGAGCATTTTCCTTTTACACGTTCATCTGAAATTCCATCTGATCTGCGACACAAAACGAAAAAAATCTATAAGATAAAGCAAGAAACATATAGTGTTTTATTTAAATTGTAACTGTTATTTGTATATAATCCGTTCCAGAAGACAGTGCGAATAGCGAGTTGTACGAACGATGAATCACTTTTCCACTTAATGTAAATTGGATAAATCCTTCCATATTCATAGAAAATTTAACAATAAATACATAATACTCTATATTCCAGGTCAGAGGTACGAGTTCTACTTTGAAATATTGCAACAATTATTTTGAATTCGATTGTTTTTATCGCTTTCATTAATCATTATCATATCATTAATATTTTTAACAAAAATGACGACAAAATTTCTCGAAAGTTCACATACATATGACGACTGAAAAGGCCAAGCAATGGGTACAAGTGACATTTTTGCCGAAATTGAGTTATATACAGGAATCGCTTCGATAACCACTCATATATTTGTTGGCAAAAGGATATAAACGAATTCGGAACGTGTCCCGAGACATATCATCAAATCACTCGACTTCCTCCTAGTACATGTAGGTACATAGTCGACTTTGAACGCGCTTTTCTCAAAATCACTGCAAAGTCACTTGTACCCCTTGGCCTTTTCAGTCGTCATATATTGCGTATCAACAGCAAATCAAAAATTTTCGACACGAATAGCGGGTTTCCACTGTACTTCGGAGACAATCATATGAATTGAATCGCGATTGATTCACTTATGAAACAATGAAGAAGATGCGGAAAAGCCGGATAGATTTTTTCGCCATTTTCCGAGGATATGGACACTAGCCAGAAACGAGCTTTTCCGGATTTTGCGCAAAAGCCTTGCAATCGATCTATAGATCGCAATCGATCGCATGCCAATGTCGACAATGTTGTGATGAAAATTGTGCGGTTGTAGACAATCGATTCAAAACCGTTTGTTTGTATCGAACTAGACCTTGTAGAAATGATTTGTCTACATGTGGTTCGATGGAATGATAAAGACATCATTTTAATTTTCATTTAATAAAAGTGACGATTAATATGATACGATTAATGAACACGTTGAAAACATCAACACAAGTCTGCTTAAAATTGGGTTATAAGATTTATATGCGTATTATGCAATCTTCATCACATTATTGTAGTGCGATTTGCTGCGAACAGACATAAAGAAACATTAAAATTGAAACATTTTATATGAAAAGAATACTAGAATTTTCCACCCGAAAGGTAAAAGAAATTATTATGTTCTAGAACTTTAGTCTAATGTTTTTTATATGTTGTGGCATTTCGAAATGACATCATTCATTTCAGAGAATTTATTTATGCACCCCTTTGTTGTGATACTTTCTTTTTCTCGGAATTAGGGTTGATTCATTTGAGGGTTGCTTTTCAAGGTTGTAACTAACTAACGAGGTCAACATTTGACCTGACGAACTGGTAATAAGTTTATTGTATACCGGGAAATCTGAATCTGATTAAGGAAAATCTTGTGATAAAACAAATCCATTTCGATTTTTGTTCGGAATATATAATTTTCTTTATATTTCAAAATTTTATATTTCAAAGGAATAAAAAACTAGATTGACAATAGGTTATTGTATACTATATAACGACTGATTTTCACAAAGGGCACAATTGACCTTTTTTGAAATTAAGTTAAATACAGAAAATAGTTTTGAATCATATATAGAACCATTTTTCGTACTTAACTCAATAAGGATAAAAAAGGTCACTTGTGCCCTTTGTGAAATTCAATTGTCATATGTATATTATTAAAAAAAAATATTAATAAACATCAGTTTGTTATTATTCGAAACAAATGCAGTTGTTTATATAAAAATGAGATTTATTGATATTCTAAATTGACTCAAATAATTACATTTTCAATTAAATCGTTACTCATTCCGATTTAATTAATGTTTATGTGCGACTGTAAATTGTCTAACAATTGCATAGGTAGATTTTCCTAGTGCGTAATATGGATTTATTTCCAAGAAAGTATATTTCAATTCAATGAAATGAAATTATTGAAATGTCGAAACAAATACTTAGAAAAGATCGATTCGTGTAGCCTCATTCCGAATGGAAAAGCACAGTACTAAGCTTTTCTGGGAAAAACCAACGAAATTTTCAATCAATTAATTTTGTATAGTAAAACTTACTAATATTTGTTTCAATATTAAAAATAAACTAATTTATATTTCATTTGGGATCCCCCGATTAAAAAAAATACAAAATGAGTCACATACATATATTTAAATTAACATAAATATTTAGTTTATATTGTATTGCACAATTGATGAGTGTTTCATTGATATAATTGAAATTTCAAAAATATGCACACCTTTTAAAATTACCCAAAAATCTTTCGATCGATGAAAAAAATAGAAGCAACGCTTAAAAATCGTTCGAATCGAGCTTCGACGATTAAAAAGCGATAATTGATTTTCATTAAAGAGATCCATCATTCCACATTCGATTGTATGGAAAATCGCAACAAAGGGATCCGACATCGTAAAATAATGAAAACGAGGAGACCTTCGTGCATTATTAAAACGTAAATAATATAGCATAATATAATGTATAATATAAAAAGTTCATGGCGAATGTTCAGAGTGCATCGTTGCAAAAAAATGCAAGGTCTTTGTTTAGTGGAGCGATGACCAGAAATTGTGGTCATGATGATGATGACACTCGGTATTAATATTTTTAATTCAGATTATAATCGTTGATTTGTGTTAATGTTAACCCTTTTAATCAATCAAAGCATGACATGAGATGAGGTTCATGTTTTATTTTTTCTGGTATCTTTTAATAAATTATGTCGATTTCTATTTTTTCTTATTTCTACAGATGTCACAATATACTCATATGTATTAACTGCATTAGCTTATTTTATGTGGTTTTTCATTTATGAATAATTTTTGATAATGATTTTCATTGAACAGAATTGATTTTTTTATATCTAACTATATAATAGCGCTAATCTGTGTGTGTGTGTGTGTGTGTGTGTGTGTCTGTGTGACCATGTAACGCTCCAAAACTATGTTTATACATATATATAACGGGTTGAAATTGCGTTGATATATACATATAACGCCTATTTATTTTTAATTTTAAGGGTTCATCTTTTAACTAACTATAACTTAGCAATCATTAAAGCAATATTAGTGAAACGATCGGCCCTAAATATGATAGTTATCTAACCTTTTTTTATTGAGTTTGACATCTATTTAGGTATGTTAACAACTCTATAAAAAAACACTATAAATTATATGTTTTAGTTTAATTAATATAATTTAATTATAATTTAAGGCTAGTGGAAATATCGGCCCTGTAATATATCAATAATATTTATTGAATTCTTTGAAAAAAATGTGTTTATCAAATACGAATTTGTATGAAAATATAATATTATAATTAAGTATACATCCATTTAGACCACCCATTGTGAAAATATTTAATTCAATGAAATAAGCGTGTGAAAATTTTCAATGTTCAACCCATGCGGAAAATTGCGACAAAATGGCGGTAAAGCCGAATCAAGAAACTCATATTCAAATTTCGCGAATAACCGCAATACAAACAATAGATTAATCATGCTTATTGATTCTAAATATAATTAATGTATTGAAATTAAAAAAATCTTATTTATTATCTATAAATCAAACAGATGATTCATGCTTCTAATTTATCGGTTTCCTCATCAGAGACAGTCTTAATTAATTTCATTCGATTTGAGAAGTCGTAGTTCATTTTTCAATAATTATTGTATGTAAATCGAAGAACGTTCGATAGTTTTGTTTTATACAAGGTTAAATAATAGTATTCAAACAATTGATATCGGAAAAGAAAACAGATAAGATGTTTGACATGAAGAAACAATTGCACATAGATGAATAAACAGTATCGGTATCAGTATCAGTCAAGGCAATTAGATAGATGAATATAATCAAACAGAACATTATACATATTTATACCCAGATAACCCAGGAAAATCAAAAATATTAAAGCGACTTGAAAAGAGACATTTAATGACCTCATAATTGAAAGGGAAACGATAAAATGAAACATTGAGTCATTTTGCGACCCTCTTTCTTGCACTAATCGGAAATTCATTTATACTTCGACGAAAAGGAACGAATGCAAAAAATGCATTGTATGTAAATTCGATTCGATTCGCTCGTTCGACAAGTTATTTCGGAAATCAAATTGAAAATTCTAAGCGAAAACCGAAAGAAAGCCTCCGGATTTCTCTGAAATGATTACGAGACGGAAAATGTTTCGATAATGATTAATCATACAAAGGAGTTCTTGATTTCATCGATAACATCGTATCGATGATGTTCACAAATATTTTTGGTGTAAGACCTCCTACAATACCTTCGTCAGATCACATAACAAGAGATATAAAGGAGAAAACAATTTGAATATATGTACATATGAGTCCTTAAAAGCTAAACATGGCTAACTCCATAAAACAGAAAATCGAAAAAAGTTATCGAACTTGTTTAATGCGTTTTTTGGAATCCCCTTTATCATTCCATTTCACAGGAATTACAAGCTGCAAATTTTATTTATAATGAGCTATGGATGTGCTCAGTTCACATTTAAGTACAGAATTAATTAAAATAGTTCTGAAATGAATTATTTATTATTCAGTGTCCAAAAAAAATGTCATTTAATAATATTTATCTTTATATCTCAAAGAAAATAATTTTCATAGACATATGTATAGAAAGATACGACTATATCAAGTGCTTTGATATTTAAATCTCCTTTTTTGTAGAGTTAATTACTTTTAGCTCTGAACAGTTCATATTATATTGAAAACCCACATTCGATGTTCGCAAACCATTCATCTTCTTATCACGATATGTACAGAGAATGTATTATTCTTATTTCAGATAAAAGGCTATTTATCGAATTCAAAGTTAAGTCATATCGCCATGTTTATAGAATGAATTCATCACATTTCAAGATGATAATCATTAAAAATATTGCTCATCAAATGATGTTCAAATATTTCTTATTTCTAATCATAATTAACGTTTTTTTACAAGTAAACCATTTGAATAATTCAACTGAAACTTTGAAGTTTAGTGTTAATATTGTTATTGATACGGAAAAATGAATCTACAAATGAGGACAAGGGGTACAAATGATTTTATGGTGATTTCGATGAAAACGTTCTTTATGTTGATCTATAAATATTAGATCGACTAATGATTTGATGATATATCTCAGCACACGTTACGAATTCAATTAGGTATATGTATCTTATTACCATCAAACACATAAAACCAATTCCTATATTGAATTCAATTTCAAATTAAAGTCACTCATACCCCTTGGCTTTTTCAGTCATCAAATAAAACAAAAGTTCGAAAACACGAAAGCATTACGTGTACGTGACCAAAGGGTGTATATTCATTTTTGATGTACGCGAAGAATGTGCTCTCTTGCAAAAAGGATCAAAGTTTTTTTTGGATGCTGTACACTCCTTTTTTCAAAATTCAGATTTTGTGCTTTTGGGTGTGGTTCAACGAGAAAATTATGCTAATGCACTCGAAATATTATAAGATTGCATTCAAAGCGAAACGAGCTGTTTTTTGAAGAGGTCCAAGTAATGTTTTGGAACAAATCGAATCGAAGCAAATATTCTTGATACGAGGGCCAATTCAAATTATATGTGTATGAAATCAATGGTTTCAAATGAATCAAACAATCAAAAAATCAACGATGTCTGTATGTTCTTCATATTGATGATTTTATTGAAAATAAATATGGACATTTACCACATTCGAAATCTGCAGAGATATGTTGGTACACACGTGAGAATATTTTGCATTATTTGAACGAGCGCAATTTCAATTTCGACTCGATCTTAAAGAAAATAATTGGATCGTAAATTTCGGAACCGAAATTCAAAGGGATATTTATTTATACTTGTGTACATATTATGTTTGCTTATTTGCTTTTCAAAAATGCTAAGTTTGACATATTTCAATATGAAAACACTCAAATCGTATAATCCAAATGATAAATATACTTCAATTCATTTTATATTTACTTCTGAATCTGAAGGTAATTAAGGAAATTTCCAATAACGTTCGGTCATTTTTTTCCTCTTATTGCCTATTGGTATTAGTTAAGTTTTACTCTAAAAGGCTCATATAGTATAAAATATTTAGAAACTCACTAGAAATCAGCTGATCGCACATTCTGTACAGAATCGATTTGTTTCCGTTTTGCAAAAATCAACCAACTATGCGCAACCGGTGAGCGAAAATCAATTTTTTGGCGCGCAAATTTGCCGCACGAGAAAAAACACCATCGAAATCGCGAATTTCGCAAAAAAAGACACAGAACAAAAAAAAATCAAAACTCGAAAGCGCATGTAAATGTGTTGTTGCATTTCGAAAATCGACACGGATTGCAATTTGTAATTAATCGGCGAATTTGTAATTTTCGAGACGCTATAAACAATCTCGATGCATGTTCTTAAGAAATGTTCGACGAGCTATCCGAGGATATTTCCATTAAATCATATTTTGGCATCTTTTGGGTCGGCGAACGAGGAAAATCGTTGACCCTCGTTGTCGATTTTCAATATGAGTTTTAAGGTGTATTTGGTTCGAACGTGATTTTTTTCACGATGCAGAACGACGACCTTTGGTCACAATGTAATGATTAATTCGAGATCAGATCGCGATTCGCGTTTTCGGTTTTTTTCCCGGCGGTTCTTTTTTCAATTGTGAAAAATTGAATGCGTGTTTCATAATTGAGAGTATGTGGAATGAATTAAAGATGAGTTTAAGCGATTTCGATAAATTTAAGTATGAAAATAATTACCGATGTTAATTTACGATGAAACTATTGAGATGACGTGTGTAATCTAATCTAATTTAATCATATCGCTATTTTGTGTCTTTTCGTGTGATGCTCGGGTTGCAATTTGCTCTACACTGTTGTCATGAAGATTGCAAGTAATAGTATAGCGTATAAAATTTATAACATTATTCTGACTAGACGTGCGTTGATATTTTCAATGGGTTGATTACTCGTTTTACATAATAGTGATCTATACATTCACAAGTATGTATTGTACGTACGATAAAAAAAAAACTAATTAAGATCTCCCTGTTCTCATAATATTATTCATATAAGTGACATGGAAAAATAACTTTTTGTATTAACCGCATAAATATTTTTTTTATTTTATTATTCAGATTTAATTGATTTGTACCAAGTTTAGTCATATGTTTGATGTTGGTTTTTTTATTTCGAATTTCCATGAAAATTGCCGGTTCTCGATACTACAAACGATCAATTTTTCATTCTAAACAATGTTTTACGCACGTCCTAACCTCGATGCAGGAAAAATTCTCACCGCAAAGTCGGTTAAATTTATTGAAAAAAGAAACAATAAATTGAAAACACGAAAAATCAAACATCAAGATGAATGAGTAATACAGTGACCACAACAAAATAATCATTAATTGTAAGTGCATTCACTTAATATTGTATACCCAATTCACGAAAATTAATCACAATTATGAAATTTACGATAATTCATATTAAATAGAATAAAATTAAAAAGCAAAACCTATACCTAATCGTCACCCCACTCTGCTATAAAATTACTTAAGTTCATAGAATTGCATTTTGTGAAATTTCTAATTGGAACTGAAGGCAAAAAACAATAGAAATTATGAAATTTCCACATCTCTCCATAATTCATTTTTTTCTGGTGGATGTCCGTTTCCGTTCTTCGGCTTTAGGCCGTTTTTATCTAGCTTATGACTACGAGAGCGCTTTCTCAATTTTGTTTTCGTGTCTGTCAGTCAGTCTGTGGAGAGTGCTGTCACTTGCGACTCTGACTCCGAATTCACTCACTCTTCATTCCTTAGTTCATTTATCGAATCTCACACTTCTTCACATCACTATCACTTCATGAGCCTGGTTTCCACCTTAGCCACGAGGTACCCACAATACAACATGCACAATCTCAAATGCAACTCTTAACTACATCTGAAAACATCAATTCTAGGATACTGGGATTCTAACCTAACTCTCTACATTGATGTGAGATACTAGCTGACTAGCGACGCTTAAATCTGAATGGTATGTGTTCAATAGATATGTTGAAAATGTAATCTGAAACGGTCCTTATCACATCTCACATCTTTCTAGATAAGTGTGCGTACGGAAGGTCAGACGGAATGGACGTGGTGAAATCAGTAAGAAGCATGTATGAGGTTGAAGGAGGAAGCGGGGACAGGGGCTAGGACTAGGGCTGCAGCCTCACCGTGCGCCGTGAACTGCCCAGGTAACATAACCTCAACGCCTCGTTTGTACGCTTTTCATGCTCATTTTCATTCAATATTAGTCGTTATTTATACACATTGATTCTCATAGGTAGAGTTGCTGGGGTTCCAATTTCAAAGTTTTGATCTTGTCCCAAAAGCACTTTTTATAATAATCGATAAAAGATTGAATTATTATATCGATAGTGACACTAATTGAAACTGAAATTGAAAAAGAAACTAATTTGTTGAATGTCATGCCGTTAATGTAATCCTCCTGTAATGTCGTAAATGATAGTATTAGATAATGCTCCAATAAGATTATGATTTCTTTTAATAGAATAAACTCCTACAAATTTTTGAAAACATAGGATAAAATTTGAAAAGAAAAACGACAGTTTTGATATTAAAATATCTGGAAGTTTATTTCTTTTTAATATTTGTAAGCCATTAATGGACATAACTATTCTATTTTAATTGTGACTTATCTAGTCTTTGTATCAATGAAGTAAAAATATTTGAAGCTCATGAAAATGTATTTTGATATTCTATTATAATTTTATGTATAGATACACATTTTGTATATTATATATATTTATTTTATTCTTATCCATTAAAATAAATACAAATATACACAAATTATTCATCAATGTTTGTGCTTGTATTTATTACCATGTAAGTTTTTACTGGTTTCAGTGATCATTTGTGAGGCAGTGAGACTTAAAAATGTGTGAAATTTGATTTTCCACGATGGCCGAAAACAGTAATGAAGAAGAAGAGGTGTCTTATCCTCTCCATGAGGCCGCATTCCGTGGGGACATCAAACAACTGTCTGCTCTCTTGAGAAAGAACGATGTCGCTCAGAAAGACAAACATGGCAATACAGCATTGCATTTGGCAGTCATGCTCGGAAGAAAGGAATGTGCGCAAATATTGCTGGCGCATGGTGCTCCCGTCAAAATTAAAAATATGTTAGGCTGGTCACCTTTAGCAGAAGCCATCAGCTACGGTGATCGCCAGACTATTTCTTCGCTCGTTAGAAAATTGAAACAGCAGGCTCGCGAGCAAATGGAAGAAAGAAGACCAAACTTAGTACAAGCGTTGAAACAAATTCAAGATTTCTACATGGAGTTAAAATGGGATTTTCAATCATGGGTGCCTCTTGTATCGAGGATTTTACCTTCCGATATTTGTAAAATTTACAAATCAGGTTCCAGCATTCGTTTGGATACAACACTGGTCGATTTCTCAGACATGAAGTGGGAAAGAGGCGACATATCATTTATATTCAAAGGTGACGAAATACCTAGCAAATCTTTGACGGTGTTGGACAATAAATTTCAAGTGTACCAAAGAGTTCGTTATGAAGAAACCGAATTGGAAATTGAAGATGAAGTTGACATATTGATGTCTAGTGATATTTTAGCTGCTCAAATGTCAACCAAAAGTATTTCTTTCACTCGAGCACAATCAGGGTGGTTCTTCAGAGAAGATCGAAAAGAAACGGTAGCTGGACAATTTCAAAGTGATCTATATTATATAAACGGATTAGTGTTAGAATCGAGAAAACGCAGAGAACATTTATCTACAGACGATCTTCAAAAAAATAAAGCTGTTATGGAGTGTTTAACCAAAGGAAACACTCAAGGTCTCGATTCAAATGGAGAGCCTGTAAGAAGAAGCTCTCTTAATCCACCACCAGAATGTGGAACTACTTGGACAGATTATATAAATGCTCCTGCGGGGAGATATATTGGATTAGGAAGAGAATTAGTATATAAAGAGTCAACAAAAAATTTTCGTGCTACTGTAGCAATGAGTAATGATTTTCCACTTAGTGTTGATATGCTTCTTAATGTTTTAGAAGTGATAGCACCATTCAAACATTTTTCTAAATTAAGAGAATTTGTTGCATTAAAACTTCCAAGTGGTTTTCCTGTCAAAATTGATATACCAATTTTGCCAACAGTAACTGCAAAGATAACATTTCAAGAATTTGAGTTCAGAGAAGGTATACCTCAGGAAATGTTTCAGATTCCACCGGATTATGAAGAAGATCCATTCCGTTTTCCTGACTTATGACGCTTTGATATACTAACACTGTTTGAAGTAAGCGAAAGGCAGCGATGGAAATGGGAAGCGCCGCGTGGACGGCACAATAAGAAGAAAGCTCTCCGTCCACTTCCCATATCTTCCACTGGAACCGTATCTATAGAATTTCCAATGCTCTTCGGTTTAGGGAGCTCTTACTCTAGCCACTGTGTATTGTATGTAGAATAATGTTTAGTCTCTTCATCGTTTTAAACGGTACTATGAGATTTTCAGGCTTTAATACATTATAAGAATACATTACATTTTATAAGTGGTGATGATCATTTGAAAAATCTAATTTATATCATTATACATATGTTGTGCCAGGATTTGAGTTTATTAAAAATATTTCATTTTTATACAGATTGAATTTCAAAAAGTTTCATTTATGTTTTCATTCAAGGATAGGAATGCATTGTATAAAACTGATAATTTTTACAAACGTTTATTTCAGCTTCATAAGTCAACCATGTTATTCATTTTAACTGAAATCTATCTGTAAACATTCACAGATTGATAATTTTGTATTAATAATCAGCGTAATTATTCCCCTGCTAAATCATGTTTGCTTTTTATGCGAACATATTTTGCGCTGCTTCAATATCACTGCATAAAATGAAACATTTAGATTTGTGTACAGTTGCTTTGATATTAAACATTGAATAATTGAAAACTTTTTAGTGAAACCTTAAAAATGTGATTTATAATGCATTTATGTATTCATTCTAATGTGTATTTAGATTTGAAATATTTGTCGCGCACCATTGCATAACTCGATTTGATATAATTTGTGGTTTCTTTCATAATAAAAGAACATTCCCTATTAAATTAATATGAGTTTTCAGTAACGTATAGTTATTATTAGTATGAAATATTTGTGTTCATTTTTATGACTTTGACTATTACTATATTTTCTACACAGTATTCAATGGTCACATTATTTTTAATAAAGATATTATACTTATATTTGATTGTGACAGTGTTAGTATTATTAGCATTGCATCTGATATTATTGAAGTTCTGCATTAATGAAGATGTCATACTTTAAAATTCATTGACATATTCTATAATATTTCACTTCATAATTTCATCAAACATTTGCAAATCAAACTATTTTGTTCAACTTTTATACAAGTTTTGAACTGATTTGCATTAATGTTATGGCTGTGTTATAGGTGTGTGCCGTGATACTATATTTGAGCGTGTGGTTAGTTTCATAAAGAGTATTGTTTAGATAGTACAAACATTCATCACTAACTCCATGTCTAAATAAGATATCGCTGTGCACTACTGCTGTTTAAGTCAGGCTAGATTTTTTTTATTTGCGTACTTAAGGACGTTCACTGCTAACTTTTCTATTAAATTATAAACCTGGTTCTTCCCACATAAAGAATATGCTTGTATCTACCATAGTTTTAATAGTGCAAATTGAAATGTGACATTAGACCATTCATGTACTAAAGTAATGAGGCAAGTAGGCAAGTATACTAATCATGAGACATTTTGTAATAAATTTGTTAAAACACTAAACTTATGAGATTTTTATCAATAAATTTACACAAAGACCAAACAGTTTCATTAAATTAGTGGGTTTTATGTATTTATTTTATATTATACATATATGGTTTTCATTACTATTGTTTTACTATATTCAAGAACTGATTAAGTGTATACTAGCTTATAAAACTGATTTGTTTCAAATACTTTGCTGTAAGCTTCTTTTATCCAATTAAAACACTTCAATATCCGTGAATATGATGTTATATTTGAAATGATTGATTTTTAGTTGTATTATTTTATTGTTTTTACAAAGTATAGTTATATGTAGGTATTTTTTTTTCCTCATAACTCATGTCTTATTTATTATGTGTGCCGATTAAATGTGTTAATGAGTAATAATTCAATTTCTAACAAAATAAAATATTTTCAATAAGAAATCATTTAGGCCAATCTTTCAATCGTATGTTAAGCTACTTAGCAATGAGTTAATATATTTTGTTATAAAATATTACAACTCTTATTGCTATCTAATAGCTAATGTACGATAAAATATTGGCATTATGTGCGTTTCATAAAATAAAACTGTAAATTTTGTTTTCATTATATTTTCAATGTATTTGTATTTCATTTATACTTTTTATGTATGATTATCGAATTGTATTTAATTTAATGCCTGTATCTTTAAGATCTGATCCTTCAATCGTCAGTTGCTCAACACTAGCGTTATGAAACACAAGATTACTTTTTTTTCGATATAAAATTTGACAGTACTCATCGCTAATAAGATTATGATTACAATGAAAAGTATCAAATTCTATAGGGAAGATGAACTCGTGTTTCATAAGATCTGTACTGAGCAACTAATTCTTTTCACCTAAATTACTCGGGTTATTACAAACTCTCAAAGAACAATTAAGTACTAATTTGTCTTCTAGTTGATACTTGTTTTTTTTTACTCTTATTAGGTATGAATTTTATGAATTCATTTCTTAAAACCTTAATTTTGTAATGTATTCCGTACTTTGTGATTGTTTCTAATTAATATCAAGGCATTTTTGAACAGGATATTATGCTAACACACTTGTGTAGTTTTAGGTTTAATACTTTTATAACCACTCGTTATTTCATTTCAATAAATTTGTATTCATTCAACTGGCATTCTGAATACTATATACCCAATTTATTCTTTAAATCTCTAAGACCCGATCTTTCAATTGTATGTTAGCAATAACAAATGTCAAATTCTATGGGAAAAAAAAATGTTAACACATTGTTAAGTATCTTAACAAACAATTGAAGATCGGACTTATGTAAATTTATGTATACTAGAACACAAATGATGGATATGTGTTTCAAATGTAGAAAAATATAGAGATTATATAATAAATGTTATTCTATATTTACTCATATTTTAATTTTAACCCCTAACTATTTTCTACTACATTCCATATTAATAAGTGAGAATGGGAAAATAAAAGCAAACGCCATTCGAAGGTAGAATGGTAGAACTTAGATTTGTTAATCGCTGCAGTTTGACAAAAGTGAACAAATCAACAAAACTCAGTTTTTAGTATAAATGTATGTATGAATAAAATATTTTTTTCTAAAACTGACTTGTCATATTAGTCAATTCACTGCTGAACATATACGTCTCATCACATGGTTTTTTTTTTAATTGAACAAAAGGAAACTATTTGTAAGAAGAAATTACAATTCATAAAATTAATCGTTATATTTAGCAATTATTTATTATTTTCATATTAAATATTTACAATCTGACACAAAGATTCACTTTATAATATATTACAGTTGATAATTGCATGATCGATAAGTAAAATTTTCACTATTTTCTATTATTTGATCATAGAAAAACTTTAATCCGAAAAAATAATGATACTTTTGCTTACAATGTAGGTATAATTGAAACATTTTATAATAAATCAATACTATAACTGAACATTCAAATAATTAATATGCAACTCAATTCATCATAATTCAATGCTAAATGCAATCAAGTAATTTTTTTTTTATATATATATTTATTTAACTATACATGAAGTTGAAAATTATCTCCTCCAAATTAATAAAAAAAAAAACGGTTTCCATACTTGGAAATTATTGAAATTTCTTTATGTTGAGTGAACATTCTTTTACTAGGCCGTAATTCATGAATATTTACATGAACATATCGATTGCATATACAAATTTTCCATTCCAAGTCCATTATCTAATTTTTTTCAGTATTTCAAGTAAAATAATTCAATTTGAAATAAAAATATTCAACTCAAAGTACAAATATCTGCATCATATTGATAGTATTAAATATTTGTATTCTAAACAATAAATCTAACAATTATTTTCATAACACATGACTTCATGTATTTTTATTATTTTTTCAATGGTAAATTTTCACATTATAATTAAAAAAATCATTATTTTTGATTCAATATATTAAAATCAACAGTGACTAATAATATTAAGAGTTCATATGATGTGATTGTAATATTTACTGTCTTTTTATATATACCTACTTTATAAATAACTCATGATACCTATGGTCCAAGTGAAATTAAAAAGAATTAAAATTAAAATTTAAGTTCAAGGCTTATAAACGTGAATATATTTTGTATTGTATAAGTATGTTGAGCAATAATAACTTGAATGAAAGAAAGTCATTAAAATAACATAACTGAACTGTGGCATTACATATTTTTGATCGACGAATTTGTTACAGGTATAGTTGCGGTAGGTAGGTATATTATAAAACATGTCAATAAAATACACATAATGCATGTAAATATTCATAAATTTCATTATATAAAAAAAAACGAGGATTGTTTGTATCCTTATTTTGACTAATTTTTCTTTTTTTAAGTGAAGATTTGGCAGTAATATTTTGGTTATCTTATTAGTATTGAAATCCTATCTATGTTTTTGACACTACATTTTGAAATATTCTAACTATATTTCAATTTGGAAAAATTTACAGTTCATTATTTATTATTAGTAATTAATAATATGTATAAATGATCCATTTTTAAGCAAAAGGGAAGGTGTGTGAAATGCCGTTGAAATTGTGCTCGGAAAACGCCATTTCAAAAAATATGTTTATTGTACTTTCAATCGATACCAGAGGTATATATAAAATAACATCGACTAGATAAATAAACAAATGTGAAAATCTACATACCCAATTTGCATGTCATATGGAATTTACTATGCGATTGCTGACAATTTTTATTTTCAATTTTCAAAGACACATTTTCATTCTAATAATTACAGCAGTCCGTTTACAGACAGAGACCCTGTATATTCGGAATATTGAAAGAATAAGGTTCTTCTTGGGCGTGTCTTCCGAGTGCACAACAATAGTTTAACTGTTTTAAAGATTTTGTTTTTGGTCCCTAGCTGTGATTTCACATACCTTTTGCTCAGTTTGTTTGTACAAATCTGTGAATAAAATTCGACATACAATATATGGTCACGGCTCAGCCGAAAATTCAACATATTTACACTTAAATATCATATAAATTTATATAATTAGCTCAAATGTAAGGTGTTCGTACTTTAATTTTTAATGTTGCATATGTTACTTTCACTATATTCATATCATGAAATTCAAATGCAAGCAAAATTATATTATTGAGACATTATCAATACCTATTGAATAAATATAATTGACTGTATATTGAGAAATTTTAAGAATGTATTATATAAAGATTCATCTAACAAATTATACTTGTGGCAATTGAAATATATACATTTTAAGAAAATAAATGCATGTGAACTCCATAAAAAAATCTTACATTTGAGCCATAAAATAAAAAGATAGTGAAAAGAATTTGAAGTTTTTATATAATAAAAAAGCTTGCCTTCTTTTTCTAGAAACACTGCACAACAATTTATAGATATTATTTCTTTTAGTTTATAAATATAGTTTCATTTCGTAGTGAAAAAAGACACATTTTTCCATCATGTCATCTTGCCACAGCCGCGCAAAATTTTAATAAATATATATATATTCTTAAAGCACATGCATTATGAAAATGCTTTGTTAAAAATTACTCAATAATAAAAAATCCGAATTATATATTTAATCATTTTATGATTATGTTTTATATTAATATTTACACGCTTTATTTTAATTTAACTTTGTTTTTCATTCTAAAAATTAATGAAATTAATGTTTCAATACATGTTTTATAATTTGAACATGATTATTTCATTTTTTAATTTAAAATGTAGGTACCTATTGCAAATATAAATATCAATGCGGAACAAAAATATAAATAAAAAATGAAAATTCGGGTTAAGTGCATTGAATAGTTAGACTCGTTTGATAAATATTTGTCTCTTGGTGCTAATAAATTTTCATCATGAGTTAGGTTATTATTTCACAACCAATTATTTACATATTACATATTTTTTAGGACTAAATATCAATTAATTAGTTAATTAATTACTTTGCAGATCCATTTTCGTTTGTTAGTATAAAATGAACACTTTGCTGCGTCCGATATAAATAATTTAAGTAGTGGCTCTCGGTGAAAGCTAGTTCATCGCCTCAATCTAGATTATTTTAATTCTTAATATATATTTCCTAAGGTTCACTTTTTTCACATATAAACACTAATTAAACATTGATGTTTAGTTCACGAAATATTTCACAAATTCTTATGACTAGACATTTTACTGACAACCGAAAAAATTATTGGTTTTTTGACTAATATACATATACTATACACTTCTCGATGAAGTTATAAATATTTTTTTAGATTTCCATAAATTAAAATTTTCCATAATATTCATATTTTTATTTCGTACAAAGTGATAATGTAATAATTTAACTTGTAAATAATATTAAACATACACGAAACATGAATAACATACCTAAGTGTATTTGATTAGAACGGATAAAATTAATATACCTATCTGACTATTTTTATTTCATTTAAACCAGAAATCTGAAGCAAGTTTAAAAAGACTTTCCATAATTTTTTTAACTATTATATAATAGATATTTAATTTTAAATGAGGATTTTTCAAAATTTGGTCATGTGTATTTAATTTGCTCTTGTTTTCAAGGGAACTCATACATGAGGGCTATTTTTTTTTTCAGAAACAATTGGCTATCAGAAATGCTTAAAACAAATTCACAAAACATAATAATATTATTTTAAAAAGTACAGCAGGATCTCACTTATAACTTTTAATAGTGCTGCAATAGATTTAACGAAGGCGTGAAAAAAGACTCAGTGATACAGTAGAAAAAAAATCAATTCTAATGTACAATAAATAGTACTGAACAGGTTAATTGAATCAGAATTTGTGGAAAAACTTAAGTGAAACTCTACCATACTTTTTAGTCTTTTTTTTTAGTCAATTGCTACCTGAAAAAAAAAGACAGTCCTAGTGTAATTGAATTATAAAATTTGTTTCGATAATTGGAATGAAATAGGTAATGATATCAGTCTGTTATCCTATTCGCCTGATACTCACTTAAGTCACTTAAGTTAGATCAGATTAGACTTCAAATTAAGTTAGGCTTATGTTTATTTTTTCATGTTCAGTCAAATTCTGTTAGATTGGACTATGTTTCAGATCAAATTGAGCATCTTTCCAATTGGATAACAGACAAGTACCAAAGTAATAATTATAATTGAACGCATTAATTTGTGACTAATTGAAAAATGAAAGGTTCGAAATGAAAATCAGTACTTCAGGTTGCCTGTAATATTGAGGATAGCCGCCGGACGAGCGCCTACACAACACAGTACTGAAGGTAGGCGGGCGCCGCCGACAGCGAACTCCGCTGTTAAATGATACTCTCCCTATTGCGCTCGTTGTCTTCCATTGAACTTCCAGACCTGCTTCCGCACATTTGCATCTCAATCTCGGCCATTCTGAAATATTTCAATCAATATTAAGTATAATTTGAGATTTTACATATATTAGGGAAACCCCCATATAACGTCCCCTCCTGTAAAGTTCCCTCTTGATCATTTGCTGTGGTTTTTTTCCTATAACGTCTAATCTTCCTATAACATTATTTTTTTAACTCTTATTTGTATTTTCCAGTTCACAATTCATGTAAATATTATTCCAGATGAAATGCAAAGAATATTTTCAAATCAAACTTTATTTTATATGAAAGATAATTTCTTAATTATTTTTTTCTACAAAGTTAGAAAAAGTATTTAGATATTAATCATAGTGAGAAATCAACATTTCATACCCTCCTCATAAAGAGTAGCAACCAGTGAAAATATCCAAACTAAACACTGATTAAATTCAACTCATTTAAATCAATTTTTGAAGTGTATAGAAAAACTTCACACAAAGCATTCTCATTGTGAACTGCCTGTTTCACTTATTCCCCAATTATTTTTTCAAACCAGATCATTATATACAATAAAAGATCACCTAAACCCACAAACGCTCAGCAGAAGCTTTACCGGCACAGCTGACCATGAAGAAAACACAGTAAAATTGGTTTATTGCTACAACTAATATCTGAACATTTTTGACATGAATATTTTGAAAAGTGAATTGTAAACAACATGCCTTTGTTTCATTTCCCATTCTTGTTGATTCAATCTGACCGACATCGAAGCATTGGCTGATTCGATAGTGTGAAGTCTGTCCCTCAACTTCTTCATCTCCGATTCTAGCGCTTCTCTCGAACCTAGCAACGGAGTTTCTCCGGACTCTGCCAGATGTGATATCGAATCGCAATGACCTGAAATTCGAGCATAACATAGATCGATCGATTAAAAAAAAATAGACGATAATCAATAAGCTTATTGGTCTTCTTCACAATGTCTAATATAATACGTCTACTCTTTAAATTCACACGATTCGGTTCTGATAAACTCACCAGTCCGAATCGCATGACCGGTGCTATGATGACTAGGCACACGAGATCTACCTCCTGATGAGCGGGCACTCGACGTGGGAGACATAGGTGAACTAGGAGACAAACCACCAGCTCCACTGATGCTGCCATCTCTGCAGCTCTGGCTAGTCCCCTGCATTGCAGACATTAGACCTCTAGACATAGGACTTACAGTTCGACTGAAAAATTTCAATTGACGTCCGTCACTTTACATTAATATGCAACTCGCCGATACAATGCGGCTCTTAAGCTACGTTTTGCGTACCACGACAAGCGGCTAGCGGCATGTCTATTGCTGCATAGTCAACTATGGGAACAATTGGGACTTCAAGAAGCAGACTTCGTTGTTTCCATTGTCGATTACGCAGCGAGAGGCGTGCTGCTTTCTGCTTGTTACGGTATGCAAAATCTAACTTAACACTATCAGTCATAGACGATCATAATCGTCAAAATTTATATAAAAAAAACTGTCTTATGAGCAATGAATTCATAATCAGAAATTTAAATAAAATGAAAAAAAGAATTTCCGAAAAAAAAAATTCACCTGCGGTACCGTTTCATAACAAAAACAGATATTAAAATATTTGTTGAGGTCGACAAGTATGACTTGGTTTTTTTAAATAAAAATAGTGATTTGAGGGGTCAATGGATGTAAAAATTAAGCGTTCCACCTGGTTTTTTTAGGACATCTCTGATCAAGATTGAATGGTCGTTCATGATTATCTGTGACTGATTCGTGTAAGAGTCATATAAGTTTCGGCTAAATTTGATTACCTGAATATGGACTGTCTGTATGGCACTCCTGAAGCGACGAACATATCTTCTATTGGAACTTTACCTAAAGATTCTATCAATCCTGGGGTCGAATTGTATCTTCCCATGGCAACTGTAACGAACAACTCAACGAATGAAATGAAACTTATAAGTAAGACAAAACAAAGCCCATGCGATAGATGTCTAATGCATTTTATGTATAGCAGTTAAGTGAAGAAGACCATGATACAGAAAGAAATTTGACTACGTAAAATACAGAAGTGAAGGAAATAATTTGATTACCTTTTTCAATAGGTGATTTCTTATATCGTTCGAGTCTTTTTACTGCTATTGACTCAAGTCGCAACCTAGCTGCAGGATATTCTTTCAAAACATCCCACATATCCTTTTTACTAAGGACAAACAAATCTGAATATCCAACAGATTTTACAGAAGCCGTTCTCCGATTCCCTGTATGATGATATTAAATTTAATTTGGTTTGATTGAGCGAGTCATGAATCAAAATCGTAATAATTTCATAAAAAATGCATGAATTTTTCGAAAAG
Organism: Cheumatopsyche charites; assembly: GCA_024721215.1. NCBI lineage: Eukaryota > Metazoa > Arthropoda > Insecta > Trichoptera > Hydropsychidae > Cheumatopsyche > Cheumatopsyche charites. Next base: position 4,966,535 of record CM045587.1, read on the forward strand.
AAAAGGGTCAATACTAAAAGCTCATAAGGACAAATAGAAATACACAAATGTTTACAAGGAACATGTATGTATTTATGCACTAAAAATGGGGGGGGGACATGCATTTTTTACATAGATATAATATATAAAAAAAAAAAGAAAACAAATATTTAAGTACTTAAAATCGAAATAAAGTACATACATAGTTGAGTCTATATTTCAAAAAAATATCAAATTGTTTATTCTTAGTTTTTATACATCAAGAGAAGATTCATATATCTTTATCTTATTTTAAAAGAACAATTGTCTTAATAAAATATAATTTATTAAAAATATATATTGTGTAATATTTTAGCTTATTTTTAAATTCTATATAAAAATGTTTTACACGGAATAAAATTAAAGAAAAAATAAAACAATTATTATGAAACCACTTTCTTATACATATAAATATTGTACCTATATGTATATATTTTTTTTTTGCTCTTAAATTTTATTAAAAAAATTAAATGATTTAAGATTAAATTATAAATCGATACCTACTTCAGAAAGTGGTTTCAATTTGTGATGATTGTATTTTTTCACTTAATATTTTTTTTTTCATTGTTGTTCCATCAAAATCTAAAAGATTATTGAAATAATTAATTCTGCAGTTTTCAAATGTTCTTGACTGCAAAGATATAATTATTTAACTGATAATAAATAAAACCCCCTATGGAACTAAAAATTCATTTAAGAATAACATTTTTTTTTTCAAATAATTTATTACTGCATTATCATATTGAAAATTGTTTTTATTTACCCCTAAAGGAAAAATCATTGTCAAATTGAGTACCACTAGAATAATTTAAATATTAAGAGAAAAAATTCAATAATAACAAATATATTTTAATATCTAAGTACATATGCACAGCAGAAATTTAATAATCAATAAGAATAAAATAAATCATGGTATTACCATGCACGAAGATGTCACGCCAGGGTTACTAATGCAAAAAGCTCTCATCAATCAAGGGAACCAGATATTTTTATTAAGCAAGAATGAAAATAAAATTATTAGAAAGATGAAAAAATTATATAAAAATTAAGGTTATATTATCATATAAAAAAGATTGAAAAAAATTATATCCCTTGCTCTACATAAGAAAAATGTTATGAAAAACTGTGAAAGTTCATAAAAGCCACCTTTGAGATAATCTACAATTCTATAAATGGCAAACAAACTAAATTTAATGAAGCATCAAACAACCATGTTTTTGTACTATATAATATAATGAATATGTGAAAATATAAATCTAATTGAACTTGTGGGTTTAGATAGAGATGTATGTAAATTTTTCAAAAAAGTAGATATTATAATAGAAAGCAGTTGTTATTTTTGTATATTAGCTTCAATAATCCCATATTTGATCAATTTGGAAGAATGCTTTACCATTAAATTATCTGATTGAAAATTCGATGATAAAAAATTATTGTCATATTTGAATACTAAATATTTTCAAAGATTTATGTAACATGATTATTTTTTCATTTTTCTACACATGTTATTAAACAATTATAACATAGTACATAAACATATCTTCCAAATGACACACAATTCCAATACAAAAAAAGATAAGGGATTCAGAAGGCATTCAGAATAAAAAGTGTGAAAGATTCGAATCATTCAAAATACAGGTAGGCAGAAAATATAGAACCGCTCGGGACAAACACATTTCGATATAGTTACAAACGATAAAAATAAACACAAAAATAAGAAGAATTCAATGAAAAATTAAAAAAAAAGGAAAATAAGTGATATAATAATAATAATAATAAGAACAATATAGCAAACATGTATCAATGAAAGAAAAAAATGATCAATCGCCGAACGATCGTCGATATATAATTGTGATCGGATCGCTTTGCTATCGAATGGTAATAATATGTATACAATGGAGTCTGTTGACATTGGCGTGGCGTCTCGTGCCCGATATTTACCAAGTTGTTTACCTGCTGTGCCCATGTTTAATATTGAAATCTCGCCAAAATAAGAACCGGCGTTTAATGTTGCCAGGACAGACTTTCCATTGTCGCCCATCACCTGTAGCCGGCCGCGGTTCACTATGTACATCTCCTTACCCACTTCGCCTGTAAATATTCGAATTCATTTCGATTATTTAAGGCTGAAACACATTAGTCTGAGACGTCATTTAATTTTTAGTGTGCGAGTAGAGAGTTGAACGCACATAAAGAATTGAATGGTTGTTCATCTCTTTCTAACGGCGTCTCAGACAAGTGTGTTTTGGCCTTTATTGATCCTATTGAGAATATTTACATTAATCCCCCGCAGAATGCGTAGATATGTATACAAGAGCGCGTAATACGAGGGTGAGATGAGCAAATTAAAGCGAAACAATACTATTAATATATTGAAACGATTTGAATTAGTATATTTGGAAAAAAAATCCCCGAGTGTCTCGTTTTGAGTTATGGAACCCATGGTTACCCTAAAAATCATGTATTGTAAGACCAAATAAAACAAAAAAGTTCTACACGTGTAATGTGAGTATTGCATTATACGGGGGATTACTGTATTAACTATTATATGAGGACTCTAGAAGCTAAGAGGGCGTTCATACAATATGCTACTGAAGTGAAACTATGATCAATAACAAAGACAGACCTATATACGCAAAAAATAACCACACATATATCTATCTGCTTTTCGTTTTATTCAATTTTATGTAATTTATCCCTTGGCTACTAAGATCCTCATAGAATTTATAAAATAATATTTAAATTATTTCATGATTGTGTTATCAAATATTTGCTGAATATTGCAAGTTTCAAATATTATATTAGATATGAAAATTTAGGAAAGGAGTCAAGTGATTTTCATTCATATGTATTTTAAATGTGATTATGATTCGGTTACCTTTTCTACAGATGTAGTCTCCAGGTGAAAATAGAACAGGCCTCAATTTCAACACGAGCTCACACAAGAAACCTGCTTCGGTGTTTTGGAAAATTTCCACCCTTGAAAAATATTTAATACATTTTAGATTCGCATAAATAATATATTTAAATTGAATTAAAATAATTAAAATAATACAATAAATATGCATTAGTATTTTGAAATGAATAGAAAGTTAATAAAGATACAATCGAAATCCTATTATATTAACCGCTCTTCGAATGAAGCGATTCAATAGAGTTCAAAACTTCAAAGTTTTAAATGCAATTTCTCAATTGAAAACTTAATATTGAAATCATAAATGAAATTTCAAGAAGTATTTTGTCGATACCTCAAGTGCTGAATGAAGATTTCATTTAATTATCATACAGATGCAGTTCTCATTGAACATTTCAATTGACGTACCTTTTCAGCGTATCCAGGTGAACGTTGATAGCAATTTCAGCTTTGAGCTTATCAGGAAGACAGCTGACAGCTCGTTCTTCATCAGAACACTTCTGCATCAACCAAAGGTAATCGAACCATTTGATTACCTTGACTTGAAGGTGTGAAGGCACTCGTCTCATTCGCATATATGTTTTTACACCATCCAGTTTGGCTGAAACAATAAAAAAATCATTATATTTTCATTATTTGGCATAATTAGTTCGGTATAAATCTCATTTTGTATACAAATATAGGTATAAAATAATTTTATATTTCATGAAATATTATATAAGGTAAAATATTATTGAGTGGTCGATTGTGAAATTTCACAGCCATTAATTATTTCAGTTTTTCACCTGCTGTCATAACCAAAGCCAAGTAATTTAAGACCTCTCAAAAACGCTGTGTTGGATTTTGAAGTTAATAAAAAAAATATTTCGTATTGGAAAATCGAGTTAATTAAACTTATGCAAAATGTAAAAGTGATTTTTTACATCTTCAAAGGAAAAATATGATATTTTCATAGAAAAAAATATTTCAAAATATACATAGTGTTGTTATTTCAATGAAATTTTCCCGATATGAATTGTGCAGAATTGAAAACGGAAATCGTTCATAATGTTTTCCTGCATAACAAGTCAATCTGCAGCACTTTTCGTATCGAGAGGAAAGTGAATACGTTGGGAAAACTCAAAGGGAAACTAAATATTGGATTTCCTCTCAGACGCAGTATAATAAACCGATAATGGAAATTCGATAAATTTTAAACGACCTCCATCGAAACTCGTTATAACGATATAATGATTTTAAATTCACATGCACATATTGTTTGGATAGTGAAAACATTTTTTATTAAGAGTTTCTCTTGTAAAAAAAAAATTAAACATTGTACTCATTTAATTCGTAAGACAAATCTTTATTTTGAGACTTCTGATTAAAGAGAAAATACATCGGTTTTTCGTTTGTTTTTTGTACATTTAATGAATCGGACGTTCTCAATTTTTTGGAAACATTTTTTTGCAATTTATACCTTACCCCCATTAAAGCTATAAATACCTAAAATTTTCTTGAACAAATTGAAATCGCGTAAAAAAAGACTAAGATTTCACACAAATTAGAGGGATAAGTTTCGTTATTTAAGGTTGGAGCAATCAATCTGTTCTATTTCAATTTACATTAAAATGGAAAAAAATAAATATGACATGGTATTTATTATTTTTAATTTATTTATATTACTATTTATTATTATTATTAACTATTAACTATTAACTGACTATTATTAACCATTTATTATTAATTAGATAAATCTTTAATTTTTTTAAAAATTACTTAAGGAAAATATCGGTTTTAAAATCTATATTCATTCTAATTGTAAAAGCCTAGTCGAAAAATTGTCGAAAATATGTCACAGCATCATCAGTGTTTTTGAAAGAACTTCTTCACAAATCGACATATTCAAGTTTTCTTTAGATACTGAACAAGTTGTATATATTTTCAAACAATTTTCTTCAAATCTTATAAAAACCTACGAAAAAAAAAACATTAAAAAAACATCTCGACCGCGCAAAAATTAAACCGCAGCGTAAAAGGAAAGACACAAGCGTACGATACGACGGCGAAAAAAAGTCGATCGGAAAAAGCGAAGATGCACTCTACGGATGAATCGCGTTTTCTCAATTTCTATTTATTTTTTCAGCCGCGTTTTATTTTCATTTCAGATCCTTTCGATTTGGTTTTTTCCTCCACGGTCGTTGTGCATGCACGCAAACGAGCAGCCAGAAGCAGCAAATCGTGGTACGCGTTCCTCGGTTCGACTGTAAAGCTGCTGCCCTTCGAACCGTAAATATTTACGACTTGACCCTGTCGAGGAAATTGAAATCCTTTTATATTCCCTCAGTGCGAGAACGTTTTCAGAACCGTTCGGAAAAATCGCAAAGAAATGAGCGTGTTTTTTGAATCATTCCGACTGAATTAAGTGAAACGAATTTTTTTCTATAGATTTGTACGAATTTGTATCAAAGTCCACAAAATAATATGTACAGTGTAAACCAGCTATTCATACTAAATCCGTTTCAGAAGATATTAAGATTTATGAGTTGTACGAATGGAAAATCTTCTTTATTTAAGATATGATCTAGGTAATGAAAATTAAAATAATACGTTTCATATATAATTATTTATTTAAAACTGTAATAAACAATAATTACATAACACTGTACATGTATAATAACAAGTCTTTCACTGGATTAAGTTATACGAATAGCAAGATAGACGAATAACTGGGTTTCAATGTATTCAATTTCTAGATATAATCAGACAAATAAATGATCTATTAACTTTTTATAAAATTAAAAATATTTGTATACAATAAACCCCTATAACATCCTCTTTTATAAGGATCCCCTCTATAAAATTTGTGGCGATTTCTTCAATAACATCCAAACCCCCGATAACGTCATTTTTTATAGAATTTTCTAATATAATGTCATATAATAAAATGTTAAGTTGTTCTTCTTAGTCTCCAATTCATAGAAATATTCCAGACGAAGTTCGAAGAATAACTTTCGAGCCGAAAATCTTGTCATTTGCATTGATTATCGCATAAGAATGTACAATGAAAATGAAAACATTCGAATTCATAATTTCCTACATATCGAAAAAAAAAAAAATTCCCCCCTATAACGTCTTCTCCATGACCTAGAACCTATCTCGACGTTATAACGAAGTTTACCGTGAAACATTCACAAAATTGAGACAATGTTCTCGAAAGTTAAGAAACCGCGCCTCGCCGACAGTAACAAATTTAAATAATAAAAATTCGGCAACGCAAGACGAAAGTGTAAAACCGGAGTGAAGTACACAGATATATGTATTATGTATTATATGTACGTATATAAAAAGAGCACATTCGGGGGTCGGTTGGCCGTAAAAAAAGAAACACTCATCTGGGTGGAACAAGTTGTGAAATTTATGAGTGTCTCTCTTGGGAGTGAAGCCGTTTCATACGCCAAAGGGTGTGAACCCCGAAATTAATCGTCCGAGCCAACGTTTTCAGTACCAGAACCGTCTTGCCACTTCAGTCTTCAGCAGCAGAGGTGAAGCTATTGATATCTCTGTGTGTGTATAATCTATATTGGAATATAAATGTTGAGCCTAGTGCTGAAATTGTTCTGAAAATTTCAGTCTTCAACAGCAGAGGTGGAGCTATTCATGTCTGTGGGTGTATAGCCTATATTGTGATATAAATGTTAAGCTGAAATCATTCTGAAAATTTCAGTCCTCACTAGCAAAGGTGAAGCTATTGATATCTGTGTGTGTATAACCTATATTTGAATATGAATGTTAAGCTGAAATCATTCTGAAAATTTCAGTCTTCACCAGCAGAGGTGAAGCTATTGATATCTCAGTGTGTGTATAATCTGTATTGGAATATGAATGTTGAGTCTAGTGCTGAAATCGTTCTGAAAAGTTCAGAGTTCAGAGAGATTGTGAATATATAACTGTGTGTAAAGTTAGATTGTTATTGAAGTAATTTAGAAATAGAGAAATACATTTATGATGAAGGTATTATGTTAATTGAGGATGTAAGAATAAATAGCCAAATTTTGAAAAATTCATATTCGATGCTCAATCTCTATTAGATATATGTAATAAAAATGTAATTTAGTGATCTATAAAAAAAATAATACAGATATTGAAACAATTTATATAATTTTTCAACTTAACGAACTGATTAATTTAGAAAATTTTTCTATTCATATTTAATGATTTGAATTTATCAGGTGTACTCACTGGCTTCTAGAGTCCACATTTAATTCAAAACTACTATTTTCTGAAATAAAATCAAAATATGTTAAAAAAAATACATATATCAAATCGAAACGAAAGCTAAGTAAAGCTAGAAATATTTCACCAGCATAAATTATAATTCTATTAATGTTAAAATATTCAACAAATTCAAGCCTTTAACATATCATATTTCCACACCAATAATCTTCATATGGAATTCGACTAAATCCTCGAAATTCGATAAACCAATCCCAGAATCAAAATCGATCTAAAACAACCAATACACACAAAAATCTAAGAATCCCGGGATCCAGCTCCAGGGAGCGCGAGTTTATTTCGGGACTAAGTGGCTTCGTTCGTTTAGCCGAAGACAGCGGCAAAGACAATGTCCTCTCCTTGTGCATTTTTGATGGCACAAGGTGTCGGCGAGGTCCGAAATCCGTACTCGTGAAACGTTAATGGGACCCCATCCCGTCCCGTCCCGTGCCGTGCCGTCCCGTTCCGTCCCGTGCCGTCCCGTTCCATCTCACCCCGTTTCGGGAGGGTTCGGGGCACCGCATCGCAATGCGGATGTATTCATAATGTAGGCGCCGCTTAGCGAACAAACCTGCTTACTACGGACTAATATTAAAACGAATCGCGTTATCTTTCCGAATTCAACCGCTGCGTCGGCGAACTCTAATTGAAGCTCGCGAAGAGTCCGTTTCGTGGTGGTGCTCGTCGATCTTGATGATATTTTGAAAGAATTCGGTGTATGGAAGTCTAGGTACGTCTGGGAGTTTTGATTCCTTTGGGAGTTTTGAGTCCTTTAGGAGCCTTGATTCTCCTGGGAGTCTTTCATTTCTTTGAAAGTCTTGATTTTTCTCGGAGTCTTGATCATTCATTTTGTTTTTTGTCTATAACTTCCTTTTGGAAATTGTTTATAAAAAAAATATGTCGAAGTAAACTTAATTTGATTCTGATGTATTGATATTGTTTATTTTTAAATACGATTATCTTAAAGGAAGTTATAGACGAAAAATAAAAGGAGAGATAAAATCTCTCAAATAGATCAAATTTTTCGACATCCATTTAATTGGGGTAAATGGCTATAACTTTGTAAGTGTATGTAATTTTGTCATATTTTTTCGATATCTACGTACTTATTCCTACATTCACGATTTGACAAATATTTACATATTTGAGTGTTAAAAGATAAAGATGGTCGTATTGTACGTACATAAAACCAATATTAACTTTTAAAAATTCAAATACGAGCTGAATTGAAAACTTTACATGAAAAATAACGGTTCTGGTTCTAGAAAAAACTGTATGTATGTATTATACCTACTAATATATATACGATATGTAATTAAAGTGAATATATGAAATTCGTATCCGTGAAAATAATTGAATGAAAATTGGGTATTTATTCAAACAGAACAAATTTATTAACGGCTAACAACGCTCAGTTAATGGCGTCAATATGGGAAATAATAATATACAGAGTCTATATTGTATGTTTATATTACAGACATACAATATGTATTTATGTATTGCTTGTAATGTACATACAATACATATTTATCATGTGAATGCCTTCATATGTATCATGAATACATATCGAGTATTGGAAGTGCCTGCGGCATTTTAATTAAGCAGAGCTTAATTAATTGCATAGTAAGCAGAAAGCGGGTGGCAACTACCAACTCTTAAAGCTCAGTCTTAATATTATACTAACATCGAATTGCGGAGATTATGGATTATGTTAATATGCTCGAAAATATTCCCATTTCGCTAATTTCATAATTACTTGTTAATAAACTGACCGTTTATAGTCATTCAGTATGTAAAGGCACTTATTATAAGTTTAAAAAATCAACTCAAATATTCAAATTCGAATTTAATCTCTAGCTTAAAAACTATTTAAATAATGATGTAACAGTAAAAATAGTTTAATACCGATTTTTTTTCCGAAAATTCAACTCACCAGGTGTATTTCGGAATATTCTATTATCGGACATGAATGATTTGAATGCTTTCCAAGTGCAAGTATGCGATAAGGGAGAAAGTGAAGAAAATCGAGAGAAAACGGACAGAATAATGAAGCCGCGACGCGAAAAGACTTAATTATATATAAATTAATTATAAGGGGATCAGAGTTAAAAACTTCAAAGGAGAAATCTCGTAAATTTCGTATTCCGCGCGGTTTTATAAGTCAAAAACTGTTACATAATTGAATACCACGCGACCGAATTAAAAGTAAAATAAAAAAATCAGAAATTTTAAAATATCGACAAAGGTGAACTTTAATGTGAACTGATTTAGCTAAATGGTGCCAAATCGATGCAATAAATTTCATTCGATAAAATCTACGTTTATGTTAAAAAATATATGCAATAATTAGTCCATAGTAATCTAGAAATGAACGATTATTATATTAAACTTGCACGTTGAAATTGATATTGAAACTTGCACATATCTAGAAAAACATTTAGGTACATGAAAGTTAATATATAAATATTTTTTAATTAATAAATCGTTTCTTTATATACATAACGTGAGTAGTTTCGAAGTATCATATTATAATATAACATGTAAACTCACATAGTTTGGGTAAAAGGGCTGAATCTGCGAAGGGTTAGAATAAAGCGTAATACATACAACCCTTTCAAAAATGGCAAAAATTTGAGCACGAGCGGTTTACTAAAACCTACCCCTTTTCGCCTGACCTTTGCTCTACATTTTTTCCTAAGAAGGATAAAAGAAGAAAGCTAATGTTAAGGGTTTCAAGTCTCAGGGGTAATGAAATAGTCCAAATAACGCGAAACTTATCCTGCGATACAAAATCGAAACGCAATATACATATGTGCGAATGCAAATAGAAAAGTTTTATGATGAAAATCAAGTAGAATATTTTATTGTTTGCTATTTTCTCGAAGAGACAGTTTCATTTCACAATACTATTAAATGATACAAATACATTTAGACTTAGATTTGAAAATCTATTGTATTACGAAAATTTTCTAAAGCACATAGATTTAGGTTGATTGTAATAAAGCAATTTGAGAAATTCATTAAATTTTCAAATAGAATTAGTCAGTATGAATACTAAAAACTGAAAACTAATTAAAACAAGGAAATCGTAAAAATTTAATATCGATCCGAACTTTCCACAAGTTTGTACGCAATTGGCGGGAAGCCTTTGAAAATAGTCTAGAGAAATTTACGTTTTCTAGTTCCATTTAATTAAAGCCATTTTATTACTGTCCCCCTTTCCATTACCTCCTACATTTTTCTAATAAAACTTTTACATTTACGCTTTGCCTATGTTGGAATTGTGAGGTCGTTACGGTACCGTCCACGTTTCACGTTTATTTGCGTAAAAATTCTGTCACCGTGAGTCTAGCAATATAAAAATGCTATAGTTAGAAGTTAGTTTGTAAGAATTTTCTTTTTTTGATATAAAAATGAAATTTTTTATATATTTTTTATTAACGAATCAAAGTGTTGAACTCTATTTCATTCGATTTGAGCACTGAGACGAGCGCACAAAATGATATCGAAGTTTTTTCATACGCTTTTCTATTAAATTTTATATCTTTTACGATTAGATTTTAACAAATGGATAAGTTTTCATGAAAACTGAAAAATTAAAGATTTCATTTTTAATTTTCGCATAAAACAAATTTGATATAGATATGTATAATACGCACCCTTAGCCTAAACTGGGTTGAATATGAAGTTCTATATTTTAGAAACCCTAACAATATCGGTAACATACACAAAATTACAACGCGAACCCTAAATGGGATTACGACCGAAATTTTAATTAAAAATAACTATGAATTATTTCTTCAATATTCGTTATAACAAGAATTTCTTCGGTATCTGCTCCCCATTTTACTTGATAAGAAAACTTCAAATAATTTTGTGGTCGTTCGATGGAATTAGAACATCATTTGGCGAATTCTGATTTGCATATAAATACGACCATTAGAAATATTATTTATCTATTATAATACCACAAATTTTTATGGGATTGAGAAATTTTCGCTTACTATTTTCATTAAGGCAGCAGTTGAAAATAACTTAGATTTTGAGAGAAAAAAAACTCTGAAGAAAATATTATAATCAGAGATATAGTATAAATATGGAACACGTACTGTTACCTGTCTATTTAAAGGAGTGAATTCTTCTGAAATTGAGTTAAGTACAGGAATCGTTTCTATGTACGCTCATATAATTGGTGGCAAAAGGAACTAAACAAATACGTGTGCCAAGATAAATCATCAAATAACTCGACTTCTTCCTAATACGTGTAGGTAAAAGGTCAACTTTAAACGCGCTTTTCTAAAAACCACCACGAAGTCACTTGTACCCCTGGGCCTTTTCAGTCGTCATTTATTATTTCAACCATTTTCATCAAACCGAAAAATGAATTCGATCAATATTTCACCACTTACAATATCGCCTCATATAACATAATACCTATCTCGACGTCATAGGTGTGGGTTCCTGGTTACCTATTCTCGTTCGTTTCACTTCGAATGTAACATGAACCAGACACAAAGAAGAAATTGTGAATTTCTCGAATATTTTCCTGATACATACATATTACAATACATTTATAGATACGAGCTATTGACAGATGAATATCAACGTCGATTGTTGGCGTCGCTTCCTTTGTGGCGTTGTCGAGATTACAAGAAAACCGAAATCTGTCGACGTTTCGTTTTATTTCCCATCGAAATGCGATGAGAGGATCGAAAGAGGAATGAGAGCTTTATCTGAAGCGATCTTTTACCGAAGCGTCAGAATTTATCGGTAGAGAGTCTAGCAAGATGGCCGAATTTTCCAAAACGATTCTCAAAAATGTGCAAATATAATAATACTAGCAATCAACCCTTTGAATATATGAAAGCAGTTTTGGAGCATTACATGGACGAACAAACACACACAGAATAGTTCTATTATATAATTAGATATTTTTTCCTTGACGCAACAGTCCCAATCATACATAGATCTTAGCTTATCAATTGTTTCCTAACCTGTTTTTTTTATTAGGAGAGGTTGACATTTAGATTAATCTTATATTGGTCATAAATTGTACAGATTAATCCATAGAAAAAAAGTGAGGAAAACCAATTAATTCATTAAATAGTTCAATTTATGTGAGTCAGATTGGTATAATCTTTGGTTGCCGATAGTTGTCGCCCAAATTGTTGGGCATAAACTAAAAAAGTATCCGTTTGAAATAGACAAGACATTCAAGAAACCGTTTCATATAGCATTAAATTTGAGCAAAGAAAATTTTCTTTCTTGTAAATATGAAGAAATCATTAATATATTCTTGTAAATTAACAACAAATGACACTTTTCACATACAGGAAAAAATCATGACTATGCATGAGATTCTTCATTGAAGAAAATTTTCCACTCAATAAGTTAGAGGAAAAAATAAAGCCTCAAACTTTTCGGACACAACTCGTATGTCATTAAATGTGTGAGGATTAATGATTATGAAAATCTATTAAAATAAAATAGAAATCTAATTAAAAAGCGAGAAAAAATTTCGGTTGTGGAATACAATAACATGGAATATCACATTATAATCATGAGTATAGTGAACGAGAAAACATGAATGACACAATATGTACTGGAATACAACCCGGTGACCACGTGGAGTCTTCGGGTCACTAGGTTACACAGTCTATTTTAAGCTCATATCGATCTCGTTCATGCGCCATTCTAGGCTATATTTAGACTAAAATAACATCGAGGGTGGATAGGTGATCTTTCGGGTCATTCGGGGTTGACTGCACCAACTGAGATGAGTGCAAATTGGTGATAATGTGTTGCGAAAAGTTAGCAAATTGTTCGGTTAAATAGTTCAATTTTATATTATAGTATGTAAATGTGTGATTTTATGAATTATTGAATTGAATTTTTTAATATTGCAGATTTCGTTTTATAACAATTATTCATCGCGTTGTATTTTAAGGTGAAAAATATCGTGTGCAAGCAGCAAAAATGCAACGACGAACTGCACCGATGCAAAGCGATATCTTTCAAAAGAATGAAAGAAACCAAAGGCAGAAATACAAAAGGAACAGAACGAAGCGAAAGTGTAGAAGAACAAGAGGAAAACAAAGGCTCGTGAAAATAAGAAAAGTGTGAAAATACACATCTCTGTTTCCATGTTCCGATGTTTTCATGTTTCGATGTTGGTCGAATCTGATTGAAACTACATAAATGTATTTTTCTGAACATGAATCGATTGAGATATGATATAATGCATTTTATATTTAACTACGAATAAAACATATTGAATTACATAGAATATACGAATAAAATATAAGAATTTGACCATCTATTTACTTTTAAGGCAGTTTGTTCATAGGAAAAAAAAGTCGAGAAAAATGATTGAAAGTGATCGGAGTGATTTCCATAATTCCTTTCAATATTAAATTTTTCAGAAATTATGAATATCATATATATATTTTGTTAATAATAAGCTACGGATGTGGCCATTTCACAGAAGTAAAGAATAAATTAAAATGCTTCCTGAAATAAATGATTTGTTATCCGGTAGCCAAAAAAAAAAATTGTCATTTAATGATATTTATCTTTATTATTCAGAAAAGATATTTCACAGATAAAAAGCTAAGTCCTTTGACATTTGAATCTCTTTTTTTTTGAAGCGGAGTTAATCACATCAAGAGCTGAACGACCGATATATATATATATATATAGGTGTCGTTTGAAAACCGGAAAGTGAAAACGTGCCCTCACTTAGGTAGTGTGTGTTCCCGGCCGTTAGTTTTGGTTTGTTTTAACTGGAAGAAATATGCTTCGGCGACAATGGGGCTCGTGTTTCAGTTTGCGGACAATTTAACTCCAACTACCGCGGACCCCTTTTCCCGACATCACTCCGAACGAAAGCTTTTCTTCCTACCTACGGGAGAACCTCGATTTTCCGGATTTTAAATTGTTCGAATCGTTCAAAATTAAAAAAATATATATATTCGTATTCACTCATCTTACGAAAGATGTGTTCTTCTCGAACATCGAGTAAATGGAAATCGTGTGAAATGACTAGGATTCCATACAAAATAGGACAGCTTAATTATGTATATAGGGTGGAGTAGGTACGATGTACCTTTGAATGAAAATAATAAATAAAATATGGTATTTATTTTTCATTTATGATTTTCCTAAAAAAATCTTGTGAATATCTACACAAATAGTAAGTGTTAAAAAAATATATTTTCTTGGCCGCGTGAAAGTGAATCTAATTAAAAAATGTCGTGTGAAAGAAGGATGAGTGTACACATTTTCTGATTTTCCCATTTTTTTTTTATAATTTCAGAGTAAAAAGTTGATTTTTAATAAAAAATAATTTAATATTGACGCTACACAATATAGACAGATAAAAATAATTTGTTCCCAACTGAATTATTAATCTTTTACAAATATTAGTATTTTTCGATTATCCGGACTGCTTCCATCTCCGATAAGTTCGGATAATCCAAGTTCTACTGTACGTATGTGAGTATGTGTGCATATATTCGTGCATGGGTGCAAATTAGAATTTAAACTTGGTCGGTTCGAACTTTTCTTGTTGTACAAGGCGAATAGATTTGTTTTGGTGAATGGAAAACTATATTTAATACTTATGTGTGAACATAGGTATACGTATTCGGAATTTCACGATAAATTTTCATTTGTCGGAACGGTGAATATTAAAATATAAATTGACGAATTTACATTTAAATTAATGTATCATATAATACATATTTATTCGTATATTATATGCTTTATCATAGAACGCATAGCTCACACATCCTAAATGTTCCCAATATTGATTAATCGGTTCGGCATGTGGTATCTACATAATATACAAATATGTGAGAGGAAGAGCGACAAATATGGACCAGTGCTTTATTATGGATATTGTATACCACCATTTAGACCACCCGTCAATTTTATATAAAATTAATCTGTCATTAAATCAATATGTGGTAGTATAAAGTTCACATATTAAAATCAGATTCATTTTTATTTCGAATCCGAAAATTGACAAAATATTCATTGTAATATATTTTCATTGGTTTCATGAGATGAAAAATTAATTCAATCGGAAGAATTAAAAAAATTGAACTGCGAAAATTGCTCGATGCATAGAAATGAAGCAGAACAAAGGACCGCGGCTGGTAGGTCATCAACGCGGCGTATGTAAATGAAAAACAAACTTTTTCACGTAAATTTGCAAATTCAAATCCATTTTCGGTTGAACTCATCGCGCCGAATGCAAATTCGGCAACGCTATGCGATGATCAAATGTTTTGTTTGCTCGACGCATCAAAGTCACTCGTGCGATAACTTTCACCCTTAAAGTAAATGTACCGGACAAGCGTTTTTCTAATGGAAAAACAACACGGCGTTTATCTAGTTTTTTCACATACATAATTATACACATTTAACATATAATATCTTGGAGACGTATAAAATACCTTGGAGATGGCAGATAATTTCAAGAGACCGCAACCTGAGTTGAGCAATTTTCAAGACTTTCAAAGTTATGAAAATCTAGGAAATGGATTCAAATGTTGCAGAAATTGACTCGGAAGTTAAAAATAAGATCTTTACGAATGAAACTATTTCATTTCTGATTAAAAATGTTGTTTTTTTTTCCTGTGAAATGGATTAAATATGATATAAGACAATACGCGAAACTTTGAGATTCGTCCACAAGTTAATAGAGTGATGTGAAATCTATTGAATTCTTCTAACGATAAAGTTTAAAAGACAATAATATACAATAAACCCCTCTATAATGTTTACGATGCTTTTCCCGTATAACATCTATACTCATATAACGTTATTTTTTTTAATATTCATTTGAATTTTCATAAAAATATTTTGTACCTACAAATATAATATTACGATTGGATTTCACAAAGAGCAAAAGCGACATTTTTATCGATATAACTAAGTACAGAAAATGATTCTATATTTATATGATACAGAACCATTTTCTTTACTTAACTTAATTTCGATTAAAAAGGTCACTTGTGCCCTTTGTGAAATTCAGTTGTCATATACATAGATATATGTTAAATTAATTTGATTATAAGAAAAACATTATCAAGCAAAAATGGCAAAAAAATAAATGACAAAAAAGTATACATTTCAATTCATGACGCCAAATAAAAAAAAAAAACCCTTATAACGTTGAACTTATCTAGATGTTTGGAGTAAGTGTACTGTATTTGAATATGAAAATAATTAAAGTTTAATCAATTCGTAACAAAATTTAATAGTAACTTGTCGTACAAGTATCGAGTATTGAATATTCATACAGTACGATAATGTTTGCTAGTGTTGAAGATGTTTGCGAAAATGGTATGTTACTGCTCAGCAAGTTTTCACGATAAACACCCTCGTGGGAACAGAACTCTGCATCAGACAAGGTTTCGTAAACCGAACGCTTACATCTACAACCGTTTCTAAACGAAGCCTATGAATAATGACCGAATCACATTCGAAATATGAATAATCGAAAACGATAAATTCATACAAGTGTTCATTGTTTCGTGGATTTTCGATATATGTAAGTTGGAGGAATGACTATATAAGAAATTGAATTAATTATTGAAAAAATCGTTGGCAGAATATAATTTATATTGAGCTGTGTTCTATCGAAACAATGGCGTGGGTAAAATAGGAATGCACAAAATATTTATTTATTTAGTTTAAACATTTTGAATTGATATTTAAATCTTACTTTGAACGTAGACTAGTTGTCGAATCAGATCATGTGATCGTTGATTTCGTTGAATATTATAAAAAAACACATTAATTTATGCACTAAACTGATTTTAAACACTTTACATTTCAAATAATAAACATAAAATCAAAATTACGGTCGATTCTAAGCACTTTCATTAAATTATAAAATTTTGAAGCGACCGTACTGACTGAGAAAAGAAATCTAACTGAAAACAAAAGAATCGAAGTTTTACGAAAGTTTGAATTTCATATTTTTCTATTAAAAATTTGTTTATTTAAATAAATTTAATATGAATCCAACAATCGGAAAATACATTCGTGATCGAGAAAGCGTTATTTTTTTATATGTTTCTATTAATGAAAATAACACGTGTTTCGTGTAAATCGGGGAATGATTATACTAATTTTGAAATGAGAAATCAACAGAAATAATAATTTCCGTAATAAATAAAATAAACAACTTTTTTCACACAACGAATTGAAACTTAACCCACAGTGACAAATGATGACAACGAAAATAGCTTTCCATCAACAAAAAAACATACATTCCATAAATATCGGTCTACAGACATGATTCGACCAACCTCATATTCGACTGAAAATTTCTCAAAATCATATCAAAAAACGACTCCAGCGAACATCAAAATGTTTTCATCGCGACGAATTCGACACGTGGCGCTTAATACGCCGATATTACCTAGCTGGGGTGTGCACACATCTGCGAAGGCTCTCGGGACCGTATCCCGCATTTAATATGCCCAGTTTAAGTTTACACAAGCGTTATCTCGCGCTCATACTGCGCATAAGTCTCGGCGGAAAACGCGTAAGCTTTGTGTTCGCTTATATTAACATGTGTACACGAGGAGAGGTTCGCGTGTTTGTCTTGAACGGTTCTCGATGCGGGGATCGCGCTTTGATGTTTTATCGTGGTGTGCTCGAGTCGCGAAGGGTGTCCAAAGTATAGATTCGAATGACTTATAGGTTGTAGATTTTATTTTTTTTTTGAATAAAAAACCGAAGTTGAGTTCAATTAGGCTGATCGTTCGGTCCGTTTTCGCTGGGACAGTCCCGTTTTCGCTGGGAAGTCCCGTTTTCGTTGTAAAGTCCCGTTTTCATTGGGACTTATCTAGTTTCGTCGTGTCTTGTGTTCGTTCCGTCGTTTTAGTAAATTTATTCAATACGTCACATTTTTCCTGCTCACATATTTTGTAACAATTTTAACTTGTGAAATTTCCAAAAATTTCGGCACTAATGAGAAAAATTTTCGCCACAGCGCAAATTATTGAGTTGAATATTTAGTTTTACTGTTTAAAAACGTAATTTCCCAAAAAAATAATGTATATTGAATGTAAAATTTATAGGATTTTCAGAATTTTAAATTTTTTTTTCTGAAAATGTAATTTTAAGTACTTTTTTAAAAAGGACAAAAAGCGGTTTTCAGTTTTGTTTTTAGTCGGTTTGAAAGCCCTAACTTGAATGCTTTGATCATTACGACGAATGTGTGAACACTCGTTTGCGATTTGTTTTTAAATGTAAATTGTCTAGAGCGATTGTGGTTGCTTTGAAACGAAATCAGTAATGCAATTTGTTCGTATTTGGAAGATACATTTGCAAACGGTGTCGAGTTTATATACTGAATTTCTTATTTTAAAACAGAAAAACTCAAATTTGATAATAAGCTGTAACATAAGTATGTGTAATATAAATACGTTAGTTTTTCTTTAGAAAAATGTTCATAAACTAAAATGTTTTATCGAATTGAATAGAATTGGATTCCAGTTATCTGAAGAATCTAACCTAACCTAAAACCTAGATTACTCGAAAAAAAATTTATGAGCTTCACAATAATTTCTATCCTAATTCCTATCTTCAAAATGAATTTTGGGTAGTTTTTTTCACATAACACAATTTTAAACGTTAGATTTCCCATTTGCCCCAACTGTCCTTATATGTCATACATATTTGGAAGTATACATGATTGTATATACATGAATACAAACATGTTCATGTACACATGGGTGTGTGTATGCAAATTCAGAGACGTAAAAACGGTGATAAAACGCAATATTTCGGCTCCCGTTCGGCATGAGAATACGGTTCATCGTGATAAATTGTACGAAGACGAGTTGAATATCATATTTATGCATTATTACTGTATTATATTATACGTTGCTTGTGTGTGTGTTCAATTTCGACTCGGATTTCGTATTAAAATTTTCACATTGTGAATATGTCGCGAAAAAATTGCGCAGTTTAGTTCTTGGTACCTATGAGGCCGCTATTTTGAATTTGTAAAAATAACCGACTAAATAT
Organism: Cheumatopsyche charites; assembly: GCA_024721215.1. Classification (NCBI taxonomy): domain Eukaryota; kingdom Metazoa; phylum Arthropoda; class Insecta; order Trichoptera; family Hydropsychidae; genus Cheumatopsyche; species Cheumatopsyche charites. The sequence goes on from CM045587.1 coordinate 4,985,772, forward strand.
ATATTTTGATCATATCAACATTAATTAATAAATAAATACCTTGAAATTCTTTCCTTGCTGTGCTGACTGATGTAACAATATTAGCAACGTGTCCTAAAACTGTTGCAAATAATAACAGTCCAAAAAGCAACTGGACTATCACAAATATGTACTCGCCTTTACTTCTAGGTCTTGGAAGGTCACCTGAAAGCATAACAATAATATTATAATTTTTAACAATTTTATATGTTGATGTTTAATTTAGATTTTATTTCCGTTTTGAAATTGCATTATTTCTCTGTGGAAAATAGAAATTTCTCATATTAAGGAAAATTTCATATCCGTGCGCGTGAAACATACTCATGTATGTGTTTGTTTCGTATTACATTATATGAAATTAGGTTTATATTACGTGTAACATTTTCACAAATGTATATCTAGTATAATCTAGAACAAGATTAGTATTCAACGATAATAATTTACATGTAGTAGACACAAAGTTTTAATTAACTCTAAAGTTTTGAAAATCTATTATAAGTTTAAATCTGCTCCATTAGAAAATCGATTATTCATGTTTAGTTCAATTATAAATATGAAGAGTTTTTTAATTTTAATAAACATATATCTACGTATATTTTTTCAATTAATTAAGATATTGTATAAGGCATTTTTTAGGTTTCATTAAGTAAGATTTTGTAACTCAAATTGGCCAAAGAGTGGAAATTGAAAAAAAAATATAAATCAGATGAAAATTTTAAGTTGCTGAAAAGTGATTTATACATATACAGTTCAAAATTCAAATATCATCAAGTTATAATATGTATTTGAGTATACTTTAGTGCACTCAAGTAGATATTTCCCTATATCTACATATATTGTAATATGTGCTCCGAAGAAAAGCGAGAGCATCTTATTTACTCATTTTCTCGCTCCAATCTTCTCACCTTATAAATATGAAATTGTGTTTATGTGATATATTATACTTATTTACATTTTTTCAGCGCGTTTGAAATATGAAAGCATGCGAAAATGATGTATGCAGCTGAAAACAAAATCAATTCGAATAGTTTATTATGACGATCATCGAAACACCGATATTTAAATTCAAATATTCAAACTACATTTAGAAAATAAATCAATTTCTTTCTTTTTGTTGAATACTTTAAGTAAAATTACTAGGTCAACCTAGTTCGCTATATAGGACAATAGACTGTAAATAGATACATACTAAATTTACATTTAAAAGCAAATCTACATTTAGATCATCTAATGAAGTTATCGAGAAGGACAGATATTGTGAGAGTTCAACGTAAGTGATTCTATTAAGCAAAAAGTCGATAAAAATAATGAAACGTGTTTGCTAGGTTTTTCATAATTCCCTTCATTGTTCAATTTTTCAGTCATTATATGACGACTGAATTTAATAAAGGGCACAAGTGACTTTCATCATCAAAATTTAGTTATTACAGAAAATGAATCTGAATCATATAAAGAACCATTTTCTGTACTTTACTCAATATTGATTGAAAAGTTCACTTGTGACCTTTGTGAAATTCAATCGTATGTTATAATTCACTTTAGACTACATAATTAATTAAGATGACTTCTGAAATAAATGATTTATAAACCGGTGTCCAAACAAATTTTATCATTTGATGGTATTTATCTTCATTATTCAAGAGAGATATATTGACTCTTGAAAAGGCCAAGGGGTACAAGTGACATTTTTGCCGAGATTAAGTTATGCACAAGAATCGTTTCTATGCACGCTCATTAAATTTGTGGCAAAATGATATAAACGAATTTGGAACGTGTGCCTCAATATATCATCAAATCACTCGACCTCCTCCTAATACATGTGGTCAACTTTGAACGCTCTTTTCTCGAAATCACCGTGAAGTCACTTGTACCCTTGTCCTCTTCAGTCGTCAATTCTAAACTGCTAATCAAACTCACCTATGGTGGTCAACGCGAGCGTACACCAATAGTAACTCTGCAAGTACTGCTTGACGACGTCGTTCGACTCGAAGTCGTGGTATACCCAATTCTTGCTGCCGAACCCGTTGTTCTTATAAATGATATGATACAGACAGCCGTTCCAGTGGAATATGACGAGCAGATAGTGGATGAGGCTGGTCGACCTGAACAGGTTGGGGTAGTTGGTGTGGCGCTCGGTGCGGTCCATGAACGCCCAGAACCTGTAGATCTTCACCAGCCTGAAGGAGCGCAGGATCGAGTTGAAGCCGATGGACAGGTAGAGGAAGTCCAGCGGCAGCAGGCACAGGCAGTCGATGTAGAAGGTCGTCGAGTTCATGTAGTGGTTCCGCAGCTTGCCGGAGTCCGTCTGCAGCACGCCGTCTTCCAAGTAGCCGGTGCGGAAGTGGAACACTATGTCGGCCACGTATAGGAAGTCTGACAAGTAGTCCAAGCAGAACCAGACGATCAAGGTTTCACCTGAAAAGCATCGATTTTCATTGGTGTTTCACTCCCGAGAGGTGAAAATTCCTAGATGCAACGCGAGGCCACGCTCACATGACAGGCGTTTTACGCGCGTTTCCATAGGCGCACGTTATAGATGAAGAACTGTCGATGGAAAGACCTTCCAGTCGCTATTAATGTGTTCGTTCTCTATCGAAACACGCGTAAAATACCTGTCATGTCGACAGGGTTTGACAATGACGACTGAATTTTACAAAGGGCACAAGTGACCTTTTTTATCGAAATCGAGCGAAGTATAGAAAATGGTTCAGTATCACATATTGAAATATTTTCTGTACTTAACTCAATATCGATAAAAAAATGTCACTTGTGCCGTCGTCAATTAAAATCTTTGTACTCCAGCAAAATTACATTCGTTTTGAAACAAAAATCTTTCGAATTTCTCATATGAGGAAATTTAATGGTACACGTGAATAAACATCGACATAGAACTCGTGGATTCAGTCATATGTGAACGAGGTCTTAATTAAAGCACATGTGAAACGAAATCAGTCTTATGTATGTTCCGTTCATTTTTTTCATATGATGAATTTGAACTTTTTTTTTTAAATTAATGTAATATTGTTGGAATGCAAGTATTTTATTCGCAATATCTTTGAAACGGGATTTTAATATTAAATTTTCACGTTGCGCTCGGGGCGAAAAAACAATGGATTTTTATTCTCAACTAATTATAGCATAACTCTTTTGAAAAGCGGAGGGAAAAAACGGAGATGAAAATTTCTCTATAGTTCAGTGACTTATTTTATTATTTTGAAAATTCTTTGAAGAATTAAATTTTTTGATTAAAATTTTTGCGAATATCATTAATTGAAGGGAAATTTCCTAGGATTCTTTTTCAAAAGAATAAATTGAATAATTTCCAAAGAAAAATTGACTCGGTTAACCAGTGAATATAAAGCTTATCTATTGTGAAAATTCTATAGATTGAAAAAACTCTTGGTGATATTGATCACTCTAAAAGACACATTATGACACATCATTAATTTTTCCATATCCTCTATGAGCCAAAGTGTGACTCAATAAATTTCTATTTTTAGCGTGAAAATTAAATTAAAAATATGCCATACATACGACAATAAAATAGACCAAGAAGATTAAGTGACATACAAACGATTTCGAATCCTGTACAGAGATCGTGAAATCACTAGTTCTTTTCCCAATACATATAAGACACATTCTTTACTTTGAACGCATTTTTCTCGATATCGCTGCCATGTCACTTGATTTTCTTGGCTTATTTCGTCATCATACACATTCAGATGCTTACCGTTTATTTCTTGGAAGGCAAATCGGTAAATGATGACCCAAAAATTGTAGAGGAAGGCTAGCGACACAACCATTGACCAATAGTAACACAAACGTCCAGCGGGGTCGAACACGAATGACCACGATGGACCTAGCTTCCTACCAGGTGTCGAACTACGGCGTTTACTGAAAATTAAAACAAAAATTTCAATTCATAATACAAACTGACAAATTCTTAAAAAAAAAACTAGAAAAATCGACACAAAACTCAGCAAATTGTATGGAGGTAAAGTTGCCCCCATACAAATCTATTCAAACTTGCTGAACATTGACTCGATTTTTCATGGTTTTTGAGAGATATTTATTACTAAATTTCTTCAAAATTCATTTAAAATCACTGAGTTTGCATATGTGTACACTTGTGAGAAAGAAAATCGGACAAAATTCATATCTTTGTATTGAAAATGTACGCATCTCTTCATTACAATGATTTTCAGTTAACAAGAAATAAAATTTCACACTAACAATCAATAATAATTTCGAATGTATTAACTATATTTCCTTGAAATCCAAAAATAAATTATTTCCTTATAAATTGGAACCTACTCGACGTAATACAGGGAGTTTAATATGATTTGAAATGAATACATTCATCACGTCTACAACTCTTGATCAATGCCTTTGAAAACATTCTGTACGCACGACATACACATCAAAATACACCAAATACACATTTCAATATAAGATAAATGTATAATATACATTATACACGAGAGATGCACATTAATCGCCTTAATCATCTGTCGGTCTTGATAATCCGTCCTTTTCAGCTTGTTGCTCTTCTTCGTGTACCACATCGTCCCGATCCTGATGATGGAGCCTCCTCGAGGGCACGAGGGTCTTAAAGGGCACCTGCAGGAATTATTTATCGTCTTCGGATCCGCTGAAAACGCTCCCTAACGACTTTAAGACGTCCCCGGCCTAATTAAAAGCTTTCCCGTGCATTATTCAAAAACGTCCGATAACTCCCCATAGGACCGATTAAGCGAGTCTCTTGCAGGAATTTTTCTTTGCGTTTTAATTTTTTTTGACACCTTTCGAAAATAATAGAATATTTTACGTCGACTGTGCACTGGTTTCAATCGTTTGTATGTGCCGTGTTGATTCAGTGTATTTGGAATGCTTGAGTTCGAGTTTTTTCAATGTTTTAATAGGACCGTTCTTTTTACTGCTTTAGTGAACTAACCATAAAGTTACAATCAGTCCATTGAACACGAGCTGTCAAAATTCGTCTCTATTTCGCAAATTTTCGACAGTAACTCTATGGTTAGTTAAGTGAAGCAGTAAAAAGATCTGGCATTAGTTAAGTAAATAGAGATTTCTATGATTACGAACCGTTAAAAATCCATGAAACAGAAACAAATGTTGAATAGATCGTAGTTGATGGATTGTTATTTACAAGTAAAGCAATGAAAAATGTGATCCTTAATTGATCGGTTACTACGGAGACTCGAACATTTTTTTTCAAATATTTAGATTCATTTGATTCGAAAGATGTGTTGATTCGAACGTTTACTAAGAAATATAATAAGTTCACTTATCTGTATCGATTAAATTCGATCAATTTAGCGACATATATTTTTTTCAATCCTACTTACTCTCCGAAGAATTTAATCTAACGGCACCCTTCTTCACTTGAAAAGTAAATAACATTAATTGATAAATTTCGTAAAAAGGAAAAAAATTGCTATCGAACGGTTTTCTTTATGAAAACAAAATAAAAACGAAAACAGTGCCGTATTTTTTCCCCCACGATAACATAATGCATGCATAATATAATATGAAACGATTTTTTCTGTCAGCGTCGTCGACAAAAATTTGGAATCCCCTTGTAACAATGACTCAATTTACATAGAAATAAATGTGTCAAATTTGTCACCGGGCACCGAGTCTTTCCCGCACATTCCCACCGCGATTTTGCGCAAGTCTCTTTCGCACTAACGGCTTTTCCGCATTATTCGTCCCTGTCTGTCTGTCTGTCTGTCTGTCTGTGCGTTTCGTTGAACCTCAATCAACAGGGTTTTGTTTGCCCGTCCATTAAGGGTGAGTTTTTGGCCCACAGACAACGTTTCCGGATCGCTCTTTTCCCTATGTCAAATAGCGATATTCGATTTCGGCAAAAACTGCTGTCGATGTATTAAATATTTTTTTCAATTTCATATAAACGTGTTCATATCCCTTGATTTGCGCGGTATGTGTGTTTTTTTTTTGAACGGCACGTAAATTAAAATCACGTATAAAAAGACTGGATTCAATTCAAATTCGAGGGATAGGTTTTATTATATGAGATAAAGTAGCAAGTTGGTGCTATTTTAAAGTACCTACATTTAAATGGTAAAAATAAACAAAATATCGTTTTGATTATATTAAATCAAAAAAACATAAGTTTAATTTACACGATTTCATAAATATTTATTTTTTTTCAAAATTGATTAATGGAAATATTGGCTATTAAAATTTGTCCCCGTACTAAGTCTGGTTGAAAAATATGTAAAAGTATCGTTAGGGTTTTTTGTGAATTTCTTTATAAATTGACACATTTATATCTTCTATTATTACTGAGCAAGATTCAAAAACATTTAAAAGATTTTCCTTAAATCTTCTTATGAAAATCTACAAACAGTGTTTGTAGAAAAAAATTTTGACCGCGTACAAAAATGTCACGTAAACGGAATACGAGTAATTTCAACTCTGAAGATTTCTTAATACACAAACTAACATTTCGAAATAAACTCAACTATAATTAATACATATTTAAAATACCTTAAAAAAGTAAAACCTTCAAGGCATATAACAAAGTTGTCTTTATAAATTTTTGAGTCCGTTCAAGCAAAAACGCCTCATTTTGTTGTCTCAAGTCAGAGAAAACTTCGTCAAGTATTTGCCTCTTAAATTATTCATGTGACAAGCGAAACTTTTCACTGGACACTTAACCGTCACGCAAAACTTTCGCCAGTTTCCCAATAGTATGATATTTCGATGCACTCGAACCTTTTGAAATTCAAATCTAAAAGCTGACTACAGTTCGAGTCTCTTCTACAACTATTATATTACTGCATTTCACGTATAAGCCGATGTCTCTGAAGTTTTCGAATTTCATATGAGGGGTAGTGAATTTGTCTGTTGAGGATGTTTGAAGTTCATTGATATTTTTTGATAAATTAATTAAAGATATTGAGAATTTATGTAATGAAAATATGTTAAAATTATTGTTACATTCAATGTGATTTTAATCTATTGAATAAAATGAATTGGAGTTAATGAAGTATGTTAAGGCATGTTGAATGCATTAAATTGTTCGTGTAATCATTTAAGCATACTTTTTGAATAGCGAGGGAAAAAATTGAGTTATTTCAAATATGTTAATGTATTATCAATTGAATAAAATATAATTGAAACATATTTCAGAACAAATATTACTTGTATAATTTTCGGAACGAAGATATTATCATTTTATCAAGCCTTCCTTCGAAATCCCCAGAGTAAACTTATCTGTTTTAATGAAACTTAATATATGAGAAATATAATATTATACGGATAGGAAACCATTTAATGATAATTAAGTGAGAAAATTTTACTCGCAATTGATATTTTTGTTTAAAACTTTAAAAGTTTCAGAATATTTTACCGGACGACAAAAATTCAACAAAAAAAATCACAATTTAACGATAAGAATCATACGAAAATATAATTAATGTAAAAACATACTTACATAAATGTATTTACTATAGTGTTCGATTTTTATCTGTTGATAAGAGTTAATTGACATGATCGGCGGTTTAACTAGTTACTAGTCACAATTTTAACGACGATTTATAATGAAAATATATTTTTTATTAGACAAATGTTATGATGAATTGAGAAAAAGGCTTCATCTTCAAGGCACACATTACAATTTTGTTGTGACTTCGTTGTACACATTTTGTTAAAAATTAAATTACAAGCATTATTTTTAAATCACTACTTGATCACTAAGAATGAGAACACTATTTTGTTGTTAACAGAGACTTACTTTGATATTAAAATTATTTTTTACGTAAATCAAAAAAAGCGTGAAATTCGAAAACGACACAATTATAACACGACACGTCTTAACTCGTAAAATCAACGACCGAAACTGATTCGATGTTTTGATAATTTCTCAACAATAATTAAAATGGTGAAATACATAATTGCTCCGTTTATCTACGGTGTATTTGTGTGCATGTTTTTTCTTGTGTCTCGAACTCGATTTGTAACAATTCTTGCTTTTTATAACTCTTTACATTTATTTAAATCGATCGAAATATTCAAACTAGGGCTGTCCATTTACAATCAGATTAGGGCTACCACATTTCTTTAAGCGTAAGAAAACAGACAGAAGACAAAATATTTGTATGTTAAGTATAATGTATGTATATGACGACCGAAAAGACCAAAGGGTACATGTGACATTTTTGCCGAAATTGAATTATGCACAATAATCGCTTTTATGTACGCTCATTTATTAACTGGCAAAACGATATAAACGAATTCGGAACGTGTGCCTTAATATATCATCAAATCACTCGACCTCCTCCTAATACATGTAAGTACACGGTCAACTTTAAACGCGCTTTTCTCGAAATCACCGCAAAGTCACCTGTACCCTTTGACCTTTTCAGTCATCATATGTATTCAATGTAATTATATGTTGAAAATAGACAAAATATTTGTATGTAAAGTATACATACATGAGTGTACAAACACACGTATATTGCACAAAGTAAGGAAGAAAGAAAAAGAGAGAGCTAAGGGAGCCCGTAATCTCTCTTAGCTCTGCGCATTCTCGTATGTGTATGTGTCGCAAAAAGCATTTTCTCTTCATTTTTCCCCACCGAGGCTCGTATTTCAGGATAAGGTTATTAAAGTGTCGAAAGCCTCGAATATCCTGTCTTTTCACCTCGGGACTGCAGTGTTTATCTCTCACAGGTGAAGCACGACAGATAGACAAAGTGAAGAAAATAGACTTTCGAAGAAAAAAAACAAGCGTCGTACTTATTATGTATATTTATTTATTATATATGGAGTGAAAAATCCCGGTTTTTTTCCGCAAACGTTTGTGGAAAGTGGCTCAAGTACGTTACAGCGAAATCCAATTTGCATATCGGGTCAGTTTCGTTCAGTAGTTATGGATTTTCCTTGTATTTGTATATTTGACCTATTTTATCATAAAAATTAGAATATTGTAAAATAAGTGCATTAAAATCCAAAACACGTAATGAGCGAGTTACCTACGATAAATTACTAAGAAACTTATCTAATATTTATCACACGGTTCCAAAGGAACTGAATCGATACATCACAATAAAATTAATTCACACTAACTAAACTGTAAGATAAGAAATCATACGATCTGTATCCGTATCATATCGTGCTCTGTCTTACGCACTCCATTTTCTATAGGTACGTCTTACGCTATACTAATAAAGTGACAGAGCACGTTATAGAACGGATGCATAGTAACGTGTGAACTATGCCTAAAACGAATGACACTTACTTGTCGTTGTGTAGAGGGACCAAGTGATTAGGGGGCCCGGGAGTGTTGGCCGGAGCCCCCAGGAGTGGGGCTTCGCCACTGCTCGCCATAGCCAGACTTGTGGCCAGCTTTAACCTAGAACAAATTTGTCCTTTGTACACATCATACACCAATCACATTACATGTACAGAAAATCTACTTATAACCTCCCTCCTATAAGATTCTCCCTCAATAACTTATTACAAATTTCTAGTTAAAGATACGTGGGAATATTATTCTAGAAGAAATAAGAAAAATATCACTCGAAACTCGAAATGTCATTTGCACTGGTTATCGATTAAAAATGTCAAAAAATAAATAAATGAATGAAAGTGAAAACATTTGAATTCACGATTTTTTTCAAATCAAAAAATTAATTTAAATTTTTTTCTCCCCTTTAACGTTTCCGCCTATACTATTCGCTGAATCTCGAACAAATATTTTGCATACAATTTGTTCATATACAACATTATTATTTGTGGTATGATTCTCATATTATTTTCGAACAAAAGAAAGTACAGTCACATTTTTTTAATACGCGATCTTGTAACCCCAAATATACGAAAGTTCGAGAAATGCCCGAGCATTTGTATAAATCTGGCTGGTGTAAAAGACAAAATGCCAAACTTTCATGTTGACAAATTTGCAATCTGTCCGAATTGCAATCAGTCACACTCTGACCTGGCCTCTCACTCTTCACTCTCTCCCTACAGATTTTTTTCCCGAAGTGAAGGAGAATAAACGATAATTTTTCAAAGGTTTCAGAAAAAGAAAAATAGAGGGTTCAATCGCTTTCCAGGATCTATAACCCATAAATTTTACAACGAAAGCCTAGCTAAATGTAGACAATAATGTTGCTTGACAAATGATTTTTCATGTAGGATGAGCAATCTCAATACATATAAGATTATTTAATAAATATTTAATACAAATTCTGAAATTATTTGTTTTAAATAAGTAGAAAAACTAATAATTCAATAAAAAACTTATAGAAAAATTTTTAAAATATAAAATATTACCATTCAAAAGTTACGATTTGAATCGCTTTTATATCGTTATTTTTATGCATAATATTTTATATGATGACTGAAAAGGCCAAGAGGTACATCTTTTATGGTCCTGCCAGATATGATGTACTCTTTGGCCTATTCAGTCGTCATATATTATCTTTATTTATACGGAGGATAATATTATATTATGATCGACGAAAACGAAACTTTGCCTTCATCAAATATTGATTGATTGCCTATAAAGAGCGAAAATAATATATTTTTTCGTTTGATCGCTTTCAAAATTAAGCATAAAAGAAAATCACAAAATCAACGATTACTGTTCGAAACATTTACTTCCGAATTAATTTTGATATTTCACTCTGACGTGAATCTTTTGCATCAATTCTCGTGAAAAATAATGAATTTCCTTATTAAGTAATAAAATAACCTTCGATCATAACTTGATACGTTTATTATATTATATTTTCGTATTTACGGCTGTCGTAAATAGTATATCGTCGGAAAAAAACATAAATTCAATCATAAGTTAGATAAGTAAACCAAAAATAACGAAAACATCACGTAAAACTATTCAAAATAAGTTATTATGGTCGACATACCTTCCTCTTAGGTCTCTTCTTCTGACTCTCCTTGACAAGTCTAACTCTGATCCAAGTGATGCTCTAGATCTATTCAAATGATTTTGACTCCTCCTCCTTACAGACAACACATCTGAAATGATACAATTAACAAAATTTAATTATTTTTTTAAACAATTTTAATTTAATTGCTTAAAATCTACATTTCATTTATTGATTAGTATGAATCTTCATAAACAATAATATTCGGTTTTCAAAATTTCAGTCTTCGCTATACTCACTAAATTAATTCGTAGGTAATGATTTCTTTTTCAAAAATCTCAAATCTTGCTCAAAGAAATAAAAGTAGAAAGAGAAATATTATTAAAGCAAGATAAAGAAAAACTACGTTATGTTATACATATATATATAGAGTTATGTACAGTAATCGGTTCTATATATGCTCATATATTTGGTGGCAAAAGGAAATAAACGAACTTGGAACATGTGCCAAGATATATCATCAAATCACTCGACCTCCTCCTAATACATGTGGGTACATAATCAACTTTAAGCGCGCTTTTTTCGAAATCACCGCACAGTCACTGTACCCCTTGGCCTTTTAAGTCGTCAATATAGAAATCAAACGTTCATTCGCCAAAAATCTGGATTAATTCAAGCCGAAATATCATAGAAATAAACGAAAAAAAAAACTCATCGTTAACGCTTTGATTCAATTGGACGTGGAAAAAAAAAGAAAGGAATCCCTCTCATAAGCAAAAGGGAGAGAGACGTGTTTGCAGAAGCGTTCCGAAACGTTAAACTTCCACTTGGGCGCGAAGAAGACATCCACGCCGAGGAGCAGCGAAACTTCTTCGGAAGACCGACGAAAATAAAGCTCTAAGGACAAAGGGGAAGGCGGGTAGGGACAAAGAGGAGGCTCGGGGAAGACGGGGATGGAAGAAAAACGATGGAAGAGGATCGAAGGAAAAACCCCGAAAGACGGGGGTTCGAGGCATCGTAATTAGCGTGGTTTTGGAGGAGCGTGGGGAATTTACCTGGAGCTCATTTTCGATTTTCCACCTGCGATTAAGTTCCGTGGAAAAAATCGCTATTTTCCTTTCGAGAGTCTAAGAAAGAAATGAATCTCTTTTTATGTGTGTATTTTAAGAAAGCTGGCGAACGTTGGTCGAGTATTTTATTCGAGATTTTTCTTTTCGTTTCGATTGCGAATGAATGTCTTTGAGATTGATTTGTTTGTGTGATTTGATGATTTTAAATCGATTTGTGTTAATATTGTGATTATGTGAGCTTTTTAGAATTAAATGTGAATAACTTCATGATGCAAGAAGTTGAAAAATATGATCAAAATTGTTTGTAACATTTTTCGTAATTTCTTTCATTATTTAATTTTTAAAAAAATATAAGCATACATTTTTTATAAATATAATATAATAATAAGAAAAATATGTGGTCAATTCATATTAAAGTATAGAATCAATCAAAATGGCTTCTGAAATAAACGATTCATTATCCATACTTTTGTCGTTTAATTGAATTTATCTTTATTATTCAGGAAAGATATTTCAGACGAAGTAAGTATTGACTATACCAAGCTTATTACATTCAAATCTTATTTTATTTATAAGAGAATTAAAATATTTATTTATAAATAATCACGTTTTGCTATAAACGAATCATATAATAAACATTACGACCGAAAACTTAAAATTATCAAAAATTCACGAACAAAGAAATTGTACAAAACTACTTAGAAAATTTAATTTAAAGAAAAACAAAGGAAAGCGAAACTTAAACCATCGCAGACGTTCGTGCTTTGTGCAATATTATACGACATGTTTATACATAAATACGTTCAGGTACATGTATGGAAAATGGAAGGAACTTTCATGAGTCTGTGAAATTCGTTTCGTTGAGTTTCAGAGGCGATGAAAACGCGTCGACAATGAATTCTGACGTGACCCCGTTTCACACCTGCTATTTTCAAATCCAAAAACGAAACGAAAAGGTTTTCATATGCATGAAAGTAATATATAGAAGTGTTCTATTAACCGTATAACTGAAAAAAAAAATGATAACGATATCGAGTCATCGTTGTACATAATAGGATCGATCCTATTTTTTTCCTTTTAGTATATGTACATATGGTAAATTCAAATCTAGTTAAATGTGGCTTGCATTTTTTTTATATCATATTGAATGAAGACTTTATAATTATTTTTTAACTCTAATGATGCACATGTATTATGATATAATAATATATTTCAAATAATTTCAAAAAATGGACAAAAAACAATATCTTTAAATGAACACATTTTGTTGAGTGTAAATGCACGTGGGCAGAAAAACGTGAAATTCATAATAAAAACGCTTTCAGAAAAAAATCACATGGAACGATGAAAATTCCATTTTGTGATAGTGAATATTTACATACGTGTGTCGAATGTATTTGAAAAAGCTTCCAGTTTCATTTTATGCAATAGGTAAATAATACATATGTACACACTCGTAACATACTTTGAAATATATGTAGATATGTATGTATAGTATATTAATATTATATAATTTGTAAAAAATATTCAATAATTAATGAGAAAATCTAGTTATTCCAAGACTTATCATAGTTTTCATATCATAGAACTTTCCAAATTTTATTATTTTTGTAATTACCCCAAACGTTCTTCTCACATCTTATATCTGATCTAATCTAATTTAATTTTATATAATTTTTACGTTTCATTACGTCCATAGCTCAGTAATATGATTAGTATGAAAAATGGAAACTATAGCTATATCAAACTTTCTCTACATCAAAAATCTTTTCTAATGACAAATAAATTATGACAATTAGAGCCGTATATTTTTACTCATTCTCGTTAAGTTTTACTAAGCGCGCGTTGATACACGACGACTCGATTGCTCGTTGTTTAATATTCAAGATATTTTTCGGCCGAGTTGAATAATAAAGCAGATTACGCAGTCGAGGCGTACAACAAACGTTGCCCCTTATTGCATTAGGAGATGTTTTATAAAGTGAATTATACCCGAGGATGCTCTGAGACGCCGATTGAGCGAAATTCCGCCTCAGGTGAAAATCCGCTTCAGGTGAAAATTCGCCGCAGTCGGAAAAATGCAGCCCGAGGAAAAATTACTGAATGTTTGAAGAGCCTCGGCGTTGCTTTGTGAGAACTTCATATTGTATTTCAAAGCAACACAATACTCCGCTCGAGCTTTTGTGTATTTATACGTGTAATAATAATATTCGTCGGAATCACGGTGTCGAAGTTAAATAACTTTTTATTCAGGCAGTGGCTAGTTGAAGTGTGCGAATAAGAATATAATACGGTCGTCCCCCGTTTAACGCGATTGCTTCTTCACACTTTTTTTTTTAATCTTGATGTATTTTTTCGAAAAAATGTATTGACACGATCACTCGCAATAAGATTCATCATGATAATGCATTTTTTTGAAAAAAATTCGCAAGTGTATTGAAAAAAAAAACGTGTGAAGCGATCGCGTTAAAGGGACGACTGTATGTGTACACGATTATAGAAATGTGAATTTTGAAATTCTGTCCTGAAAATTAATATATCTGATAGTCAAACCTACTCAATGGATTAAAATATGAAATCATGTAGGATTTATTTACAAAAGGTCTACCACATAGATTAATATATTCAAAAATATCAATTCTATTAAATTCGCAATATTAATCTAAAAACACGACATTAACGTAAATCCACTCAAAAATCATAAATCTTTAAAGTCACATGATAATACCTATCACAGGAAAATTATATTCAAAGCCTAAGGTTGTGAGCCTATAAAAAAATAAAGTATTTTTTCGTTCTTGAGAAAATGACGATCGTCTTCACTTGTATTAGGTATATGTATACTATGTCTTTTTTATGTGTATACCTACGTCTAATCCTTTCGTTGGACAAACAAAGAAAAGTATTTACTGGGTAGGAAGCGATCAGCCCATAAGTCAACCTTATTCGAGACCTCCGAAAAGGATTCGCCATGTAAAATACATCAAAAAATCCTTTCTTCTTTATTTTTTTATACTGAGCATTTTATGGATCGTTTGGTTTTGTATCACAGAGTTATTTACCGTCGATCTTTATAAATCACATCATTTTTATGACAAATTATATTTTAGTTGATGATTTTATATTCATCGATAAAAATCTTAAATTAAAAAAAAATACATGAAAAATGACTTCCAATAAAACTATAAAACCAGTTTATAGTTTAAAAATATAATTACTACATAGATCGAAATGAACACATGCGATTTTTCATTGCTAATGCATCAAAACATAAACTGTCTACCATTTGATTATCTTGAAAATTCAGATTTTGTTATAAAATTCCATTGATGCTTATAGTTGTCAGATGTCATAGACTATTACGTGAATCAATATATTGGTAGGATCATACCCAAGTCGGCCGAATATTTTCAAATCAATGTAATTTTTGAAAAGTGTAATCTTTTAAATGATATGTGTCTAAATTTCATGAAGATCTGACTTTTAGTTTTAAAGTTACAGCGATTTAATGAACACTACCTTTTACTCTTCTCGATCCAAAGAGAAAATCTGAATTTTATGCGCTGATAAAACATTAGTTTTTAAATATAAAAAATACTTTTCAAGCAAAATAAATACTTGATTAGTATTTTTTGGACTCTGGTCTATCAAAACAAGCAAAAAATAAATGATTTAATAATGTAGTTTTGGTTTAATATCGTTTTGATTCGGATTTGCTTTAATCAATAAAATTTGTGAGTTTTTACATAAAACTTGAAAAAAGTCAACAAAATAGTTTTATTTTACTAAAAATTGAAGATGCATAAGATAGCCAACATTTTAGAGACAATAATAAGCTATTTAATCAATATTTTTCATCAAAATTTAATCATAGAGATCAGTTTGTCGAAAGGGTACCGGAGTCGCTCATAATGATCACAGCAAAAATGCATCGAAAGATCGGAGCATTGTTTAGACCAATTTTAGTACAGTAAAGTAGATTTTTTTGCATTAAATATAATAATGAGTATAATATAAATTGATAATTTAACTTTTTAGTCAAATTAGTAGCCAAATAAGTGAATAAAAACCGGTAAAAGCCAGCAATATGAAAAAAATGTAAATAATAGCTAATAAGGTTGTGATCTAAAAATTTTAAAAATCGTACATTTTTTGTTCATGAATTAAGTTAAAAATTAAATATTAATAAACAACCCATATAATAATTTACTTTTAACGAGGTTTATAGAAGAAATTGTAAAAAAAATGTCTATCCAAATAAAGATGAAAAAATTTCACATTTATTGAGTTGCGAGTCGATTGCAACAATGGAAAAAAATGCACTTTGAACCGTTTTTCAATCTAATTTTTTTATAGATCTAGCTAGTAGCAATCACTACTTGCATCTGAATAAAAAAAAATGTCAATTGAGTGGAATTCGGCTTCAATTAAGAAAGAAATTGTCGAAATTTTCGCATATTTTGAGCCAAAATTTAAATTGTTTCACAATAATGGCATCGAAATATTTTAGAAACTCTGGAATAATCAAATCACTCTTTAAGGGTGTTATGATGATGAATCTAATCGAATATTGTCAAAAAAATGTTCAGAAATAGGAGATCCTACCAACTTATTGATCCACGTGTTACCAATACAGTTAATCAAAAATATTGTAACACTCTTTCTAATTTTATGATTCGAATCAACCATGTATCCCAAAGACTCCATTAGTTCTTCTATCATATTCAACATTTAAAATTTCAATATTTTTGTCGCAAACCTATTTAAACACATTTCCATATTTCTTACAATATTCAAGCGTAAGTAATACGTATTATACAAAGGTAATTCATATTCTATAGACAATTGAATCACTCGAAGGTTGAGCGAGTACAGTGAAATATACATTGTTTGAACCGAACAACGACGCATCATTGTCCCGAACATTCTCACTGTAATTAGAGAAATCTTTCGAGTTGAAATTACACTAATTCCTCCATTCAATTATACAGAAATAAATATACAAAGTAAAGAAATTCTTTCGAAAATATTGACGATATTGTGGCATATTGTTGTCAATTTTTCGACAAGACTTAGTACCTATGGGATAAATTTTAGTATTCGATATCTTCAGTGTTCAAGAGGAACATATCTACCGCATAAATCGGGGGTTGAGTGTATTGTTTTAAACGGAACGGAAACTTCGTTTGTCGTTGCGCACTCGCACATTAAATCGCCATCCTTTACGTTAGTTCCGTTGTGTTCAATTTTGCACTACTGGGTGCTCATGAACAAGTTGAATTGAGTAATTGTCCTATTTTGAACCATTTATGAATAATACGATTTCACTGTTTTTATGTGTAACGATGAATTTATTAAACATTTCTATAGAAAATTATAGTTAATACTATTTACGGGTTAATATAAAAAATGTGACAAATATAGATTAGTGCTTTAAAATGAACTAATTTCAAATTATACTACCAAATTAAAACCATCTGTTTATTTAGCATAAAATCTATGACATGAATTTAATGCATAAATCAATCATTCATGCATATTAGAGGACCCTTGAAAGCAAGGTGTGTAATTGATAAAGAATTACTCGAACTGAGTTCTTAAATATGATTTATTGAAGAACTCAATTTCGGTGATTCGAATTTATTATTGTACTTATATCGTTTGGCTTCTAGGATCTTCATATAAGCTTTCTACGTTTGATGACGCATCACGATACGATTTCATGTAAATGTGACAATTTATACACATTTTATACGACGAAATTGAATAATATGATTGAAGAAAAATTTAACTGTACTCATGTACATGAATGAAATCTATCGAAAATGTCATTTATAGATATTTGATTGAAGTATTCAATAAATGTTTGATATATTTGTTTGGTGCAATAACAAATAATATTTTAATATTTTTTTATCTGATTTGTTCAACGTATAGTGACATTATTATTGTTGCCTTTACCATTTATGAAATATATCAAAACAATTTAAATATGACATATGTATCTTTGACTTACGATATACAAAAACTAACGAGAATTACGTTGTCATTCTTCACAACTATTTCATGTCAATACTCATACTACATCTCTACAAATTTTCATTAAAACCTCTGAAGATTTTCATAAAACCTCTTCTTGTAAGACAATTATTGAATTGGCATCTTAAAAAATATGAAAAAAATATACATCCCCGAAGTAAGATTGGATTCGAGTTAAATAACAACTTCTGTACCGTTCGGTGAAGAGTATACGAAAATAGGCTGTGTTGCGACACACAGAGAAAGTGGACACTTGATATATAAGGGTGGTCCAGCAAGATTAATGCATTTCTATTAGAAGTTTGTTGGATGTCGGTCGGTGGAGTGTTAATGTCCGTGACGACTTAACAACAACTGAAGAGCTCACAATTTGTCACAACACCATCTCGAAGGTTTTCTTGTCTAGCAGAAGGCATTTATTCATTCACTTTTCAAGAATTTTCAAGATGTTTGTTTTTATGCGGTGTTTATATAATTTTTATGGTCATTTGTTATTAATTAATTTGATAAAAATACAGAAACCTTCATGTATGTCTCATAGTGAAGCCATAGAAGTGATCATGCGAAGAAGGAAATTAAAAAATTAATACATTCCTATAAAGTTTTTATGTTAAATATGGTTTATTTATATGGCATATAATATTAGCGCTAATTGTTTGTGTATGTGTTTATTGTGTAACACTCAGGATGCAATTTGCTCTACATTCCTGTTATGAAAATAATATCTATAGTTTGTGTTGATATTCGATGGTTCAATTACTGGCAATATTAATATTTGTTATGTTAAGCGGTCAAGTGCGTTTGAAACATCAAACGTCATCGGATGAAATGCAATACCGAAAATATTTTACATTGCATTTTCAATAACAGTGCACATTTCATTACGTAGAGAATTTCATATCCATTCACTGTTTGGGAAATTCAATATTTCGACTGCATACTCAAAATGATATCGGAAAATATACTATATTATAATAACGTTAGCTTAATATGGATGATACAACGTTAATATCAAATCAAAATATAAATTTCAGTACAGCATATGCATATTTTGAGTTAATAGCTTATATTTAAATGTTTCTAAAAAAAAAATCGCACAGATAATAAAATGATCGGAAATATAAAATAATACATAATCATCAGTTATTATTGATTAACTAGCAATCGACCCGTTGAATATATCAACGCAGTTTCAACCCGTTGAGTTTATCGACGCGCAGTTTTGGTGCATTACATGGACACACACAGACACACAGAGTAGCGCTATTATATATTTAGATTACAAATAAATACTTCAAAAAGAACAATTGATACAATAAGCATATAATTACGAAGCACATTCGGATTTGTTTTCAATCAAAGCACACGTGAAAAATCCGTACATTTCCAAGTCGACCCAGAACAAGAACACTATACGATGAGTAAACGACCACAAAACAACAGCACACCGACACTAAATGAAAAGTTTCTTTTCGTGGAATTGAATCGTCAAACCGCAAACGTGGAATGATAGAACAAGGACAGGACAAGGCCGAAAACTCTCAGATAAAAAGTTTCCACTTTCGGCGATCGTTCAAAGTAAACCGACGTTCAACAAGTTGGATAGAACCGGCACTCGGGGATGGCAAGATGTCGATTTTGCTCCTTTTTTATATATAGAAACAACCCGGGATATTTAAATGAACCGTAACTGTCTGGTTTGTCACGCTATAAGTGCGTTTTGCATGTTTTTATTGAGGGTCTCTAAAGGCGTGTGTGAAATGCTTGAAGTAGATTAGTGGTGTATGATGAAGTAGTTGAAGGAAATCGACTGCAAAATGAGGAAAATCGACTTCCGATCGTTATGTGATTGAGTGGAAATGTCGTTGAGTAATTTTATCAGGTATATGAGTCGTATAGAGATAAACATGATTAACTTTATAAAGAAAAAAGTCGTGAAAAGTAATCAAACGTGTTTGATGCGTTTTTATTGAGGGTCTCTGGAAATGTATTTGAAATGCTTGAAGTAGATGAGTAGTGAATTATGAAGTAGTAGATGGAAATTGGTTGCAGGTAAAGTGAGGAAAATCAACTTCCGATCGTTATGTGAATGGGTGGAAATATCTTTGAGTAATTTTATCAGGTATGTGAGTCATTTAGAAATAAATGTGACTAACTTTTGTGACTAAAAGCGATCAAACATGTTTGATGTGTTTTTCGGAATTTTCTTCATTAATTCCATTTATCATAAATTAGGAATTTTATTTATAATAAACTACGGATGTAGTCTATTCACATTAGAATATAGAATTAATTAAAATGGCTTCTGGAATAAATAATTTACTATCCAATGATCTAACATTTTTATTTTCAATTAAATTGTATTCATCTTTATTATTCAGGAAATATATTTAATACATAGTTAGATATAACTATACCAACTGCTTTGATATTTAAATCTTTATCAAAATATAGAATTAATCACTTTCAACTCTAAACAGCGCAAATATATACCTGTTGTTACTAAAAACATCACACAACAGGTGTTCGTTGATTACTCGCAATTAAACATTCTTCAGACAACCCTTACCATTCAGTCAATTGAAATCACACTCAACATTGAATCAGTCCTCGAACTTCAAACTGTCCTAAATCCTTCAAACAAAAACAGACTTATAAACTTCAATACATCAGTCTGTCTCTATACAGTTTTAATAATAGTCTTAGGGCATACTGTACATTCACAGTGCGGTAGAAAAGCATCGATCGGCATCCAGAACAGTCGGTATTTACCGACACCCTCACACCCCCATATCGATTTCCCATTATGCTTTGCTTATATCGAATTATTGGCACGGGCTGGGTATGCAAGGCGTCCCATACACGCTTCGCACTTCGCACTATCGTCGATAGAACGCACTTATGCCCAAATTTAATTCGACCCGAAGCAATCTAGAGTAACCCTATTGTTCGAATTTATTTGCGGTTTAAAGGTGGATGTGGGATAAGGGACTTTTTTTTACTAGATTTCAATCGATTGATGTTGATAAGTAAGTGATTTTTTACTATGACGACTGAAATGGGCAAGGGATGCAAGTTATTTCGAAAAAATAGCGCTCAAAGTTGAACATGTATTGGGAGGAGGTCGAGTGATTTGATGATATATCTCCGAACACGTTTCAAATTCGTTTATATCCTTTTGCCACCAAATATATGAGTGTACATTGAAGCGATTCCTGTACATAACTCAATTTCGGTAAAAATGTCACTTGTACTCCTCGGTCTTTTCAGTCGTCATTTGTCATATAGTTAGGATCTTCAAAGAAAAAAGATTTTATATAATACTAATTTCCATTCATGGGCGAATGAAATTTTTAGATGAGAACTATTTTTTTATCACAGTTTCACTGATTTCAGGTTTGATATTGTTCATGGCAATATTTTAAGATCATAATGAGTTAATTATTATCAAATTCAAATATTTATATTGAAGAGGGATCCATTCGTTATAGATAGATAATTGCACATCGGCCTTTTGCAATGCACTAGCTTATGTGGCTCGGTATCGCTCGATATTACAAATTATTCGAGATATTCATTATTATTTATTATTTTATTCAAGTTAAAAATTATTCCTGAAGTTACATTTCTAAAGAACTGTTTTATAATTGTGTTTTTCTACAAAGTTTGCTTTTGTGAAATCTGACGAGAGTATTTTCTTGCTCTTTAATGAGGCGTGCTTATTTGCTGACATTGCGTTAGTGGATTCGTCATTTTATGTTGGTTGTTATTTTAGAAATCAACTTTATATAGCTGGAAAAATATTTTTTCCCACAATCTTTATCATTAAATAATAATATCGTTTCTATCATTTACAGTTCGATTTTTTTTTAATATTTAAGTACAATTAAATAGCATAGTATTTTTTTTTAAATTATGAATAATATGATAAAATAAACTATTTAACATATTATACAATATCATATAATGTGTGGTCTTGACATTTCATTAACATCACCACACTATTTCGATCAATCTCTTATTACAATACCCGATATCAAGGTAATAATTAATTCGTCAATTGCTCATGTACATGCTTATTTACACATACATATGTATGTAGATATTATTGGGTAAGGGTTAATTATAATGGATGCATCTCATCTATGTATATTTAGAACGACTCAAAATATTCACAAATTAAATAAAAATTGATAAATTGAGTTTCAAATGAGAATTCAAAAATAAAAATATTACTGAAAATCAAACAGATGAAATAATATTATCCTATGTCAAGAATTATTTTTGACTCAATTACTGATTATAAAAACGATCAGTTACTATTATAAATTCTATAAAAGTTGGTAAATATTTATAAAAATGATAAGTAAGTAATATGAGATTATTGGTATATTTTATAAACTGACCTATAATTCTGATTTTCTATTCAAACACAATTCAACATTTATGTGAATATCGAATAGAGAACAAATTTTAAATTTAAATATTTATTATACGTGGATTTATATCATAATATTGTAAATCATACACAAAGGGAAATTAATAATAAATAATCTTATCTCCTCGCTACAAATTTTACTATAATAATTTGTCAAAATAAATTATCGTCGAGGGGTAATTTGGGCATATTAATTATTTCTTTGTCATATCGAAATAACTCGAAACCTGAAGGATGGCAAAATCCTGACCTTTTTCCCGATGACCATCTAGTTTTGGCAAAATCCGAATAACGAGGTCCCGAGATGTGAAGATTAAATCAGACCCACGTCAATCCTAACACTTTATCGATAAGAGACGTAACACACGTCCATGTATAAAACATAAACACATAATAGATTTACATCCACTAAACTAAATTTCACTTTTATACTCGTATTATCAATGTTTGAACACGCAGAATTCTGTAACATCAACATGTTTTTGCTTGGTTTGCATTTTTGTGCAATATGAGGTTTTCAATCGTAAATTACGATAAATAATATTAATGAAATATTAACTTCTGTTATTTGGAGTTGCTTAAGACTTATTGAAGTTTAAACCAAAAATTTAGCATGTATAGTTTACAAAGAGAATTTGTGGAAATATACATAAATTGGCTCTTTAATTTCAATAAAAGTACAACAAAACATTTAATTTTAGATTTATTTCATAAAAACGTAATTAAGTCTTACATCGATTCTAATCGAGAATACTCTAATAAATAAAACCTTCGCTTAAAGCTTCTAGAACATTTTATTAATCAACACTTTTTTTAATAATTAATTACAGTAATAGGTTATTCAAAATTTGCTAATTTTGCAAGTGTTAACCTTTTCGTAGCCATTTATATACATATCTATACTGCAGATACTTTCACGATTATTTTATCAGAGAGAATACCGAAAATGAAGAGCACGGATATAACGAATAATTAAATTATAAATTTTGAAAATATAATATTTAAATCACATTTTTCATTCATTATGGACGTAGGTACGAAATGATTGCATAAGAAATCATATAATCAATTTCAATATGAATGAATTTCAACATCTCAAAAATTTTTCAACGCCCAAACAAATTTATCAAAAAAAAACACTTAATCACACTATGATGTCTTATATATATGTATAATAAAAAACTATCGGTTCATAGTAAAAATAAAAACTAACTAAAATTACCACAAATAAAAAATACATATATCGGATACCCGATTAGAACTCGCATATAAGATTACGTAGATATAAATTCGTAGGGTAAAAGATACACCATAATGTCCGGCTAAAAGCGAACCTCCACTAAAAGGACCGGAAACGTTACTTTTAACGCGTTTTTCTCGCAAAGGGTTGAAAAAAACGACCCTTTGTTGGATCGCGTATATCTACTATTTGGTTGGAGAATCATGCGACAACCGGAATGTGGAAAAAATGCTTAAATATGGTAAAATTCCTACTCATATATTGTAAATCATTTTTTTTTTTTATAATTATTATTATTAATATTATATTATTATTATATTATTAAATTATTATTTTTTATTATTAAGTTTAATTAGAAAAAAATTAATGGACAAAGCAATTATTATATGAGATGTGTAGAGCTGAACTTTATTTAATTCCATAAATAAAGAAGTAGAGAAAAATTATGAAATGTTTTTGATGCATTTTCAGAAATTATCTTCACTATCTCATTTTTTTAGACATAATAATCATGCATATTTATGTTTATAATAAGCTATAGATGTGGTTATTTCACCTTAAAGTACATAATTAATTATAAAGGAAATGTATTTCACACACATACAATTATGACTATAATAAGTAATTTGACGTTTAAATCTCTTTTTTTAGAATTAAAGGTAATCATAATTAGCTGTAAACATTGTACAATAGAATATCTGTCTAGTTTGAGATTATTATATGAATTCATTTTATTTGACTGATTCAAAAATTTATAACTACACATTGATGAACTATAAGTTGACTAGATAAAGTTTTTGTGTAAGTCGTGTAGCAGATCGTTAGCCTGTGATTAATCGACCAAAGTAAGAAGAGACCCACCGAAGACGATCTTTCGCCTGTATAAGCTTAATCATCGGCTATACTTTTAATTGGGCCGAGGGTTTCTAAGAAATTCTCAGCCGAAATTTTAAATAATACGTATTTTAATAACATATCAAGCAAGTCTAGACTGTACACTGATATTTTCCATGATAAACCTAAGCCTACAGTGAATGCCGTCATAGTAAAAAATCATATGATTACTAATATCAATCAATCGAGATTTATTTTAAATTTGTTGAGTCTCAACTTCTTTTGCCTGAACTTCCCTCATTTCTAATTTTATGCTAACAATTAGAAATGAAACTATGACATATCTCTAACCAGACAAACATTGATATTTTCAACGAGTCCATCACTCGTTTTATAGAATCTAACTATATAATAGTGCTAATCTGTGTATGTGTACGGTGTAACGCTCCAAAACTACATTTATATATTCAATCGCTAGTTACATATGACGACTGAAAAGGCCAAGGAGTACAAGTGAATTTGCGATGATTTCAAGAAAAGCGCGTTCAAAATTGACCATGAACCTAAATGTGATAGGAGGAGATCGACTGATTTTATGATATATCTTGACACACGTTTCAAATTCTCTTATATCCTTTTGCCACCAAACAAATGAGTATACATAGAAGCGATTCTTGTACATAACTCAATTTCGACAAAAACGTCACTCACACCCTTCGACCTTTTCAGTCGATGTATGTTAACAATTAGAGATAAAAACTACTACATTTCTCTAACTAGACATACAATGTTATTTTAACGGTTTAATCACTCATATTATAGAATTACATATGACGACTGAAAAGACCAAGGGTTACAAACAACATCGCGATGATTTCAAGAAAAGCGCATTCAAAGTTGACCATGAACCTACATGTACTAGGAGGAGATCGAATGATTTGATGATATATCTACGAGTAGACACAAAACTATAAAATTCCTCTAACTAGACACGCAATTATATTTTCAACGGGTCAATCACTCATATTATAGAATTACACAAGACGACTGAAAAGACCAAGAGTTACAAATGACATCGCAATAATTTCAAGAAAAGTGCGTTCAAAGTTGGCCATGAACCTACATGATTTGATGATATATCTAGACACAAAACCATAACATTCATCTAACTAGACATGCAATGATATTTTCAACGGGTTAATCACTCATATTATAGAATAACATATAATGACTGAAAAGGCCAAGGGTTACAAATAACATCGCGACGATTTCGAGAAAATCGCGTTCAAAGTTGACCATGAACCTACACGCATTAGAAGAAGTTCGAGTGATTTGACGATATATCTCGACACAAAACTATAAAATTCCTCTAACTAGACACGCAATGATATTATCAACGGGCCAATCACTCGTATCATAAAATTACATAGGTACACGATTATATGGAAAGAGCACTGCAGCTAAAGGATAACGCTGCACCAAGCGCGTGACGACGCCATAGGGGTGCGCAGTGACGTCACAAAACCCACCCCAAAACCACCCCAAACCCACCCCATTTCCAACCCGACCCAGAATTCCCCCCCTCGTCTCCATTTCGGTCCTTGCTCACTTGGGCCGCACCGCCCCAGCCTCCCCTAGCCCGCAAACGTCCCCTCGGCTACACAGAGTCAACAGCCTCTCACTTGACACAAGTAATGTGTGTATGTGCTATATTATGTTATGCTATGTTATGTCGCATATATTGGAATTCCGGTATTCCGGATAAATCGACAGATTCGCGTTGTCGTAGAGTCGATTCGGTATTTTGGTTTTATTTTCGTTTCGGACGTTAATATTGGGGAAAGCGATCTGAGTTGGTTCGTGGAGGAGGTTTTTCTTTTTTGAAGGATTTTTTATAAAAATATTTGATGATTGAATTTCACAAAGGGCACAAGTGACCTTTTTATCGAAATTGAGTTAATTTCTGAAAATGGTTCTATATACATATATGATACAGAACCATTTTCTGTACTTAACTCAATATCGATAAAAAGGTAACTTGTTCCCTTTGTGAAATTCAATTGTCATTTGTTGAAATTAGTAATTAGTATTAATAATTAGTTTAATGAGCCGATTTAGACTGAGATTTTAATTATTGGTTTAAACTACTTATTAAAAATTAAACGTTAAGTTACTTATAAAATTTGATAGCTGTTACTTCTACGAGTAACTAATTGCTTACAATCAAAAGTTCTGACTAATAGAATTCGCAAAAAATGAAAAATCCGGTGAATGTATTTCAGAAAAAAATCATCACTTTCATATTGATAATCATATTTTTATATATCACACAGTTCTAGAGTTTCTTGTTGAATAATCCATTTGAATTTGAAAATCAGATTTAACAGTAAATTTCAGAATCTGCTATGACAGATTAAATTATTTTTCATATTTATAAAAAAAATATATTTTATTTTACATTTCAATAAGAATTTTATCATCATTGAAATTCCAGTATCCAAAGTACCATAGTTTATTTTCATTAAATACCTCGATCAATTAAATTGAATATCAATTTGATAGTTGAATCAATGAAATTTAATCATTCACAATAGAACATTCTTGGAGTATTCAAATTCTTATTTGCCTCAAATTAAATATGTTAAATTATATATTGAATGAAAATGTTTAAAGAACTTAACATTAAACTAACACAACTAATGCTATTCTATTTTGAGAAAAATCCAACAATGATCGATTCCGCTCTTAACTTAAGCGAACAAACTTATCGCTAAGATTCGACCTATTTCCTTCTCTTGCGTAAACTCGAGGGATGTGTGTTATAATAAAATAATACATTTATGTATATGTACATATATAAAAAAACGCGTTATAACAGTCGAATGGACGTTAAGTCAATTGAAAATATCGATTAATAGCATCGCAGGGCAGAGATTATTTGGGAATCGAGGGTTTGAGGAAAACTTCGCCGAATTGAAAAAGTTCTTCTTCGGTTGGGGGAAATAAATAGTTTCGTTGCCGTTGCTTAAAAAGGATCCGATACAGGGTGACCCTTCATTTATCTACAGGAATTTATCAATATGCGGAACGAAAATAATCAAAAGAGGTAAGGTTTCGACAGGTATTTTCCGGATACGTGCTTTTTCGTTTATATTATGTGAATCGTTCGGAGGTTAACGTGACTAAATCTATAAGGAAGTTGATAAAAATGATCAAATTTGTTTGATGTGGTTTTCTCTATTCCCTTAATTCTCTTCATTATTTAATTTTTCAGAAATAATAAACATACAAATTTCGTTCATAATGATCCATAGATCATCACATTACATCACAAATTAAAATGGTTTATGAAATATATGATTTCATATCGAATGGAACAAATTTCGTTATTTAATTGTATTTATCTTTTTTATTCAGGAAATATATTCCATACATATAAAATTATGACTATACCAATAGCTTTGACATTTAATTCAGAAATTTATTTATTTCAAAAAGTGATGTTAATCACGTTTAACTCTGAACCACTCATATTATACCTACATCGTCATGAATTTATGCTGAGCGATAAAATAGGATCAGTAAATATCCTATCCTGTTTTGCATAGTATAAAAAATATCGATTAAACTCCTACCGTATAGATATTTATTCGATGGCTTTGAGGTCTCTGACCTTTTCGTTTTTTTATAGAAAATCATGTCCTTTGATGTAATATGCGATATTTTTTTGTATTCATTAAAATATGCAAATAAAATGCTGATTTGATGTATAATAAAGGTAATCTTATATCCCATAAATATAAAGGTTCATATGTAAAAAATAACATTCAGGCTGCAATTTGTTCGACCTTTTTATTTATATCCTACTACTGCTATGAATATTTCATTAAATGAAGCACTGGCTATATTTATTTTATAATTGCTATAACAGTCTATCGAATTTATGATTGCTCTTATCTATTGAAAAACAACGATGTAGTATACTCCTTATATTTGTAAAAAAAATATCGAATATAAGAAATCAAAATATTTTCTCTAAACGACTAAAAAGACCAAAGGGTACAAGTGATTTCTGCCAAAATTGAGTTATGTACAGGAATCACTTCAATCTACGCTCATACATATATTCGGTGGCAAAGGGATATAAACGAATTTAAAACGTGTGCCGAGATATATCATAAAATCACTGGTCCTCCTCCTAATACATGTAGGGGCATACTCAACTTTGAGCAAGCTTTTCTCGAAACCGCTCGAACCCCTTGGACTTTCCAGACGTCAAATAATACACTGCTTTCAATAACAAATATCAATTTGTAATATCTCTCATTGCATACATGAAAACATGAAAAATTGCACAAAAACAACTATAATTTAAGCGTCTCGAACTCCAATAGAATATTCTATCGATAATTGAAATATTTGAAATCCAAACGTAACTGGATGCAAGCAAATACGTTAATTGAATAATTCTGTCTGCATCCTTATATACCCTCGACTAAATACTTACTATATAATTCGATTAAACTGGGAAATTGACCGATTAACGCGATCAAAGTTAACCGCCCCAGGCGGCTGCCAAGTAATTGAATAAGGCTATGTTCGAAATGCAATCCTGTCATCGCAGGCACTCCCTATATAAGAGGGTGACCATATTTATCCTGAGCTAAAACGGAACACTCGATTTTTTTTAATATTCTCTACCCTCTCAATGTTTTAATTTGATGACTGAAAATAGCGCCGCAGGTAATTTTTTTTTTTGGTTTTTAAAAAATATATCTTTTTATTCAATTAAGGATCGATCTTTTCACTGCTTTAGTTTACTAACCAGACAGACTCATCAGTCCGAAAATCTAGAAACGGATTTTTGACAGTTCATAGTAGAAGATCTGATTGTAATTCACTGGTTTAAAAAGACTGTCTCTAAATCATTATGCTATGATTGAGCCGTTCATAGTTGAATGTGACTGACTTCACTTAATGTCAGCAAAAAGCTGAAAAAAAGATTGAACTTATTTGATTACTTTTTCAAAATTCCCTTAATAAATCAATTATTCAGAAATTATAAACGTAGGTACAAATTTTGTTAATTATAAGCTACAGATGTGGTCAGTTCATTTTACAATACATAATTCATTAAAATAACTTCTGAAATAAATGATTTTTATCAAATTTTGTCATTTAATGTTATTTATCTTTATTATTCAGGATATTTCACATATAAGTAATGATTTTTACCAATCACATTAATATAATATTTAAATTTCATTTTTGTCAAAAATTGGAGTCAGTCATAAATAATTATTACTTTTCACTGTAAGAGTATTAAACCGTAATTTACCCGTCTTAATCAGCAAAAACGTCCTCAATACATTTTTGTTCTTGCTTTTTATTAAAAAATATATCTATTTTTTAATATTTTCAGTTTTGGAGTAGAAAATAATCATTTTATTTTAAGTGTTTTCATCTATTCGTGTCGGTAATGAAGTTTAACCGAGATGGCATTTCGAGTGGTGAAAGATCGGAATCTCGATGACACTCGGGTCAAGTGACTAAGAAAAACACCCTCAATGATCTTTTTAGAGGCCATTATCGATATTCTCTATTATGAGTTTGAATTATGAAGACGTTCCTCTTAACACTAGCATCATGCACAATGTGGTTTTAAGTTTTAATTCAATTAAAATTCAATTGAAGATAAATACCAGATTCTTTACATTTGTCAGATTGTTCAGTTTGTGAATTCTATTTCGATTGTTAATAGATCGTTCAAAGCTC
The DNA here is from genome assembly GCA_024721215.1 of Cheumatopsyche charites. Classification (NCBI taxonomy): domain Eukaryota; kingdom Metazoa; phylum Arthropoda; class Insecta; order Trichoptera; family Hydropsychidae; genus Cheumatopsyche; species Cheumatopsyche charites. The sequence goes on from CM045587.1 coordinate 5,016,063, forward strand.
GAAAATATATTAAAGGGTTTTTTTTTTCATTTCGATGTCAATTTTATAACATCGTGGTTTTCATTTGGAAATTCCCTTTGAAAGAATTTGAAGTATGAAAAATGTATATTGGCATTTTTAATTCAAAACCGAAACTCATGTGTTATTTTTACGCTTTTGAGAGCTACACTGTGAAATTTAAACCCATTTTTACTTTATTTCTTTTACAATTTTCCGTGATACAAAAGTAATTTTTCCAACGTTGATATGAGAAATATGCATACTACGTGTAGCATATAAAGGAAAAAATATACTTGTACATTATCTCTATAGATATTAAAATTAATATATGTAAGTCTGTCAGCGCTTTATGGACTCTTTAACGGTTAAGTAAATAATATTTGATCAAGAGATCTCTATCCGCTTATTTATTTTCAAATTTCTCACAATGAAATTAATCTGAAATGATAAAGAATAATTCAGAACGCTTTATTTACATTTATGATTGAAAATTTTTAAGCAAGATGAGAAAAGGCCTTTACATAATATTACGTCAACAAACCACAATCTTCAATTGTGAAAATTTTAAATAATTCGAATTTGAGTATAAAATATATATATTTGCTTGACCACATTGAAGCAAAATCACCTAAAATCATAATGAATAATGAAGAGAAAATCTAAAAAAAAAACATCAAACACACTCGATCGTTTTTCTCGACTTAATTAGTCACGTTTATCTCTGAACTCCTCAAATCATCAAACATCCAATCCAAAAATGCTCATACATACATACACAATTCTTCTACTTTGGAAACGCTTCAGCTGTGGAGAGACACTTTTGGCACATTCAAAGGAATTCGTAGACAATTCCGAGCCGAGAAAAGAGAAAAACGCGCGATACGAGCGATCCTTTTAATCCGGAGTGTCTCGGGAGTTGCGGAAAACACGCGACATATTTCATAATGCATTTTCAACGGAGTCCTGATTAAAATGACAAAACCGAGAGAGCGAAATGGAAGCGCGCTTAAGATGGGAAAATGTGGGGGGGATTCGGGGTGAGTTGGGGATGAGAAAAATAAAAGAAGACGTTTAGAAGCGGCGACTCGTGGAAGTAGTTTACATAATTTATACACAGGCGAGTCTGTCCCTTATTTCTCGGAATGAAATAAAATTTCTGACTTATCCAGAAAGGGGGGAAATGTTCGCGTTTTTCTATTTTCGATGTAGAGTCGCGATGAAGTGATTCGATTGTCTATTGTGCGTTGTAAACTGAAGGATTTCAAATCGTGAAAGATACTCATGTTAAATCAAATGACTACTGATAAGGCTAAGGGGTACATCTTATATAGCGGCACCATTTAAGATGTACCCCTTGGCCTTTTCAGTCGTCATATATGTATTTGGTGGCAAAAGGATATAAACGAATTCGAGACGTGTGCCGAGATATATCATTAAATCACTCGGTTTCCTCCTAATACATGTAGGTACATACACATCATTGAACGCATTTTCTCGAAAATCACCGTGAAGTCACTTTTAACCCTTGGCTATTTGATATGAACTGTACATAGCCAAACTTAACTTACTCCATAAAGAAAGAAATCAAGAAAAATGACAAATTTTTGAAATTCATTATTTAATTTTGCAAAAATTATTTATGTAGATATATCAGTAAAATCTAAAATTAACATACCTCATCTTTCTGTAATATCCATAGGTCGTAGCGTTAATGAATTTTTATTGAATGTATAAAATAAATTTTAATTATGCTTTTAAAGTAATATTTGAATTTATATACAGATAGACGATGGAACTTATTTTCATCCGTTTAATTTGAAAAGGACCGAAATTTAATTGTTCGGTGAAACAATAAATCAAAGTTGACGGTAGAAAAGTTTTCGTATTGAGGAATTAAAATAATTAACGTTTAAAAGAGCGTTAAAAGAATAAATGCGACAGAGCGAATATTTATATTATACAAATATGCTAATTGAGGCTCAAAAACAAATTTTTAAGTTCTTAACCCCAACGCAGCCTTTTGATGAAGAGTCTGCGGAAGTCAAAGTTTGTCGGGATTTAGAAGAATTCGGTGTGAAATGGAGAAAAGCAATTTATAATAATGTATATGTATATGTAATTTACATTAAAATATATAAATAATTTTATAAATCGTAATATCTGTGTAAAATTTTCGATTTATTACAGTAAGCATTGGCTTAATTTTCTTTCAGAAATTATGCTTATTGCATAATTATTATTAAAATAAGTATAAATGAAAACATATGAATTCATGATTTCAAATTGAAAAAATGCCCCCAACAACGTCCCCTACTGTAACATACAACCTATCACAATGTTTTAGGGAGGTTTACTGTATATCGCATGCAAGGCTTTTTTCACAATGCACAATATTTATATTGACACTTTATCGTAACGAGTTGAATAATAATGTATTTTCTTACCACCTGCTATATTTGACCTCAACAACGATAAAAACGATTGACCATCCCTAGAGTTACGTATCAACTTCATAAATAAGAAATACGGACATATAAAGATAGATTCACCAACGTTTGAAAAAGCCTACGAGTTGTTTTTATCATCATTTTAGCAGGTGTAGCGCACTTATTTCCCATGGGAATTTCCCATCAGAACGTAAGTTTAATTTCCGATCGGACAACATCTGTTCAATAGTAACATTCATGGTGGTATAAATAAATACAGCTACGTTCTTTCCATTCCTTTTTTTCGAAGATGTGGCAAATATCATACATCTTCGTGGAATGAAAGTATTCTTGAAAAATATATTTTTAAATATAAATTATTATGCGCAAAAATGAACTACATCAAAATTAGAGTGCATGAAATGAATAATTTGACACATAAACACAATAAGCCCCCTATAAAATAGGTATAGGTTAATCCATATATGGAGTTTTGTTATTGTTTAAGAGGGATTTTTTTTTAAATTTATTATTTATATTTGACACGTGTAAAAGATCAAAGGATAAAGAGCTACTGACTAAATAATTTATTTATGCATATTTGTCAAAAATATGTATATTTACGAAAATGAGAGAAGAAAATAATGTTTAAGAGATTTAGCAAATAGGAAAAATCCGCAGCATTCCTTTTAAGGGATTTTCGTATATTATAGAAGGCTGAGTTATAGAAGAGTTTACTGTATGTAAACATGTCGTATTTAAAAATATACTTTTATTATAAATAAACTTATATTTTTATTTTCTGTTGGATTGTAGAAGGTACTCGTCATATTATACGAAGCTTTCCACTGCAATGCATTGAGTATTTTCCGATGGAACTTTTCTATCTCGACGCTTTTTTCCACCTGATTTATTTCTGAAAATGCAGTGTTGTAGCTGCATTTTAAACATTCTGCATTTCATAAAACGAAAAAAATATTTTGTCAGCATTCCTCCCTGTGAATTTATCCATTATTTGACTTTTGATATTTTAACGTACATCTGTAAACATGTACCTAAATTTTTCAATATGAATGTATCTGGAGTATTTTTAGCAGTAACAAAATTTTTAAATACCTATCTCGATCAATTTTCGATTAAATTTGATTATATACCTTTGTTTGAAACGAAAACCAATTAACTAACACATTTTCAGACAACATCACTTCATACATAAATCCAACGTAACCGACGAATAACGCAATTAATGAATGGACCCGGTTAATTGTCTTTTATTAATCTAAGTATTAAAAAAAAGGTTGGGCATTGCTGTGCGTCGACACGTAATACAAACTCGTCAAAAGGTTTACTTATCGCCTATTAATTTCCCATAACGAAAATTAAACACGCACACAATGGCGACACACATCGTTCAAAATGTTATACATACCTACATACATAAGCATATAAGACCTACTGTTTTGCTTAACATTCTATGATGCGAGTTTACCTACATAAATGTGTATGCGTATAAATTAATAACATTTTGTTCAAAATTTCAAATTTGCTTATGGAGAATGTTTGTTTATCGAACGTGATTAGCAGGTGAAATTTAACAGTTTGTAATTTTGCTCAATATAATGTAAATACGAATATCAAAAGAGAAGAGAATATATAAGTTTCTTGTTCATAAATTATGTATACGTATAGTTATATGAAATGTTCAGAACTAAATATGACTAACTCAGCTTTTCAAAAAAAATTGATTTAAGGTCAATGCATTTGGTATACCTAGTCATAGCTTTCTGTGTGAAATATTTTTCTTGAATATTTAAAGTAAATTATATTACATGATTAAATTTATTAGGCTATCGGATTTTAATTGATTCTGTATTCTAAATGTGAAAACAACATCTACACCATATTACAAACAGTGTGTTATGAAAAATGGAATAATTGAAATAGTAAAAGATGTGGTTAATAGTATTACGGTTGTTGATTTTTATCTTTTCAATTAAGAACGTGATTTTTTCAACTTGAAATCATTTATTCTTCTAGATGCAAAGATTATTTCAAAGGTGTCACAAAGTGAAATTTATTTCTGGTAGAGAATCGACCGACTTTAGGAAAAGAGTGTAGTTCCTGGTAAAAAAATAAGAATCCCTTATTTAGAATGCATATTATTTTCCATACTCAAAGGATTTTTTTTAAAACGATATTATGCAAATATTTTAAAACACGAGCAAATTAGAAAATTAGAAAATTTCAAAGGTGTGCAGGCTTACAAACTTATGTATAATACTCACATAAAAAGTATAGTATGTATAACAACCTGATACAGCTTCTAACAATGTTTTTATGTGACTTTTCATGCGATCCCATAACTTTGCATAGTACGGAAAAATATAAAAGAAAAAAGAAAATTTCCCTAGACATTTTGATCTTGGTAGTGTATGAGATTCTTCCGCCGAAAAGTAATAACTTGCAGTATTGAAAAACTTTTCTTCCTTTGTTTTAACTTAAAATACATTCACACAATGAGAACACGATCCGAAAAATAACACCAGATGAAATTGGACCAGATGAAAAAAAAAATGATACAAAAACCACCTACACGTGCAGAGCAATCGATTTTCAATTACCGTATCATCAAGCAACTCAAACATGAATTCATAACACGAAATCAGATTCCAATATACTCTGTCTCGCGCACTCCACTTTCAACCTATCTGCCTAAATATGATTCGCGACATACATTGATATAAAATAAAGCACGTGAGACTAAACATAATAGAGAAAACTTAGAAAATTAATCGACACATATGAACGAGATCTTACTTCGAATCGGTCGTTTAAAATGTGACTTTTTTTTAATGATTTTAATATAAAAATTAATTTAACTCACCAGATGTAAACCCGGGTCCATTGGGTGCTGTGCTGAAGGGTCCACTCACCACCGATATCTCCTCCAGCTCGTGCGACCCCTGAAATTTCAAAAATATTCAATTTCATAAGCACACACACTAGACGTACCCTATTTTTGGCACTTAGTAAAGGTCACGCGAGTATATTCACCTTCTCTTGCATGAAACATAATATAGGGTTTTTCAATAGGTGCGCTCCAGCTTTGGCAGTTAATTACGGTCATATTAATGAATCTACAGCTAAGTCTTATCTAAATCATATTAAAACTGTAAATCGTATTAGGAGCGATCTTTTATTAATCTAACGATTGACTATACTATAACTTAGCTAGTGTTTTTTTATTGAGTTTGATAGTTGTCAAGCCGTCTTCACGAATCCACACTTTTTAGAAAAATTAAAACGTTAGTTAAGGATAATAAAAATACGGCCTTTAGTTGAATCGAATAAAAAAACGATTGTTTCAAAAAAATATATTATACAATTTGTTTCATTTCACTTCAAAGATCGAGAGCTCTTAGTGATAAACCCTATACTTTTTCTGCTGAGCATAAAAAACTCGCACGAGCTAGTTTCGTATGATGAGATTTAAAAAGTTTTTGATTAATTATTTCTAGGAAAACTTTAATTTGAAAAGAAGTTTCAACGAAACCTTCATCACTATAGGTACATATTTCCAATCATTCACTAGAACAAAATCTATAAAATCCATTCGACACAACTTACTACTGCATTTTTTTTTCAATTTCGTTCTATTTTCAACCATTTGTTTTGACTATTGTTAAAATGAAAAATTTCGTCATTCTCTAAATTCTAAATGTGGGTTTCGATCTCGATAAGCTCTATTGTCAAAAAAAGACTGATGTCGATCGGTTTCAATCTAATTTTCAATTTTATCTTTTTATAATGTGTATTCTCTGTATATATGTAAGCAAATATGAACAAATGTATTATATAATGTAAGAGAAAATAGAAATAGGGTTGAATTTTCCGGAACTTTGTGCTAGTTGCGTAATTTAAACATCAAATCTCTCAACTTTGATATTTTAAATGTTAATGTCGCCGGTGTACGACGTTACATTTCGGTGTATGAAACATTTTCGATTTCTAAAAATTAATTAAACATTTAACATCATAATAAGAATTATAAATTCGAAAACATTAATACTGTGTCATAGATGATGCTTTTTAATAAATGAGAGAATACAGATTCATTTTAGATCTTTTGAAAAATACAAATATTTGAATAAAATTATTTATTAATTTTATATTATAATATTAATATAAATACTTATAGTTGAAAAAAAATAGAAATTGAAATAGTTGAATTTGTTGTTTCAACAACAATGTCGAAAACCGGCAATTGTAAACTTCTGTCTGACGTTGACCGCAGCATAGAACCATGAATATGAAATGTGATGAAAATCCGTATGAAAACATGTTATTTTTTTAATAACTTAATCTCATGAATATGTCGAAACGTAAATCCAGATTTTCTTCCAACATGACTAGAATTCAAATCAGTTTATTTTATAAATTCATTCAGATATTACATAACATATTCATATGTTATACTTTTCTAACATTAAACTAATTTATATTCTTCACTTTATATTTCTAATGATAAATAAATAATTCTGTTCAGATCAGTTCAATATCATAATCGAAAAAAAATAAAGACCCACTTTCACTTTAGATCAACACAACGAAAATACATAGACTGACCCGAAACTAATCAAATAAAACAACAATCCAAAAACAACCTGAATAGCACAATTCTTAAGTCAACTTCGTCGAAATTTCAAAATTCATTTTTGCTTAATTTTTGACTTTTTTCGGAAAATTTCCACAGGCACCTATAACTATACGTTATATATGGCGACATGCGACTTGATTAAATGTTAATTGGCCGAAGAGAGACTAGAAGAACGATCGGCTCTACACAAAGCGACCGATCCGATAAAACCTCCCTTTATGCAAACAAGCCCTAACGATATCCCTTCTGGATTTAGAACGATGAAAGCGCAAAAAATAAGCACCTATATATTGAGGCGCCTTTCAAACTTATTTTTAGGATATTCGTTCTCGATATATCACACCATACTCTAGAAAGCATAGAATAATATATGCACACATATTAAGTGTATTGTGGGTCTTGCATTTTGATTATATTATATTAGGATTTCACTATAAATACCAATCCTTTGATTTACTTTTAATTTTTTTGTAATATCGCTATGCAATTTGAATGCATGTGAATTTTCGCATAACGTATCGTGAAATACCTCAAATGAGAACGGTATTGTTATAAAGCAGTCGAAAAAAGTTTGTAGCCATCTAATATATGTATGTATAGTAAAATTAATCAAAATGAGGCAATGTTTTTGATCATGAGAAGATTAAAGATCCTCTAAATTTTATATTAAATACATATATTAAAGGCCTTTAAGTTGTTTTAGAAAGTTTGGTGCTTCATCACGATATCGTTCTCATTTGCGGTATTTCATTGTATCTATCGCTTCAGCTAGGGGATTGATGTATCTAGATTTGATTCTGTTCAATTTTTTTCAAATAAAATCCTATTGTAAATAAAAATATATATATAATTGAATATTATTTGAATATATTTACCATAATCGGCTGTTGGTGATGTTGATTTATCCGAGGAGCTCCTCGACACTTTCATTTTCCATGATGGACTCCACCACCATCCCCATGACACGGTTGATACCAAAACCACACCGCTTGATCTCTGCAAATTCAAAACATTCACATTTTCAATTATCACTACTTTAAAAAATATTCTTTCATATACATATAATGAAAATAGAATTCGATTTGAAATTTATAATTTTATGATTTTCTTTTTCTAAATACGACATAATAAATGTATCTCTTATATAGTGAAATAGCGTCTAGTGAAACGGTAAGCAAAATACTTATGGAATTTACTGAGAAATCCTATAAATATAAATACATATTATATAAATAGTCCGCTTCAGGGCGATTCGGTGATCAAAAATCGATCAAGGAAATATGGAGAGCGACTCTCGGATATTGCCCTGCAAATCTAATAAAACGAGAGAGACCTGTTCGATTTCGTTACTACGCCTATTTTATTATACATAAGATACGTTTGTACATATTATAGGTATATATGAGCAGTTCAGGGTTAAATGTGACTAGCTCCATTCATCTTAACTCAGCTTAATTCAATGCATCAATGCGATAGAACGTGTTTGATGCGTTTTTTCGAATTCCACTTCAATATTCCTTTTTCGATAAATTATAAACATATAAATATAATCAATTCACATTAATATTCACGCAGAATTAATTAAAATGGTTTCTGCAATGAATAATATATAATCAGGTATATAGATAGATAGATTTTTTCATTTGCATGCTTATTTTTCATTCAAAACATTTTGGAAAGAATAAAAGTCCAAATAATATAGATTTGATCAAAAAAATTTACACTTTTCCACATTTATACTGTACTTTTACATGTATAATACATACATATTACAGTCAAATATATATTTACGAAAGCAGTCAGAACAGAATGTCGCAAAATGAAATATCACATCTGAAAATTTTTCGATTCGTCCCCGGCTCCCCTTTCTGTTAATTGCGTCGTTTTTCCACGTCCAAATCTTTTGGGGTGTTTTTTTTTCATTCTGAAGCAACGATCAAAACCAATCATTTTTTGTAATCGAATTGTATTTAATATATTTCGGTGATATTTGAGAATGATTAATTTGACATATACCCGAACCAGCTTCTTTCTCTCTGGAAATAATTTTGAAATTGGCTGCTACTCAACAAATTAATATATTTCCGTGAATGAAATTGATTTATTTATAAATTTTGTACTCGTTTGTTTAAAATTGGAATAAGTCATATAAATATTATCATATTAATACATAAAAAATAAGCGAAATTACAACTTTGAATTCTGAATAAGTGCATAAATTATTATTTAGCACCTCTGTAATCTTAATGAAATCTTAACTTCATTAAAATGCAAAAACATAGAGCATAAATTATTAGCATTATCATGAAAATTCGCCACTAATTTCTGTTGTAGATTTTCAAATGGATTTAAGAATGTTTATAATACATTTTAAACCACTTTCTATGTACATAAATGACGATCGGAAAGGTCAAAGAGTACAAGTGACATTTTTGCCGAAATTGAGTCATGCACAGGAATCGCTTCTATGCACGCTTATTTATTTGGTGGCAAAGGGATATAAACGAATTCGGAACGTGTGCCTCAATATATCATCAAATCACTCGACCTCCTCCTAATACATGGTCAACTTTGAATGCACTTTTCTCGAAACCACGTGTACCTCTTGGCACTTTCAGTCATCAAATAAAAAACTTGATTTTTCTTAATTAAATGATACAAATATCTATTTTGGTACACTTCTGTTATCCAATAAAGATTAATGATATTTTTTATTAATGATTAATGTTTTTCAGGTTAGGTCAAATTCGATTACGTTTGACTATGTTTTAAGTATAATTACGCCATTTAAATCGTTTCGCTGACTATAAAAACGAACAAAAATTTTTCTCCACACAAAAAATTCTTCGAAAAACGAAAATTCATTTTATAAAGATAGACCTACACTAGGCCCAAAAGTGAAATGTAAAGATCATACAGCAAAAGAGGCCCACCCTATATTATGTTGCGCGACGTTTATGAGCGTCCGCGGCGACGTTTAATGGCCACACCGAAAAACCGGAAGGAAACGAGCCCGACAGTTTACGACCGCTGCAACCGGACTCTCCTCGCGGCGGCCATTTTTCGGACGGCGCCATCTTGAGAGTGCCGAGATGGCTGTTTCGTTTCGCGCCCGCCTAACGTGGGCCTCCGATTGCTTATTAATAATGCGGTTAAATTATTATTGTGTGTTCGCTTTTCAAGTGGATTTCAAGACAGTTTAAAGATTTATCAAGAAAATTTTGGAAAATCAAAAGTTCACATTTCGCTCTTTTCACTCTGGAGTATCTACTGCTGATCCTGAATAAGTACAGCAAAACTCGTAAAACGTTCCTTCCTATAAGGTTTCCTTTTATAAAGTTTCCTTTAACATCTAAACGCCTTTAACATTTATTTGATTCATATTAAAATTTTCTAATATAATATTGCCACGTTGAACTTAGAAGTTCGCAATTCACAGAAATGCCGTTCCAGACAAAATACGAAGAATATCGCTCTAAGCAAGAGACGTCATTTGCCCTAGTTATTTCATTAAAAAATCAAAATAATAAATAAGTGAAAATGAAAATATTTGAATCCACGACTTCTTTCAAATCAGAAAAAAATTCCCTCTTATAACGTGAAACTCATTTTGATGTTATAGAGGGGTTCACTGTACTTCACGATTGTTCGAAAATATTTGATATGGATATTTACAACATGATTTTTTTTTATTTTTGTTATTCAGTTATCGATACTCAAGTCAAATATAAGGTTAGATCGAGATTTTTTACAAAGGCATTATTATTAGACTAGTGATCAACCCAGTTTTGGAGCGTTACATGGACAGACACACACACAGAATAGCACTTTTATATAGTTAGATTAGGACATACGTTTATGTCGAGTCGGAAAGAGAGGTTGGGTAAATTTAGAATACTGGCATACGTCTAATAAAAAAGCACCCAATCCAATCATTCACAGTAAGATAATAGACAAGATTTCAATCACAGTCCCAGATTTAGAGTGTGGACAAGCGACTTGCCAAAGTGATGATAAACGAACGAAGAAGCAGATAGAAGGAAATTTAGTCCTTTTCCCTTTGGTTACCCTTTCGCCATTCTTTGTAGCATGTAGTCTGATGGCTACTTGCCAAGCTCTACATCTTGACCTTTTTTTCTTTAGCCTGAGGCCTGAACAAAAATGTTCGAATTATTATTAATCTTTAATACTGCGCTCTCTTGTCGAAAGCAGAACCGGATTTCGTTCTGAATTCTAAAAATAAACTTTTATCTGAAAAAATATCTTTTTATTTGTGCAAACAAGATTTTTTTAATTGGGTTTGATGTGATGTAATTAAAATGTTTCTAAAAGTTAAATATAAAATGTATCATTTGAATAAAAATGTGCATTCATTAATAATTATTATCGATCGATATTATATATTTTGAATATCAGTCTTTTCACTGTTCTAGTTAACTAATTATAGATTTATAGTCTGTTTTTTAGCAACAAACATTCAATATTTGTCTCTACTCTGCGGATTTTTGACAGTTTATAACTACATATAATAAAAAACTGACTTTAACTCTAGTAAGTTAATTAGGGCAGTAAAAATATAATACCAAACGTATAAGACTAGAAATCATGTATTTTCAAAAAAAAATATTTTTTGTTGAAATCATATTCTATGAATTGAACCTTTATAAAATTCAATTTCAATTTTATCTTTATGTACCTATCTATATTATTTGATTTCACACATCATTTACACTGAATACATTCGATATAAATTTAAAACAATACTCGAAACATGATAAAACGCGAATAAAATACCACACTCTAGGTAACAATAATAACATTTCAAACAAACGTTTATTTTCGATCACAATAAAAACAACGATGCGCACAGCGCTCAATTAAAAATTTATATCCGACCGAACACAATTAATGTGTACAAACAACATACATACATACACACAAAAGTACATATAATATAATAGAAAAACGGACGAATTAAAATCGCGGAATCGTTTCGAAACAATTATGTAGCGAGTCGGATTCTCAATTAAGACTTTCGCTCGATTCGGACGATTTTGTGAGTTTGGTCACAGAGTCCAGCTCTGTGAATATCTTCGTTCGAAGGCCGAACTCTCCTCACCACCCCAAAGTGCCGAGGGGGCTCCGATGTGTGGGGCATGGGGAAAACGTTCGCCATGGGGAGGTTTTTCGATCCGAATGAAGTCTCGAGATACGAGCGACTGGAGAAAACGAGTCGAAGCCTAAGGGCGAGTTTACACGACTTATGAAAAGTTTTTTTTTTTTGAGTGAAATTCGAGTAAATATTTTGGATCAGATATGTAATGGAATAGGAATGCACAGGAATGGTAATCTTTTAGTTTTTTGGAAGGTGATTTTTTTTTTTGATTACGTTAATTCGATTAACTATTATACTAATAAAAGTAATTTTGATGAAAAATTATGTATGAATTATAAATTTTCAGAAATATTTAAAAAAATATGATAAAAACAGTAATATTAATATCTGGAGAAGAGTCGACAAAAAATTAATTTGATTTTACAACAAAAAAAACATGTTTTGTAGGGAATATTGAAATTCAGCATTCACTACTTATTAAGCATCAAAACACTGCTTTGAGTTCATAGAGAAATTTATTAAAACAGTTTAAAAAGAAAATTTATGAAAACATGCAAAAATCGTTTTTTTTTAAGTCGATAAAACGCACCCATCTTAATCATATTTCCGAAACGGAAAAAGTTATAAAAACGTACTAAAATCTTATCGAATCGATTTTCAGCTGAGCAGAACCTTTTCTTCTGGTCTTTTGAATATTTTATTATTTATATTAGTTTATAAGTATGTTTAATTGTACTGTATTATTCGAAATTTGCAACGTTTACATTTTTATGGCCAACAGTATACACGTAAGAGTAGAATACAAAATCACTTCATTGTTTCATCACGTACCTATTATCACATATGTATGTAAATATTAACTATGAATAATGATAAAATTTCTAAAAGTATAATAATCGTTCAATTATTTTGAAAACAACATAGTAAAAGCAAGTTAGCATATTTTGAAAAGAAATTCCATGTTTCGCGTGTTACGATCGTACATATACGAGTATACTGAGTAATTCACTTGAAAATAATTGCACATTTCAATTAGCGTGCAAAATAAGCCGCATTTCAAATTTCATTAGGTGTTATTAAATAAGGTTCAATTATCGCCTCATTTTAGAGAGTAACAATATTTTGATGGCGTAACGTTTCGTTCGTTAACTTAACGTCTAGATGTTTCAAATTATCTCATTTAACGATATTAAAAAATATAGGACAAAAAAGATATCAACATAAATATTTTTTTTAACTTCTGAACTATCTTCATATAGATTATTTTATTATTATTATTGCGATAAGAATAATTTACGCATTTCAATAATAAATATGAATATAAATTATGGAAATAAATCTGCTGTTCGGCACATATTGTATTATGAATGTACCTGCATATGTACATATTAGGTGTGTTCCTACATGTATTTTCATAGAATCCTATAATCCTCTCACCATCCCAGATTTTAGAGCTTTCCATTAGCAGCATTCAATATAACATATAATACCTACAATACGTGTTAATAAAAATAGTATTCCATAAAAGACTCATCAACAAATTAAACCTTAAATCAAAAAAAAATGTTGAAGATGATTACTATTTATTTCGGAATCAATGCGGGAAAATATTGTAGAAAAATTCGTTTTGACAAAGTGTCGTTACATTCAATATGGCGACATCGTGATTCGTATCAAGTCATTTTTTCAGCACGAACGACGAAATTCAATTAAATTTTTAAAAAGAAGGCAGAAAATAAAAAAAAACTGCACCATCGTAAACTGACTATTCTGAGAGAAAATAAAATGGAGGGAAAAAATATACGACTTTCAAGATGGCGATGAACAAAGTACCATTGTCCACGATCCCGCTTTCGTTTCTCTCTAAGCATATAACACCGTTTATCAGACTACATATGCATATGTTATACCACAATGGTTCAAATACTTTTATTTATATTTGTACAATTCTATAAAAAATATAAAACCTTGTCTAATACAAACTATCTATATTATTGTATGACAAATCGCTATGTTGTTACATTTCTGTCAAAATACAAAATACCTAGTCAACATGAAATCAGATATTATTACGGAACAGTTTTATATTCAAGATTCAATAAATCATTCCACTTGTTACTTGATTCTCTGAATTCACATTTACGTTACAATCACTCGATAAAAGTATCTCAAAGGACAGTTTGAAAATATAAATAGGTCAAATTGTTCTCACGAATGATTGTAGGAAAAGAACACAAATTACATTCCTTTAATTGAAATTGTTTATTTATTACTAGCGTTCAACCCGTTGAATATATCAACGAGCAATTTTGGAGCGCTACATGGACACACACACACACAAAATAGTACTTAGATATTTTTTATTAAACTGTCTAAAGAGTATGTGGAAAAAATATCGAATCAACCAACATTTCTTTGATGGCAGTGGAGGAGAATCAACCCGTTGACTTCCGCGTTAATTTTGCGAGGACAATTTAACGCTATCGACCACAAAGATCGGTGTTAATTGGCAAACTGAGGTAAAAAGGGTCGTCTTTTGTGTCTGTCCCGACAACTTTAGTTTTCAATTATGCGACGGTTACGCGTTGGAAGCGACCGATTTGCCGATTGAGATAGTACATTTAAATAAGCAACGAATATTTAAGTACATACAGGAATTGAGCATAAAAATATTTTTTTAACAGTAAATAGCGATTTTCATTCATTTATAATGTATTTTTTGTGTTAATTTTGATTTTTTTTAAGAATAAGCGTTTCGATTTTAGGCTCGGTACATAAATTCATACAAATCTGATTGTGAGCTGCATCAGCATCAGTTTATTAGAGTTGGAAAAAATAGTAATTTAATGTTTATATTTTAATTTTTAATGAATTATAAGATGAAAACAATTATATAACAAATGCAAAAACCACTTGTAAAATTATTTAAAATAGCTTAAATTCACTTTTAAAATTAATTTGTACCTACACTGAATTCATTGTAGATACCGAATCACGATTCTATCAAGAGTTTATTTTCATTTTCAAGTAAACTAACACAAGCATTACGAAATAATTACATAAGTCGACTAAAAAGGCCAAAGGGGCACAAGTGACTTTGCGGTGATTTCGAGAAAAGCGCGTTCATAGTTTACCATGTACCTATATGTATTAGGAGGAGGTCGAGTGATTTGATGATATATCTTGGCACACAAACCGAACCTGTTTATATCCTTTTGCCACCAAATAAATGAGCGTGTATAGATGCGATTCCTTTGCATAACTCAATTTCAGTAAAATTTTCACTTGTACCCTTGGTCTTTTCGATCGTTATATATAGACCGATCCTTCTTGTAATAATAATTTCTAATTCTAGCTATTTGTGTGGGAGTCAATTAGTGGTTCGATCACCTGCCGATGACCGCTAATTTGTGGATGAATCTCAGTCCTTTGATATGCACAAATGATCAGTAAACTATTATATATAGGATATAATCAACTGGCTTGTGAGCTAATAGTTGATATTCATATCGTGAAATGCTGTGACGCTGAATGCATTAAATAAGCACGTCTATTCAGTGAAATCATGCGACACGAATTTATTGATAAATGTGGCTCTACAGATCAAATTAGTGAATGCTGCTACTGAAAATTGTATTCGAATACTTTATAATGAATAAATATTTAAAAATATTTATAAAAGTTTCGCAACCTCGTTAAAAGTTGATACGATTCAAGTACGTATTGTAGGAAAAGTTCTACATTTTCAATACGAAACATTTTTTTTTATTTTTTACACTCTTTATTTTTTCAAAATGTATATCGAAATTATTATTATTTTAATATAATACAACGGATTTTAATATCATCTGTCCTAGACAAAGCAGGCATTTTTAGCTTGAAAATCTGTTTTCATTCGCTCACAGTTTTAGGATTATATTTAGGTATGTACTTCACAATTCATTAATATCACGAAACATATACAATTTATTTATTTCTTATAATTTAAAATAAATCTCAAATTAATATATTTTCAGAATAAAACCAAAAGATTTTGATTCTTAAACCTGAACTATGAAATCAATCTAATGTAGTAATACAAGTAATTTTTTCAAATAACTAACTTTTCAAATTAACTTTCAAGTAGTAAGTAATAAGCTCGTTTTCAAAAATTTTATACATTATATTACGAGTGTCTGTTTTATGCAATCTTCACAATAGAAGAGTAGAACAAATTGCAACCCGAGCGTCACAAAGCCACAATTAACTCACAGACTGGCAGATGAAACAGTGCTATTAATGCTAATAGTGCTGTTATTATATTAGATCAAAATAGAAGAACTCAAATCGACTCATTCATAAAAACTTTCAAACTCTACATGTAAATATTCACCAACGGGACTGTTCATAAAAAAAAAATTCACAGCCTGAACATTCCTGAGCATACTTTTTCCACCGAATTTGGACATATTGAGCGATTGTACACAAGATTGGGCAATTTCCGGACGACAAAAGCATTCGATTCGTCCCCGAGGACCTCTTATTCGACAGAAGCGATAAATATTCATTTTTTTCTTCCCTTTTTCCCATTTTTTTTTTAGTGTTTCGTCGCCGGTAATTGAAACGTGTATGGATCGCGAACTCTCATTGCTCCGCGAGGACCTCTTACTGACTTCCATAAATATTTAAAATTTGCACTTTTTTTCATTTCATAACTCTCGTTTAATGGGTGCACGTTTCGGAGCTTATGTCTAATATGTCGGCGAAAAGAGTACAGCTCTTTTAAAATTAAAATGTTGCATTTATTTTGATGTTTTTATTGAATTTATTCAGAATTTCAACGCACTAAATGAAACTAAAAAACTATCATTATTATTTGATAGCTGATTGTGAATCAAATATTGTTAAACAGTATATCATAACTAGCGATCAACCCGTTGAATTTATCAACGCAGTTTTGAAGCGTTACACGGAAACACAGACACATAGAATAGCGGTATTATATATTTAGATTCCATTTTTATGAAAATGTTCAATGTATGATTCCCTTTTTTTCATTAAAATGACTTTTTTTCAATCCATGAAAATACATTATATTTATAAGAAAGTTTGGGGAGATTTGATCCATCTAAGTAACTTTATCTCCGCTTTTGTTTTTTTGACTTCAACTCCTTTTTGAAAATTCATATTAGATAAGAAAATAGTGTCAATAAACTCGGATTTAAATTGAGTTTAAATTGACTATTTTTTGTAAGAATACGATTTTCCTAAAAGGAGTTAGAGGCAAAAAAACAGAAGAGGAGATTTTGTCTCCCAAGCAGACCAAATTTTCTCTCTCTTTTCTTAATAAAAATAAGTCTAAAATAATTAAATATTATTGAATACTGCATATATTGATATTTCAATTGCAAAATTTCAAATGATATTAAATAATAATTATTTAAAAAATTAACTGCATAGATTGCGAATCAAAAAACGACGAGAGCGACATGAAAAACAACTGTCATTATTCAAACTAAAGTAAACCGAAAGAAATTTTCACGAAATGAACCTTTCATAATTCAAGTTAAAAGAAAATCATCGCGGAAAGTCAAATATGAAGCTGAAGGATCCCTTTTGGGCTCCACCTGTTGCTAATCTCCTCTGCGGCATGGCGAACTCGTTATCAGCTAGAAAAAAAAACTTTTTTTCCTCTTGCTCCTCTCAACTTACTTATTATTTACTTAATCTTAGTCTCGTTCAATAAAAAATTCAGCATCGAAACGAGAATAATGAAAAACGAGCGGAAAAACTCTCTCGGCTCTAGACATCTCATATTTATTTCCAGTCGAAATCGGATCGAACTCTTACATTTGATAAAATCGATATTTTTGAAATGAGTATAAATTGTTAAAAACGCACACAGATTTCCCTTAATACAATCAATCTTCCAATTAAAAACTGTCAATAGAGACGTGACAGAGAAAATCATACTACAATACAGTCATCCCTCATTTAACGCGATTACTACCCACAGTTTTTTTTTAAAAAAAAACGTATAAATATGATGAATCTTATTACGAGCGATCATATTTTTGCGTAAAGAATAAAAAAACGTGTAAATTAATCGCATCAAACGAGGGATAACTGTACACAAATCCACATCTATAACGTTAATTCAAATCAAGAAGACCTACTATATCAAAAAAACACCAAATCCGAATCGAATACGGAACGTATTCAAATCGCAAATCAGATTCAGATCAAAGAGCTCACATATTCCACAATATTTCAATTGCACTAAACTCAATAGCGAAACGAACACATAGCTTCGCACAAATGAAGCGCAATAATTGAATCTCGCACACATTCCGAACTATTCGCACGGAATTAATAGCACGAGCACGATCGCTATCAATCTACCGCGGACGGAACAATCCGAAAACTTTCCCGGTACGTACACAAAATGGCCGCGGAACGGACGCAAAATGGCCGCGGAATGGCCGCGGATGCCAACGCAGAAAGTGGAAAGTTTGACAGGGAAACTTGTCGGTCAGACGTCGCCGTTTACTGTTTCGTATCGAAATTGTTGTTTCTGCTCGCTTAGTTAATTCAATTTATTTTGTTAAATCTTAAGAATTTCGATGAAATGATAAATTATTTAATCCTGATTTTTTTTTTATAGTTAGGTACTTAAAAACGTGTTAATTTTTATTTATACACTAGCTTCTGTCACCCGGCGTTGCTCGAGACTATTAAGACTTTAAGTCGATTGCAAATTGTAGTATATTATTTCCCGTTCCCGTTTCCGATTCCGATTCAATATCTGTTCCCGCTGCGATTTCGGTGAAAGAATCAGTCATTTCGAGATCTAAAAATATGTCGATCCCGTTGCGTATGTAGACTTTGCATAACATTGGCTATGTCAAAGCTTCCCCCCATTGAAATGATGAAATTTACGAAAAAAAAATATTTTTTTAAATTCAAAATGTAATGACGCAGAATCATTTTTAGTTATACGTACAATAATTTCTGAAATTTTCACAGCAAACGGATCAGTCGTTTGGGAGTTCAAGTTAATCCCGTTGCCTGTTATGTTGACTGTTATATCTAAGGGTCCCCCCTTGCAATGTCAAAATTTACGAAAAAAAATTTTTTCTCAAAATCAAAATTTTATAATCTCTAAACCTTCTCCTACACGCATAGAATAATCGCTGAAAGTTTCGCGGTAAATGGATAAGCCGTTTCGGAGTCTATAGGTAACATACATACATACATACATACATACATACATACATACATACATACATTCGCTTTTATATATATATATATAGATAATTTGACAGATATTATCTCTCATATACAACTGATGAATCGTTCGATCAGACATGATTAATTGATCTGTTCAGAACTAAACGTGACCATTCTTGACAAAAATGCGATTAAATCTTAAAGAACTTGGTATATTCATAACTTTGTATGTATACGACGACTGAAAAGGCCAAGGAGTACAAGTGACTTCGCGGTGATTTCGAGAAAAGCACGTTCAAAGTTGAACATGTATTAGGAGGAGTTCGAGTGATTTGATGATATATCTCGGCACTCGTTCCGAAGTCGTTTATATCCTTTTGCCACCAAATAAATCAACGTGCATAGAAGCAATTCTTATGCATAACTCAATTTCGGCAAAAATGTCACTAGTACCCCTTGGCATTTTCGGTCGTCAATTATGTGAAATATATTTCTTGAATAATAAAAGTGAATACCATCAAATGACAAAATTAATTTGGCTACCGGATAATAAAATAAAATTCTTCAGAAGACAGTTTAATTAATTTTAATGTTCACATTCATATTAAATATTAATATTTATTTCATTTAATTAGGTTTAATATGTAGGTATATAAATGTGCAAGTGGGTTTGGAGTAATAATAAATCGCAAAATCTCTTTTTCGAAATTGAAACCGTTTCATCGAATTTCACGAAGTTGTATCGATGAAAATGATAATCTCTGAAATTTACTCAAAGTATCGTATGACGCTTTTGAAAATGAACCAAATATAAAGGCTTTTATTCAGCAGTCGGAAAACGCAAAGTCGTAACGACACTAATAGATGGAAAGTTTTAACGCAAGAGCCAGAGGTGGATAAAAAAGAGACCTGTTGGATTTCCCGGTTCCTTCATAGAATAGGTGGAAACACAAAAGTTTTTCCGATAAGAAAATGAAGATCTAGAGAGCTTTTGTCTTTGTTATAATATACAACTTAACACGTGTTATAATATAAGACTTTATAGGTAGTGTCTACTAATACTTATATGGACAGATGACGAAAATTGAAAACTCTTTTGACATTTGAGGAGAAAAGTCATAGAGGGATCCTAACAAAGGGTTTAATGTTTGTTTTTATTTCATTATCTATCGAATTTACTAATTAAAATGTTAAAATGTATTTTTACCCAATTTATAACTTTGAATTTCATCGGTTTTATGATGGGATATAAAAAAATCTCCTTGAAAAAAAAGCGAATATCGCATGGACGACCACAATTTATTTTTCCACCGGCAAAATTCACCATTGGCATGTTTGTATCTACAAAGCATTCAATTGAAATATTCACATGGATCCAAAATACACATGGGGGTGACATAATAATATTCTCGGCGGGAGGACCCCTTAATTTTTCATGAGATCCTTCTACCGAAAAAAAAACGTATGGTTCGTTACGTGCTCGGCTATTTCGGCTTTTTTTTGTTTTTGGGCACGAAAGTGAGTCCTTTTCGGGTCTGGAGCGATATTAAATTTAGCTACATTCCTCTCATTTATAAATTATTCCTCAGAGTATACTGTGTGTGTCTGGAGGGTATACATTTAATATTACACGTATAATATGTATCTATTTGCTATGAACCCATTCGTGACTGCGAGCACGTGTTTCGAATCGAACTAGCTTATTATTTATTCGTTATTATATTTTGAATTATAACAAATTTGCTTTAATATGAACCATGTGCATAAAAGCGATTCCTGTGCATAACTCAATTTCGGCGAAAATATCACTTGTACCCCTTGGCCTTTTCGATCTTCATATGAAATATATTGAGCCTTTTATGATGTTTGTTTACAAAAAGTGCAAATATGCAACTGAAAATAAAATATATTTTATGAAACCGTTCATCAGTAACATGAATTTGCATTGACTGAGAACTAAATAAACAGTGATGTCATAAAGTGCAGAACGTTAGGACCGACATTTTAATATTTGGTTATATGTACACATTAATAATAGTATTTATAGAAATTTATAATAATGTATGTAGCATATTTTAATTATAATATCTCTGGATAATTAACAATTTTAAAATATCTTACACAGTATACAGAAAATAGCTGTGTAATGGAATGAAATGTTTTAGATAACATTCAATTCACTCGCAATTGAAAAACAGCGTTCCTTTGATGTCTGTTTTTCGATTGGGATTATTGGAAAATGCATTGAATGCCTATCGTCACAAACAGAGGGTTAATCACAGTGAAAATTTCCATGGCAGAAACACAGAATTTTAGTATTTATTTCAATCACACAGAGCACAAAGACTACAAACGACGCGTTTCAATTCCATCCACTATAACTATAATATAGGCAGGGATTGCAATTTTCAGTTCATTTAAAATTTTTCAATTGAAACAAAAAGATAAATAACTGCTATGAATTTTATTGAAATATTCGCTTAATTTTCGTTTTAGTTTCTGTTACTCTATTTTTAGTAATACATATTAACAGACAGAACATTGGAGCGTTAACGTGAAATGATCGTTCCAGTAAGTGTTGGAAATTGATGGATGTTGTCGATGCATCGAACAGACACATTGGTTTCCACATACAATATATGTAGTAACATATTACTGAGGTGAAGAAGAAATGAAATAAAAAATAAGTTTTTGCTACATTGTCTATTTTCATCTATCTATAGTATAACGATTTTCTAATGGTAAACGATTTCAATTGAAAAAAACAATACTAATATAAATGTCCAATATTTTTAAATATAATATTAGATTTATATACGCGTATTAAACGCTTTTTTAATAGATTTGCTTCTATTGAAAGATGAAAGTAATTTCCGAATTTTTGACGAATTGAAATCGATTGATTAGAAATCGTCAAACTGTCAAATGCCGTAAAGAATCGTTCCGTTCTTCGTTTGATCTGTGACATTTCTACTTCAGCGTTGATCTCGATTCGATGGTTTTTCTTATCTTTATTTTTTTTTCATTCTTTTTTTAAATAAAAATCGATGATTTGTGCGTTTCAATTGGACATCAAAACTTTTCGCTATGGTGATTAATTTAATATTTTCGTTTAAATTTATCAATAGTCGAATGTCGAAGGTGCAAATGTATGAAAACTTAGTGAGCGTGAAACTATCCCACGAACAATGGAGAACAACGACAATTAGTCTCTGTAATGGAATTCATCAGAATAAGGCAAAACGCGACAGTGATAAAGTTAATATTAATAGGGAAAGTTGAAAATTGCTAATTAGTTTCTCGGAATTTTCACGTGGAAACTTGAAACGACCGAAATTACTATTTCTGTGTCTTTGTCACATAGATTCGTAGATAACACACATTAGATATAAATTAATTCGAATGATGAGTGTTCTCATTGAATTCTTTAATTTTAAACTGAAAATTATCTGTTAAATATTTAAAAGAAGTTAGAATCAATTTGATTATTGAAAGAATTGCCGACATAAAATATATATATATTTTTTTAAATTTAATCGACTTGTTTTGATGTTTTCGATCGAAATTGTATTCACCTAACATGTTGAATGCATTTAATGTACAAAAAGCCACACCTCAATAAAGAAAAATTGACCACACCTTCATACATATACATATTTCAACATACAAACATGAAAATTTAACGTACGATAATTTAATTCATTCTGGTACTTTCAAATGAAAGCTTCATACCGTAAATACTCTAATGGACGAATATAATTAACTAATGATAGATACAACTATAAATTCAAATATAATATTATATGTAGAGGAAGAGCGATAAATATGGACTACTGAGAACTTAACATCACCAAATTTAGATCACCTGTTATTTTAGATATAAATCTGTATTAATTGATTATTAATTATTATCGATTGATTTGGACATTAAAACAATATCATAGAGATATACAGAATCAACAAGTGATCTAAATTTAAGATATCGAATTCACAGTGATACGTATTAAGAACTGATCCTTATTTTATGCACAGCGAATCTGAAAAATAATAACTTTTCCCAAATACAAATCGATGGATAGATCAAATCTATATTTTGAAGTATGAATAAGTTTTTTTTTTTAACTTTCCAATATTGCTGAAAATATGTTAATACAAAAGAAAATCGATGCTCAAACACTAATGAAGCTTCGACGATTTACAGTAGGAGCAAAATGCTGATGGCGCGCGTTAATTAAGGTTAATCTTTTGAACCGTTTCACGAAATGATTAATTTGCTTTCGAACATGGAAGATCGTACGAATTATTTATTATGGCCGCACAAACCGACCTAAAACAAGAAACCTTTTCGGGATCACAAACAGAATGATAAATATAATAAATACTTATTTGTTTATCAAGCGAGAGGTAATTTTCGGCATTTATAGAATGTACTATGTACATTACTTTCATACCAAACCTGAATTATGTATAACCTATTGAAAATCTAGTAAAAAAATGAAACAAAGTAAAAATACGTTTTAGAGCCGTTCTTTTCACCTCTGGTTTGAGATTGAAACGATTTTAAACTACATGTTCTCCCTCCGACTACCAACTGTCAAAATCTGTGGGAAAGAGATGAATGTATCCATTGTTGTACGAACTGTAATATGTCTGTCTTTTTCAGCGACTGTTTTGACAGCTCATAGTTGGAAAGAGTGCATGTAGTTTAAAATCGTTTTATTCCCAATCCATAAATGAAAAGATCAGCACTACAACCATGTCTGACGACTGAAAAGGCCAAGGAGTACAAGTGATTTCGAGAAAAGTGCGTTCAAAATCAACCGTGTACTTACATGTATTAGGAGGAGGTCGAGTGATTTGATGATATATCTCGGCAAACGTTGCGAATTCGTTTATGTCCTTTTGCCACCAAATAAATGAGCATGCATAGAAGCGATTCCTGTACATAACTCAATTTTGACAAAAATGTCACTAGTACCCCTTAGCCTTTTCTGTTAGAGCCGGATACCAAAGCCCAAAGAAACGATTGACCCTAAATATTTCGAATTTCGAACTTAGACCATTTTGTCAAAAAAAAGGTCACAATCAACGACAGCCTGTCAAAAGTTGACGCCATTTTGAGTGTAGTCGAAAGAGCGTTGCGGGCTTTGTTCGCTTTGTTTCGGGGGCCAGGGTTCGCCAAGTCGCGGTCCGCGGGTCAAGGAACCGCACGTTGACGACTCCCCATGAAGAAAGTCGAAAGCGAGCCACGTTGTGACGATGCCAAAAAATCGACGAAGTTTCGATTCGCTTCGTTTATCGAAAACGAAAATGTTGAAACTTGCTCCGATTTCGTAATACGGTCGAGCCTTCCGATATAACGCGATTTATATTTTAAGTTTTTTAAAGAAAGATTTCGAGAACGTGAGGTAAGAATGAGAAACTTTGTAAATGCGTAGTGTAAAATGAAATTGTTGGGAAGAACGAAAATTCAACCCTAGATAGTTTTTTAGATATTGTAGGTCAAAGTTTGATATGTGTATTTGTTAGGTGCTTTATCAAAATGATGTTTTTGATGAACATTTTCAATATATTTTCAAGGGGATGAAGGCAATAATAATATCGAGCTATATGTTGAACAATCTATGTAAAAATCATTCAACATATATTTCTAATTTTGAAATGTGATAACTAAAAAAACTATCGAGGATTACGTTTCGTTCTTTACACGTAATTACGCTACATTTCTACAAAGTTTCGGCATAATCAGTGTAGACCTTCATTAACACATTCCTTAAACATCAACTATTGCACATTTTCAAATCCCTTATTTTCATGACGCGTTTTCTCAAAACTCGTAAAAATACGATTATGTTATTGAAGGATATTCCTTAAGCTTAAATCATAAACCTACATACATTTTCGAATCGATCGACTCCATTTTCTCAATATGTCAAGTTAAGTGACTTGCTGACTGAATAATAGAAAAGCACCAAAACATTAAATAATTTACTGACGCTAAATAATCACGTCGATAACGAAAACGGATTGAGTGCTTTAAATACTTAATACTTTAAAGCAATAGAAAGTTTAAGACTCAAAAAGTCACAATACATCCATTGTATTTTTACAGCATGGAACCTATTTCGACATTATATGGGGCTTACTGTAAACTATATAATTAATAATAACAGTAACATGAAAAAAAACAATTACAGCACATTTCAGAGTGCATCAGTTCGTTAGCCACGTGAAATTGTACATATTAAGGGAAAATTTCGTAGAACTCACCCCAATGGTCAAAGACCTACGTCTCAGAGGTGCTTAACCTTCGGACACGGGTCAGACAGTGGTTACAAAAGGCTGTTCTTAAACGCATTGTTCTGGTCATGATGTGAAAACGAGCTTCATCATGAGACGAAATGTGCAATATTCATTTAACATCGCTTCGATGCAAAAAACAATGATTATTCAAGTATGAATTTTAAAAAAATTTAAGTCATTTTAAAAAATAATTGAATCTCGTGAATACCTCGATTTATTAAATTAAATATAATCGCAATTACAAATTAAAACTGTTTATTACTAAAATATTTTTTTTTATCTTCTTATTTGAGAATTCGAATTAGAGTCGTTATATTGATGAGATCGTATTTTCGCTCTGAAATTGCTGTTCGAAAAAAAGAATACGGAACTGAAATAAAATGTAAATAACGCCGAAAAGACGTCTTTCAAAAGGGACAAGATATTTCCTAGAATCGAAATGAAAGAAAGAAAGATTATACGTATTATATACATAATTCTACGAAAAAAAAACGCTTCCGTAAACAACCAGCAGGAAATCTCGATAGATTTCCCATCCTACGTACAAAATGTAATACGAAAATGTGTTTACTACGTTCAAGTAATTATTGCAAGTTTTATATTTCTTCGTTTCGTCGAGTTGATTATTCAAGGAAAATATCAATTTTCCGAAAGTGAGGTGAATTTACATTTACAATTTACATAAAGGACGCGTAACGATTCTGCGTAACGGTCGCACTTTCGGCCCGAAGGATACCGAAACTAATTTTCTCAATTTTCCTACAACTACTTTTTAAATCGAAACTTTTTTCCGATGATACGATTCGATTTACATGTTTCAGACCTAGGCAAGATTTTTTTCCATATAAATTTATTATTTTTCCGATGAATTTTCATTAACAGAATCTATTCTGTTAAATAATAATTGTATGTATATGCTCAAAACATTACATGGAATTGTGAAATATAAATGAACCAATTTGAATAAAAATCACTATCAGAACTTATAAATAGATGAAATTTGTCATAAGAACTTTGATAGATGTATTCTAGAAAATGGAAATTTCGTGTTCCATACGATTTCATTATATGGTCCATGACGCGTCATCGAACTTGAGATTCATTTATCACTTTATTCGATACTATAGTCATTGTTCGACGAAACATAAAAAAATATCCAAGTTTCCGCTTCATCAATATCAATTAATTAGAATGATAATCAATATTTTTCGATAATCATAAATAAAAAAAAACTGACTATTATAAACAACGTTGAAAACTGCATTGCGTATATAAAACGACATTCGATACAATCAGAACTAAACGTGATCAACTATACTTTTTGAAGAAAAAAAAAAGGTGATTTTAACGTCAAAGCACATGATATAGTAATAACTTTCTATGTGTGAAATATCTACTCTGAATAATAAAGTAAAATGATTTTTTTTCAGTCTGCGAATGATAAATAATTTGTTTCAGAAGCCATTTTCATTCATTATGTATTCTAATATGAGTAAAATACATATATAACTTACTATAAACAAAATTTGTATGTTTATAATTTCTAAAAATTGAATAATTGAGGACATTTCTAAAACATTTTACCATTTTAAATGACTTATTTCTTTGTAGAATTAGTTCTGAAAGACTCGTGTGGCATTTTTATTAACACGTATCACATATCCGGGAAAAATTTCATTCGGAAACGAAATAAAGCACGAAATAAACCCCATGTCATGTGGAAAACTACGGAAAATTCTCGTCAAATCGTCGACACAACACTGAATCGAATCGACACAACGCAGCACAAAAGTAACAATTTTCGAACGAAACTCGATTCAGTAAAAAGCAACGGTCTACAATAAAACAGTGGTTAACGATAACGCTCCGTTTATAACGACACCGGCTCAAGTCCGCATTTGTTTTAATATATAAGCGAATGGAGCCTCCGTTTGCAATCTTAATGCGTATCGTATTCAAATCTGAATATAACGAAACTGGCTCAACGATCGAGAATTTTCTTTTCTCTTATATGTATGTACATATAAAAAACATATATAATTTGTATTTTCGTGGTTAGTTTTTTTTTTGTTAAAGTAGAAAAAGTTAATCATACATATATCTGAAATAATATATTGTATGTACATATGTGTTATAGATAATTCGTTAAGTAGGGTAAATATATACTTTGTCTAGTTAAAATATGCGTTCTATCGAAATGTCTTGGTTTTCGTGCACAATTTTTAACTCTGACCATATTTTTAAGAAAATAAAATAACAAGATGGTCTTAAAGATAATTTATTTTGGTAACTAAAGAAGTGACCAGACATTTAATATATATATTTTTGGTATTTAAAGCTTTGATTTTATCATTTGTACTTCAATCTAATAACAAAATAGTGTTCAATAATAGTGTAATAGAAAATTTAAAAAAAGTAATGAAACCAAGATTTAAGAATCGATGTGCATGAAAAAGGCATTCCCAAGTAATGTAAACTATAACTAGACAAAGTATAAACTAATTTATCTAAACACTTTAACTGTAATGAAAATAAAATCATACTATTTTTGCAATACATACCTGTTACACGAATTGTAAATTTTTCACAAAGAACTCTTTCAATTTCAAGATGAACCATCTAATCTAATATAATAATAGCGCAAATTTGTCTATGTATCTGTCACATTGACACTCGAGCTGCAATCCAATGTTATGAAGATTATTTAAAATGGACACAGACAATATTTTTCAGAATAAATCTTAATACTTTTATTCTAACCAAGAGTACGTTGATATTTTCAACAGCCTGATTACTCGTTTCATATATTTTCTAGCAAATTGTCACCGTTCGCAACACGAAACTAACAATAGAACCTCTCACGAAAGCCACAAAGGCAAACACGTGTCCATCGCGGAAAATGCGAAAGAAAACCGACAAACATAGAGTGGCATACGAATAAATGGCAATTCTAAAATAGAACGATATGAAAAGCGGATTAAAAATGGTAACGGATCATCTATAAAGTCGAATGGATTAAAGGGAATTTGCGTTCGATCTGGTCAAGCGAATAATAGTTGGTCGGTTTACATTCGAACGGATCAACGAATATTAAGCAAAATGGATGAATTGCGGATGAAACGTTTAGATTTCGAATTGTGAAGATGGGGAAAATTGTTTCCATTAAATAATCAAATTCGTTAGAGAGTTGTAGAGTCTGATAATTTCTCTCTATGGCGATATACAACGTAAATATATAATAATATGAGGTTTTAATGGAGAATCGAATTTTACCATATTACAGATCATTTTTTCGCGAATTCCAATAATTTTAGAATCATAAATAATTATTAATTATTTTTTGGGATTGCTGAATTAATCAATCCTAAATTCATCTGTGTTTTTTGGTGAGAATAGCCGTCATACATTTTTGCCCATACTCCTTTATACTAGTCATTTATGTTTCTTTATTTGAATTTTTGATTCTACTGAGATTTTGAATTGTGGCTACAATTGTGACAGTAGTGTAAATGCACGAAAAATAGATTTAATATTATTTTTATTAATTGATAGTAATTTTTTACTTCTCATTATTGTAAAAAATCATAATTTATTTCAAATTTTAAACGAAATATTTCAGTGAGCGTTTTTTCTTTTGTTTTCGAATATGGGCGAAAGTCAAGTGCAAATTCTTAAATATCTAAAAACGAAAGAAGTTAGACGGCACCGTTGTCGTAGATGCCTTTATTCCGACAAAAATCAAAGTCAAATAATGTCAGTTCAGTTTACTAGTTACTACAATTAATTTTAAAACTCAGAAAATTTTGCAGAATCGAATGATTTTTATATTTTTGTTTCCATCGATACGCCTAACAAACTGCCGAGCGCAGAACATTCAACATCTTGAAACGAAAGATACGTGAATTACACCATTATCAGAATAACCAAATATTTTCATATGTCAATATCTCAAAAACTAGCGACAAAGCTACTAGACTAAATAATTAAAAAATATTTTTTTTCGGATAAAAAAATGGTTCTGTATCATACATAGAACCATTTTCTATACTTTACTCTATATCGATAAAAAAGCTCACTTGTGCCCTTTGTGAAATTCAATCGCCAAATATTATTCTTCTCGATTAAAACCTCTAAAACGACACAACAATCAATCGGAGCCGGGCACCGTTCTGCCCAACGTCCAAAACAAATTAAACACGTGCTCCGACAAAATCTACAATAGGAACGAATTCAACCATAATACGAACGAATCCATCTCGACATCGAGACGAGAAAATACGTAAATTCGTATGGAGCGTCGAGCGATCGAGCGAACAGCATCAGAAGCGTTCCGCAAAATCGGCCTAAGAACGCTCGAAGATAATATTGCGACGTGACGATGGTGCGATGTGGGGGGGTTTGCGTGAGATACCGTGTTCCGCGAGCGGGGGCGCAGTCCCCATGGCAGGGCGCGGCGAGCGGGGCCCCCGGCGGAGGCTGTGGCCGGCGGCAGCGCACTGGCGAGCGGGGACCGGGGCCCCCATCTCGTCGCCGGAGGCTGCGGGGACCGCGCCTGCGCCTGCGCCCCCCTTACCCCCGCTGCGCCCCCCACTCGTCCCCTCAACACTACGCAGCCAAAGGCCGCAATTTCGAATCGTCTCCGAAACGAGTGGGAGCCGCGAATGCGAACGTTTTGAATATAACGTGTGGGAATTTGGCGTTTACATGCTGCCGCTGCTGCTCGCGTGGCGTGAGGAAATATTAAAATCATTTGTACGTTGCCGCTGCGAATCGCTTAGATGGAAAGTGCGAGATGCGAGTGCAACGTTTGAGAGAATGTGAGGATATTGGCGTTTACATGCTGTCGCTGCTGCTCGCGTGATGTGTGGAAATATTAAAATCATTTATACGTCGCCGCTGCGAATCGCTTACGATTAGATAGATGTAAAGTACGAGATACAAATGAGAACGTTTTAAATAATGTGTGGAAATTGACGTTTACATGCTGCTGCTGCTGCTCGCGTGGCGTGAGGAAATATTAAAATCATTTGTACGTTGCCGCTTATATGAAAAGTGCGAGATGCGAGTGCAACGTTTGAGAGAATGTGAGGATATTGGCGTTTACATGCTGTCGCTGCTGCTCGCGTGATGTGTGGAAATATTAAAATCATTTGTACGTTGCCGCTGCGAATCGCTTAGATGAAAAGTGCGAACGTTTAAGAGAATGTGAGAATATTGGCGTTTACATGCTGTCACTGCTGCTCGCGTGGTGTGAGAAAATATCGAAATCCTTTATACGTTACCGCTGCGAATCGCTTATATGAAAAGTGCGAAATGCTAGTGAGAAAGTTTAAGAGAATATGAGAATATTTGCATTTACATGCTGTCGCTGCTGCTCGCGTGACATAAGAAAATATTAAAATCATTTATTCGTTGCCGCTGCGAATCGCTTATATGAAAAGTGCGAAATGCTAGTGAGAAAGTTTAAGAGAATATGAGAATATTTGCATTTACATGCTGTCGCTGCTGCTCGCGTGACATAAGAAAATATTAAAATCATTTATTCGTTGCCGCTGCGAATCGCTTAGATGGAAAGTGCGAGATGCAAATGAGAATGTTTTAAATAATGTGTGGAAATCGACGTTTACATGCTGTCGCTGCGTCTCACTTAGGTGAAAAATATGAACGTTTATATACATACATTTGAGAAATATAATATTTGAAAATTGTAGTTCAAAAGTTGCCACTGCAACTCACAATTAAACGGAAAGTTCAATTTGCAAGTTTAAGTGCAAGGTTTTTGATGAATGTATTAAAATTGGCGATTATATGCTGCTGCTGCTGCTGCTGCGACTCGTTTAGATGGAAAGTGCGAAATGCGAATACGAATGTTTAGAAAAAAATCTAAAAATTGGCGTTCACATTATGCTGCTGTTGTTCGCGTGGCGTCATAAAATACTAAAATCATTTATGTATATGGTGCCACTGCGACTCGCCTGAATGGAAAGTGCGAGAAATTGCAAACTGCGAATACGATATCCAAAAAATTTAAGAAAATTGTCGTTCACATGTTGCCGCTGCAACTCACGCGGTATGAAAAAAGAACTGAAGCTGAGTTTTTGAACGAGCAATAAGTTGCATCATTGACAGGGTGAGGCATCTTATTGTTAATCACAACGTGAATTCCAAGAAACAAGCCTGATTACATTGTAACTAAGGTGCCTAACCCTGTCATTGTAGCTACCTATAGGAATAATTTACTGATATTTACTAAATTTACTAATTTTCCATGAATTACCATATTCACCATGCAGAAAATCATTACTACCGTATTCACTATTACACGTACCGCTGCAAAGATACAATAAATACATACAGATATATTTGTATGCATAAGTGTAAGTCGGAAAACTTTTCAACGGGATCGACGTCGAAATCGCACTCATGCCTTCAAAACAAGAATTGCTTTACCGTAATAGTTTGTTTCCGTGCAAACTTTTCCAACTTTCCTCGAATTCTAAAGATGAAAACCAGTTTTCTCGATATAAAACCGAACCCTTTCAACGATTTCTAGAATCGATTTCAATTTAAACAGATTTACTTGCATCCGGTGAATCTTATAAGAAGAGTTGTGGTAGCGTCTCTTATGCAAAAACGTGTAGAAAAATATAAATCCATTTACGATGCGGAAAGTTTTACAAAAAATACTAGTATTATTTTTTCAGGTAAATCGATAAAATTATGAAATTGTCTCATTTTCGCATGAATCGTCGAAGCGGTATTTTACGATGCTCTGTGGTTCGTCGTCATGCAGTTTTATGAATCGTAAAATCGAATAAAACAAAGAGGGTGTATTTCGAATACATAGATAATATGTATATTATGATAACAAAATAATTAAATACGTAGACAGATGTATCAAATTAAGGGTTGATCTTTTCACTTTTTTAATTCTTGAGTTAGTTAACTACAGTGACTCCGAGATACGAGTTGTGCCAAGTTTGTCTCGCTCCATATGTAAAAGACCAACTACGTACCTATGTCAGGAAATCAGTGTAATTAACTAATTCAAGGATTGAAAAAATGAAAAGATCCGACTTAAGTGTGTAATAAGTGAGTGTTAATTTCAATTTAGTAAGAATTTAACGATTCTATTATACATAAGTGATTTATTATTATATATTAGGAATAGTCTTTTCACTACATTAGTTAACTGACCAGAAAGTTACAGTCAATCCTTTCACTGTAAGCTATTAAAGATTTTCGGAGAGGCGGATTTTGACAGTCATAATGGAAGGACTGACTGAAACTCTTTGGTTAGTTAACTAAACAGTGAATAAACCGGTCCTTTAACTATATAACCATAATGTGTAGTAGATACTTTTTGATGTGTAGGTATAAAATTTCACATTACACTGAATTGAACAATTAATCAACTCTTACTTTTTTTGTCTCACATAGGTTTGATCTTTCAATCATTAGTAATTTAACTCAAGCGATACATAGCAATGTGTTGATGTTATTTGCCCTGCAGAATTCTTATTGTCAATAACAATTTTGCATACAATAACACATTGCTATGCAACTAAAAATAAAAGATTGGGCCTTATTAGTTTTTAAAATTACCGCAACATGTTTTTCGAAATGTGAGAAATAAAACAAAAATCACTATACACTGTTTACATTTTATTATAAAAATTCATATTTACAATTTCATCATAACTAAACAGAATTTGATTTGAATCTTGAGCTGCTGAAAAAATTAAATATGTACATATTTTACATATCATCTAGCTGTCACCGAAGTGAAATTCTATTTTAATTCTAAACAATGAGAATTGAAAAAACTTACACTTAATTAATAAAAAAAAAAATGAAATTGAATTATAAATACAAGTAGTATTTATCTCATTAATAAAAATATTATCACATGTGTCAAATTAAAAAAAAAATAATACATAAAGCAAACATTGACACCAAGAATGAAATATGGTAACAATATCAGACACAAATTGCCAAATAAATATGATACATACAGACTAAAAATGTTAATACACGTATTTTGAGATGAAAATATAATCTCAATTTGCTCTTATTATCATAAATGTGATCATTTATGTATTCTCTGAAAGAAGCAATTACCAAACTATGTATTTTATGACATTAATTGTTATTTGGACAGAACACTACTGAAGAATTATGTGATTTTCAACAAAAAGTAAAAATAAATATGTACAATACATTCAAGTACTTACAAAAAAACAGTAAATATTGAGCAATGCGTTAATTTCAGTGAAAATATGCAATTGCTTTTGAGCATATTCTACATTAAAAGCGTTGTCTATAGTAAATACATATTTATTAGCATATTGCTCTATGTACTTATATATTTTCACAGTAAAAAATAGCAATGTTCTACCTAATATAGGATGTCATTTTTTTCAATTTCTGATAAAAAAAATTATACAAAATTTTCAGAATTTAAATGCTTGTAAGAAGATTTCAAACTCACAAAAGTAGCACATCGAATTTTAATAATAATCCAATCATTCATAAAGAATTGTCGCATTATCACTACTATTTATATTATAATATAAATAATTTCAAAATATAAAAGGCACATTTTGGAAATTCACTGTTAAATACGAATAGTCAAGTTGAAGACTCAGTCCCACTTATTGTCTTTGGTAATCAAGGAAAACTGGAACTGATAAAGAAATATGCTACTGGGTGAAAATCAGGTCACGATCTCCGCAATCCTCCCACTGACATACTGTTTGCTTTTGCTTTACGAGTAGGTTGTACTGACATAGGCGCGACTAATACTTCTGTAGCTGAACCATTATTCCCCACACCAAGTTCCTGCAAATATTTAAATTGAATTATAGTGCTGTAGATATTATAAAGTAGGTATATTGATAAATACTATCACATACATTTATATTGTTACAACTAGCTAATCTCATTTGAGCTAATTGTGATGCAGGAGTTAAATTAGAAGTTGATCCTATTGGCGATATCATAGACGAAACTGCTCTCTTTAATTTGGACGGAGTTTTATTGAATGAAAATGCTCTACCCACCTGAAATGATAAATGAAAAAATAAAATATTAAATAAACGTACAAGCAAAATTGCATGCTTGTTAACAGATTCAGGTTTGATGAGCCTATTACCCATTCACTATTATTCAATGTAAAAAAGTTATTATTTTCATGAAAAATTCAAACACATATTCAATTAGAGACATTCATTAGAAGCAACAATCACAGTTAATGAAGCGATGTGAAAACAAGAAAAATGGTGCAAGTGCAGAATGTGACTGAGAAAACATTAAAAAAGATAAGGGTGCTTTTAATACCAATGTCTCTAACATATTCGGCTTTTCAGTCTCGCTGGTCCGAAACCATGGCATAGCAGCGATAGTTTCTAACTGAAAATATTTTGAAAAAAAAAATTATATGGAACATTCCTATAAGAGTGGATTATGTGTGAATCGCCCATATAAAAATTTATTTTTATACACAGATATGTTTAATCTATGTATTTTACAACTTTGATTGTGCATTAAATCATAATTGTTTGATAGAGGGTGCATGTAAGCTTTTTACACATCATTCCATCGTTTTAAATTATAAATTAAAATATCGATGAAAATTTTTATTCAATATTTCATGTGTAAAAAGAAACACGTGTATATAAATTAAGTGTCGGTTTCATTTTGAAATAAATATTTGCAATTACCATATAAACTACAATTTGTAATTTTAATTAAAAAATATACATATATTCAAAGCAGTGTAAGTTCAAGCTGAGAATAAATTATATACATACATATATTGTATTTCATAAATGTATATTATTGTGTATAAACTCACTTTTAATCTAGTTCTTGAAGCAAATTTAAAAGCTTTCGATAAAGTGCCTAATGCCACGTCACCAGCTTCTATGTCCAATTGTTTGAAATCCCAAGTGGCTAAAAACTTTTCCTGCAATACAAAATTTACAATGAAAAACAAACACAAATGAAGATAATTAAGATGAAACGAATATTAACTGAATCTGCTTTGCAGACTGTATTGGCTAATTGACGACATAGCTGTTTAAGAAAATGCATTTTATCCACAGATTCTTCAGTAATAGTGAATGAATACAGTTTCTCTTTAAGTTCCTGATTACTGCGACACATCAAAGCGAAGACTTTGTGGCTTTCTGTGCAAATTAGACAAAAATTTGCCATGAAATTATTTGCTAATTGGTTTATTTCTAAACACATTATGATAAAAAATAAATACCTTCAGTCTCTCGAACATCAATAACTCGTTTTACAGTACTAAGAGGCATGAGTTGTACATGTCTATATGGTTTTCCTGAACTTAATTTTGATGTTGCATGATGCAGGCCATTCACTGGGGGACTCTTCGAATTAAAAACCTTCAAAATTCAGATTTAATATTACTAATGAAAATAGATTCTATACGAATGACAAATGTAAAAATGTACCTTTGAGCGTTTTTTACAAACTTCCATTGTGTCAGTGAACAAAAACAGCACCAGATGGTCTCCTTTCCCTGAAAGATCTTTTGAGAGTTCTATTACATCACATCGAGATACAAAACTTCTATGTGATGATACCAAATGAGGCTATAAAAATAAAACCATCAACTAACTTGTGCATAATTTGGAATATATTGATAATGGAAAAAACTAGTAAGTATAAACTTACAGGACAGTTATCAATATCATTATAAATATCGAACATTTGCAGTTGCCCTTCAGTTTTTCTTTTATCTTCATTCACATGGGCCATAATTTCTTTTATACCTATTAAAGCAGACTCAAGAGCAGAATGATCAGGATTTGACTTACTAGTGTGCTTTAATATATCTGTAAATAAGCATCAAATAAATAATTCATATCTATCATATTCAATATTCAAAATTCAAGTAAAAAGAAAAATAAATCAAACCATCTAAAAGTAAACTAATACTAGGTAATCGTTGAACTGGCCTTATCAATAATTCTTGTAATGTTTGACGACCACACTCTGGTTTCGTTTGCCTTCCTTTAAGAAAAGCATGAAATCTGAAATCAATATATTACTTGAAGTCATATATTGCACAACACTAAAATATTTAATCATCATACATACCTTGGTTTTTCTCTATCACATTGTACTAACATTTCTTTCATATTTTCAAAAAAATTTACAAAGGGCGGATAAGCCTTTACTAATTCAGGTGCATACTTTAATACTATTCGGCCAATGCATACTTCCTCACTCCAATTATGTGAAGACCGTTTCAATTCTTCTAACATTTTTCTATGAATCTCATAAATGGGGACTAAATTTCCAAATATAATTTTTAATTCGGTATTGTTTAAGAGGGCTTTACTGGGATCATCTTCATTAGACATTTCTTCAAGTGGTTGTTTAAAAATCTAGAAAATGAATATTTGAATGCATTTTGAACCATTTCATACAATATTTTACAATTAGACAAAAAATATATAGTATAAAATTATACATTATTCATTGAATAGAACTTGAGTGTAAAAAAATAAAGAAACTAAATATATAAAAAAATACTGAAAACTAAACTTACGGTGACTATAGTATGAAGAATTCCTACATAATTTGATTCAGTTTGAACAAGTTCCATAAAAACCTGTTGACGAGGACTCATATGTTTTCGAGCAGCATCACTTACAGACACACATTCAACTTCTAAAAAAATAGCATTGAAATGATTAAGATAGATTATTTTCAATGGCAAAAAATTAAACAAAACTCACCATCAAGGATCGATTGTTTTCCATCAGGACTTTGAGTAGAATCAAGCAAATTTCCACTAAGACTTAAAAGAACTGCATCACCTACGCTTGAACGACGTTTATGTAAAGCTCCCTCAGGGCCGCGTATTTTTCGTTTACGTAGTCGTTGAGAGCTTGAAATTGAACTGGGTGTTCTACTGCCAGCGGCAGGACTATGCGGAGGAGATTGACCACCGTTACCAGAAGCACCACTCGAAAGTGAACCCCGAGACGATCGTCGCGATGGTGATATTTGAGACTCCAGATACTAAATTAAAACAAATTTCATTATCGCATTGTCAAAACTGAATATATATGTAGATGTGAAAAAAATATTACATCTTCAAACAAGTATTCTCGCTCATCTTGGGCTTCCTCATTTTGAACAGATATCCAAAACCATTCTGCTCTGACAATCTGTGTTGTCAATCCGACCTCTGGTAAGGTTTGGGTGTTATGTTCATCAACAACCTGAAAGTATAAAATATAATAATATCAGGAATTTAGAAAGAAGTTCGAATTAAAAATTGAATCTAATTTATGTGTATATTTATCTAATATATTTTGAAAAGTTTTTTACAATAATGTGTATAAAATAATATACAGTTTGTTTACTGAAAACCTAAACCAAGTTTTAAACACATTGCATAATTTATAAAAAAATAATAACCCCTAGTTAATACATATTTTTGATAATAAAAATAATGTAGGTACAATGAATATTATTACACTACAATATAGTGTAGATATCACTAAAAATCATTAATACGAAGATATCAAATAAATTAATAGAAAAATTTGAAATGACATTCTAGCTTTAGGTACAAGAATAAAATACGAATCTCTTGTTTCACTTATTAAGAAAAAAACAATTTAAAAGGGGAATATGACCAATTAGTATTGTTTTTTTAATTGAATTTAATTAATGAGACTTCAAAACAATAATTGAGAAAGAATAACAAAATTACTAAATTAAGATTTAAGGAATCACAAGATTGAAAAAAAAACATTCAAACAAATAACATATGTATAAATGAATAAAATAAAACCAGTGCAAATAGAAAAAATAGAAACAGAAATATGTTTTCGACTTTTAACAAGAAAAAAAAAATGAAATGTTTATATTATACCATGCAAATGTGTAATTTTGCATCAAACAACAAAATTAAAACTAGATATGAATAAATGATTAATTTGAAGAAAAAATGCAAGGCGATAGAACAATGCTTATATAAAATAATACAAAGTCAAGTATGTAAACATGTTAGTACCGAGAGCATTGAGCAGTCAAGTGAATTCTTCACGTTGGTGTTAAGTCTGGCATCAGGATAACGAATCGTGGAATGCGGCCCGAAGGAAGGTTCGCATGCCGTACCGACGGTTCTGTCGTGCAAGCCAGTATTGCTCTTGGATATAGCGGGAGACGAAAATGCTGGTAGGGATTCACACAAGGTATGTCTATGCCGTTTGATTTTAGCTTTTTTCATGGGGGTTTTAAAAATAGTCGGAGACTTATTGTTTTCTTTACCACCGTTTGTTTTGTTAATTGTTACATCAGACATAAGAGAATCGACATTATAATCATAATGTTCAAATCCTTCGTCAACTTCATCAACGTCCTGTTTTCTTCGTTCATATATCTTTTTACGTTCACCACGAAATGATGATGTGATAGATTTCATACTTCTTCGCAACTTAGACATAGATTTCATTGGTTTACTTTGACGTAAAGAACAAAAGGAAACATCGAAAATTCCTGAACTGGAAAAGAATGATCTATCATTTTTCGCTAAGCTGTAAATTGACGAATTATGATCATCTTTCTCTGGGGATATCGTAGATGATGTACAATTGCTAATATTCAAATTTTCGACTTTTTTCTCTTTACTTTTTGACACACGAGCTAAATTTGGACGATCTTTCCCCTTAAATCTGAATGAATCTTTAAGTTTCAATTTTTTGAATGGTGATCTCCAATCATTAGTATCAGGAGTATCTTTATTGGTAATTTCGATTTCAAAATTAGAATCAATAGAACTTCTATTCCGTTTTTTTCGAGATACTAACGGCGAAGAACAAGCAGCAGCGCTTTCCATACTAGGCAAAATTAATTCATACTCCTTATCATCATTAGAACAAAAGAGTTTTTTAAGGTAAGGAGATTCAAATGAATTCAAGACATTATTCTGAGGTGGATTAAATTTATCTTTAGATATTTTGATACTTTCACTATTATTAAGAGTCTCAGATACTATTTTTAAAGGCTTATGATGATCAGTGCTATTAAACAGCATAGAAAGTTCCTTCAATGGGGTGTGCATAGGAGAGGGTAAAAATGAGTAGGAACCATCATACATCTCACCGTTGGCCACAACCTGAAACATGTGTATGTATGGTGGATACGACCAATAACAACAACAAAACTTAATGAAAACTGCCTAAGCAACTCTCTAATAATTGAACAAAATATTTGACTAATGGCAGATTTCATTAAAAATAGCAGATAATTATTAAAAACAAAAAACAAGCTGACACAACATAAACAATAAATTTACAACTACAAAGAAATATAACAATTTAACGAACACAAATATTAAGTTTGAAAAGATTTTAGTAATGAACTATTAAAAAATGAAAAATACTCGTGAGAATGAATATTCCAAATACATTTAACATTTGAAAACATTTCAAAAATTTTTATTTTCTTGTTATTTTGTTTTGTTATTCAATGAATTAGTAAATACGCATTAATAGTATTTCTTTTATTATTCTAACAATGAAAAAGAAAGATCTAATGCATCATTAAATATAATATTACAACAATACCAATTATTTGACAAAAAATCTATGACCATAAACTGCAACTACTTATAAGCTATTCTTATATTTACATGCAATAAACATGTGCCAATGAAATAAAATAACTGGAAAAAAGTGATATTTCCGAATTCACGAAGATTTTTTCATTTAATAAAAAAAGAATGCGTGTGATAAAATGAAAAAGGTGCAAATGAAATATAATTGAATCGAGTGTTATCTGACAAGTGTCTTAAAATAAAGCACAATTTGAAAATCTACTGTGAAATAGCATAGCATGTGTAAAGATTTGCTGAACCAATATACAAAAAAAAAAAAAAAACACTTACAACATGAGAACATGTGGGATCTTCCAAAGTTGCTGTTTCACCACCATTTTGAACAAGAATTTCATTCATATGTTGACATTCTTCTTCAGAAAACCCAAGGAAACAAACTTTTGAACCGAGAAACACTTTCAATTTGTACTCACACTGCAAGAAAACCAATTTATAAATAAATGTATAACTTTAATGAAAATGTGATAATTCATACAAGCTTCATTACCAATAATGATTCATCGGCAGCTTTCCTTTCGATAACATTTCTATCTCCCCAAAACCGCTCTACCCAGGCTCGATTAACAACAGGAACTCGAAAAGTTGTAGCATATCGATATTTTTCTCCTCCAGAACTATTAGCTATTAAATGTGTGACTCGAGCAGACATGTCTTTTCTAATCGAACCACCCATATGATGAATAAGAGTAATGAGATGTGTCTGGAAAGAAAATAATTTTAAATTTAAACTGGTAAAAAGGAATGAACTTTTTGAAAAAAAAAACGTACCAGCTCTTCTTTGATTCTGAATCCTGTGAAACATATAAAAGCGGATCGCATCGAAAGTGAATACAGTGGACGAACATTATCTGGCAGTTGTTTCTCCTTTTGCTTCCACAATTGCAGTATTGCAGTGGGACCCAAAATTCTGAAAGCATTGAAATATTCTAATTTATTAAACGAACCAAAAATAACATTTAAAAAATGATCATTACCCAAGATGTAAAAAAAAAGAACAATATCTGATTTGGCAAGACAATGTTATATGCACATCGAAAGATGTATATTTTTAAATGGAAAGAAGATATTTTTACATGTAAACTTTCGAACAGATGGTCCACTGTCCACGAAAAGCAAACTTTTCCCACCTACGAAAAACAGTCGCCTATTTGCATATAAACTTTTATGATTGCTTTTAAAACCAGTGTGGAAGTAAAATTGATACATTCCCTAACCATTCTGAGATGCTAATTAATAGATATTTTACTTAATAAAATCAACGAATAATAAGAATATATCATTTCAGTGCACTAGTTACCTAACCACATTGTTACAGTCAGTCGTTCAACTATGAACTGTCAAAAATCCAACTCTGTTCCGCGAATTTTCGACAAATCATTATTGAAGGATTGAGTGTAACTCGATGGTTAGTTAACTAGAGCTGAAAAATCGAAAAGACTGGCCCTAAATAATTAAGCTTAAATTCGATCGTTTCGATTTAAACAGCTCCACATCGTCTGGATATCTAGACGCGACTTCAATTCTTCAACATTCAAGCATGAAGGAGTAAGCGAAAATTCAAATCCAGACAAAAACAAACTCCAGGTGCGAATTCAAAATGCAACACGAAAATTTCGACTCGAACGAAAAAAAATCTTTCGGTTCATTCGACGATACGAATTCCAATAATAGCGTCGACTTCATCGAGAACTCTAGGAATGTCTCAAACGTCACATAAGATGCGTACTTCTGAGAATAAAAATCCACGATCCGATGGAATCTCATACATTTTTTTTTTATTTTCGAAAAGCTAAATTCGCAAAACTCTCGAGTTTCCATTGATGAAGAATCGTTAAGCGCGAGTTTATTTTAGTTGTAGTTCGCGAACAGTGATCGATGATTGAGTGCGAACTAGGACCGTGATATTTCGTAGCAGGCATTGGGAATACGAACTGTTACATGCTTACGCATATTTATAATATATGCATATGAAAATATACGATGTGCTGAAAGACGAGTGTTTGTGTCTCGTCGTAGTAAGTTCGACTAGAAATAGACGAAGCGTTGACTCACCGCAGAAATGTTTTCATTCATGATTTTCCCAAGTCAGTGAGTCTAGTCTGGTTTGGGGTTGGGTCTGTTATTTTTTGATATTTCGTATTAGTTAGATTTTTTTTTTCATATACACATTGTGCAATTAATGTAAAGTCGATTTTTAACGAAAAAAAACGCAAAATCTGCAGCTTTAACTTCGATTGTAATATATTCGATTATATTTTGCATACGAGCTATAAAATTAATAATAACATTGTTTGCTTGTGCGTCCGTTTATAATAATGCTGTTTGAAAATTTCATATTTAATTACGTTAATAACAGAACAATATAAACTGCTACGTCGGAAAATCTAATTACAAGACAAACACAGTTGTCACGTTGAAGACGTTAGAGCGATATATAGAAAGATACTGGATAATGAAATAATTTTTCGTGACATCAATGAGAATAATAAACGCAAATACATTACCTGGCTCACTAGACGATTCCCCAATGAAGCATTAAACAAAACGAAAAAAATACGAAATTTATTTAAAAATACAAATATCTAACATCAAATGTGTTATAAATAATTAAATATTTCTGCCAAAGAACAGGAACGTAGTAAATA
Source organism: Cheumatopsyche charites (assembly GCA_024721215.1). Taxonomy (NCBI): domain Eukaryota; kingdom Metazoa; phylum Arthropoda; class Insecta; order Trichoptera; family Hydropsychidae; genus Cheumatopsyche; species Cheumatopsyche charites. The sequence goes on from CM045587.1 coordinate 5,059,087, forward strand.
AACGCATCCTAAATCTTTTCTCAGTAAAAATACAGTCATTTACATACTGTCGATGCGCTTCGCGTTGTCGTCACTTCACTCGCTCCAGCGTTCACACGTCTGCAACCAAATCGAAACCAAACCAAAACAGATACAGATCTATAAAAACAAAATAACTGTAACTAGTGTCTTATTTGTTTTAGTTGCAGATGTGTTAACACGCTCAACAGGTTAAATGTAAACACTGGAGCGAGAAAAACGAAAAAACCTCAGTCACGTGAACTAGCCCGATCTCACGACAGCGCGAGTGGCAGCGACAGCATGTAAACTAGCAATAAAAGTATGAATCACACTTTCAATTGATTACCTGTGCTGGTTCGACTTCCGCAGCGTGTCGAAGAGCGTCCCCTCGAAGTCCCGCAGCACGAAGTGGAAGACGACAGGCGCGTCGACGGCCAGCTCGAGGATATCCTGGCCCGTGTCCGACGTGACGACAGGAAGCCCGAAGCTGGACGCTGCCATGAACAGCTCCTCGTCTTTGGCCAGATCGCCGACGAGGCAGATGCGCCTCTCCGCGCATCGACCTCCGACATCTGAAAACATGATTTGATTTCAATTTATTATCATTATCTACTAGCGATCAACCCGTTAAATATATTAACGCAATTTTGGAGCATTACATGGACACACAACAGACACACACAGAATAGCGCTATTATCTAACTATATGATAACGCTATTCTGTGTTTCCATGTAACGCTAAAAACTGCGTTGATATATTCAACGAGTTGATTGCTAGTGTAGTTAGATTCTTTGGAATTAATTCGACGTTTCACTTTTGTTCGAAGTGCGAAATATTGTGTATGAAAACGTCGATTGAAACGAAAAAAGTCGTATTTTAAACGCAAACGAAAAAAATACATATACAATATTTTTGATTTCGCTGATTGTTTTTGTTCGATTTGAATAGTTTTGAAATTCATTCGCGATCGATTTGCACTAGTTTCATATTGAACGGTTCAATATTTCGTGATCGTTTCGAAAAATGCACAATTCGTAACTTCAGTGTGCACTATCAGTCCCCCAACTACGAAACAGAGACAGATGTATGTACTGTAGTATATATGTCTCTGTTCGATAGTTCGTAGTTGGACTACTGACCTAACAACGCTATCAGATAAGAATCTAAACAAAGTTCGATTTTTCACATGCGATTCGTGTAAAAATTGCAGACATGCGAGCAGATTCACGATATTACATTCGCATAATAATATAGTAAATACAGAAATATTTATCGGTGAGATATTCCCATCGAGATGGAAATAAATTGCGTGTTTGAACAACGCTGAATAAGAAACAACACCTGCCTTGGGAACGTAAACCTGACTGTTCTATTGTTGATTTTTTTTTATCTCGCCGTGCACCTGTTCTAAGCGTAGAAAATAAACTTTCAAATGCCAATTTACTCACGAAAGCGGGAAGAAAAGATATGATATGTGCGATAAATCAGGAAAAATGGAACGATTTTGTCGATATTCGATAGAATCGAACGGATGAGATGTGTTTTCGACGCGTTATCTAATCTGGAATCACCTACTGATTTAAGATTTCTTACTTTAGGATTGAACGGTTCATGTATAATATCAAATTCGAAATTTTGTTAAAAATAAAACCAAGGTTACGATTAGCCAAGTGATAAAGCAACTACTTCGTGTTGCGACACGTTCCGGTGCTCGATTTATGAGTTGCGCGAACGAAGGACTAGAAATTTTTAATTGAATCGGAAAAAAATCAATTCGAACGTCGACAGATTTCGTTCAGATGTGAAAAAGTTTAGGGTTCATACCAAAAGTTTATGAAAAAAAAATACAAGAATCAATATCGATTTCATCAAATTGAAACGCACATGATTCTGAATAATTTACTAATCCGAAATATATCGATTAGTCCTTGTTCATTTGATTGAATGTTAATTTATTTAGCAAGATGTTAACATTATTTTCCTATATAATTTGAGGACTCTTATCGCTAACTAATTGTTAACATACGATTTAACAATCGAGTCGAAACGCTTTGAAGGAGTATCATCAACAATACTTTTGAATCCGACATTTCAATCATTGGATAAACTATTTAATCAATATCAAACATTTCTTCCCTATAAAATTTAGCAGCCATAGATGTTAACTGATTGCTAATCAACAATTTAAAAAAATGGAATAATTGTCAGATAAACAATGGCATAGCCACACAAATGCAAAGCATCGAGCCTATAATTATAACACCCGATCTATCAATCGCTAATTTTTCATAATTAGTGTCACGAAACAAGAATACACGTTTTCTTCCTAAAAAAATTAACAGCTCTTATCACTAAACACGACCACATTCAAGATAAGAAATGTCAAATTCTACAGCAAATCTTCACACCAGTATTAAAAAACCAATGATTGAAAGATCGAGCCTATAACAGCTAATACACTAATTTGAACAATCGATTGTACTGTCGAACGAACTGTTCGTGATCAATCTGAATCCTCTGATCCTCAGAAGCCTCCTAGCGCATCCGAAGACTCCACCGAACATCCTGGATCGTCGATGGCCCCATGATAAAAACACTGACACGCGAGAAAAATTAACAGTTCGTTGTTCGATTGACCGGAACCGAATATCGAATATCGAATAGTGCGTATCGCAGTCAAGGGAAAATGAGCTGTTGCACTTCGGAAAAACAATCGCCGACTACCTGATGGATATGAAAATGTTCATTTGTGATGTTGAGAAATACGACACCGACACGAGGAGTCGTTCTGGAGGTCGCTTTGCGAATAATTATTCCATTTACGAACTGTCGAAAATCTGCGGGACAGAGATTGTAATGTATTGAAGAGTATTTACACAAGGTCATCCAACTACAAACTGTCAAAATCTACGTGAATGATAGAAGACACGTCTTGACTGTTCGTAGTTGGAGGAATGTTTCACTGTATATACGTCGGTCTCTGTTTCTGCGGATTTTTGACGGTGTGACACTTGTTTATGTAACACAAGTACACTTTTTTTCGCCATAATTAATATAATTATCAGTTATCATTGAATTAATAATAATTATCATTTATATTTTTCCAGTGATGTACAATACAAAATACATATTTTTTTTTAATATTCAAGTTTTCTCATAAAAAATATGTATAGAATTGTCAAAATCTAGTTGAAATTAAAATATTTAGGAATGATAATAACAAGAAAATAAAAAAAACTATAGGAACTTTGAAATGTTTCAAAATATCTATACTAATATCCTGCAATGCCAAAAAATTAAATATTATAAAAACCTTAAAAACGTTCAACTTTGAAAACTAAAATAATTAAAAAAAACTAACAAAACAAGCCTCGTGGGATAAGCGAACCGTTACCTATGTGTTGTAATAGAAACCAAACAACGTCAAGTTCATCAAACATATTCAATGATATTTCATATTAGCACGTATGTATAGTCGATCAAAATATGTAGTTAGATTTACATCACATAAATTTACAATTTCTTGAATATAATTTTGATGAATATCAAAACTGTTATATTTTATCTAATCAAAATTTAAAACTATGTAGAGACACAATATTGTATTTTTTAAGAAATCGGATATAAATTCCAATCGAAGCAAAAAAAAAAAAAAAAAAACAGAATAACATTGAATATTTTTTGTTTCAAATTTATTATAAAAATATGATAACTTATCATTATTTTATATAAAATAAATATAAATCACTATATCAACGAAAGGATATTCTGGTCAAGTACATGTTTTGGAAATACATTTTCATTCAGTTAATTGCAAGGTCTTCACAATGAATTGCAAAACATTTTCTTCAATTCATTTAATAACTAACAGAAATCTATCACTGCATATTTATAAAATTTCGACTAATAATATACTGAAGTTTTTATAAATAGCATCATTAATAAATACGTGTGAACTACATATTCCATCAACTATCAAATATTAAATCAATATAACCATTATCAAATGAAAATTTAATCATGAAAAATTTTAATTTTAACGTATAAAACGGAATAAAGAACTTCAATTGGAATATGTAATAATATTTGATATCGACTAAAATTAGATTTTAGAATAAAATAAATATAGTTAGACCTAATATTTCAATTGTATGTAAGCAACATAAGCATTCGTGAAAACATTTTTTAGCTTGTAGTAGAAAAAATATTAACACATTGTGAAGCAGCTTAACAGAAGATTGAAGATCATCTGGCCTTAATCTGAGGAATTGTGTTTGTGATAACATTCAAGCTGTAAATCACTCTACGCTGCCTTTGTGAAGATTGCATATAATCAGACAACGGCTATGTATTGAATTTATAATTACTCTCCGTTGATACTCAAGAAATGATGTACTCATTATGAATTTATCGTGTCTCCTTAAAATTGAGTGTTATTCAAATAAATTGTACAAAAGACAAATAAAGAATTCAGTTTTCGAATGATTAGTGATATAATTAAATATTACATTATTTACTATCATTAAGGTGATCATTTTCACTGAATTTGATGAGTTATATTTTTTCAAATCAATTGTCCTGATGAGTCATGAGATATAACCGTACACTTTAAAAATGAAATATCACATCAAAAACGGATTTTTATATTACTTTTGTACAAACTGGTGGAAAAAGGCTTTCAACAATGACATTGGCATAGTAAAATTCAGTATTTTTAAGCCTAGAACGAAAGTATCTACCGATTAATGTTTTTATTTAATGACTGATATAGAATACAATTAAAAATTGAAACTTCAACACAATCACAACGAAAGTAGTGCAAATCTGAAAATAGTCCTTGATCAAATGGTCAAATTTGAATTGAATTCATCATCTTATTAACTAAACACGCTTCTTTCAGTATCATCTTATTCTCCGTTCTTTATGAACCGGAGAGATTACAAAAAACCAAAAGAGTACGTGAAATGTAGCGATGCAAAAATGAAACGAGAATATAAATTTGATATTTCATACGTGATGAATATCATGAAGTCGGAGCTGTGACAGTGATTTCGCTGCCGAGCGATACGATTAGACGAGGGGTGCACTTATGTATGCGTGTGTGGATTTGTACGTACCTTTGTCGGCGTGAATCTGATTCGGAGGCGGAAGCGGAAGTGGAAGCGGGGGCGGAGGCGCCGGGGGCACCTTCGCCGAGGACACTTCCGACGAGTTCGCCTCCGAAGAATGACACTTCCGAGATCGCGACGGACTAGACATGTCGCATTTCACGCGCGCACTCTCAACGGGGCCGAATGGGGAGAAGGAGACGAAGGGGACGAATGGGGGCGAAAGGGGCGCAGCCCTAGCGAGGACATGCCCCGGGCCCCGACGCGAGCGACACTCGACACAACTAGACAACGATAGCGGCCCTCCTGCGGCTCCATGCGTTCGCTTCGCTAGTGATATGCACTTTTTTCGTATCCACTTAATCTTTGGTTTGATTTCATGTGAAATTTTCTTTTACTTTTCATCAAAATTTAGCATTAATATAGAACTTATTATATATTTCATGACGTAATTAAACAAATCAACATGGGTTTTTGCAAAAAAACACACATTTATCAATAAATTCTATTTATTTCAACGAACGTTCATTCGATGGGTGAAGAGCTAGCTTATGCTCGAACAGAATTAGATTAGGCTTCGCGCGGGTCAACTCCAAAGGTCATAAGACGAACGCGTTCGTCTGATCGCAAAGATGACCGTTAAAACCGTTTTGAAATAATTCGAAATTCAAAATATCCACAGTATGGGAAAGGTTCATTTCAAAAAAATAACATTCCCGCATACAATGAGTGAAATTGAAGCTCAAAAAGTGTTGCGCTTCACTGCAATTGACTTTTTTTTATATTTTCTTATAAGAATTCAAATGAAAATCGAATAGGAGGAGAACGAGATCATTTGATCTTTTTGAAACGATCGATATGCGTGAATTTTAAAAATATCGTATGCTTTTCGTAACTTTCAACGAGAAGCACTAATATAAGTGACATTTTTCAACTTTTGGTAACTGAAATTTTTCAAATTTAAAAAATAAACAAATGACGGACAATTTCATTTTCGACACTGCAAAAAAAATCCCAAGTGAATTTCAATCGATCGCACCAAATGACCCCGATCAAATTCCAAGTCAGTGACATTATTTTTTCTAATACAATTTTTTAAAAAAATATAAATAATGAGGGGATCAACTGTCCCCACATTCCCCACCTACCTACACGTGCACGCGCACGTAAACTATGACAGTAGTGGTGTATCAATCGACGCACCTGTATGTGTGTACCATTGATACCCACTCTCACAATCAGTATGACAGTGACAGTTGAATAGTGCTCACGTATTTTTTTTTTCCATCATATTCAATCAATTTCGTTCGGCGTTACATTATTGCGCAACTATTCCAAAATTGCGAAAATTTGCTCATTTCTCAAGTTTGTACACGTTTTTTTATCGTTGTGCATGTTCATTTTGTAATTATTCATTAGAATGTACTAGCATTCGTCATATTTTTTTTTATAAATTATAATTCCTAAGCGGTTCAACTAAATCGTTTCCATATAATGTTTTATGCATGTTTCTAAAGTCTGCAAAATTTCGTCATTGTTTTTTAATTTAAGTTTTTTACGAAAAACCATCACATTTTCCACGTTGTTTTGACAAGTTTGTTTCACGGTGATCGATTCTATGCCAATAATATCTCTTATCATAATTGATGAAATTACCACCGATCGCTCTAGTATTGATTTGTATCTCTCATTATTCATTATTCCTGTATTGATTTTGTTCAAATGTAGATGAATAGTAGGATTTGAATTGTTAATTTACATTTTCGGATAGAATTAATATGTTCATATCCATCAATGAATAATCTTCCGCGTGCTATTTTCATGTAGACTTTATTATTTTACCAACAGTTCTGACTACTTATTTCAACTCAATATAAGTCCTAACCCAATAGCCTTTTTATATTGAAAAAATCCCTAATCTGACAACTGTTTTCTGAGATTTATTCGTGCATATTTGTGATTAAAAACCCAAACTGATTTCTGTTATGATATTAATTGAAAATGTGATGCTTGCATTTTTTAATCTCGATAATTTATACAATACTCATTAATAATAATCAGCAAATTTTTCACTGTCACCTTTGGCTCGGATGTAATAAAATTCCAATCCCTTATCTGTACTTATATATTCAGCAAAATTCTTGCACGTGAACTGTATAAATTTCATTAACATTCACATTGTGAAAACTTGTTTCGTTTTCAGATTCTAGAGTTGAAGACATTATATCAACTCTAATTTTATGACAAACAAAGTATAGCTCTTTCGAATAAAACAAAATGGGCTTGTTGACCGAAGGGAGCCCGTTGTCGTGGGAAGAAACTAAATCTTTGGCAGACCACGTTAGAAAACATGGAGTGATTCAATTTATAAATCTGTATAAAAAGCTACAAGACCGTCAAGGCGACGTATTAAAATGGGGCGATGAAGTAGAGTATGTCATAGTTAAATTTGACGATGTGAACAAGAGAGCCACTGTAAGTCTCCGTGCTCAAGAAATGCTCGCTAAACTTAACGAAAAAGAAATGTCCGATCCTCAAGGTTTGCTTATCTAACGTTTTGTTTTTATCTTATGTGGTTTAGTTTACTTATTGCATAAATAGTACGACTCACGATGATATTCAATAAGATAAAAAATATATATATGATATCTTCATCGAATATATCTATGAAGATCTTAACATTATTCTCTAATGACTAGATACTGATTTATTTTACAATACATACTTGTAAACTTGTTATACAGACGGTTCTCAATTTTTCTCATATGTAATTGGTTCTTAAAAATAGTTAGGAAGTATAAATATTTAAAGTTGCCAACATGAACTTGATGATAAAGTGTTTCATTTTTTTTACTAAAAGTGGAGTTCATTAGATTTGATAAATTATTTTTCTGATTTTATAAAAAAATGCTGAATATTTGAAAATAATATAAAGTAAATTCAAATGAATAAAATAATCATAATAATAAAATCGCTGCATCAACTATGTTTAAACTAGAGAGATCTACAAAGTATTAGGTACTCTAATTAATGTTCAAATTGAACTTATCGTAAATCTGTTAACAAAGTATGTAGAATAGGTATTTTTCAGTATGTGAATATTATGTACAAAGTGCATTTTCAATCTTTCAACATAAATATTTGAAAAAAATAGATATTTTGAAAACGTGCAAAAGTGATAAACCACATGTACTATATATGCATATAAGAACATAGATATATATTTAATTTCTCATCGGTTTAGTTGAATGTAATTATCAATATGAAACGGAATATCGATTTCACTTCAAATTCCCGATTGAATTTTTTTTTTTCATTTTTACTATCAATGTTGAAGGTGTTAAATCTTTGTGGAGACCCGAATACGGTGCATATATGATTGAAGGTACGCCAGGTCAACCTTATGGCGGTCTTTTAGCTCATTTCAATATTGTTGAAGCGAATATGAATTATAGACGAGCAGAAGCTGCAGCACTATTAGGACCTGGAGAATATTTGATGACCATTACGAATTTTCCAAGGTTTCAAAAGAAATAAATATGTGTGTTTGAACCTAATTCTTCCTTATTCAGCTTCGATTTATTTTCTTTTTTATTGGTTCAATAGATTAGGGTGTCCTAATTTTACTACACCATCTTATGATCCTACGCCCGAGACCGGTGTGAGTCGTTCGTTATTTTTCCCAGACGAGGCTATATTTCCAGGACATCCTCGATTCAAAACATTGACTCGGAACATAAGACAAAGACGAGGCGAGAAAGTCGCTATAAATTTACCAAGTAATTAAAATATTTCATGATTTTCACTGCACTTAAATAAATTTTTTTATTATTTATATTTTCCTTTTAGTATTCAAAGATGAATATACCAAAATTCCGATTGATGACTCGCATAAATTAGATCCAGCAGCATTGCCTGATCATGTTTATTTAGATGCAATGGGTTTTGGAATGGGGTGTTGTTGTCTTCAGTTGACTTTCCAAGCTTGCAATATTATTGAGGCCAGGACATTGTATGATCAACTCACTCCGCTGTGTCCGATCATGGTTGATATCATTTATAATATGAAATAAATGGATATAATAATTATATGTATTTCATGGGAACATTTTATTTTATTAGTTAGCTCTATCTGCTGCTTCACCGATATACAGAGGATTTTTAACAGACGTCGACTGTAGATGGAATGTAATATCAGGTTCTGTAGATTGCAGAACTCCTGGTGAACGTGGACTTAAACCGTTGGGACCAAATGAAAAGTTCAGAATCAAAAAATCTCGATATGATTCTATTGATAGTTATCTATCACCTCAAAATGAAAAGTATTATTTGATTTACGAAAGCCCTTTTATAATATGATTTTCATTTCCGTATTTTCAAAAAAAAATGTGTTAAATATAGATTCCAAATCTTTTATTTTGTTCATTTAAAATAATACAAATACAGTATAATAATTTTATCCTGAAAATATGGAAAAATGCATCCTGTTATAAGAGGGTTCACTGTTTTTTATTATCCATGAAAAAAATATATAACATTAGAAAAATAATCAAAATACACCTAGGTATATAAGATGCTGTTTGTTTTAGATATAATGACATTCCACTAACATATGATAATAATATTTACAAGCAACTTCGAGAAAATGATATCGATCATCCACTGGCTCAGCATATAGCACATTTGTTTATTCGAGATACGGTTTCGCTCTTTTCTGAGAAAGTGAATCAAAATGATGAAGAAGACACTGACCATTTTGAAGTTCGTTAATTTTTTTGTCGATAAATATCTTCAGCAGGTTGTAATTAATCATTTGTGGTATTTATTTTGTAGAATATTCAATCTACAAATTGGCAAACAATGCGCTTCAAGCCACCACCTCCACGATCTTCCATCGGATGGCGCGTCGAGTTTCGACCGTGTGAAGCTCAATTGACTGATTTTGAAAATGCAGCTTTTGTCTGTTTCGTAGTGTTGTTGACTAGAGTTATTCTTAGTTATAGATTGAACTTTGTCATGCCCATCAGCAAGGTTTTGTATTATTATCATCTGAAATTGTTGACATTCACATTCGATTTTTATTGGTGTTTGATTGTAGGTAGATGAAAATATGCAAAAAGCTCAAAAAAGAGATGCTTGTAGACAGGGTAAATTTTGGTGGAGAAAGAATATAAGCACGGGAGTTACACCTCCGGAGGCAACTCGTCGGTGCCATCTCGAATCTTGTACCGAAGATCAGTATGAAGAATTATCAATAAATGAAATAATTAATGGAAAAGTGAGATATACCATTGCACATAATTAATTGCCATTTCTGAATAAGCAAAATATTGATGTATCGTTGATTTCATTTCACAGGAAGGAACATTCCCTGGTTTGATCGCCTTGATTGAGTCTTATTTAGAAAGTATGGATGTGGATGCAGATACACATTGTTCAATACAACAATATTTGAAACTTATTCGAAGACGAGCTGCTGGAAAGCTTCTCACTACAGCTTCATATCTTCGCGAATTTGTTTTATCCCATCCACTATATAAGTCAGTATGAAACAAACAAATCTCATATATCTGTATGAACATTATTATTTACTTTAAAAATTTGGTTACAGAAAAGATTCTGTTGTAACGGAAGAAATAAACTATGACCTGTTAAAAGCAGTTCAAGCAATTCAATCGGGAGAGCTGCCATGTCCACAGTTACTTGGCAATTCAGTTTTTACAAAAACCAAGGAAACGATACCCGAAGCTCTAAGAAAAGTGTTAACTAAGGAGTGTCCTTAAAATGTTTGAGTTCTTATTAAGCATACATATAACAATTGAAGATCTTATAAATTATCTGTTATTATTTATATGTGTAATGCACATTTTGTTGTTTATTTGAACCGCAAAGCATTTATTTTTCATGTTAGATATAAAATATTTGCCTACTAATAATTTCGAAAATAACATTTTCTTTTTACTTCTAGATTTTTATCAATTATATGAACTGTTTCAATGATTGTTTTCAAGTAGAGGATGTATAAAAAATTTCTTGTGATTTATATACCTACCTACTAACAACTATGTACTATACATAATATGTAGACATTTAATTAGAATAAACTTGATAAATCACATTCTACGCATTTTTATTACAATACATACAGGTATGTTTATTTAGAATGTCAGATGGGTTTTTAAAAACTGCTTTCATTCCACTTCACAAAGCATTTTTTTTTCTCATATATTTTGTATGAACATGTATGTATGCATATGTAAAGTAAAATCCAATATTTCAAATTAATAATAAGTATTTAATTTCATATACCTACAATATGTAGTCTTAAGTAAATGCTAACAATATACTTTTATTATATACACATAAGGCCCAATCTTTCAATCTATTGGTGGTGTATTAGCGATTATTACTAAATTCTATAAGAAAAAAAAATTTCAGCACACTGCTAAGTAGCTTATCACATGATTGAATGATTAGGTCTGAGTATTTCAATTATTTTTATGTTACCGTTAACTAGTTTTGGTATTGAGGGTATATGTGTAAGTTAATGATTCTGATTTTTCACTGAAATATAATATGTTGCACTGTTTTATTACATGTTGTAAATTTATAAATCTAATCGAATATGTAACTGAAATTTTTATTAAATTGAAAACAAAGTGATCTTTCATTTATTTTTTATTGAGATAATCGTGTGTACAAAATATTTTCATGCAGAGCTTAAAACTTATCGACCATTTGTAAAATATGTTGTTGTTCTTGCTGTCTCCATTCTGGATTTCCAGCATCACCCAGATTACCAGCATATTCTAAAAACAAACTCAAATTGATCAAACTGAAAAAAATATATCATATTTGCTGAAATCTAAAATTCACCTCTCATAACATGACGAATAATTTTCAAAGAACCTCCCCGTAGAGAAAGCACACGTTGAACACGCTGTTTTATTGATGGTGTTCCCGAAGAACTCACCTCCAATATTATGTGATCGACCAACTGTAAAGTGAATAGGCCACCGGAGAGTCTCTTCAAATACAATTCGTCTTCTTCCATATCTGTTGCATCAGAATCGTCTCCCTGATAAATATAAAAATTTAAAAATTGTTTCAAATCATGAAAAAATAATTTTTAATAAACTTACTCTTTTTTCTAATTCAATTTCCTGTTCGACTTTATCGACTTTATCTAAATATTTGAAATGTAATTCTAATAATCTGTCAACCTTTTCTAAATCATTTTCAGTGAATTTTGTCAGAAGTCTTTGGCGTTGCGATCCTTGGCAGTTTCTTAACATTGACGATATTATAGAAACAACATGTTCTATAATTACAGATATGATAATCATATAAACCATAAACAGTTGTATTTGCAAATGAATATTAAATTCTAGTATTCTGAACATATAATACCTTCATGTTGATCCGTTGTTAATACACGTTTTCTTTTGGGAGTCTTCATGAACAGAGGAAATATCGTTCGGAGACCTAAAATATCTACAAATTTGTTACAATTATCTTTCCCATCTGGTCCAGACATAGCATGATCCAAAACTTTCAATGATCCATTACGGGAGAGTTTTTTCTCTCTACAAAACCATAAAATTATAACAAATTTATTTACACGTGATAATTTAAATAATTACACTTTCATCAACAATTTTTTAACAATTAAAGAAGTAATCAAACCTCAACATGAGATTCATAAGCTGAAGTCCTTCTCCTCGAAGAAAACGATCCCTGTTTGAAGTTAACATTAATGCAGAGCAAAGGCTGTTGAATAAATTTTCCATCATTTCTTGTTCTTCACTGCTACTAGGATCATGACGTTTATAGAACTAAAAAAATAAATTAATTATTTATGAAAATAACAATATTAAAAATAATAAGTGTACCTACAGCTAATTCTTGTAATAACACATCAATGCCATCCAATTCTCCAAGTAAAACTCTGTTTTCTGGTGTATTTTGCAATAATATGGATAAAATTTCACTAACATACAATTTGTTAGCATCGAAAGGTGTTTTCATCTGAAAATAATTATGCACATGATTATAATATTTTGAAACAAAAAACAATACAATCTGAACTGTTTTTACTTTTAGCCTTTTCAAAAGCCATTGTAAAAATCCTTGTTTTGCGACTTCAACACATAATTCTACTCGGAATTCGGTAATATTTTCAATGATACCAAGGGTGTTGTGAACTCCGTCTCTTTCTTCTTGAACTTGTTCATCAAGTCTGGAAAGATTGTGAAGCAATAAAGGTATTGCTTGACAGTCTTGCAATGCATCAACTAACGTTTCGGCTCCATCGATACTCTCATGCAAGATATCAACATCGGTCAGTTCCTGAAAAATACAGATTGATACACAATACATTAAAGCCAAACCAACAAGGTATTCAGATAAACTCCATGTTGTATGGGAGAATACTGTACTTGGATAAGATGAACAACTTGAGTGCTAATATCTGTATTGTCGTGTGAAAGGAGTTCAAGCAAAGAGTTGACACACTTCATCTGCACAAGTATTGGATATAGATCTGGTACGGTTGCCACTACACTGAGATCCTTGCAAAGAAAAATTATAAGCATTAAATGAATATAATCGAACATCGATGAAAGATATAATTGTGAATTTAATAAGATACCTGTAATGATTGATGCAAATCGACTTCACTTTCCAAAAATTTGTCTGGTTGTTCGGGAAACTTGATGCGCATCTCTCTGTTTTTCAAAGATTTTTTCTCAAATGCTAAAATAAGCTTTTTCACAACTGTTTCATCGACAACTTCGCCCTTAAAAGAAAAAAATGGTATAACAAATTCAAAATTCAACAAATTATAGTATGTATAAATTGCCCGAATTTTCAGTATTACTAACTTGAGTCTCTTCATTTTCGACGAATTGAAGAATATTTTCCCTTTCAGTTTCGGTAATTTCAGGTTCTACACTCAACGTCCGCGTTAATTCTGCTTGTTTAGAAAAACTTTCAGCCTTGGACCGAGCGATTCTCCTCATTTTCCTCGCAGCGTTTGCGTCCTCATCTTGGCCGTTTCCATCGTCTTCGTTTGGCCGCTTTGGAGTCTGAACTGGCTGAAATGTTTAAACAAACACATTAACGTTAATTCAACGTAATATGTATTCTGTGAAGATAGCCGGCTAGCATTCCTTCGTTATCTTAATATCTCTGTAAATACATTCACTCATAATCATGATCAAAACAAATCTTCGTCAATTTAAGGCGAAAAATAGGATTAGGTTAAGGATTTGACTGAAAAATTATACTTAGATAGCATATCTAATAAAAAAGTATGAAACAAACTTTGAAAGCCAGAAGTTCTGAAATATCCATTTTCAATGAACAAAACAGCTATAATTCGTCAACCGTAAATTTTACTGACAACTGACACTTGACAGAAGCACCAGCGACGCCATTATTTTTCCAGTTCCCATCAACGGGCGACCAGTGGTTCCAAAAGTGCTATAGACTTTACCGCACATGCGCATTGCGCTCCTCGGTTCTTTTGACAATTCCGAATCCCTTAACCTCAAAATCTCGTCATTTTGACAGAATCTGTGCGTATATAGTGTATATCGCGTATGTTTCCGTCTTTTATCATTGTCTAAACGCATATACTCCAACTTTTCATCATCATTTCCAATTTCATTCATTTTTGAACGACGATACGTCGATTTTGTTTTCAGACGTTGCATTTTCGATTACGCACACGCACCTTCACACATCGTCCGGGGAGAGATCACATCACATATCGGATTTCATCTAGAATGTTAACGATGATCAGAAATAGGGGGAAAGTGTTTATAGGTAAATATCGATACCTAACATGTCTATCGTCAATTTTGTAATTTGTAGGAGGAAAAAGTGGCGGATAATCATCATTATCGTATTTTATTTCGTATTCTAACGATTGTCTCGTTCTTTTCATGATCATGCAATCAATTATGCGTGTGTTGCAAAGATTTATACTTACTCCATTGGGCAACTGGACATTCAATGCATTGTTATTTGAAACAATATTTAATTTTTTTTTGATATATTTACTTTTGAATTAGCCTCAGTTTCTATTATTTTAATTTACATAAATGTTCTCGGATATCTCAGGATTTATTATAATTATTTAATCGAAAATTCTCGATTCTCATAAAATGGAAAATGTCAAGAAGTAAAAAACACTTAATTAAACCAATTAACAAAATATGTACAATTTATTACTTCCAATATTTTACCTCAAATCTTTCGCAAAGAGAAAATGAAAAGAAAAATAAAACGCAAAAAAACAATTTATTAATAGAACAAGTGTAAAGGAAAAATCGTTATACTATTATAACTGCTGCATGAGTAAAAAAAACAAAGGTAACTCAGAATTTTATAGATACATACCTATATGTAGGTATCTTATATTATTTTCATGTTTTGGAACTTCAGAAATCAAAATGTGCATAGGTAAACATTTCACATTGCAGCCTATGTTGTTGCATGTACATATCATGTTTGTGTATTGAATTGAATATAACATTGGTTGCAATGTGAAATATATATTTATGCAGCTGTAATAAACATACATAATCTAAGCATTCCTTCAAAAGAATAAAAAACATTGTTCTTTCTGTTTAAATTTATTTTATATGAAGTCATTATAATATAATTTCACATTTTTCATTGATTTCTTGACATAATTCAAGTTTATAAACACTAGAGTCAATATTTCAATCATTTGTGCACACTCCTTAAGAAAAGATTCATGAAACTTATACCTAATTATTATGAAGCACTAACAGGAACATGTTTGATATTTCCTCATTGTGTTAATTAAATAATGTACCAATCTATTTTTCTACAGTGTTTCAGATAAAAAAGGACGACAGAGAGCCTCCAAAGTACAAGGGAGTAAAAAGCTAGGAATTCATGCACATCTCAGATTTGTGATCTTTATGAAAAAGAATATATGTATTGTCACAAGTAACACAAATGCATATATGATTCATACCGTGATGGTATTTGTGAAGAGATTCCCGTGAAGAGAGATAATTTGTTGACAAAAGTAGACACCTTAAATATTATGAAGGCATACAATCTGGATAAATTAATTGGAGTGTGTCACGAAGATGACGCACACAGTATAAAATTATGGGCATCAGAAATTTCAGACATTGTATATGTTAAAACGAAGAATGAGGAAGATGCATCTTGCATCTTCTGACTTCGTATAAATATATATGAATAGATTACAGCAACACATACTTAAAAAAATTGGAAGGATTTGCTTTTATGATAAGCAACAGGAAAGATACACTTGTGTTTAAGAAATTCTTCATTTCATCGAGGAAAAGATCGGAGGACCTATCAAATCCAAGGTGTTC
Source organism: Cheumatopsyche charites (assembly GCA_024721215.1). NCBI lineage: Eukaryota > Metazoa > Arthropoda > Insecta > Trichoptera > Hydropsychidae > Cheumatopsyche > Cheumatopsyche charites. The sequence goes on from CM045587.1 coordinate 5,075,580, forward strand.
ATGTCTGACATGGCACCTGGATTGTATAATGCCTGGGATTGTGTGATGGGTCCTGCTCAATATCAGTTATTTTGTAGCTAGCATGTGTGCAGGACATGGCAGAAAAATTTAAAGCTCATTGCAGATCCTATGCAAAGGAAGCTTTTAAGACATTTAGACGTTTGATGTATAAAGAGAAGATTAACGAATATTGTAAAGATTTTAGGACGTTCATACGTAAGACTTATGAAAAAGCGACCTCAAGAGCATATGCGATTTATATTTAAAAAAATTATGTCAATAATATAAAGCAATGGACTCGTTGCTTTACCAAAGACGCATATATACGGACAAACAACCATGTGGAGAGTATGCAAAAAGCATTAAAACACTTATTTTGATGGCAAGGTTATTAAAAAGATTAATAAGGCGATTAATTTGATATTGAAATATATACCAAATAAAACAATAGATAGGATTACTGCGCGAATTAAAGGACAAATAAATAACCACCACACTAAGAAAATTTATGAACAGCACTCAAAAGCAGAATGTCTGCTCATAACAGCGAAGGTAGAAGAAATTAGAATAAATCAAGAATGGAATATTATAGGAGAAAAGTCCGTTTATATTGTTTGCAAGGCATCTAATTGTAAGCATGTATGCTGTACAGGGCATGGCAGAAAAATTTAAAGCTCATTGCAGATCCTATGCAAAGAAAGGAAGCTTTTAGGACACCGAGACGTTAAATGTATAAAGAGAAGATTAACGAATATTGTAAAGATTTTAGGACGTTCATACGTAAGACTTATGAAAAAGCGACCTCAAGAGCATATGCAATTTATATTTAAAAAAATTACGTCAATAATATAAAGCAGTGGGCTCATTGCTTTACCAAAGACGCATATATACAGACAAACAACCATGTGGAGAGTATGCACAAAGTATTAAAACATACTTATTTCAATGGCAAGGTTATTAAAAGGATAAATAAGGCGATTAATTTGATATTAAAATATATACCAAATAAAACGATAGGATTACTGCGCAAATTAAAGGACAAATAAATAACCACCACACTAAGAAAATTTATGAACAGCACTCAAAAGCAGAATGTCTGTTCATAACAGCGAAGGTAGAAGAAATTAGAATAAATCAAGAATGGAATATTATAGGAGAAAAGTCCGTTTATATTGTTTGCAAGGCATCTAATTCTAAGCATGTATGCTGTACAGGGCATGGCAGATAAAAAAGGACAACAGAGAGCCTCCAAAGTACAAGGGAGTAAAAAGCTTGGAATTCATGCACATCTCAGATTTGTGATCATAATTTGTGATCTTTATGAAAAAGAATATATGTATTGTCACAAGTAACACAAATGCATATATGATTCATACCGTGATGGTATTTGTGAAGAGATTCCCGTGAAGAGAGATAATTTGTTGACAAAAGTAGACACCTTAAATATTATGAAGGCATACAATCTTGATAAATTAATTGGAGTGTGTCACGAAGATGACGCACACAGTATAATATTATGGGCATCAGAAAAGCACTCAAAAGCAGAATGTCTGCTCATAACAGCGAAGGTAGAAAAAATCAGAATAAATCAAGAGTGGAATATTAAAGGAGAAAAGTCCTTTTATACTGTTTACAAGGCATCGCATGTATATAAGCATGTAAGCTGTGCAATTAAGTCCAACAACTACCAGATATGCCTACAGTTCTACGAATGTGAATGTAGAGTTTTTTTGATCAATCTATTACATACATAAATGTAAATACATGCATGTGGGATTTTGTAGTGGCAACACTGTAAGCGGCGCGGGCGCATGGTCTCTCTCTAGCTTCGGCAGAGTGATTTTTGACATTTGATTTGAGGTTTGGTGTTAATAAACTGTTGACTATTGCTCGGTTGTTTGATTAGACTTCCCAACGATTCCCTACATACATTTGGTTGCAATGAGGAACTCTACCATTTCTCTGGATGCAGTGGCAAACACATCTCAAGAGGATGTACCCATTCACTTACGATCTATAGAAAGTGTAACAATTAGTGAAAATAATAGCACAGAACAAATTGATCAAATGATAGATGATAATTAAAATAATGTTTGATTCGATAAATAAAGAGAAACTCTCTATAGAGGATAAGAAATTTGTAAAACCCAAATGGCAACAATAAAAATATTGTATAAACGTATCAAACTAGTGAGAAGAAAATATCACTGAAAATGAATGTAATAAGAAGAACATTGAGAGGCAACGTAGATACCTTTCAGCGAAAGGAAAAGGAAAAAGAATCAGTCCATTGACAAAACACACTTATTGTAAACAATAAAAATCTTCATCTAAGTGTACTCAAATTGTTCTCTGCCATAGTAATCATGGATTCGAAATAATCAATTGTAGCTCCGGGACAGGTCTCTGCGCTGTCCTTCCTCGTGAGCGCATTAGCCCTCGGTTCCCCCCCTGATCTCCAGATCATTGGAGGACATAGTCCGAAAGCTTTGCTGGAGGTCTTGTGATTCTTCGGGGCCTCGAGGTGGTCTCCGGTGGTGTTCCGGTTTCCTCTGAGGGCTCGGCTTCCTCCGAGTATTCTGGTTCTGGACGTGGATTCTCCGAGATGACGTACTCCTCCCTCGAACCTTCGTCTGGTGGCGCAGGTCCAAGGTCTAGGATGTGCCGATTGATTCCATCAACTTCCACGGTATTGTTGGACACCTGTGCGGTCTCGTGCCGACACACTTGTACATCTAGCCTGATTTGGCTTCACGAAGATAGTCACCGACCTGAAAGCGCGCTCCTGACACTATCTCCTCTTCGGTTGCTTCTGAATCGGCTGTACCGCGGCTATCGATGGCAGAATACCTCCCGAAGTCGAGGTCTCTCGACTGACCGACCCTTCTCGACGTTTCTTCGCCACGTGGCCGAGCTTATCGCATCGCCAGCGCTGGATGCCTTCGGATTCGCTCGGTGACGTTTTACAAAAGCGCGCCACGTGCGGCCCGCCACACTTGAAGCGCGCCATCTTGGGTTTTTCCCGCGTCGTTTTCGGTTTGATAAATGCGTCGCTTTCACCACCATAGGCGTTCAGGTAGGCCGTAGTCTCAGTCCTCGAGAGTCGCGACACTCGTTCGCCGCATGTCGTCTAGAATCGCCGTCGACAGCATCGCCACGAGTGAGCCTCGATGCCGCACAAGATATCAAATCTTCGGAGCCATCCTCGACGCACCCCGCGCCGTCGTATCGCTCCAACATATCGACGATTTTAATGTCTGACATGGCCGAAATAGCATGTAGCTCCAGGACACGTCTCTACGCTCAAACGACTCGGTGCTCACTGGCCTTCCGCGTGCGCGCATTACTGCTCGGTTGCCGCCCCCGTTCCCTCTACAGCGTGCTCTCACATCAATGAACATCTATTTTTTCAGTATTCTTGTGTCTGCCTTATTTAGTCATTATCTTCTTTACATTCTACTTAAAACAGTAGTGGTTAGAGATTCAATATAGTAGGTAGGTACATTATTAATTTGTCTGCATCATTAACTACCTACCAGTTGAACTACCATTTTAATGCATCCGTATTTTGCACACACCAAGAGTCCCACAAGGGTCAAATTTCCTCTGTTTCTTTTACTATCAGTTTTTTCATAGTTTTGTGAAAATAATGAAATAAAATCCATATTTTAAATTTCAATAATTTATTGTCCATAATCAATATAATTCAATTATTGAAAAACAACAACTAGTTTCACATCACATGTATTTATACATATATAAAATAAATCTCCCATTTTCAGCTAATCATAACATGTAAATTTATATAAAATGCAATAGCTAGTATTATAAACTAATTAACCGACTGTTAAGTACAGTGTAACATTAACTAGAGATATAGCTAATCATCAAATTTTGAATACGTTAGCTACTAATATAATATCATACATGAACGATAAAAAAAATACACTTGATTGTTCATCATATTTTGAAAATATGAACGAGAATCTTGTTAGCATAATAAACCGATTGATTAAACATTTTTCTTGCTAACTTTACATTAATTTCAAAGTATTTCATTACATTCATTATTCAGAGCGTTATAATATTTATTAAAATATTCACATAATAAAAATTTCACTCATTAAGTTAGTACATACGTATAATAAAAAATAATAATATCTTCTATTATTGAAATGTACATACATATATAATAATTTGATTATGTACAATGAGAGTCATAGTAACAATGACAAAATTGATAAAGTTTGATTATTTTTAAAGATAACATTTAAGGAGTTATTTCTTATTCAAATATATTAGATGCATTTTTATTAAATCTACAACAAGAAAAAATAAAAGTATTCACATTGTGTAAAAAAATGCTTAAATTTATGGCACAAAATACATGACACAAAAAAATATTAAATCAAATTGAATATTTTTTGAAATCCTGCAATAAAATAACCTTTGTACAAATGTATAAGTCTGTAGTTCTAAATATTCAGTATAAATATAATTTAAGGGCATATTTGCTATGGCTAGGGGTATGGAAAAACAATTTTAATAGTGAACATATGGGAATAAATTATTTACAATCATAAAAAATATATAAAAAAAAAAATATATATGAACTTATGTTTTTGGAAAAAAAGGCAACTGTTTTATCAGATAAATAAATATGGACTGAAAAAGCAAATTTCAAATTTTCAGTTATTAAAGTTCTAATTGTAAGTTGGATTTAAAAAAAAAATGCTGTTTCTGTGTATGGGTATTAGAAAAAAAGGAGGACAACTTATCTTTCTCTTGAAATCTCCAAAAAGAAAAATTAGCATTTTGAAATACGCATTAGCATGAATGATTTTTTTTACATAGATGTACCTATACTAATTGTAAGCAAAATACACATAGAAAATGATAAAACAATATTGACTTATAATAAACCTTCAATTTCACAACTTTCCATCATAAAAAAATTAATATTGTTACAATATAATTTATATTTCAAATAAAGTTTAGTGAATAAAAATGAAATATAGATCTAGAAAACCTAGAAATGAATTAATATATTGACTTAAGATTGTATCAACAATTTAAGAATGTAAGACATTCAATTTAAAAGTAATGAAAGGACGGTGATTTGAATTATTATATTTTTATAACACGTTTCAATATACACATATAGCATTGTTAAAAAAAAGAACAACTCTCATTCAAACAAATCATATAAAAAAATAGAAGGCAACTACTGCGGTGAGAGAAATTCTAATAATAAAATAAATAACAGATCTATAACATTAGATTATATAAATATAGATATGTTACAATTAGCAATAACTACACAAGAAGGTAAGTATAATAATTTATTAGCATTCCAATTCAGTGTCTGTTGAAATTAAATCAAAAAAGATAAAAAGGAATAAATACCGATGCATGTGGAATGTTTAATATTTAATACATATTAAAAAGATACGTACATTCTCTTTTCCTTCATTAAATATGTAATTTGTCAATGTTATTTACATATCATATCAATACTATTTGAGTAACAGTAGGTTTGCAATTCGTTTTTTCATAATACTTCTTGTAGTATGTCTATAAATATATTTTTCTCTATCACCGAAAACAATATTTTCAATTATCCTATTACATATACATTGAAATTTTTATATGAAGAAAACTTTGAACATCCATAATCTTACTGTGGAATAGTATACGATTCAATACATATTTAAATTAAAAATTATATGCACATGAAAAATCATATAATAATTGGTGTGAAAAAAATAATTTGCAGACATATACCAATATCAAAAAAATAAAATCCTATAAGTTCAAGTCGAAATCAAAACTTTTTCAGACTCAAAAGCAAATATAATGCATTGTTCATGTAAAATTTTCTACAAATATTCATCAATATTATACATATTAGACGATCATATAGCTAACGAAAATTTTAAAATAATTTTCTTCACGATTACGTTCCGAGACACATTTAAACAAACAGGTACTAGTTTTCATTTTATTCAACCAATATTCGATTTATCGCTTATCATCACTCTTATAATAATAAAAGCAAAATTGAGAATTTTATTAAAATGACACTTAAAAAAATCAACTATTTCAAAAGTTTTAAGCCGTATATGTCCAGCTGATTAGGATCACATACATAAATTTGTGAGCCAAAAATGCAGGGGATTTTGGTTCAGCAGTACACTTAATTCAATAAATTGTTTTGTTGAATGTTATCACTTTTGTTCAGTATTTTTCTTGTCGAAATTGAATAAGGAATAAAATTCATTTCAAAACACAATTTTGCTATGAGGTTGTGGACAAATCATCTTTCAGCCAGTGTGGGATGGTACGATTGCCAAATTTTTTCAACAATTTAACGAGAGCTGTGTTATGAGACATGTAATACCTTTGAAGAAATTTCGATGATTTTTCTTCCATTGGAGGATAGCTTCTACCTTTTGATTTGCCGAGACATTTAGTATGGTCACCGTTAATCAACTGGCAGAAAAATCCTTTCTTTGAATCATATCTGAAATATAAGAAAAAGTATATAAATAATTATTTTTCCTTATGAAATAACTCCAAATGTAACATATTTTAAAAACTAACTTTAACAGTTTAGTATAATCGATACATGGAGTTAATTTCAAAAATCTTTGCAGAACATTCATAACTTCAGCTGGATCTGAACGCAGCGCAGTACCATCAATAATATGTAGCTGGTTTGGAGTATATTCTGTTAACCACCTGTCGAGATGATGGCTATATTTTCCAGGATTTAAGCATCGATTTCTAAAAATGTAAATAGTTAAATGATTGCAATAGAAAATGAAAATTATACGGTTAAAAAACAAAATACCTTAAGTCTCTTAAGGGCTTTGGAGCTGAATCATTGGCTGTAATAATTTCATGAAAACTATAATTATTAGCAACAATATCACCATGATTCTTTATATGTTGATACCAAGAATATGCCCTGAATAAAAAAATAAAAAAAACTGTAACAGATATCATGATGAAATATCAATTATTATTTTGGTAAAATATGAACCTTTTAGCGGGAGATATAAGAATAGTAACTAATTTAGCATTCGGCAGCAATGCGTGTGCTCTTTTCGGAACAAGCTCACCATCAAAGTAAGTAGCAGATTTTTCAAATGTATACCGACTTGAATTTCCTTGTAAAGATGGGAAAAAATTCATATACCTAAAATCAAGATATGTATAAATAATGTATTATGACACATTAACAAAAATTTAGAATAAAAAAATTACCAATCTAATCCCTTATAATAATTATTCGCATTGAAAAATTGTATTTCTTCAAATGTAGTTGGACTAGGTAAATTAATAGCTAAAGCTGGGTGCATACTTAAAAATGAATATAGTGCCGTTGTACCAGTCTTTTGTGGGCCGATTATCAGAAAATGTGGTAATGCGGAGCATGATTTATTACGTGACCAAATTCTCTGATGTCGTACATCATCACAAGGATTCTAAAAAGGGAAAACACAAAATTAAGTTTCCAAAAAAAAAGTATAAAAATAAATTATTGCATTTATGTACTTACTCCCCAAATTGGGTCTGCTTCTTCTGGGTGTAATCTGAAATATTTTTCAGCTAATTGTATAGGAGGAGCAGAGCTAAGTCTAACATTGGTCCAACAACGTAAAAACTTCAAAACCGACTCAAATGTATAAAGAGCTAAACGGTCATTTCCATAATTTGACATATGAGTCATAAAAATATTTATCTAAAACAATACGATTGTATGAAATACAATTGTGCAAAATTTACTTATTCAATACAATTGTATAAATCTAAAGTTATGTACCGAATTGTAAACTATGGTTTGGAACAATTCACCTCCTTGAATAGATTCGTCAAGTTTATCCCGTCCACCAGGATATCTATCTATTAGCATAGTGTGAGTAAATAGGCCACAGGTTTGCCTAGGTAGAACCATAATATTACGATGAATAAAACCTCTTCTAAGCCTAAAATTCATTAAAACAAATCAATATTGAAATGCATATTATAATATTAAAAAAAAACAACAAAACTATATTAAAATTCATTTACCTTGCTGGTCTAAGATGAGGATATTCTTCTGTACTAGTGACTTTTATGCCCCAAACTTTTTTCCATGCAGTATACAAAAGTTCATGAGCAGGATAAACACCTGAATGGTGTGGTGATACTGAATAACCAGAATTAACCGGTATACCGTGAGAAAGAGCAAACTCTCTATTCAAATTCATGTCTAATTCTAGTTGAGTGAGATTATCATACAAGTGTGGTTGCTGATGATTCCACATATGAGAAAACCTGAGAAATTTCAAATTGCAATGAGTAAATTCATGAAAGGAGTATACATAGAAAAAATATACAAATATTATATAAACCATGTAAATCTGTCAGCATTCTCTAATATCATGTCATCTCCTTTATTTTCTTCATCAGTACCATGATGAAAATATTTCCCACTGAATCCTAGATTAAATTTGAATCCAGGGACGTATTGACGAATTCTTGATTGAGTTGACATTAATGCTTGAACGTCATCAGGTCGTAGACGAGTTCCTAAAGATTTGTATAAATTACATTTTATATCAATAATAGATGTCAAATTAACAAAAACACTAACCTCTTTCTCCAACAAATATATCATCGACATCAACAAGTAACATTCTTTCTAGGCTAAGACTCAATTGACCATGACTTAAATAGCTCAGAGCATCCAAAAATAATAAACGATGTAGCCAAAATCGCAAACCAGATCCAAAAATCACTCTTTGAATCGAGTCAAGATGTCCATGATCTTGTATTACTGTAGCTAGTAGAGTTTTGTTACCTGAAATATTGTATAAATTTTCAAAATTGCTCACATGAGAATTAAAAACGATTAAAATAATTATACAAAAAACCTTCTGGATAATCGGGTATATATCGAGAAGCCCATTCGACTGGTTCATATGTTGAACTGTTAGGCTGAAATATTGTCCAATCATCGCCTGGAAGTAAACCCCATGCAGTTTCACCGGGTCGCGTGAGTCTCAGTACTGGACTAGCAGGATTTAAAATTGCATCCTATCAAAGTTCAAAAACACAATAAATAAATGCTCATAGAGCAATATGAATGTAAAATAAATGTAAAAAAAAAGCACCCTAAGTCTAAGATTTGTGTGAATGAAGAGTGGAAATCCTTTGAGCTGCGCTCCAACAAGTGTGTCTTCCGTGGGACTCACAAAACCAACGATTCCTACAGAATACTCTCTGCAATACTTATCCAAAAGCTCTCGATTCCATTTGTCCATAGTAAGGTACTTGGAAAGATTTTCAAAAACGATCACCCCATATCGGCCTTTGTCTAGATTCGTCAAGACGGGCAAACTTTTACCGGACACCTCGACTTTGTATCTGAAAAATAACAACATTGTCATTCACACAAGTCGAATAAAATCAAGAATATTCAAATTTTGTTCAAACGAAAATGTTTTTTTTTTTTTTATCATAAAACGATGGTGAATAAGATAGATAGAAGAACGTCCCGTCAACGAAACAGAGGAGGGTGATTGATCGACGCTTGATCGCCATTTTAATACCTTTACAAAGTCGGATTCGCGTGTAATGGATTTTTAATGATGAGGTCGACAGGTGTCCTCGCGCTGAAAGCCAGCCTTATTATGCGACATTTCACAGATCAACTACCGCAGATGAAATATATTTTTCATTACACACACACGCGAAAAATACACTTTTTACTCTCACATACATAAATCGCATATTCCTTTCAACAATTTACTATTTCAAAAAAACTTGACTTATCCGATGAACTCAAAATGGCCTAATTTCGAGACACGACATTCCTGAAAAGAGTGATTAAAAACATATGCATGTATACTGACTTGATCCTATTGTGAACCAGCAACTCGGCGATGTCCCTGCAAAGCTTGGTATAGGCAGACTCGACAAAAACCAACACCTTGGGATCGATTCGGAGACGAGCTTCTGAACGATGATCGGGTGCAGGAGCATTAGGGGATGAAGCTCCCCCATAACTTTTTTCGAGACGACAGTGCACCATGGGCACAGGTCTCGTATCTCTCGGCATAAAACTAGAAATAAAACGTACAATATGTTAAGATAAAGAAAATGTATGTAAGCATATATCGATTTAAACGAAATTCGTTTCGATGAACTGACAAGAAGAGACTTCATAAAGGTTTTCGACTGATTTCGAAGAAACTTCGTACAAATGTAATAAATAAACGCAAAATAGTTACGAAGAAGGAAAACGCAATTCTTAATAATTCTTGTTATTGTAGGTCAAAAAGTTCAGTTTATTTACTAGACGCACTAACAAAATAACGTTTTATATGTTTTGTCCTACGGATAGTGATATAATTATTTTTGCATTTATCCCTTTAACAATTAAATTTCATATTAAACATTATTATTATCAGTGTACTTAGCGCATCTACTGAACTTTAACCTGCGATAACTAAAGAATTATCAAAAGTTGCATTTTCCATCTTCGTAACAATGTACATATTTCACGTCCACTCTACACTTCTACGAAGTTTCGCCAAACTCGACAAAGATCTTTACGAAGCCTTCCGATGTGAGTTCGATTAAAAAAAAAACTTTCGAATATTGCAACACATTATATTTATAATTGGAGTCGAATCCATTACGGCTTTCGCACTCCGGAAAATTTCGTCGGTCGTCGCGTAATTATATGGCCCCCGCAGACTTTTATTAATTAACAAAGTTGACGAAGGTTTTGCGGCGGAACTTGAAAAAGAGTTGAATTAATTTGAAACATCGCAGATGTTGGCTCTGGATGTACTTTGAATCGAATTAGTCAAAGGCTCGAAACTAAATTGCGCTCGCGTGATGCGGAAATCGATTCTCTCTCGCTTGGAAATCGAGATTTTTCCTATTATTATTTTCATTACTAGCGATCAACCCGTTGAATATATCGACGCAGTTTTGCAGCGTTACACGGACACACACACACACACACACACAGATTAGCGTAATGATATCTAACTATATAATAGCGCTATTATGCGTGTCTGACTGTGTGTGTCCATGTAACGCTCCAAAACTGCGTTCATATATTCAACGGGTTGAAATTGCATTGATATATTCAACGGATTGATAGCTAGTTTTCAGTATAATAGCGATTCAGATCTCAGAAAGTTTTCCAGAAATCGAGATGTAGAGCATCTGTTTGTGAACAAGGATTGAGATGTGAACTAAAGAAAAATATTCCGACAAATTCAATTATTTTCCACAGAATCGATTGCATATATGTATGTATTTACATATAATATGTATTACAAAAAAGAATTGTAACTTTGCAATCTAGATGCTGAGAAAAATCCCCGAATGAAACGCGTTCATTTGATTAAATCATTTAATTTCACTTCGGTCGGATGAGGAACGGAAATTGGAACGAAAACTGAAGACGGTGGTTGAATGAAAAAAAGGCATTTATTCGAACTCCTCTGTGCCTTTTATTTCATTTGTGATTTGCGAATAAACGAACAATTCTAAATGTGAAAATAAATTTGTAGATTACAACATACATACATTAAAAATGACTTTTAACTGTACATTTTTACTTGGAATTCGCGAAAACACGTAGAGTTTAACTATTATGCGATTCCGGTGCAAACGAACTGTTATCTCGACACACATTATGACCCGTCCAAAGCTAAACGTGACTAACTACATCAACAACGAGCAAGTTTAAGAGTTTATTTAAACTCTTAAACGTGTTCAATGAATTGTTCAAAATTCTCTTCATTATTCCATTTTTCAGGAATCATAAACATACAAACTTTATTTATAATAATCTACAGATGCAGTCAATTCATATAAGAATACAGAAATAATTATAATGGCTTCTGAAATAAATGATTCACTATCCCGGTGGCCAACAAAATTAACATTCAATGGTATTTATCGTTATTATTCAGGAAATATATTTCACACATAGATAGTTATGACTATACCAAGTACTTTGACATTTAAATCTCGTTTTTTTTTCCCAAAATTTACACTTAATCACGATTAGCTCTGAACTGCCCGCGTATTGGAACAACCCAATTCACGCATCGACTTCGATAGATTTAAGACGGAATGTGACCCAATTACTATTATTACGATCGACACTCGCTCATGAGTAGCAAGTGTGAATATGGTAATTTACATATTCATACGGGATAAGGAGAAACGGAGGAAAAGCGAGACGAAGCAGTTGAGGGAAAATGCGAGATGTGAAGAGGGGGTGAAAAAAAAAACAATTTACATAAATTTCGGAAACAGCATCATCTGAACGCCCCCTCGTTGTGATTAAAACATCCCCTCGTGTAATTTTCGGCGATCGAAACAAAAAAAAAACGCGGAAACGAAAATGCGAGCCGCAAAATGGAAATGTTCATCCCGTGGAGGAGATTCTCGAGAAATTTTGTTATTTTCAGCTATTATTATATGTATGTATTGTATTATCTACTAGGAAACTGGTCGAGATTAAGAGATGACTAGAATGTTGTGAAAATAATTTCCTGGAAGTACAAATGTTTATGCATATAGTGAAAATCAATACAAATGACGTGAACATAATTATGTTTTCAACGATATAATTAAGTTGTAATTTTTCCTTGATAGATGATACGTTGTGTAATTTTCTAATGAAATTGTGAAGTTTCCATGTATGAAGGTTTTTTTTATAATTTAAAAATAATACATATTAAATGTGTTTTCTAATTTACAGATAACACGTTACAAAAAAACAAAAATTTTATCGAAATTATTATCAACGAATATAAATTTTGGGTATTAAACATTTACACTAGTTGCTATTAGCATATCCTGCAGAGATTAGAAAAAAATGAGGCAGATAAACATTAAATTGTGTAACAATAGCAAATACTGCAATAAACTTAAAACACATCAAGTCTGAAACATTGATTATAAAATAAATAATCAAATATCTAAATAGTATTATACATTCAAATATTTTAGTAGACACACAAACAATTTACATATGCGTTTATCGCTTATTATGCTTCACTTCATAGATTAATTTTATCGTTCTTCTAAACAAATGTTTTTCGTCAGTTGCATTCACAATGTGCAGATAATGAAAGAAAGGCTCGCGTTCTAAGCTTCTGACACTGACATTGGGTTAAGTACAGAAAATGGTTTTATATCCTACTAGCAGTAGGCGCATGTGTATAAAAATAGTTCGGAATTAATCAAATTTTGTATTGCCATCTATTTGCGAAATAAAAAAAGATTTCACGCCTTATGTACGTAAAAAGTTACGTATTGCGTTAGTACGACGGTGGCGCAGAATGAACGACGCCGCTTAATAAGCCGCAGGCGCGGGTTCGATTCACGGCTATGCTTGAAAATTTCGAGCATCGTTAGCGTATTTATAATATAGATGATACAGAATCATTTTCTGTACTTTCGATAAAAAAAGGTCACTTGTGCCCCTCGCAAAATTCTGTCATCAAATAACTTGGGTAAAAGAAGAGAACAGAAAGAGCAAACGTGTACCTGGCGAAGGGCGACGACGGCATGAAGTACGTGGCGACGAAGATCAGCAGGATCGAGAGCAGCATGACGGCGGCCACGCACTTCCTGACGTTGACGTTCTTCAGCAGCCACAGGCAGAGGCATCGAGGGCCTATGCCTCCGGAGGCGATCCAGACCCAGTGGCCGCCGGCCTCCAGGTCCCTCCTGCTCCGCTGGTGGTCCCTGCTGAGCAGGGGCCGCGTCTGCGACGCCGCTTTGAAGACGCTCTCCACTGACATGTTGTCGGCGAGTTCAGCAACACCTCCACTTGCCGTGCTTCCACACCTCGTGGCCGTCAACGAGGGTCGCCATCGTTCCGCGACGCGGCTTCGACGAGGCACTCCTCGGGGCGCTGCTTTCTCGTCATCACGGCCGAAGCTCTCATCTCATCTCGTCTCGCCTCATCTCTGAAAATCATCAACAATTCTGTTATTAGATCCGAAAAAATGTGATTACAATAGATTTCGATGTGCACTTTCCGAATTTTAACTTTCCTCCCTCGTATCTTTGCCGCCATATTAAAAAAAAATGCTTTTAAAAGCCTTTTTTTTTTCAAGAATATTTCATTTCCGACTCATTTTACGACTGAAATAACTATTCATTTTCTCGTTGAGATTTCCATAAAATATTTTTTTTAACATTTCGCACACTAATCGGTAAGTAATTTAAACTACAATCGCAAATAACTAAGTTACACACGACAACAGTTTGCCGACCTCTCACCTAAACTAATCGATTTGAAAATACATAAAGGAAAAACTAGACAAGCAAGTTATCAATTTGATAATCCCCAACCTATAAAAAAATCAATTCAAACGCCCGATTCAAACTTAGAAAACACTTCAAAAACGAGGAAAACACAGTCGAATCAAAATACAAGAGCAGAAATACAGATCCCAACACAACTGCAAAACTGTCCACGCAAACAGACCGATCACCCATGACGACAATATCCCGTACAAATTAAACTGACACCATGATAACCGCACAATCCATTATATCGTCGCTAACACACCCCATGCCCACACTCATTAGCCTATATGAAGACCGAAAAGGCCGAAGGGTATAAGTGAGTTTGCGGTGATTTCGAAAAAATCGCGCTCAACGTTGAACATGTATTAGGAAGAGGTCGAGTGATTTGATGGTATGTTTAGGCACAAATTCGTTCATATCCTTGTGTCACCGAATACATGAAGCGATTCCTGTAAACGAATCAATTTCGGCAAAAATGTCACTTGTACCCTTTAGTCTTTTCAGTAGTCATATATATTCACACAGGAGGGCTGCAGAAGACGGAGACATGAGAAAGAAACTCGACTATATACAAATAAGTACATTTAAAAAGAGCGTGTTGTGATTATTGATTGATGAAGTTCAAGCCAATTTTCTACCCTCATCACTCTTCATCAGACGATATTTTTTCTCCAGCGCAAGTGATACCCAGGGTTTGCTGATCCTGACGTATTTCATCACATGTACGATTTCACGTGTCGACTTTTCATCGGATGTATGTATTTAGGCGCTTATAATCTTCAGAATCTGATGGATTGTTTAAAATACACAGAATCGTTAGTGAAAATGTGCTACGTTGCCCCATTAGTAGCTCTTTCGCCAATTTTCTACAAAAAAATCCAATTTTGTATCACTATCTGATCATTGAAATCTAAACGAAAACATCGACTAGAAAATTTGAACATGACATGCAATGCTCAAAACATCAACAACTTTGAATAAATTTTCCACATATTCAAATGATACTCTTGAAATAATTTATTCTCTGATGCTGTGCAGATACAAAATCCACCTACGGCTGTATTTCTGTAAAGAAAATCGTCAACAGAAAATGAAAGTATCGAGTTTCCTCGTACAAAAGATAACGACGAAAACCAGAAGCAAACTCTCACAACGTTGAGATATATCAAATATATTATATTATACATATACCAATTGTTTGGGTAATTACGCGTGGGCAGCCATTTTAGTGATTTACATTTAGGACGAAACCCCGAAAATAGCGCAATCATAATATATAAATTATAATATGCGTATAAGGGTGTATTTTTTTTTTTATTTTACTAAAAATCTCAGAAACGTTCCCGACACTATGCTGCAATAATAAACTAGATTGAAATATGTATATCATGAAATGTCATAAGACGAGATGATAAATTCGATATGAATTCCGATAACTCGAAAGGAACATGAAAGATTGTGGAAAATCTCATCATCGATAAAATAAATACGGTAAGGTGAATTTCTCTGTCTATTGCAAGATTTTAATAAAAAACCTACAAGTATTTAAAACGAGCATCGATTATCTAACTATACAATAACGCTATTCTGTGTGTGTCCGTGTAACGCTCCAAAAACTGCGTTGATATTTTCAAAGGATTGATCGCTAGTTAATAATATCAATATGTTAAGGTGATCTGTCTTTCTGTCTATTTGTTGTAAGGTTTGTATGAAAAATTCGTTCACATTTACGACCAAGTTTAAGTGACGAGCATTTGCAACGCGCATCGATTCGTTGAAAATTCGTTAGCACACAAGATTTTCAGCAAATAAAATTTAGAAAAGATCGAAAAAGGCTCGTCTCACCTTCCCTATAAGGCGGCGATGACGAGACGCGAAAGGAATACGAAATAAAGGAAAAATATGTAACATAAGCGAGCGAAATAGAACAAACACAGTTTCGCTATAAATAAAGCAAAATGAGACGTCTCACTTGCCGAATGATTTACGGTGCGAGCAAAGAGCGTTTACTCTTCTCACCTATTGCGACAAAGAAGCGAAGAAAAGTCAAATTGGCCGTGAAATAATATCAAAAAGGCTGAAAATTGAAAAAGTCCACACACTATGAAAGGAAACGCTTCGTACTGAAAATAAAACGAATGAACATATTCGAGTATCTCGTTTGTTTTACGTTTGAATTATTTTTTTATTTTATGATAAAACTTTGTCCAAAATCGAGCGTGTTCTAAATGGAAACTGAAGCGGGATTTTTTTTCTCGTTAATATTTCACTTCAAAATATGAACTGATACTTTGGTAAAATAATCTCTGTTGAGTTCTATAAAAAAAATGACAAGAATAACACACGCCACTAAATAAACAAGAACATCCTTCGGCACATCTTCAAAGTGAACCCGTACAAAAAGATGAATACGTATTTTGTGCACAGGATCGAGTTAGGTACGTATTGTGTTACAACATACACATATGATATCATTCAAATTATAAAAAATATGTAATCGATAATATAGACAACAATTAGACCAAAGTATATTATATTATAGAACGTAATAAATGCTAAATGAATTTAATTATGCATTGTAATTGTGAACGTTCATTGTCCATTGTATTTTCGTGATTCCATAAGGCAACAAAACATGATAAATTAATAAACTGCTTATATGGACTGTTGTAATATGAATAAAGAAAAGGATAAGCGGCACTTTATTCATTATAACTTCCAGAGAAACGATTGAAAAACTTTTTCTTTACGTCTGTCTAGTTATAAGTTTAATTTGATTAAATTCATTTGAAGAAAAAAATATGTATTCATAAGAAAATAAAAATATAGCTTTTCATTTATACACAATATTGTACGTGCATATATTTCCCACTTGGAAAATTGCACACTTTTCACCCCTTTTATTAACATACCCTTAATTAAAGAGCTCGTTATCATTTTAATCGCAACAAAATATAATTAAGATAAAATGATAATCCCAAGTATCCAATAAAATCTTAAAATTACCGAACTTAGAAAAAGACGCAATGTATGACACAATAGTTAAATAGCAGAAAAAAGACGGGCATTTAATTATTACAGTCACATTTATAGATTCGATAGTAAAAAGATTAAAAGTTTACTATTAACTAACGATCAACCGAAACTAAATCATATCTTATGTTTCCCAAGGTAAAAAAAATATTTTCTTACTCCAGCATGAAATTCAAATACCATGGAGATGGCGGAGTATAGAAAACCCTTCGTAGGAAAAACCGACTCTTATCGGTCATGATGCGAGAAGAGTGTCATATCCGGAACTAAATCGACCTGAATATTTATACTCTTTATGGTTAAGGTAAGGTAACTTGAAAAAAAAAAACGAAACACCCCCTTATTTTCGAGTCGCTAAAAGCAGAGTACATACTGCGTCGAATATGCATACATACATCGAACAACTACTGTATGCAGCTTTCAAATTCTATAGAGAAAAAATACATTATTAAAAAGCTCAACAAACAATTGAAATATAGTCCAAAATCGATTAAAACTTTTAAGACTATTACTCAAAAAGATCGAAAAACTCAGCGCAAATCGATTAACGCAACAAACTAATTCGGAGAGAATCAGAATAGAAATAATTTAATATCTGACAGTGCAGTGAACAATATTTAACTTGCAAAATTTATTTCACCGCACTGCAATTCTGATTCTGAAATATTTACATACTTCGCAATTGATGGCTCTAATCTATCAGCACACACATCAATCGATACTGACAAAATAACACATTTTGCGAAGAGTGGATCCGAAACGATCTTGGAAAATCGAAAATTGCATACGATCTGAAATGCCTCATAAAATTTTCAGCCGACGAAAACGAGAAGCAAGAATGTGATTCACCTTAAGAAACAGTACAGCAACGAAGAATGTGCGCAATAATGCACACAGGAAAAGATGAAACGGAAAGATTCCTGAAGACATACTTGTCCTTTATAGCGACTATGTTAATATTCAAGCAGCAAAGTGTTCTTTAGTTTTCCTTTATCATTAATGCAATGTGTTGAATTTATTACACGTGCATGTTACAATTTATACATAATTATTATTCGTACAATGTGAGAAAGTATCGAAATGCGCAGTTGAAGAAGCTATGCAATATGGGCTAGTCTATAAAATTTCTGGATATAAATAAAGCATACGCACACATTTCCCCAAAAATCTTCAAAGAACTAGGCGAACTATTGAATTGTGTTTCAATATTGAAATTATCGACCGCTAAAGAAAATATTTTCTCCAGTTCATTCGATCGATATGTAAAAATAACGTTGGCATTGGTATCAAACACATAGGAATAGAATGCTGAGTTCGAATGTAATTGTGCAACATCAATGCATGAGGAAAATGCATCCTGCATCAGTGGTGCTCGATCAACCATAGCAGGATGCAATCAAATATGTACGATTAACATAGGGAAATGTTAAAAGCTAATTTACCATTTCCAGCAAAAGCAATTTTTTTTTAAGGTCGGTCCACAGAAGAAGATAGGGGACAGTATTTATATCATTAATCTAAAAAATAATAATCAAAATACAAAATGTGTGTTGATCAAAAATAATGAAATCGTGTTAGTATAAAAGAATGAATCTGAAAATGAAAAGTTTATTTTTTCATATTCTTTGCCTTTGATTCTGAAATTTGATTGTTAATATTTAGATTTCATAAGTTTTTCTGCTGAATTTCTCTCTATATTATCTATTGCAATATTGATTTAAGTACTACAATATGATGTTTGCTTCGAATATAAAACTGTTGTAGGTCATTAAAAAAAAAAATTTTTTTTCTGAATCAAAGTCGATCTATCAAATAATTTTCAGAGTGTGCACAAAATTAATACATTTAAAACAATGTTTCATTTTATTATAGTAAATATCATTACGTATTATATGCACTCAAGGACCTTAAAAGCCAATAAGTGTAAGTGATAAATTTAAACCACCAGAGAACGCACAAATTGTCTATAAATACGTTAGCAATATTTCTACAAACAAAATATGAATATAAACAGTTTCAGAATCCATAAGTCCAAATTTAAACATGGCTTTCTCTCAAAGTAGGATAGAAAAAAACATCCACAGAGTGAATTTCCTACCCATGATTAGATTTCAAATGTATCTCAATTGGTACATATTGGTAACATAACAATTTTACATTATGATGAATTCCTTTAGACACGTGTACTTTTGTTCTTTGGCTTCTAGAATTTTCATATAATCTACTATCATAATAGCACTATTTCGTCTCTCCGTTCTTGTGATATTTTGCTCAACACTTCTGTCATGAAGATTGCATAAAATAGGCACAGATAATATATGAACATACATAGAATATAAATCTTACAGAATGGAACCCTAGTATGCAAATAAATCAGCACACGAAAATTTGTGTAACGTTAACTTGTGAAATGCAATGTTTGTTTTTATTTTTATTAAAAACAGACCAGCCACATATCTGAGATAGATCAATAATTCAATCGAGCCTAAATAGAAAAGTCAGAATTTTAGTCAGAAGTCAGAAGAAGAAGAAGTCAGAAGTCAGTAAAGTTGAACTCATGTCTCTGACCAAACATGCAACATGGTATGGCGATATCTTCATGTACAGTGCTATGTATTTAATGTTCTACATAGGTTTAAATAAGCAAACATCAACGGATATGGAACAGATTAACCCCATTTTCAATACATCGAATGAGATAGAACAGTTAGTCATTAGTACAATTTACTAATATAACTGTCTCCTGGAACGGATTGTATGTGAATAGCGGGGTTAATATTTTCAACAGACTGATCATTGTTTGTCTCAACGGTGGGGAAAGAACAGAATCAGATCGATCAGCGTCGTTTCTAAAATATCAAGCGAGAACCGGGAAACAATAAGGTAGACAAAACGAACAAACATCAAAGCTATACATGCATACAGACTAGTGACAAGTGACAACTGACAATGGACGCTGACTGTGAATAAATGCGAACGTTTCTGAGCTACGAATTTCTGAACTCGATTGTTTTCGAAGACTCACCGGAAACGCCGTGAAGACCGGAAGGTGAATTTCAACTTCAGAACGGGAATTTTAGATTTCTGAAGAGCTATTTACTCGAACGCACTCCGTACGAACACTTCACGCAAAATCTCTTCGCGCAATGACAGCCGACGTTCGGTTGCCTTTCGATTTGCACCATGGGATTGTCGTTGTGTAGCTTGATTGCATTATTTATGCATGTGAATTTGTGGCTATAGGTTTATATAATAAAAATAAGTTTTCTTGAATAAACAGAATTACAAAAGCATTAGAATGTATCTTTAAAAAAATTGATTAGATTCGCAGTGTATTGAATGAAAGAAAAAATGCAAAATTTCATTAAAATAAAGAAAAATGTAATTTTATATATATTAGTGTTTCGGCCAAAATAAATTAATTTAAAACGTATTTCATGTTTTGACAGTTCGTATTCTAACCTATTTAACATAGGTACGATATGAATACATTGTGTAGTTTAAGTATTAATAAATATTTTTGATTGATTTTCAACAAAACAAAGCATTCAATGAATACCTTAGCGCCTAGTAAAAGTACAGTTTATGTTTCCAATTTACCATTTGCACTCACTAATAACGATCTTCATAAAATATTCCAAGAATTTGGAAAAGTCGTCAAGTATGAATTAAATTTTATTATTTCTCATCTTAGATTCATATTTTTCACTTTAGGTTCAATATTTTAAAGGGAAATTATTAAGCTTGAAGTGGAAAACCCTTATTTGAAATATATTTGTTATTACTTATTTAAGATTATAATATCATACTGCAATCAATCTACATAATACAATAGTTGAGTTTTAATGTAATATACATTTTTTTTTTCAGAGTAACGATTGTTCGTGATAGAAAATGGAGAACTTCAAAAGGGATTGCATTCATATTATATTTAGAGAGAGATGAAGCTTTGAAATGTGTCAAAGAGATGAATAACAAGGAAATGTTTGGTCGCACGTTAAAATGTAGTATAGCACGAGACAACGGAAGAGCATCTGAGTTCATAAGAAAGTAATACAGATCAATGATTGTAAAAAAAAATATAACATCTTATATCATTAATGGAGCTAAATTTTTCTTTATATATGTATTATAGACGAGAATATCATGATAAATCATCTTGCTACGAATGTGGTAATGAAGGTCACCTGAGTTATGCATGTCCATCTAATAAACTGGGAGAACGACAACCACCACCTAAAAAACAGCGTATTCGTAAAAAAACTAATGGAGTATACTTTTTGAATATTGTTATACATATTTACATTTTTCCATATTTTTTCAACTTTTTCTGTTTATTAAAGGGTACCTTCGGCAGTGAATGTGAATCGGATAATGATGAAACAAATTATGAATCCAATGAATTTGAAGACTTAGAAACTCTTAGTTCTGCCATCAAAATGGAAGTAAGTTTATAAGTGCTCCTTTTTTATATTAGTATGAAACTAAATACTATTCTGAAATTGTACACATTTTAGCAAATTAAAAATGATTCAGAGTTCAAATATGATTCCAAAGAAAGTGAAATTGCATCGTCAAAAAAAAGGATTAAAAAGAATCCATACTTCAGTGATGAAGAGATTTCAGATTGAATTTCACGAATAAAATCTATGTAGGTACTTATTCATTTATAAAATTTCAGTTCTAGATTATTTTTCAGTTTCAAATAGATGTCAGTACCTGAAAATTTTCTCAAGTTTCACAATTTTAAATAAATATGGGTAATATTCGTAAAATAGGATATTTATGTATTGATATTGTTGTATTGAATTATTAATAAACTAACTTTTAGACAATAAGGATTGGTATGTTAATTATTAGTTAAACTACAAATCATAGTTGAAAACCCAAGCTAATTGTAAGTCTAATGACAGAAGTTATCAATTATGTAGAAGCACATACAAATTCACTGAATTTTCATCGAATAAAATTTAAAAGGTACCAATTTAATGATTGGAAAAACAACATAGTTTACGAAATGCATCCAATTAATTATTTTCACGAAATTTTCTGAATAAATAATTTTAATTAAATGAACCAATGTGTGAGAGCCTTAACAATAATGGTATGAAAATACGTCATTAAAAATACATATACACGTACATAAGTAAAAAAGATATTCAAATGAATAGTATTCATTTCCACAGAATCTTAAAGCTAGTCAACGTATTACAATAAATAAAATGCCTTTTTTTCATATATGTAGACTCAATTAACCGCACTAAACTATTAGAGATATGTATTTACCAAATTCAATTTATATTTGAAGAAAAGTGCATGAGTATTAAGTCAATAAAACTGCAGCAAAAACGAAATTTATTCATAAATTAAAAAATAAATCTTTCAATAAAAAAGCGTGCTTGAAACCTTATCGTATCGGTTTTGATATGGGAAAAATATTATTTATATTATTATAATTTATTCATCTTTAATTTTTCAATATTCAAATATAGTATAGAATTATTAGAAATTATCCAAATTCGTAGGCGTTCACTTTTTCGTGGTCGTTATAATATACATACATACAGTATACAGATATTATGTCGTACAATTTTTATTTTTGAGATTCAATTTAGCATTTCACCTTAGGGACTCGACGGGGATTTCAGGCGTTGAAAACTTTTAAATTAAGGAAACCTCTAGGTATATCGCGTAATTATATTACAAGCATGGTATTACGTTCATGGTTTTATATGTACTTAGGTATGTACATAGATAATTAGATACATACACATTCAGCAAATCGTGCAAACGTGAACGTAATAGTAAGAATAAAAGCGTCGTTAGAAAAATTTGTCACACGAATGATTCTATTCAAACTTTTCTATACGGAAATTAAAACGATATCTTTCACCATCGTCGAACTGCATGTGAAAGAACGAATAAAGTTTTCGCAGATGAATAATTTTTCATGATTCATCGCGTCTTTGGTGAATTTAACTTAACTTATTCCAAATTATATTTTAAATGAATTTATAATAAACGTTGCATAGATACGAAAATATATGCATATTTACATTTATTATAAACCTTATCAAAATTATTATAGTCATGTTTGGTAAGAACACACACACGTTTATGTATGTATGTTAAAATTAACATAAAAAAATGTCAAAATGATATATTCGCAAATTTTTCACCGTTTCACGTACTTTTATGAACACTTTAACTGAAATTTAGGACTTCGTGCCGTTAGGAATCGACTGAATAATTTATACGAAAAGGATAGTGGCTTTTCAGGCACACTTGTTCCCTTTTTAGAACCGAAAACACGTACCAACACGTGTGCAGGATAACACAATTGTGTCAACAAACAAAAAGGACAAAAATCCCTAATTGTGTTGTGTAACAAATGTGCGAAATTTGTTCATATTATTTTGATATGGCAAAATATTGTGTACGTTTCGTAATTATTGAACATTATTAACAAGTGAGACTACGATATGTATCGAATATCATAAAAAACAAAAACGAAAATATATATCTGTTATAAATAAATTCTAACAATAACCTTTTGTACTAGTAAGTATAATTAATTTCAAAAATATTGTAAAGCTATCTCATTTCATTCAACATTAAATTTTAACTCTTTTCTAAGCGATGACAAGTACTAGAAACCCTTATCTAAATATTTAATATGGATATAATACATAATCGCAAAATTTATTATTCATTGTTTCGCGTATCCTTGCGATTTTGCAATGACAGCATCGTGCCTAAATAAATCGTAATAATTTTATATGACCGAACAAACAAGTAGTCATATTTCATTCTGTAAAATACTGAAAAACCTTACTGTGGACACTTTTTGCTCAGTTGGACAAACTTTCGTAGAATAAAATTTTAGCCTTTAATTGAAGGATAATTAGATATCGTTAATACATACAAAGGACTATGCCGATATAAATCGCTTAGAGGCGTGTTTCGAGTGAATTCTTTATACAAATGTCCCATTCATATAATATTTTATAAAAAAAATTCTTGTATGATATATAGTAAATAAATAAATATTTCAAAAAACCTATTATCGACATATTTTCGATTTTTCAAATTGAAGTAATGAAGCGGAGTAATTTGAAAAAGTGATCGCCCCAAACTTTGATCAAGAGGAAGCTTTTGAGGCATTTTTCATGATGAAGGGCTTTCTCATCAAAATCGACAGGAGTCATTCATTTTGAACCTCTTGAAGTGAATTTCCAAATTGATTTCAGAGTTTTTCACATAGGATTCTGAAACGGTACATACGTGAATTTCCCTATGTATTTACGTAATATTATACATTTTTTTCAATTTGTATGTACTTACTTATTTTTTCTTCGATTGCTCATTCAGTACTTTCGTCTGTAATTTTTTTACGATTGACGTATTCAAAAGTTAATATACTCTCGGCTAATTATATAAAAAAATGTTAATATACATACATACATACATATATAATAATATATTTATTGATTTAGAAATTCTCATTGTAATCGGAATAAATTAAACTTTATAATAATGAAAATTCTCCTTACAATTTTCAATATTTGAAAATGAAATATCGTGGATTATTATATTCGAAAACTTATGATGCTAACATCTGTAATATTAAATCATTTGTGTATCTGTTCGTCTTTCTACCTATGAAATTCTAGGTAAATCGATTGCTTAATTTGAAAAAATAATTCAAAATGTCAAAAAAAAAAATCATTTTGATCGGTTATAATTGTCGATATATCAAAATCTGACTTGTAAAAACGTTTGATGCTTCAAATCTAAATTCAAATCAAATATACATGTACATATGTTGGTTGCTTTTGTCATATTTTAAAAATACGAATTTAATGATTAATTTTTCAAAAAGAATTTTCATAAACCATCTTAATCAAATTCCGAAAAAATTGTTATTTACCTGCAATAGACATAATATAACATTCGGCGAAAAAGTTCATATGAATCAAATTGCAAATTTCTGTAAGTACACTCGCTTAGAAACGCTGGAAAAATTGCGGAAAATGTGTTTCATATTCATGCATATAAAATTATTCATTTATTCGTTAAGATTCCCACTGCGATTTTGATGAAACTTCGTAGAAATATAGAGTAAACGTAGATTATAAAAATGGTTATGAAGAAGGAAAATAAGCGCTTGAGGGAGCTTCGAAAAAAAAAATATTACACATTAACAATTGAGAAAAAAATGTAAGAATCGATCGAGGAAGTTTGATTTTTCATACAAACCTCATATTTTCGTTTTGAAAAAAGTCATCAAGCTACTAATATGTATCGATTGAGAAATGTTATACAATACATATTTGAAAATTTTCCATGAAAGTATACGTTTTCAGCCATTCTCCTTCATGGAAAAATACTTGCTCCATTTCCGAAATCCACTTATTCCACCTTTATCTGAGAATTCAATATGTATTTAAGGTTTTTGTGCGACCTTTCGAATTGCTTACAGCGCTGCACATTTTTTCCAATATTCTAGAAAACACTTTTATTAAATAATATGTACTATGTAAATGTACCGTGTAAAAAATACGATTAATTCGCTACATCATCGTCCTTTTTTTCGCAGAAATGTAACATACAAAGGGTGTGTTTGTTGCGTAGATAAATTTAACGTATAGGATGAAACGGTGCTAAAAATTTTATTGTGCGCTGATCCAGATCGTTAATCTTTTACTCGCGCTTAATTTAAATTATTCACTGGTATAAAGGTATATTTGTCAAATGTACAATTTCAATGAAACAGCAACATTACTTTGATAAAGCTCCTCAATTAATCTAAAACATACTGTATTACTTAATATGTACATTGAGAAGAGTCTTTCTCAGAATATCTTCACTGAACTTGTAGTGTATTAAAAATTCACAGAGAGTTTGCATTTATGTTACGGTAATGTTGATATACAATAGTTTGATAAATAAAAATATAGTATTAATGTATATTTTTACGCTTCACATATGCAAGCATATTTCAGTGGAATCATAATTCGTTTGATGCTTTTATATTGAAATTCGAATTACGAATTCTAATTGGAATTTGGTTTTATTTCGAATCGCCTTTTTAGGTCAGGTTGGAAATCATGTTAGGTCTAAATGGAAATTGGACAGATATTGAAACTTAGTCGTTGTATAATACTAGTAGGAATTTTTTCTTTTATTTTAGCAGCAAAAATTTTTACCACTTGGGCAACTTGACAGAAAATATGAAAAATGACAGAATGTGCACCATAAAACCTTTATTTTTTTAATATAAGTTCATAAATAATATGTTTAGCTAACATATGTAAAAAATCCAGAATATATTAAAAAATATACTCATTAATTTTGAAGTTAACTTTTATGAGAAAAAAAAATGCATCCTATAATAATTTAGCCAACACTGTTATAGGAACTTATTTATATTACGATCCCTTTACATTATAGATATGTACACTTTTATAAATATTTGTCATTGCAACCAACATTATTATTCAATGCGCAAACACGATACATGTAACATTGGCTATAATGACAAATGTTTGCATATTGCTTATGCAACTCTTATGTATTCTTATAATTTCATATTAAATCTATTTATTTTATTCAAAAATGCTTTTATTATTAAAATAATTAAACGTTTCATTATCATTATCGAAACAGTTTACCCCGATGGTGTTTGTTTTGTATTTATCAAGATTTATGTAAGTACACTGATAATTATCGAAAACATCCCTTTTCTCTACAAACAGTAAATAAACGGCTGGATTAGCTGCGAGTTCCGAGGAAAACGGAAATCCAAAACTCATAAAGATAATTATTTTAGAAACGGTGTTTACATAAACAAACAATCTTTGTTTTACAGGAGATTTTCGAATAAAGTCTCATTTTTTTTTTGAAATTTTATTTTGTATTGGAAAAATCTAATAATACTACCTATATTTACGAAAAGAATCACAATGTACGGAAAATATAAACGATTCCCATAGTATCTGAACAATAAGTACCTTTTCCACGAAAATCTGTCAAAGAAAAATATGAAAACATATGAAAATAATACTTAAAATGTTTCATAGGTTGGTCGGGAAAATTTGTTCAAAAATTGGTTTCCAGACTCGATATCAACTTAAATATTCACATTTCCGAACAAAAAACACTCACCAGGTGTTTCTCATTAAAACATTCGTAAACATTTTGACATTATCTGATCGAAAACTCATCACTTTCTGAGTGGAATTACGTTGAACCGATTTCACATTCATCTTTTATTTTTCAGATTCGTTTTCAAATTTCAGAATCGATTTTGAAATCATGATAATAAATCACTATCATTTCGAATATTTTCTTAAGTTCATTAGTGATCTTCATAATATTTTTGAGAGTGCATTGAATTTATATACACACAAAATATAATAAATAAATTGATACCGTGGATGAAAATCTTCATTTTCACCATAAAAAGATATAATGATCGTCTTTAACTTATACTAGAATGTATATCTTGGTTGATTTGATTTTTAATAACCGGATTATAACGATTCTTTATTATATTCATATAGTTAATGAAAACAAAAATGATTTTGAAGGCTCAGATCCCTATTAAATATTGCTGTTGTACAAATTTCAAATTTGCGCGCGCATGAGGGAAATAGGTATACATTTTCATTATGCCTACATGGGAAGAATCAGTGTTTCTCAAATTTTGAGCAAATTTAAAATAAAATATATTTCATCGCTGAAATTAAACGGAAAAAATAAACGAAGCTTGGTATTTATTACATTGAAACAATGAATTATAAATGAAATTTTCATATTAACGCAAATTTTTCATTTTATGAAAATTGTTTCAAGGAAGATATCGACTATCAAAACCTATCCCAATAATAAGCCAAGACGAAAAATCGACTAAACTATGTAACAGCATCATCAATATCTTTGAAGAATTCCTTTAAAATTCAGCTCATCTTTCAAACTTTCAAAGTTTCATAAACTTTCAAAATATTTTCCAAAAATATTCACATGAAAAATCTTAAATGACGACTAAAAAGGCCAAGGGTTACAAGTGACTGCGGCGATTTCAAGAAAAGAGCGCTCAAAGTTAAATATGTACCTACATGTATTATATTATATTAGGAGGTCGACTGATTTGATGAGAGATATATCTCGATACACGTTCCAAATTCGTTGATTTCCTTTTGCCACCAAATAAATGAGCGTCCATAGAAGTGATTTCTGTACATGACTCAATTTCGGCAAAAATATCACTTGTACCCTTTTCAGTCGTCAAATAATATTGAAAAAAAAATTTTTTTCAACTGCATAAAAGAAGAGATGAACGCATACACATGCATATGCATTCATAGAAATATGCGACATTCATTAGATGTTAAATACAAACGAACCGACTTTTCGTTTCGATCCATTGTCATTATATGTGAATAAATCGTTCACAAATCAGTCAGTGCCAACTGAAAACGTAACATTTGAGAAACACAGGGAAAATGAGAGTGGAAAACCTGGAGGGCTCGTTGTGTTCAGTGTTCTCTCGTCTTTCAAAGGCAACAGTTGTGGCAGTGGTCGCAAAACATTTCGACGTTTTCGATTTTTCGAAGGTATTCTCGCAGTATATTTCATTAGGAATTTCATTAAACCGGAAAATTCTTTCGAATGAAAACGAATTTTTCTTCGTGCTCTAAACGAGGGGTTGATTGAATTTGATTTCGCAGGAATTTCAATTTGACGATTTCTTTTGTACATATTTATCTAGTTTTCATCACTAGATTTTTGTATAGCGGGGCAATGGAGGCTGTTTTTTTGCTTGTTTAAGGATTTTTTTTATTCAAAAATTCATAAATTTGCTATCGAAAGTACACGTAGTCCTCGACTTATGACATTTCGCACATACGACCTAAAAAAAAATTTTTATTTTTCTTTCAAAAAATTGTTGATTAATCTCAACTGAAAATAAAGAAATGGATATTACTCGTATAATTTCATTTAAATAAAATACATATGCTTACATTTGATTAATTATATTAATAAGAATAAAATAAAGTTTTTGAAAAAAATAATTCAGTTTATTAATAAATATGTATAATATAGTTGATGTTTATTTATTTTAAGAATTTCAATATGTATTCATTCGAATTGCATATTGAATAATTAAAAAAGGGGAAAAATCGACTTACGACTAAATTTCGGGAACCGATCTCGGTCGTAAGTCGAGGACCACATGTAATTCATAGATAATTAACATGCTGAATTATTAAATATTTGTATATTCTAGTTGCGATAAAAAATTGCATCTTCAGATCTAATGCAATATTTTTAAAGTATACAAAAAAGTGTTTTTTTTTAGCTCGATTTTCGCCTTTTAAATTCGATTTTTTAATAATTTCATACCTAGCTAATACTTTGAACAATTAAAATAGCTACTAGTTAAATTACAAAAAAATACGAATATTCTTGAAATAATTACGATGGCTTAACTTTTCTTACGATTTTTGTTGTGAAAGGATAATATTTCGTAAAAGATTACACATTATAATAATCTACAACTATATAAAAAGCTGAAGGCTATTTTAGAGTTTTTATATGTATATGTAGTATTCTAAAGTCATTGATCGTATTTTTTTATAACTATCAAAATAAATTGCTTTGTAGTTGAAAATGACGGGAACAGGTCCATTTGCCTTAAGTGGATTTAAACAAGAAATTTTTGAAAAATAATAATTCACTTGTTGAACGATTTTAAAAGCTTTTTTGATGTCACCTTTAATAAAGTCAAAATTATACGGCGAAATCATTGCAGTTGTGAGTTTACTTTATCATAAAAGCATTTTCCTAAGTATAATTTTATTTTTTTAGGATTATATTATATTCAGAAGTTATGCATAGGTATATATATTTAATCAATAGACTTATAAATCGCTTTAGAATATTAATGAATTTGATTTTGTTCTCGAAAATAGCTGCAAGTCACAAAGAAGAAATGATAAAAACGAAAAGAAAAAAACATCGGTGAATCCTTTTATTGCATATTCGTCGATAATTTCTAGCAAAAATAACAAATTCGGAACCACGAAATCATCAGTTTTATTATTATACTAGATTTTAATCAGGTTTGAAGTCAATTATAATCAAGAAATTTCAATTTGAAACGCTGCACTTAAGTGTATATATTTCTAGAATTAGAATTAATTTTCGATCGCGTTATAATAGGTTACGTTATCGTAAAATTTGTGTAATATAACCAACAATGAGAAATTATTAAAAGTTACTTAACAATACTTTCGGATGAGGTGAAAATTCTACTGATTTTCACACTTTATTATTTTCTCTTCAATTTATATAATGAAATTATAAATTTACATTTGAATGAATTGCTAAGAAATCCCAAAATAATTTATTTTGATTGTTATAGTATTTATAAACTCCGTAACAATTTATATAACAGGAAATATAAATGATAAAGTATAGGAAAATTTCCTTATTTACCGAGTCTATAGGATTTTTTTCAAAGGGCATTTAAACAAAGAAAGAAACCTGATATTACCGATTTTTTTTTAATTATAAAATATACGTATTTATATATTAATGCATTTAGTAGCAAAAGATATAAATGATTTTAGGACTTATTATTTATAGATCCCAATTAAATGACACTTCGTATGGCCACCGTTTAATAAACTATTCATTTCAGCAGCCATTTTAATTAATTCTGTACTTTAATGTCAATAAATCACATATATAGATTATTATAAACAACATCTGTATGTTTATAACTTAAGGAAAATGAAATGATGAAAGAAAAGCGCATATAACACGTTTTATAGTTTTTCTCAACCTCTCGCTCAACGGAGTTAGTCACGTTTAGCTCTGAACTGTTCAATTTTCTGATATTACTGAAATTTAATGCGTATTATTGAAATATTTATATGAAACTTCATATTCATACATATAAGTATCATATATCTGATGCGAAATATTATAATTTAAATGTTTTAGTCGCGCAGTATTTCTGTTAATTAGGTGTATGAAAATTTACAACTAATGACTTTTCTCATTGTTTAATAACCAGCTACCTTTTAAAGCAAATAGTTCCAATGAACAGATATTTTCTCTTGTTATTTTGATTATGGAAATATTTGAAATGAAAAATTCAACTTGAATTTATTTAAAAAAAAAGAGAATTTGTTTGAATGATTCGGGGACCAACATTCAAAAGAAAGCGTATTATTTCAAACGAATCAACGTAATAATAAATATTATATACCACTTTGTTGAAATATTCTAGCAGAAATTCGTTTTATTCGCAGAAAACCAATAAGACGGTTGAAAAGGTAAAATAAACGACTCTTTAACTCTGTCAATTGATCAATTGAAGAATTATATACAAAATGATGTTGATTATATTTTTTACAGGTGAGTCTAATTTTAACAATTTTCATATTAAATTCACGATCTTATTCAATATAAATATTTTTGTAGGTCTGTATATATCCAGAGAGGTTTTCGTATGAACACCATTTGC
The DNA here is from genome assembly GCA_024721215.1 of Cheumatopsyche charites. Taxonomy (NCBI): domain Eukaryota; kingdom Metazoa; phylum Arthropoda; class Insecta; order Trichoptera; family Hydropsychidae; genus Cheumatopsyche; species Cheumatopsyche charites. The sequence goes on from CM045587.1 coordinate 5,107,495, forward strand.
ATAATATAATATGCACATTATTACATTAGTTGTTATTTACTATTAATTATGTTGTACAAACAGTTCATTATTAGCTATATTAATATGTAATATATTGTTCATTTTTCAATTTGAAGAAAAACCATAAGAGTTTTACTCGACAATTTCGATTTCATCGATTTCTAGTTTAGTAATATACAACTTTTGCAGATATTATTCATTCTAAAAATAAAAATAATGAATTTTCCTACAGTTCTACATTCTAAAAATATCGTTCATAAAACCAAAGGAAAAATATTTTTAACACAAACTGCTATTTTTTCTATCTATGTTTGAATATGTATGCAATTTTCCGCACAAAAACTCTCGAAAAGCTCCCATCAAATGAAGCAAAAAAATCAACCGAACACATTTACATTCCTAAAATTTGAGTTTATTTATTAATTCGTTAATTTTGCAGTGATTTTGATCACTTCTTGTGCAGCAATGAGCGACAAATGCAAAAAAGATTTGGCAAAATGCACCGGTTCAACTTCATTCAACGGACTTCCAACATCCATGCAGCAAGTAAATGAACTGTGCATGTAAGTTAAAAAGAAAAATTTTCAGTTTTTTTTCAATCTTTCATAGATATAAATTTATTCGCTGATATATGAAATAATCATATGACATCGCTGAATAAGAGTTTAATCATAGTAGTTTTGATGAATTCTGATTGGGTGATCCTGTTTGGAAATTTGAACTTTCGTTTTTCAAAATTTTTCAAATTTCATTTCAGAAATTTTCAGTATCAGTTTATATTTGTGATTAGAAGGTTTTTGATTCAAGATAAGTTGCTCAAGGTCCATTCACCAACCTTTGACGAACTGTCGATAATTGTAATCGATTATTCGAATAGACCCGGAGTTATATCGAACCCTCAAGTATTAATTAGAATGTTTTCCAATTCCGATCGTATTTTCAGAGCATTCAAAGGAGGTATGAGTTGTATCGATGAAGTCAAAAAGCAATGTATTACTCCTGAAAAGAAAAAGGTCCTCGACAAACAAACTGCTGACACGGAGCTATTCATTAAACTTTTGTGTGATGATTCCGGATTTCAAGGAGGTGATTTTTTTTTCTAATTTAATCTTGTATACATAAATACATAATATATTTTGTATGTAACAATCATTTTCAGAATATTTGAGTCATTCAGAATGTTTTACGGCTGTGAGCAACGATTGGGTGTATTGCACAAATGCTTTACAAAACACTGTAAACGAAGTCATGCAAATGAAATCAACGTACTTACAAACTCTTGTTGATGTCTGTTGGTAAGTTTTCGTTTCCATTTATTTTATGGATTATTTTTTTCATTTGCGTCCAAAAATATCATTTATCCAAACGGCTGTGACAATAGCTGAAAAAGAGGTCCTTTTAAAGCTTTCTAAAAGCCATACCAGGCATGAAAAAGTCGGCATTGAAAATGTGTAGATACTTATTATAGAGAGTACCTTAAAAAATATGAACGTTTTTTACGTAAAAGATATTGTTTATAAATTTTGAGAAAAAAATACGAGGCTCGTTCTTTTATCAAGTTTAATTTATGAAAAAACCAGGTACATAAAACATTTTTTTCAAATGAAATTTTGACAATAGCTGAGAAAAAATGAAAAAAAAATGCAAGAAAGTGTTTTGTATAATGCTCATTCACATAAAAATAAATTTTAATTCGAAAATAATATTTTTATACACTATTTCCTTGAATGAAACATGATAAAATAAAATGCCTTCGATGTTCTCGGAAACCCTCGAACTCACCATGTACAATGGCAGCATTTAATAAAAAAATAATCTAATGGGATATTTACATAATGAAGATTTCAAGTCATGTAACAGTTGCATATGCAGTAACAGTAACTCCTTTATTTAAAGCGAGACATCGTATCGCGAGGAGTTACTATAACTGCAATAAGACTCGCAACTGTCATAATGTAAATGCCCCGTTATGCGACGACTGAAAAGGCCAAGGGGTACAAGTGACTTCAAGAAAAGCGCGTTCAAAGTTGACCATGTACCTACATGTATTAGGAGAAGGTCGACTGTTTTGATGATATACATATCTCGGCACACGTTCCGAATTCGTTTATATCCTTTTGCCACCGAATAAACGAGCGTGCATAGAAGCGATTCCTGTGCATAACTCAATTTCATAAAAAATGTCACTTGTACCCCTTGGCCTTTTCGATCGTCATGTAGAATACATTCCTGTATTTATTCTTAGTGCAAGATACGGTTTCAACTTGTGCGTATCGAGAGCTTCTCGTGCAAAATGCAACAGATCTGGAGCAATATTCCTGCGAAGAATTTCAGAATTACTGTCAAGAGACTCTGCATGTAAGATCATCAATGTCAAAATATGCGGATCATCGGCTTCTCATGAAGCTGGATTCATCGTCGTTTTGTCATTCGTAGTGTTGCACATTGCACTGAGTTGGATTCAAAACTAATAAACTCATATGGCTTTATTTTTGCATGTACATGCATACAATGCCTTTACAGTAACGGTATTGCAAGTCCACGTATCGAAAAATTTGAAATGGTCTTTTTTTTCAAAATGTGTTTTAATTATTTTTTGCTTACTTTAGATTAAAAAAGCGTCGAAAGCAAAACATAAAATATTTTGGAAAGAATGTAAGTGGACTTACAGTACTCTTACAAAAAAAGGAGGATATATAAAATGTATTCGATGTTCGTTGTATAAATCACATTTGTGTATCGTTACTTAATCGATATACAGTAAATCCCCCTACAACATCCCTGCTATAAGATGGTTTTTTTTATTTGAAATCATGAATTTTATTGTTTTAATTTTTGCTTATTTATGGGTTTGACATATTTTACAGCATAAACTGAATTCTCACTTCGAGAGACATTCTTTGTATATTATCTGGAATGACATTTCTGTGAATTTCGTAATAAGTTCATAGGACAAAGAGCTACTAAGGCTTTTCTGATGAATTTAAAATAGATATTTATACAAAATATGTTCATAAAAGTTCTAACGAGAGTTAATAATAGAAATAACATAATAGGGGGTTTGAGCGTTATAGAAAAAAAAGAGCCGAAAACGTAATGTGGAGGAAGGGTTTATAGGGGGGTTTACTGTATTCAATTATGACTTAAATTTTGTATATTGAGAATCGGCATTCGTTGAAATGTGTATGTGATTTCGTGTTCATCATGTTCTTTATTTTTATTCTAAGACAATTCATTTCCACAAAAAAAACGGATAAGCGTAATTCTTATATTAATCATTTACATAATTAATTCCCTGAGATGAAATATTAATTGCTCATCTTTCTATACGCATTTTTTTTATTTGACAACAGAAACGTGAATTGAATTCAAACCAAAATATGAAATCTGAAAAATATATTATTTTTAGCGGAACAAAATCGGAACTGAATCGATTTTTTCGCAGAACCGGGACAAACAAAATGATTTACGTTTTTTCTCGGCATGTTATTTAAATATCACACAATTAATTAATTGCTTTAAAAATATGAAAATGTTCATTAAAAATTGATCGACCGAAAATCATCATACATACTCGAGCTTGGACTGATAATTATTTTATTAATTAATCTAATATAAAGAATTTATTTACATGTTATATGATAAATGTGTGTGATGTACTGATATACACATGTTATAATAATCATTCATCACTTTTTTCACATAGATTTATTGAATATATTGAATCTTTCCATATCTGCACGAGTTGATTGCTCGTTTCGAGGTTGTACATTTCTTCAATTCATACATTATAAACTATTGTATTATAAAAAGGTGCTGAGTTAAAATTATTTTATATAAATTTATGAAATATGTATTAAAAACGATGAAACAATTATGAAATAAAACTATTTCTGTAAAAGTATTGAAAGAATATTAACATTTTATAAACGTGTGAGAGGCCTTAAGAAAATATATATTTCTTCGTGAGGTACGAGTATTATTATATCATTTAAATATATTAATAAATATTCTAGTCAATTTTTTGCAAAATTATATGAAATTGGAGGTCATGTAACGAAAAATGTTTTATTATTTGAATATGTATTTTAGTATATTTTCGTTTGAGGTTTTATATGTATATTTAGGTACCTAATTGTCGAGTTATTTGTATTGAGCTCATAGAATGTTAATAAACATCGTACTTTTCTCCATATATATTTAATTTTAGATTTTTAATAAGTATAAAATAAATCAATATACGAATATGTGTGTATTATATTATGTTGACAATATTGAACCAGGATAAAAAAATACTATTAATGAATATAAAAAAATAACAATCTAGCCAAAATAATTGATAACAAGAGGATTGAAATTTTACTCATAGAACTCATTTTTGCACTAGACATCTTTCATTTTCAAATAAACATGAAAATTTGAAAATTAGTGACAATAAAATCGTTCGATAAATCAATTACATTTATTAAACTATGGATTTGTATTTAATATAAAGGCCCGATATTTCAATAGTATGTTAGCGATGTTTCAGCGATAATATGAGTCGGGTTTAATAAGAAAAAAAAATATAAATACGTTGTTAAGTAGCTTAACAAACGATTAAAAGACCGACTCTAAATCAAACGAATTGTATACAACGATATAGTAATCGAAACACGTCTTTTCAACTCTATATGACTTATTAAAAAAATCCATATAATAACCACGAATCAGATATGAAATAATTTAATGACATAGTTAATTAATCAATCTAATCACACCTATGTATTAAACACATGTAAATGCTCATAGTGATCAATGGAAAATAATTGTAATAAATGTAAAAATATTTTTATTATCTCAATAAAAATGTTACATTAAGCTTTTTATTCATTTTCAATTTGAGTTGACAAAATGGCAGTCAAGCAATATTGGAAATCTGTTGATAAGATTTACGATTACGATAAATAATCAGTAGTAGATTTTCTCAGCTGAGTCCTGTCTGGTAAGTAATTTCCAATTATGACATCGATTTACTTCAACAACCGATAAGGGTAGAATGGGGAGACTTGATCACCAGTTTTGATTTTTTATTTATTTTCCTCTGGTTCTCTTTTAGAAAATCGTATCAATACACTCAGAATAAAATTTGCTTACTATGACACATTTTTTTAAATATGTATTAGGATGAGTTCGAGTGATTTGATGACATATTTCGGCACACATACTACGTTTGCTTATATCGTTTTGCCACCAAATATATGAGCGTACATAGAAGTGATTCCTGTACATAGCTCAATTTCGGCAAAAAATGTCACTTGTATCCCTTGGTCTTTTAAATCTTCATATGTACTAGTTGAAGAAGCTTAGGAGGTTCCCTGACTTAAGTGTTTATAAGACTGAAACGGATTCGGTAGGTAAACATGTGCGAGATTAATATTATACATATTGTATAAGACTTGAAGTTTCTCACTACATAATTTCAATCGATTGAATTAATTAAATGGAAATTGGATATACCTAATATAGCGCTAATTTAGCTGTTAGCTTATCTGTGAACTCAATGTGATGCTTTGATTGGAATTTGCTCTATATCACTAGTATTGCATAAAATATGCGATGGTATAATAATTTATAATAAATTTCACAACATCAAATTCATATTTTTAACTATCTATATTGCTCATATTATAACAAATAATTACCACTTGCTTACAATATTTAGTAATATCTTATCATACATTACAGGTTGTTTACCAATAGTGTTATGAATCGTGAGTTTTCTTTTTTTTCTATAGAGATCAATAGTTGTTGATATTTCTTATTCACAGTCAATAAGATCAAATTCTGTAGAAAAAAAAGTCACTTGTCTAACAATGATTTAGCTGACTAAAAAAACAATAGTGATTACTTTCATTGATTTTATTTCAATTATTATTTAATTTACATGTAACAGGTGATCTTACGTGTATGTAATAAATATCACAAAGTTCTATACTTAGTGTCTGGTCCATATTCCCCAAGGTTTCTATAATAGACCAATTTTGTGTAAATGCTTACTTGTTTATTCGTCATCACTTTGATCTGCAAATACTTATCTCAACGTTATTATCGATCCGATTGCATACAAACTTCATTAGGACACTCATAGCAATATAATTTTCATTAATAGTGTTCATTGACTTTATAATTAATCGCTTTTAATTCCATCGAACGATATTCGGCGGACTATATTTGTGTTTAAAAATAATTGATCAAAGCCACTGATAATGAAAAATATAATGTTATACAGTATAACATGTAGAAGAAGAAGTAATAGAAGCGCTTTTTACATCTTGCTTGAATTTAAAGATTTACGCCCAGAATGAAAACAACGAAAACCACTCTCTCGCCTTTGTGTTTATTATACGAAGTAAATTTTTATGAACGCGTATACAATTTATAATATTTGATGATATACTATATTGTGAGTCAAATATTTATATCCGTAATGTAAAAAAAATACATTAAATATATACTGATCAATTCCATATTCAATTCCGAGTCGAAAAAAATTTTATATATTAAAGATTTCCTAATCAAACACCAATAACACACGCTTCAAAAATTCTGAAGGATATTTTCACCGTCGAATATGTATATAAATAATAAAAAATATATACCTAATAAAAATCTTATTTTTTTCACAAGTGAATAAAATATATGATTTCGATTGATAACACAATTGAAAGATGTTCAGCGATTGACAAAAAAATCAGTACCTATTGAAAAATAACAACAACAAAATATATCTACATAAATATTTATAATACATACCTATATGAAAATCGAAGCACCCTTGCAACGTGGAATAAAGTCTATTTATTTATAAAGAATCATTGTGGGATCAAATATTTTGTATGTATTTCAATTTATATAAGAAATCACATATTGTAGATACATATATGTATTACTTTTCCAGAATACCCCTATTTCCTAAATAAAGTCTATATAAATCAGTCTCGGTTCAACTGATTTAAAATGAATGTTCCTTCTTCGGAATCTGCAAAGTTCTTAGGAAAATCAATCACATACAACGAATTGCACGAAAAACTATTTCACCTGAAGAAAATTTTCTGAAACTATAAATAAGCGCAAATTTATGTTATTTGAAAATCGAACCAATACTGCAACATAAACGAACTGAAATATGCTTTTATGATTTTCAACAACATATCCGAATTTAGTTTACAATGTCCGTCATTCAATATGAAAATATATTATAATATGACGTGCATATGTGGGTATACAACAAATAGGCCGTTCAGAGCTAAACCTGATTAACTTCGATTTAAAAAAAAAAGATTTAAATGTCGAAGCACTTGATATAGTCATAGATTTTTTTTGTGTGAAATATCTTTCCTGAATAATAAATACAAATTCCATCAAATGACAAAATTTGTTCTAACACCTACTAATAAATCATTTATTTCAGAAGTTATTTTAATTAATGTGAACTGACTTAATCTGTAGATTATTATAAACAAAATATGTTTGTTTATGATATCTATAAATGGAAGATTGAAGTAAATGAAGGAAATTTCAAAAACGTATCAAACTAGTATGATTGTTTGTCTCAATTTCCTGATTTATGAAGTTAGTCACATTTAGCTCCGATTGGCTCATATGTACGTAAATAACTTATTCATTGTTATCTACAAGAATGTTATGCATTATACAAGAGTTAAAGCAGAGCTAAAGAAGAGCGATTCAAAATTTAAATTGATTCAGATTTCTGAAAAAAATTGAACATCATTTAAGAAAAGAAATAGAAAATAAAAAACAAATATACATATACCTACTAAAATCAAAAAGTGTAAAATGATTGAATTTTAATTTTAAAATAAAATAAGGAAAAACATTTCCATTTTTGTTAATTTATTTAAAGCTAAATAAATAAAATATAAACGTCCTTGAGCAAATAATGGAAGTGTATGAACATTTATCTGCATTATATTAATATATGTACTAGAAAATGCTGTACATAGTTAAAGCTCTATGGAATTCCAAAACATTCACATCGCAATTAAAATTATCCTATCTGTGATATCAAATTGATCTTTTCATCAATGACGTTTCGTTTTATATTTATATATGTAAATACCATACTGTCATTCACAGTGGGTTTATTATTAGACTATGTACCTTTTTACATATATTATCCAAATTAATGATGTATTCTGTAGGTGCTTTTCGAGATACGTGCTAATAAACATACATATGTTTATGTGTCTAAATTAAATTTTCACAAACAGTTTTTCATTTTCATATGAGCACAATCTTGAAATAAAAATACTTATCGTTAGACTTGAGCCTTCAGATTCATCTAATTTTATTTTAGAAAATAATGTAATATTCGTTTGTAAGAAAATGAGAATATCCTAAAACGCAAAAGCATGACAGAAAAATGAAAACGAAAACTAATAATTCAAGCCGTTGTGAAAGCTTTTTTATCATTTTGTCATTTGAATTAACTTTTATCGTATATGAAAATTTAAATCTGAAAAGGGGCAGTACTGAAATCTTGAAAAAATGTTTTTCAAGCATGAATTATGGAATTCATATTTTCTTCATATCGCTCACTTATTTCAATAACGTATGTTTTTCAAAATTCGTCTATTTTGAGTTAAGCTTGTTTTCAAAACATGTACTTTGAAAGAATAATATTCAATAAAACTTTTATTTTTTTGACTCAATAATTAGCTGAAAAAAATATGAGAAGTCGTATGTATAGGAAAAAATACATATTGTATCTATAATATTTCAGTACGTAACTTTCATTTCGTATTTATATCACAAGACCGATATTGGATTTAATAAAAATATAATACATATTATATATACATATATTGTACAGAAAAAAGTTCAGTTGAAAACTTTATATGTATTTATTTTTCATTCGTTTCGTTCCACCTTCGAACTTTGAAATCGCTCTTTTAAAAGAACGCGTTTTTCAATATTTGATGTACTTGAAATAGGAAAAAAGAATATACATATATTTCTTACATAATAACGTTGAAATAATCTATGATATCTGAATCTGCAATAATATTTGATATTTTCAACAAAAACACATCATGTCGAAGCAATTTACAGCATTCAACACTGAACTCTGGCTTCCTGGAAAGACGCCAATGTGCTGGTGGTTCGTTTTTTTATTTGTTCAGTAAAACGTGAATAAAAGCTTCATTTTTCATGCGAACCTTTGTTCGCTCGAAGTAAATGTTTTATGTATGTTTTCGTATAAAATAGTGCCTCAAATTTTTTTCGATCTACAAATTCTACATACATTCCAAACGGTCGATCAATCAAATGAATAATGGGAGTCTCTCGAGTATTGTTTCATACCATAAATTGGTCGAGATTTGAATTCTGTGAATAACACTCGACATACAAACGTACATACATGACGAATGATGCCATCATCAGCTATAGTGTGTGTATCTGAAAATTTTCAGAGTATTTCACGTGAATTGAATGTGGAAAATCAAATAAAGTGATAAGCAAATAAGTGTGTATAGATAATAATCGAAAATTAATGAGAATAATAAATATATTAATAATATGTCATTGAAAAGCTCTTTTCAAATTTATCATTTATTATTATGAGGGTAAATCTCAATTCGCTGAATGAAAAAAATTATAACTGGAAAAAAGATATTTTATTTCAGTTTTCAGCTGTAACTATTTTTTACACACAGTAATTTTAAATTTTTCCCCACAATATTAATTAATATTCATGAAAAGACCTATCGAACAGTATAAGTTTCGTCGTTATTAGTTCCTAGGACCACGTCCCATACAAATTTGACCCATCTCTTTTAAGTGTTAAGTATTTCTTAATTGCAAGATTATATCTGAGTGACACTGTTCTTAGAATGAGCATTTCACCCCCGTTGAAATTGTAGAAAAGTTTAATGAAAAGCCGTATACCTGCTTGTAAATAAATTATGCTTACCGTTTAGTTATCTCTATATAAAAAATATTCTGTAAACAGAATATTACATTATATATGAAATATATTTGTGTAATTTTCATTTATACTCGTACTTGGCATTTTATTTCAATTTGTTTGAATTATTTCACGTTCAGTGAAAATTTTATTCAAACTAGTTTTATATGCTTTTTGATTGAAGCACGTAGCGAATAAAATACTATTATATAACATATGCTCATGGAATCCTGCTTTTAGAGTATTTAAGAAGGGCATATTGAAAAGCCGGAAAATGTAATAAATTTAATAGTATGTATTATTATATGTTGGTATATATGTATATTTGTATGTTGCATGTACATATTTACACACATATGTATGTACCTGTGCACGTTTCAACAGTTCCCTTCTCTCTTAATTTTAAACATGATATTCATAAATCTCTATGTGAGCCTTTCAGCTCTAATATAACATACTCTCTTTTTTTAAAAAAATAAGATATTTAAATGTCAAAGAACTTTGTGTAGTCATAACTTTCGATGTGTGTAATACATTTCCCGAATACGTTATAAAATTCACCATTACATGACATTTTATTTTGGTACATAATTTAATCCAAAATCCATTTTAATTAATTCTACACTCTAATGCAAACTGACCACATCCGAAGCTTATTAAAAACAAAATACGCACGATTAAAATTTCTGAGAAAAGCAATAATGAACAATATTAAAGGAATATCCAAATACGTTTGATCGATTTACTCAACTTCACGCAGAATAGAGTTAATCACCATTGGTTCTAAAAGCTCATACGATATTATAATAAATATATGATGATATATTAGGTTCAAATTATAAATATTGTATCCTGATATACAATTCAGACAAAACTGGCACTTAAATCAACGTACGATCTTCATCCATTGTACATATTCAATAATCCAAAATCTGACGATAGAACGAGAAAAACCAAGATATCACAATAAAAGATCAGCAAAATCTGAACATTTCACACTATTCAGTGATCGTATATTATGAAAATCTGTAATACACACGTGGGTTACCTTTGATGGTATCCTTTCTCTGAAACAACCGTGGTTACGAAGGTTTTGTCGTGCCCACATGTTATATTATAATATATAATACAAATAGGTCTGATGCTTTGATCGAAGCTCTTAGGATCAAGGATAATCTGATGTTCTTGTGAGCTTTGTATTTATTGTTGAGTATAATACCCACACTAGTGTGTACTATGTCAGGGCTCGTCTCAATTTTGATACTAAGTCCTTTTGTGGACAGCATGAAGATGGTTTCCCAGAAGACAAATCGGTTGAAATCAAATATTCTGAATTTTTTGATATAAACATATTTTAAATACAAGTTGATTATTATATTCCATATGTGGAAAATTCACGCTTAAAACTTAAATGTTTCCATATTTGTCGCCCTTCATATAGATATTTTGATTTCTTCCAATGCGAGGATCGATCTTATTTTGTGGTTTATTATCATTTTTGGTGAGAAATAAGTAAATTCTCGCCCCAGATGTTAGTTTCGTAGCAAACATCTTCTTAGTGTGCGAATCGTGTCTTAAGGACGTACATGGTAATCCTCTTACCAGTGTCGAAACGATGCTCGTGATTGAATTTCGCCTGTGTCGAATATTTTTCACCCCATTGTGCTATAAATATCTTTTTTCTCTGTGTTTTATTTGATGACAGAAAAGGCCTAGGGGCACAAGTGACTTCGCGGCGATTTCGAGAAAAGCGCGCTCAAATTTTTGCATGTATTAAGAGGAGGTCGAGTGATTTGATGATATATTTCGGCACACGCTCCAAGTTCGTTTATATTCTTTTGCCACCAAATATATGAACTTCATTGATGCGATTCCTGTACATAGCTCAATTTCGGCAAAAATGTCACTAGTACCCTTTGGCCTTTTCAGTCGATATTTATTATCCGATTCTAATTTCGTTTTATGGTAACATCGTTATGCTCGATCAGATCTCACAACATATCGCATGTAATTTCTATATAAAAACGTGATATGAGTCGTTCAGAGCTAATCGTTATTAACTCCATAAAGAAACAAGTCTAGAAACGTATTTTATGCGTTTTTCGAAATTCTCTTAATTCCCTTCATTATTCATTAAACACATACTGCTTTCATGATAAGCTTTGGATGTATTCAGTTTATAAGAGTTCCAAATTGATTGAAATGGCTTTTGAAGTAAATGATTTATTATCCGATAGCCGAGCAAATTTTGTTAATTAAAGGTATTGGTTTAGTTATTAGGAAGTGCTATTTCATATATAAAAAGCTATGCAGACATAGATTTAATTTTATTATCACATATATTTATTAGGTGTGAAAGGTGCTTATTAATAGATGATTTATTGCGAACTCATTTAATCAAATCAAGTATATGTATTTGATGCTACAATAATTATTGCCAGGTGTCGTTTTATGTTATTTCGATCACACGTCAATATATTTCCAGAAAATATAATACTATATAAAATTACATTAATAAACTACATACATAAAATCTGCATCCCCACGTAAATAAAAGTCTCATTACATATAATTACTTTTATTCATTATTTTATTTTATGTATTTATAAATACTTAAAATATGTTGAAGGGAGAGTCCACTCACCATAGAAATTTTATAGAATTTATCCTATATATGGAAACATCTAAACATTAAGCGTGTATTTTCCATAAATGAATAATAATAATTAACGTTCTTAAGAAATGGATTGAGGCCAAATGTACTTAGTTATGTGTTAATTGTAGTAAAAGGAAGATATAATCTCTCAAAATTGAAAAAAAACGACGATAACTGAAAAATGACTTTTTCGACATTTTTCATACGTGCCTCAAATATGGAACGGTGGTGTTTTAAAATACGAAAATAGTCAAAGGGTAGCAAATGCGGAATATTGAATTTCATTTCAAAGTAATGCATTTTCGATCCAACAAATCGCCTTGCAGTTATCACATAACATATCCTAAAAAAAATAACACATTTCAATGTTATAGCAGATATTGTTAAAAAACCTAGTAAAATTTCAATCCTCAATATTTTTAGACTCAATATCTATATTGTTTTTCTTTTTGAAATCTAACAATAATACTATAAGACTTAATGCAAAATTAACAGATTGTCGATATTGTGAATAATAAATATCGCTGCGTTCCAAATTTGACACACGTTTCATATTTAGAACAACTCAACATACTTTTGATGAAATTACGATCAAAAGAAAAAAAAATCAATTGAACGTCAGAAGAGTTTGATACAGAAACAGAGCGGAAGTAAATTGGAGCGGATCGGCTGAAAGCATCGCCAATTACTCCGGCAGTTATTAACGACCTCTTTATCCTGTGCCGTTATGACGAATCGTCTCAACGGACCCTTATATTTCTCCAACAAGCCCCGATTTCGAGCTGAAGGCGAAAATAGGAAACTCACCCCTGCAGAGGGTAGATTTTCCGACGGGAAATCCGCCCCGAAAATCGTTTATCGTGGTCTGGTATGTTACGTAAGAGATTTTCCGACGTTTCGGTGTTTCGGTGTTTTTATGTACACTCATTCCTCCGCTTGCGAACTGTCAAAACGTCTGCGGTTCGTACATACATAGATACTACAATATATGCATAAATTCTTTTCAGGTCACGGATTTTTTTATTGTCGGAGGACTGACTGCATTCTCATTATTCCGATATCTGCGATAGAAAGATAAATAACGACTGAAAATGCCAAGGGGTACAAGTGACTTCGCGGTGATTTCGAGAAAAGCGCGTTCAAAGTCGACCATGTATTATGAGGAGGTCGAGTGATTTGATGGTATATTGAGGCACACGTTCCGAGTTCGTTTATATCCTTTTGCCACCAAATACAGAAGCGATTTCTGTGCATAACTCAATTTCGGCAAAAATGTCTCTTGTACCCCTTGGCCTTTTCGGTCGTCATTTGATAGTTGGAGGACTGACTGCTTATTCGTTATTCCATTTACTAACTGTTCCGATATCTGTGGTAGAAAGATTAATGACGACTGAAAATGCCAAGGGATACAAGTGACTTCGCGGTGATTTCGAGAAAAGCGCGTTCAAAGTTGACCATGTACCTACATGTATTAGGAGGAGGTCGAATGATTTGGTGATACATCTTGGCACACGTTCCAAGTTCGTTTATATCCTTTTGCCACCATATAAATGAGCGTGCATTGAAGCTATTCCTGTGCATTACTCAATTTGGCTAAAAATGACACTTGTACCCCTTGGTCTTTTCGGACGTCAAATAATAGTGCGTCAAAGTTAACGCAATTATATTTCGAATGTATTGAACTTTTTTTTCCAATATAATTTACCAAATGGGAGTTAGAAACTGAAAACAAAAGAAAGATCAAGTTTCCCACAAGTGTTTGAAAATAAATATATTTTGCTGTTTTTTTTTTTTTATATCTTATTTCATTTTTTACTTACAAAATTTAAAGGAAGGAATTGAATGACTATCTTTATCTTTCGGCACTCTTTTTATTTTTTGACAGTTTGTAAATAGAAGATTGATCGTATATTATATTTTCCTATAAAATATATTCTTATCGCTGAAATATTCGATATTTTACACTCATACCTATGTACGGTTACTCATATAATTTAGTGTACACTATTTTTTTAAAACTAAATAGTGAATTTAGTGTTTTTTTTCACATGCGTTTTGTATATTTTTTAAGTTTCTCATATTTTTGAGATCGATTCTCGAACTCCAAACTGTTAGATTTCAAACAAAAGTATATGAAATGTACATACATAATATAAAAATCTCTATCAGAAGGAACCATAATATTGTATTTTTCACATTCCACTGCCATTAATCGATCGATCAATTCGTCAGGTTCGCAAATAACAAAATTTCAATTATCGGATAAATCTGATACCAAATAATCTACAAAACATTTATATTCGTCAATATGTATATGTATAGAAAATTCTGCGAATTCTTAACCGCACTCGACCTCGTATAATACATGAAAGTCTTGATATAAATATTTTGTTACATTGTGCTAAAACTCTACATCTTCTGGCGCTCAAAGGAATACTTTTTTGAAAAACTATACTAGAAAGATCTTATGGTCACCTCAAGTACATACATACATATATAAAAAAGCATTGTTCGTAAAGGAATGCCGGTTTGAAAGTAATCAAAATAAGCCTGTCGTCTATATACTAGTAGTTGTATTATAAATATGTACATATTTGTATTCGGTGGTATTTTTTCGTAATATAAAACTTTTTCGGCAACCTTTTCCTATGCGAATAGAAGGAAAATACGTGTTTCGCATTCTTAAAGCTATTAGATGTTTTGTGAAAAACGTAGCAAGGATCATTGGTTTCAAACGTGCTTACGTTACGTATAATATTTTGTTAAAAAAAGACGATAAACTGTTGATTTTCGTATTTTATTTATTCGAAAATCAAATTTTTCATATTTTGCCTCATACAATGAAATATCAATAATTTTTTTTTCCTCGTTCAAATACAAAATTTCCGATCGTACATAAACCGATAATTTGAAAACACACAAGTTTAATGCGGTTATGAATTTAATGCATAGTATTATTTTATTTTTCAGGAAACATTATGAAAATGTATATTATTACTGAACAAAAGTAATACTCATTCATCGATGATACATATTTGAATTGACAGAGCACTTTACCCGACACACTTTAACGTTATTGTCCCGAAAATACGACACATATCTATGTAGGTAGTATGTACTTGCTAGGAGCATGTAAGTGTCACTAAAAGAAACACAATAAAATATAGAAATACATTCATAATATTATAACATATGTAAATAGAAAAGATTTGAAGAAAACTTACGATACTTAGAAACTTACTTTAAAAAAATACGATAAATAATTGAGCATTTTTTAATCAGTTATTCAATACAGACCATTTTTTACTACTGGAAAGTTCCGATAAGTAGTAATAAAAAAATAGGAAAAGCTAAATCTGTTGCAATTATAATTTATAAAGTAAACCTATTATGTAAGCCCCAATTATTGAATTTGAGTGCTTGCATACAATAAATCAATAAAT
Source organism: Cheumatopsyche charites (assembly GCA_024721215.1). NCBI lineage: Eukaryota > Metazoa > Arthropoda > Insecta > Trichoptera > Hydropsychidae > Cheumatopsyche > Cheumatopsyche charites. Next base: position 5,123,564 of record CM045587.1, read on the forward strand.
GCTTTTATTATACATTTTATAAATGTTCTTAAGCCACTTTACTACAGCTTTGAATCGACAAGCATGAAGTACATAATATAATACACATAGGACAAACGTGAAGACTTTAAACAAAGCTTATTTTTTAGACGCACTTATAAAATTATGTATAAAATTAAGTTTTTTTGTATGTTTAGCTCAACATACGAAGTTATGATCATTTTTGCTTTTATTCCTTCAAAAATACGCCGCAACACTTCATATAAAACATTATTTCATTAGTGCGCCTAGCAAATATAATAACTAAACTTCGACCTACGATAAATAAATGCTATTGAGAGGTTCATTTTCCATCAAAACAACTGTATTTCATGTCTACATTTCTATAAACATTCATCTGAATTCGCGTTGTCGTCAACACAGCTTCATCTCTTGAGCACAAAACATACTCTTATTTGTATAATACGTGACGTACTGAAACGAAATGTTTGACCAACAATTCAACGGACGTTGAAAGGCTTTTAAAACGGATCCACCTTTTCGTATTCCCTTTAGATTTCGTAGAACATGACAAGTGCAGATTTCTTGCCTTTTAGCCGCGGGCGAATTTGAATATGTACCACTTTAGACGAAAGTGATTATCCTCTTTCGGGGAACAATTTGGCCTCAAGTATAGTGTGCTTTAAAAGTTTTAATATTGCCGCTTTGATTTACAGCCTTTGGACATGGTAACAGGTGCACATAAGTTTGAAATTCTAGGTATACGTACACATTCAGTTCTGGAAGATAGTACAAATAATAAGTTGCATAAATAGTGAATTATTTATTAATGTAAGAGTTAATGAGAATTAAATTAATTCGTTCTATACACAGGGGTAATTAATTTAAAAAACGATATAAGCATGATTTTTTGTCTATTCCTGAGTTGCCAGGTCAGACACAAGATTCGATGAATTCACAACGAATTCTTTCTTAAATTCAATTGTCGTTTCAACTGCTTATTTAATTAATTAATATTTTTAGAACAATTCGCTTGTATCGTGATTAATGTGAATTGGGACTAGTGCCATGGCAGACTTTCTTCAATATCAAAAGTCTTTTGTAATCATATACAAGTATAAATCGAGACTATTGGAGCAGTTAACATACATATTATATCTGCCCATTGTTCGAGAATACCGAATCAAATTTAACTAGAGTAAATTGTACATGCACAAATTAAATTTCACTGTATTTACATACATACGCGTTCTATGAAAATTTGCCGAATTCCAGTATTCCAAGTTCCTAGTAAATACATACAAAGGTTTCTAAATGTAACATGCATTTATTTATAGATTTACGCCTCCATTTGTTTCGCGATATTCGAAAATGTTGAGATTAATTTCCTGTTGACTTACCATAGTGAAATAAAGCTCAACCGCCCCTAAGTGAGTAGGTATTTCGCTTATTAATAATTCCGTAATATGTACATAGGTCCCTACAAAATTCAATATGATTCGTGTCAGATCAAAAATGTTAAGTATGAAAATCTATTTTTATATTTTCGGAAATCTTTTCGCACCATTGTCATGTTGGGATTTTGTTATCTAAATGAATGATTTTTAAATTTAAACCTGAGTATTTTTTACATTGACTATTCCAAAAGTATATTTTCAGAAAGATACAGATTAAATTGTGAAAAAAAGGGATTCACGTTTTCCTCAAGTTCCATACGACCGCCATTTCAGATTTTCTGCTCGAAAAAAATTAGTTAATACCTCCTCGGTTTGTAAATAAAATAAACATAACATATTTTTTTTTTGTTATACTTAAACATACATATTCAGATCAAAGCGTAAAATAATGTAAGTTATTTCAAAAATTTTTAACCTACATATCATAAACGAGAAGAGTATTTACATATTCTCAATGCATCTGAATACATATGTAAGTATAATTAAAATATTAAAATAACGGTTTTAAAAACAAATCTGCGTAGCCTTGAAAATACTCTATCTGTAATTTTACTTTGTTAAATAACGATAGCTTAAATTGCTGGGTCACCTTTGAGTAATTAATAACTCAATCTTCGAGCATTTATCAAAAGATCGAAAGCAATTAAGAAAGTTGATTTACGGTTTCCTTTAGTCTTCGCAGTGGATTTAATATGCTTATTTCGTTGAAAGCTTTGTTGAATATTAAGTAATTTCATTACAGAGCATTCGACATAAAGAATTACATGACAAAAATGAAAATATGAATATATTACCTCTATGAAGTTATTAGAGACCGACTATTTATCTCGGGGAGTCAGTATAGTTAACTAATATGAGGGTTAAAGAAACGAAAAAATCCCCTCTTAGAAACATAAAACTCGGTATTCAAATGGATAGTCGAGAATTATTTAAATAGCTCATTTGAAAAATCATAAAATTTTCAAGAAAACATTTAAATTTCAAATTCTCCTTTTTATATAACAGCACAATATTGAAATCATTACTTTTTTTAAGCAGATAAAAACATTTTTTGAAATTGTTTTGTAGTCCGTATGCACTTTTCTTTACAACTATTAACACAGTAATACTCGATACTTACAATAAATAGACAGCAACTTATCATATAGCTGAGTAAATACGTTAACATTGTTTCTACTTTCATATTCAAGCATATTAGAATTTCAAATAGGTACTTGCTCAGATTCCTAGAAGCTTCCTGAAATATTTGATAGAACGTTGTTACTATTAAGGCTAACCATCATATATACGTATAATACCTTCACCTATCTATTGCATTCGAATTCTCATTAATATTTGATTAAATAATTCATTGTAAAATATTGATCAAATAAGAAGATTATATGAAATCGTTAATGAAATCATGTTGAATCCACATATCTTCTAATTTAGTAATATGATATTGATTATATGTTTTTCTGAAATTGTCTGAAATTGAATTTAGTTGCTAGTTATACGAAATTTGCTCTTCACTGTCCCCGTCCACTAACCCTATCCGAGCTGAATTCATATAATACTGAAAATGTCCATGGGTAATTTGAATTTTAAACTGTCTGAAAAACAAACATTCGGGCTGGTATTAAGATTTTCTTTTTACAGTGTATTTACATATGTATATCAAAAAGCATTAAAAATATTATAAAGCTATAAACTATATGAGAGATACATATTTTTTCCTAAAAATTGTAGGTGGATCAAGTAACTTAAATGTACAATTTATACATACATACATATAATATTTGCTTTATATAATATAATTTTGCTTCTCTCTCTCTCTTTCGTTTTCATTAATTAGAAAATGGATATGGAAACTGAGAATACTTGATTATACTCTCCCCTCCTCCCCCCCACTTCCTCCTTACCATTCCAGAAAAACCAAGAGATCAAAAACAATAAGATATATATTATTGAAAAGATATTTCGCGAATTGAAAATTACCCCCCATAATAACAATTAATATTTACGAAAAGAGCTATCCAATTAAATAATTGTATAAGAAATTCGTCGTTATCGGTTTCTGAGGTTTCGTCCCGTACAAATTTGCCGAGTTTTCTTCTCAACGAGATTGTCTGGCATCATACTTTATAACGTAGAGCCGACTTAATAATTGCACACTCAAACAATAATAGGTTATGTTCTTGACTTGCTGTCTTCAGTTGACAGTGATGGAATAAAATTATAGAATTCTCATCTGAAATAAGAAATTCATCAAGAGTAGGGACAAGTGTAAATAGTGAATCTTAACACAAATAAATATGACGTCTTTGCTGTGGAATCTCGTCAGAAAGACTAGCTCACAAATATACAACTCTTATATTGGAGCTGTAGCAGTGAGATCATGCTCTTCTGGCGCGAACACAACTCACAACAAATTAATGAGCTTCTTTGAAGATCGTAAGAATTGGAGTAAGACTGAAATAAAAGTCGGCCGCGCTTGGAACGCTGATGAACTACGTATCAAATCCAATACGGATCTTCATAAACTCTGGTATATTACTTATTTTATACTTCGACTTTAACGTTTCATGCTAGTTTTGCATACTGCCCCTGCTCTCGGTTGGCTATGGCCACGTTCACCTGCACCGTTTTCTGCAAGTGTCTATCTATGTGACGATATTCTGAATGTGAACATGGGCCATTGTAATAATTCTGCCATGGACGAGATCAAAAGCAGTGGAGTGTTTTGCTAATTCGATTGAGTGTGTTCAGTCAACATGCTAAGCTGCTAAAATAAAATCAATTATTCGAATCACATTGCAATTTATGAAGCTATATTCAAACATTTCTCTGCTCTCAATACTCTTATGGCAGATTACTGCGAAAGTCAGCCATTGATGTGGGCAAAACGATCTGCATGTAAATATAGCATTACATTTCAAGTTCAATCATTTCGAAAATTAAACCAAACTGTACTGGAATAGTTTGGATAGGGGCGCACATGAAACAGTTTGATCCTATTCTCAATATATACCTTTAACTTGAAATAAATAACCAGTTTTAGCTCTTATGTTTTGTAATTGAATAACTTTTAACGTTTCGCGACATTATATTACTTCAATAACTCACACATTGATTTTATTCTAGGTACATTCTACTCAAAGAGCGCAACATGCTACTCACGATGGAATATGCAGCTAATTCATATTACAAGGTGTTTCCAAACCCCGAAAGATTGGACAAGGTGAAAATTTCAATGGAAAATATAGAAACGGTTGTCCGTGAACGTAACACAGCATATCACATGCTTGAAACAGGAGAAACTGGGGAACGCACTAAAAAAATAGTAAACACCCAACTGGGCATGAAGCGTTCATATAAATTCACTGAGCATCTGATTCCTAAATTTATGAATAAAAAATGGCGAGAGACTCATGTGTTCAGATATAAAGGAAATGCTGTGCGGAAATTCCGCAGATTTATGAGAGAACAAAGATTTTTGGTGAACAAACGGCAAAGAAATAGAGAAATAAACCATGTACAACGTTTACTTAGGCACATCCCTCATGTCGACTTGGATGCTGTTCATAAGGCGTATCCTAATATAGACATAGAAAATATCAGACATACCAAACCGGCTAGGAGTACAGTTATTCCTAAAGATTTTCAAGAATGAAATGCCAATTAAAACTGAACTTTGTATCAATTACCATTTTTCTTTTAAATGAATTAATTTCAACATCCGTAGCACATGAAAAAGTTTAGTTTACATTTTTTCGAGCTGTAGGAAAAAATAATAGTTGTATTTATGTTTTATTCAAATAAAATGAAAATAGACTAAAATATTTTTTTTTTTAATTTATTAAAGTTCATTTTTTTAGAACAATAAAACAAATATTGTAATACTCAATATGAGCTACTTAAAAATTGTGTTATGACAATTATGAATTTTCTTTTTATTTTTCTAAAGTTCAATCTTTCAATTGACAGTTAACAGTAATGATCAATTGTAGGTAGCTATCTAATCTACTAATTTGATAACAGATACAGCTACTGTTAAGTAATTTAATTTATAATTGAAAGACCAATCTTAAATAGGTACCTTAAATAATTTTACTAAAATTGCATGTGTTTGATATGGAAAGTTTCTACTCAAAACACAATAATATGTACAATAACTTCAATGATTTATATAAAACTTGAACAAAAAGCATGAAACAAATTAAATGAAGGTGCACAATTGTACTTACATCAGACAAATTAACAGTGTTTGAAGATAATTAATTATCTATGCTATCACAGGTACATATTTTCATTTATACAATAATTATTGTAATAAATTAGATTGAATCACAAAAATTCCCTTAATTTTCTCCAATAATAAGAATAAAATGAAGAATTTACAATTATAAGTTTTTTAGAAACGTCTGATTATTTTTTGAGTTATCATTCCTTAAATATTAGAGATCTTTACTTTTCATTCTCTTAAAAAATCTCAAATCGCAATACCTAGTTACATATACAATATTAAATTAAATTTTGAACATTCAATAAAACTTATCTTGATCAACATCTGAATTTTGTTTGCAATTGCTATTACTTTGAGTTGCATGTGAGTTTCTTTTAACTGTTGCTGTTTCATAATCTCCTACAAGAGATTTAGGATACAATTTAGGAGAATCTAAAGTTGTATCTCTGTCAGTATTGAAATTATTTGGTTTTGAAAACGTCATTAAGGACTTCTTTGGTGTCTGATAATAAATAGGTATAACCATATATTAATAAAATAAAATAATTGTAATATACCTAGTAGATAATCTTTTTGAATACTTACTTCTTTCAGTGGCACACTAACATAACTATTTTGTTTTGTAATATAGTGCGGACTAGAGGGTATTTTTGGAGTTTTACGACGTACAATCCATAAAATTGGTCCAGTTGCTAAAATCCCACCTATTAAAAACGATACTATCACTAATCCAATAACTGTAGCTGAGCTTAAACCTTCATCATTTGATGTTACAGTTATCGGTTGATTATTTTTTGTTGATGTTTTCAATTCTGTAAATAAATAATCAGTTTTTGAATGCAAATTTCGTACACTTAGGGCTGATATTTTTATTTTTTCTAAACATCGAGTTATTTAACTACACTGACTCATTGAGATACGAGCCACACCAAGTTTGTCTCGCTCTAGTAGCTTCCACACCCAAAAAAACCGACTAAATATCTCAGGAAATTTGAGTAGCCGACTAGCTCGAAGGTTAAAAAAGTGAAAATATCAGACTTAATAGTGTTCTTTAAAAAAATCTTATCACCAGGCATTGTTCCCAAACTACACAGTCTCATTTCAGTATCTGGACCTTGGCACACATCATTATCAATCATAGCGTTTTTCACAAGGCATTGTCTTCTTCTGTGTTGCTTATTTCCCAGGTCGCATGTTGACCATGGAGACCAATTACTCCATCCTAACAAACCTTAATTTCACATAGGCACATTCATTTAAAAAATAATGTACAATTGATTAGATATAATTACTCATTAAAATATGTAATATATTTATAGTGCTTACTTGAGCATGGTGATCCATCACAAATTGATATTTGTACAGCATCTCCTTTGCATCCACCTGGTGCGAGACATGGCCTTCTACGTTCAGTCCTTCCTGCTCCACATGATACAGAACATGGTGACCAATCACCCCAGCAGCCCCAACCATCTAATTGAAAATAATTGCATTACTTATTTATTGTAGGTACATGATCATTCTACTGTGAAAAAATATACCTAACTTTCTTAAATATCCCATTAAAAACAATAAACCATCTGTAAAATTTATCATTGAATGTAATTTTCTGAAATTCTTACCTAAGCATGAATGAATGTTACAAGCTCGTTGTATAATCGTACTTCCTTGACAAGGTGGCTTTAAACATGTTCTCGTTATTGTTTGATATCCTCCACCACATTCAACACTACATGCATCCCATTGACTCCATGCAGACCATCCACTAGATGAAGAATCTGAAGTTGGAAAATTATTACAAACCCCATCGTTGCCACAATAACGTTCTTCTTCTTTCAACAGTGATAACTAAAATTCATTAAATAAATATCATCTTGGTGATATTGAATCATAATGAAAAAAAATATTATTGATTTATTACTTTAATCTGTTCTGTTGTTTGTGCTCTGCATGAAAATTTGTAACGTTTTTCCATATATCCACTCTTGATAGAATTATCTACAAAAACATTGATGAAAGTAATTTTCCACTAAGTGACGAAATACTTTAAAAGATATTGTTAATTTTGTGAATATACTTGAATGAGTCGACTGCCATGGTGTCCAAGCAGTTACTCTTTTTGTTTCACAAGCATGTTTATTACACACTTCAGCTTCCACTGCACACCCAGAACAAGGTTGAGATCCCAATATTGGAGGAGGAGAATCACAACGCCTTTGTCTCCATTTCGCTCCACCCCCACAAGGAGAGGAACACGCACTCCATGAACTCCAATCGGACCAACCTGCTTCTCGAATTGGTTGAACTGGAGCTATATATTTTTTACATTTTTCATTATCGTTAAATGTAATTGAGTAGGTATATGCAAAGAATATGTTGATTAACTACCAGGGCATGGTGGATTTTGTGTACAATAAATTTCGGAGCGGTCTGGACCCACACATAGCCTTCCTCCATGTTTAGGCACAGGAGCACCACAAGCTCTCCTTCTCCATTTGACAGCTACACCACAAGTTGCACTACAAGCCGACCATCCAGACCATGCAGTCCAACCTCCATGAACAGTACAATTTGTAACTCTAATTGTGATACCTTAAAAGAAAGTAAATCTGAATGTTTTGAAAATAAATTGAGTATGATTTATTAAAATAGATAGATTCTGGAACCTTCACAAGGTTTTCCACCATTTTTTGGAGTCGGATTATTACAAGATCTTGTTTGACATAGACATTTATCTGGATTTTCTTGAAGTTCATCCGTAGCTTCCTCTGATTTTTGCAAGCAAACACTCCACGAAGACCATGCAGACCATCCTCCATCCTCTGTGATAAAACATAATAAAAATAAAAATCTGTATATTTTAAACCTGTTCCTTTTTGTTTTCAATATCCAATAGTAAAATTTGTTTTTAAACTAACGTAGGATATTAACATCAGGACATTTCATCTCTTCTTGAATCCAGTGCACTTTTGAACCACTAGGAATAGTGCTACATATTTCTCTTCTTTCATCCCACCCACACAGAGGGTCTTGAGCATTTAAACAATTTGATTTTGTTGAATATCGATTACAGCGATTTGTGGGTATTCTTACGACAGCCGTTTCAGTTCCAACATATAAAGAATTCTATAAAATAAAAATATACCTCTAGTAATGTTAAAATTTTGTACATAGGTAAATAATATTTATTGAATCATTTATGTAACACACTGTTTCTGAAATAAATTTCATTGTCTTTAATGAAGATGCCATATTATAAATTTCAGGTTTCAAAATTTCTACTAAGCAGCTTTTTTTCATATCTGGAAAAACTGATAGTTTTTTCAAAATCCCGTCTTCATTAGAAACGAAAATAACAAAAACTTTAGATTTTTTAGTTTCAACATATGATACTGATATATGAGAATAGTATTCTAATTCAATATTATGTAATGGCTGAGGATTCACAGTTTGCACTGATTTATCCATAAGTTGATAGTTGAACAATTCAGTGAATTTAGATCTGAAAAATAAATTAAATTTTCAAACACACGAAAAAAAACCACAATGATTGTAATTATATAATTCAATGATCATACTCAGCATCTGTGTTTGAACACTGGATGTTTTGTTGATGCGAAACAAAATGACTTTCCCATATACTTCCAGAAGAAGATTGATATTTGAACGGTCCTAGAAAAGCATTCTCTATTGCGGACATGTTGTAAACACATATTGCAGAGCCCGGTATGCTATTACTGAAAAATATAAGGGATTTCATATCAATGTATTTAATTACTTGTTTGAAAATAATTCTCATAATAATACACACCTTGGAGTTGTAAATGCTGCAAAGAGTAATCTTTGCTCCGGTTTATATTCAATACTTCGCACTACATCATAATAGAATGGATATTCTCCAGGCAACGAACAATTAAGTCGAGCTTTCATGAAAGTTGTCCAATTATTTTTCAGCAACGAATGACCTCCTGAATCATTCTTACACACCCTTGCAATCCTCGAATATACTATCTGAAAATCACAACACAGATTCAATATATGAGAATTTTATGATCAAACTTGAACACAGGAAATTAAAAAATAAATAAAAATACTTTTCCGCAGTTCATATATTCAACTGCCGGTTCTCTGAATACAAAATAGACAAATTTATCATCTTCAAAAGATCCAACGAATTGTGGCTCGTTCAACCATTTCGAATTATATTGTAAAGTGCGTAATGTATGACCACCAAATGCAGCGCTTCCTATTGCTCTGAAATGAAAATTTTGAATCAGCAAATCATTCAATCTCATATGCAGGTACATAGTTATCAATTCACCTGTATATAGCTGGATCTAGTCCTGAAAAATCTGTAGGTGTGCCCACATAATAATGTCCAGTTTTCGTCATTAAGGCTGTAATATTTGCATTCGGACTGTAAGGACATTTCGCTACTCCTTTAACCCATTCCAATACATTGTTTATATTGTCCATCTTAAAATATAACAAAAAATTCAACACTAAATCATTCATCATCTGACAATTAATTATATTGAATTACCTCTCTCCAAGAGCATTGCGGTGAAAACGCATTCGTCCCACAAGCAAACAGCCTTCTTCCATCAGTCAGAAGAACTTTGACATAGTTATGACAATCCTTCTCTGATTGTCCTTTATCTTGACACAGAGTCACAGTTTCACGAGATGCATTCCACGAAGCCTTCTCCAGTCTCTTTAGACCCATGAGCGACAATCTGTACAAATTGTCCCTGGAAAATCACACAAAATTATAGTGCTGTGAAATATAATCTAGATATGAAAAATATACAAAATGTAATCTTGAAACGTTGAATAAAACAATATTACAATTTATAATTACGCGAGTAAATATAAAATTTGAATTCACAAATTAATTAGTATCATCACAATTTTAGATTTTCCCTGTTTTTTTTTTTTTGTTGAATTCCTGCTAATAGGCATCCGAAAAGAATTTCCTTTTACGATCGTACTCTTTGAAGCATTTTTACGACAATTAACTCGATAAATCGAACAAAATTACTTTCCATTAGGTGCGCCTCGAAAGTTCGTTCTCGGAACGAAAAGGCGAGATTTATATGCCAATTACAGTCTTAAAAAGCGACGAACTTAAAATATTGCATGTTTACGATAATTCGAAGATAGAGGAAGAGCTCTGACCTATTTTCGTTCAAAAAATGCGAAAGCTCGTCATACTTATTGTGGTCGATATGGAGACCATCGCGCCATATGGTCGCACTTTACTTTCACGCATTTCGAGAAATGCTTGCGACATTGTCAAGGCAGTTATCCTTACTGATATATATTTTTTTATAAAATTTCGATGGTTTATACTTAACATCGAAATTTGGAATGCTTTTGTGAAGAAAAAAAAGAGGATGGGCGAAAATGTATGATTGCCTTTCCCACCATCAGTCATAGGTGAATTTGAGATTGATTAGCTCATAATGATCTCAAAGAAAGGTATTAATCATTTCCATCCCCGACTTGTCGGATAATAAAATTCGATTTTTCATGAAAAACAAATATTCACGGTGGATATCGTTATAGAAAAAAATGATCAGGCTACTAATTACAAGATATTCATACACATATTGAAATCTGTCTGTTTAATTACATTATTTACAATTAGTTGGATTTATCCATAAAAGCATCCACGGTTAATTTTACCAATATCTAGGTATAAGTACACGAGATTAAATTCAATTTAGCTACCATCAATCAGTAAGAAATTGTGTCCGTCGATGATATAGATTAGAACTATAGTTTTTCAACTATTTAAACTATTAATAACGAGCATCTTAAATGTTTTTCATGATGATAGGTAAGAAATTAAAATCACCTGGCACCGACTATCAGTTGATCCCTGTCCACGTCGAATAGCAACTGACTAAAACTAGTTACACCATCGTCTGTGAATCTTTCAGCTCCATTTGACATCAGATCTGAAAAATAAAATATATAAATTTATAGAATATTATTATGACGTGATTAAAAGAATGACGGTTTGAGCATCCGAGTATCTGACCGTTGAACATGGACTGTTTTCACAGTTAAGCTACTCTTCCATATAAGGCAAGAGTGTCGTTGGACTTCACAAGTTCCTCAGATGTCGACTCTTATATCATACGAGGACCAAAGAAACTGACGGGCACAAGTGCACGCGATTTAATTTCAAATATGTCATAATGAAAATCCATTTTAATTGGGTCTAAACTTTCAAACAATGTCATTGTCGTATTAACTTTTCTTATAGAATTTGACAGTTTGTATCTCTATAGTGAAATGTAAATGAAAAAATACTAGTCGAATTTTACTTTAATACATAAAGGAATAGATTTTTTTACAGAATCCAACGAATACATCTTTATTCGATCGAAGAAAGACATCCATTTTGATACTTTTCGACATTGAATGAAATTTAAAACGAGTCATGGCGCGAAAAAAATCAAATCCTGTTTCGTATAAATATAAATTGTATTCTACTTGACTTTGCAAGGAAACGAGAAAAAAGCATGATTATTGCACTTAAGTCTGAAGTTCATTCGTATTCAATAAACGTTTCTAGTTGCATCTGATGCGAATTGAAGCATTTTCCGATTAAGCCTTTTTTTTAACATTCTTTTAAATTTATTTTCTTATTTCGCTTAATAAAAACATGAAAATGTAAGAAACTATTCCGTTCATATGCATATTTTATATTAATAGTTCGCCGAGGATTTCTTCGATCGGAAAGACATCTATGACTTTTAACAGGGGAAAAAATAAAATGTAAGAATTCAGAGCGCAGATCCAGTGTATCCTTCTATGGGGAGGAAAACGAGATAAGACCTCATAAATATGAAAGAAAAATGCGCATTTTATTTTATAAAAGGCAGGAAAATGAAAAAATCGAATGTATTTTATAGAAACTCGTTCCGTGACTATCCGTTCTTGATGACCTGAAGACGTGATGACATTTTGAACAATGTTGATTGATAATTTCAGTTATGATTCAATTTATGAAAAATAAATTATCAAAAAAATATACACAATTTCATCCTTTTTGAAAAATAAATTCGTATTAATTCTGAAAAAAAAATTACGTATCGAAAAATATTCAACTATAAATCGTTAACATTTTCAATGAAAAGCAATTAATTAACTCCCCCAAACTGTTCAGGAGATTCTCCTCATATAAGTAAATCAGCAAGAATCAATTCTCAAAATGTGATCAAGCACTCAAGAACCTCATCAAAGAAGACTTAAATCGGAAGATAATTGCGAATATAATTGCGGATAGAAAAGGCCAAGGGGTGTAAGTGACATTTTCGCTGAAATTGAGTTATGCACAGGAATCGCTTCTATGCACGCTCATTTATTCGGTGGCAAAGGGTTATTTGTGAATTCGGAACGTGTGCCTTAATATATCATCAAATCACTCGACCTCCTCCTAATACATGTAGGTACATGGTCAACTTTAAACGCGCTTTTCTCGAAATCACCGCGAGGTCACTTGTACCCCTTAGTCTTTTCAGTCGTCAATTGATATATAAAAATGTGCAATGTGGAGAATGGACGAGCTCGCGAAACACGTTCCGGTGACCCAACGGGACGTCGACCAGAACAGGAGACGATCAGAGAAGGACGACTATGGCTTCCGTCTCGCTGATGAGAAGGACAACGTCAAGAACGGCTACCGGAGAACCAATATGGGAAGTCGTCGAAGACCAGATTCCGTGGATTGCTAGCAGCTTCGAAAGCACTCGATCGATGAACGAACACCCGGCTTGTAATACCTTGTGAACTTTCGAAACGAAAAATAAGATCCTCCAAAAGATACTAAGAGACCCAATACTCTATGAGTCGGGATAGGTTAGATTGGATTGAACCATTAGTTAGGCTAGATTATTCTCTTTGTAAATTTGATGTAGATAATTAAATTTTAGGTTCTATTGAGTTAGCTCGATCTAATCACGGGTGTTGAAAACATTTTTTTAGATGGGATCGTTTATCGTTTATTTTAATTGTTCAGATATGCTTCGAAGGTTTCTCGATTGCGACAAATAGAAAATACACTGCAACTAAGAACGTCAATAAACGAGATGAAAGAAAGCCGTTTTATATCAGTAGTTGCATCTTGAACTCAACCAGTGCTTCCTATCTCGGGATGCGTTAATGTATTGCGGATTATTTTTTTGTTAATACTATAAATTTAAAATATTCCAGCATTCTAATCTTACACTTAGTGCTAGGATCAAATTCAGGCACTAGAAAAACACGGAATTGCGGCCCCCGAAATCCCGGGATTCTGAGATTCTAATCCATCGCTCCACTCAATCATCTTGATTCTTCTCTGTGAAATATCATCAGGTAACATATTTCACGATATTTTATTAGGTATTTCAGTCGAAGTAATACATCAAATTCAAAATACTCCAACACCCCAATCTCGGCGCTCGGATCGGGTCCAATACATAGATTCTCTCAACCGGAAAAACTCAAGATCCCGAGATCCCAGAAACCCGGGATCTCGGGATCCCGGGATCGAAAGCTCCTCTCGATCTTCTCGTTTTTCCTCTGTCGAAATGTCAACCACTGCCAATGGTACGTTCGCAGTTCAATCAATCGATCGTGTCCGAGATGGGCGTTCTTCGCTAACAACCTCCATATACGGTTCGGTAATGGGCATCGTCCTACCTTGGACGTGAGAGCCTTCGCTTATGACGATTGCCGTTCTTCGAGTCGCTTCTGCTTCGACAATGTCTTTTTGCCCTTTTTAATAGTGAAGAAAATCAGACATCTTTAATCGGGACAGCATTAAATTTTCAAAAATCAAAGCAGTATGATGATTTTATAATGTATCCAGTCACATTAATTTAAATCAAAGCGATGATTACTCATGAATTTCTGATAATTTTCTAGTCTTAATAAATATTTATAAGCCTTTGATCGAAAATCGGTATGAAAATAGAATGATTTTCCATAAAAACCCTATGTTTACGGTGAATGCTGTTATAATGAAAAATCGTGAGATTTCTAAAATCTATTGATTGAGATACATTTTAAATCTGTTGAGTGAAATGCTCGATTATTACACATACCCTTTATGAACAGATTTTAATTGTATGTATCTTTATCGATACACATGTATGTATTTGCAATCAGATGAATTTCCACTCTGACGTTATTATTATAGTTATGAGGTTTTCATGGAAAATCGATTTTCCTCATCCAGTTAGTCGTTTAATGCGTTCTAAAGTCAAATTAAATTCGTCATTCGTTCACAAACCTCTTAATTTTGGGATAAAAAATGAAAGTAAAAAAAGTCTTCGTATATACTATTTTTTATTTGCTGCTTCTGAATACTATATTCAAGAAAAAATAATTGTCCATAACATATTATATGTTTACCGATTATAATCATCATTCAACATTCAGAATTTCCTGCATGAAATACACATTCAAACATTGTGAAATCGATCCAAAAAAACTGAAATCACTTAAGATTCATCATGCAATATCTGATATACTCATTCGTATTCAGAAATTATAGTTTATTATACACATATACGACAATTTAGCACATGCGTAACCAGATATGGCAAATAGGCCGACTTGCACACTTTTAAACGAGGAACACGACAAAGAGAAAGCTCTTATATTTTTGTGATAAAACGTATCTTGTGAATTATATACGATTTCGATAATGCGCACATTTATTACGTCAAACGAGCATATTTCAACGGTGAACGATCTCGTCGAAGAAAACTCGTAAATCGCAAACAGATGTTGCTGACATATTCGATTTTAATACACCCGTTCAGTATTCATTAGAAAATCGATGAATAAATAATAAGAAAATGTAAATATATATATTTTTTTCTCGATTTCAAACTTATATCTATGCAATTTTGCAGAAGAGAAACTCACCGTTGTGCGAAATGAATCTGAAGTCATCTTCGAGCGTCGATTTTTTCGTTTCAGTTGTCGAAAATGTTAATGTCACTTTACAGACGATGGCCAATATTTGAAAATATATCATGGTCGACATCTGCAATAATAATAAATGATTAATGAAAATTTTTACTTTAAAAAAACGGTCATTTTGAGTAGAAACTGATTTTTCGGCGGATTTCTCGAACGATTGTGCAAAAGTAATTGATTCAATGAAAATATATTATTTCTTTCAATTCTTGAAAAAACAACCATTCAAGAAAGTGGATCTGTCGTTTATCATTGTCCATCAGGAAATAATGTACAAAAGCGTATTTATAATTAAAAACCGGTCGTGAACTTTTTCTACTGAAATCTCTTAAAAATACATACATAAAACTATCATCGCATTTTTCATGGAATACATTTCAGGTAACCGTTTTGTATTTGATTTTATGACCTGAGGTATGTTGATATTTTCAACGGGCTGATTACTCACATCCATATATTATCAAGCCTACTAATTTTCTATTTTATAAAATAATATACCTATTGACCGCTTATTTATGAGAAATATGAAAAATTGAATAAGAAAACGAAAAATCACCACTTTCAAGTTAAAGGAACTAACTTATATCTGGTATGTCGATACGGATTTTCCCATGTGAAATTCTTCAGATGTACTAAATACGAAGAAGACGAAGATTATAGTATCCGGATGTCATAATCAATGGATTAATTGCAACTGTAGTTGATATATCATTGAACTTCAATCATTCATTGATGAAAATATTAGTGTTTTGATGACATTCCATTGACTTCGAACCAAAAACTTTTGGCATATCGAATGATTTACAAATATTCTATTATTTTGCACAATTTACACTGAAAATTATTTCAGTGATGTTTTGAATTGAAAAGTATCAAAATTCAAATCTGTCCTTCAGTGACTCGTATATGTGAACAAACAAAAGCCAAGAGAAGACGATACGTTGCTGTAGAAAATACATTAACTAGTTTTTTGTAACTTTATTCATCAAAATGTAACATTTTGAAAGAAACTTCAAAGCCTTGCAAGGAAAAAAATAAGATAAAATCATCAACCGAGATGGATCATGTTAAAGAAATATGAACGACTCGAAAGTTTTTCTTATTTTTTGTGAATTTCAATAAACTGAATCGTTTCGTTAATCGTGTCGCACATAAAAAATAACTTGATTCATTTCGATCGTGCTAAAAATGGAAGTAACCATTTCGTTACAGGTTCTGTATTTTATTTCGCTTTGTAGCTGAGCTTCTGTTTAATGAAAACCGTTACTGGCTTCAAGTTAAATAAAAAAGTTTGACTGAAAGTCGAAATATCACTTTTTATCGTCATCGTTCGATTTATTATTTGTAGAACAATGTTTTTACGTAGGTGTATTTCGATAGTTAATAATGAAAAATATTATTTTATTTGAGATTTACTTATGATCTAGGATGTTATTATGAAAAAACAGGTGTGAGTGGAGATTTGTTTCTGATTTTATTTCAGCTCTCAATTCGAAAATTGTATGTACGTATTTATGATTAATGAAATGTATTATTTAATAAATTGGTCTGATTCTAAATAGGAAAAATTTTTATTACAATTTTTAGATATAATATAAAAGGTAAAATGATTTCTCTTCTTAATGAAATCAATGTTCTACTTATTAAAAATTGGTTACATTATGTGATTAAATTACTTGGCTGATTATCATATTATATTAGACTGTATTTCACTGCACTATATCTATTTCCAAATGACAATTTTTAAACACCAGGTAAAAATTAAAATTAAGTATCTATGAATAAAACTAAGTTGCCGAAATCACGAAAACTACGCCTACTTAAATTAATGCTATATAAAATTAAATGATGCCGGAAAATATATTAATTGTAAGGTTCGTTAATTTCGGCATTATGTTGAGAACAAAATGAAAAAAACACATATTATACTTTCGTGAACTTGTGAATAGCAATCGTTGGTAGATATATCATACAATCTACTAATTTTTCGAAGAACTTCTGCTCATTTTCCTTGACGTCTGCTACGAAAGAGAAAAATTCTATCACAGAAAACACAACTGAAGTTATTATAAGGAGCAGAGGAACTTCAGACACAATCAGATCACTCAAGAGTTCAGCAGCCACTGAACCAGTCAGACAAGACCCAACTGCATTTTCTCTCACGTAAACATAAATGGTAGTCATGGTAACCGGCTTTATCAGTGCAGTTCAGCGGCCATAAGGCAGCGTTCACACAGCAGCAACCAAACTGAAACTAAGTCAAAACAGATAGAGACAGACCTATACACACCAATGCGATGATTATATAGCGTACACAGGACTGTCTCTGTTTCAGTTTGATTGCTGTCATGTGAACAAGTCCAAAGTTATAAGATATTTATTATTGACACAAGCAGAATGTAACCAAGAGAATGTATACCTACAAAAAACTTTGTAACTTGCATGTCTCTGTTTCTTGGTCAAAGTTTTGATTTGGTTGATGCAGTGTGAACTTAACTTAACATTCACATTTACTGTTTCACATTCTGTTCATCATCTATTGTGTTCCATCTTAAGGACTACGATTTCAATTTATCTCCCTCTAGGTCATGAAGCCAAAGAAAGGGTGATAGGTGTTTTAATAAAACACGAGGACATATTTATTTCAATATGTATATTCGTTTACAAATACAATTATCACAACGACTAGGTAAATATCAGTCTTAAATTGTGATAATTAATATATCACTTATAAATTCAATATAAAACTGCAGCTTTTCCACTTATACAGCAAGCAACTTTTTTTTTCATTCGAGTAGTAAATTCTTACAAAATTAACCCTGCCAGCAAATAACTTATCTTTTTTAATAAAACTATTTACAAATTGAAATGAAATGAAACTTTCAACATTATATATCAAATTATTAGGTGGGTAGGTAGGTATATTAAAAATTGAAAATGTTCAATATTTGAGCTTAAGTAAGATTATGTAAGATTAAATACACAACACTTATTATTAATTAATTAAAACATACAGTTGCCAATAAAAAAAATATTTTTCAAATATAAACAATATTCTTAAATACAACACATAAAAGCTTGAAATAAAAATTATTGAGTTCTGATTACATTTCAAATATTTTTCACATTTCTTATAATTTCTAGTATTTATAATAATACATATGTATAGATACATATTATACTTGAAATGCATATAAAAACTATCAGTCAAAATAGTTTTATATCTATCGAAAAATGGACCTTTTTCAAATTTTGACAAATATCATGTGTAAATTCATCACCTTCTAAAAAACGAATTATAAAACGAAACAGATACATTTTTAATTAAAAATTATTCTAAAAAACTCACATGTACATACATAAATATGAAAAAACATTTCAAATAAAAAACACGTCTTATTTGTATTTAATTTAAGGAAAATTAAAAAAAAAACAATTGTAGCATTAAAAAAAGATTATTTAGATAAATCAAAAAGCGATATTGATATCAATCTATACAGGCAAAGTATAAAGATTTTATATAGAAATATCTTCAGTTGATGAATGTCCCCTCATATCTGTATTCTCAACGACTTTTAAATCAGTTAAAATAACAACCTCATATGGACTGCAATCAGAAAGATGCATCAGACCACACAACCAGCCATAGAAACCTTTTTCAAAATCGCACACCTCCTTCCACCATGTAAATCCACAATAAGTCACTTGAATCATTCCGGCATATATACCTAGCCCTACAGTAAACAACAATATCAAAAATGGATATAACAATATCACAAATGGAGATACAAAAATTTTGATAAACAATCTTTTCTCTTCGCTGATATGATTGAATATATTATACCATGTTAAGGTTCCAATGTAAAAAGAGTAAATGCCAGACAACAATGTAACAAATGGCATACACAAAATTGACCAAAATATAATATGCAAGCCTGACAATAGTGAACATCTGAAATTTTGGGTTTTCTTCATTTCTTTAGCAACAATAGTGGCTTCAAGTACTTCCAGCTCTTCACGAGACATATTCAATGTGACATCTACACTTTGCCCTTTTTTCTTTCCTCTTTTGATAGTACCATTTAGTGTCAAATATCCATCAGTGATATTGCTTAATATAGATTTCTCTGGAGAATCTGACATTTCTGAATCACATTTTAAAGCTGATATTTCAACCTCAGCTTCATTATTATGCACACTATTGTCTGATATGATATTCACACGTTTTTTGATCTTTTTTATGCTGTTTTTAGAAAATGAACAATCTGGTATGTGTCCTATTTCAAGACTGACCTCTGAATGAGTTTGTGACAGACTGTTGGGAGTAATAGAATTATCATTAGCATCTTCAACTAACATAACACAGTTTCTCTGATTGACCAGCTCATTGTTGGAACTTCTCACATCATCGTGGCTAGAGCATGCATCGGACGAGTTCTCATATATGGGTGAGAGATCGACTATTTCTCGACTTCCATTTAAGTTTGAACTATATTGTTGATATCCATTTTTTAACAATGTTTGGGGTCTGTCATTTTGTGTGTATTTTTCAGATGAAATATCTTTTTCAGACTTAATAGGAGAAAGTTCACATTTTTCATCACCATCTGGTATAATTGGCAGATCCATGAGCACATGATTTTTCATTCCGTTTAATTTAGATATTATATGGCAATTGGATTTATTATAATCGATCACTCCACTGGCTTCAGCTAGGGAGTACATTTTTGCTGAAGTCATATTTGAAGAACCCTAAGTAGAATATACCATATAATGTTATAAATTATTATATATTTCTAAAAAATTAAAATTGATATTGAATAAAAATAGCTTTTTTACCTGAACCACGATAATATGATCCACATGACTTGTAGCAACTCCCGATTTTTTGCCATTTTGCCTTTTCTTAGGGATTATTAAATTTGGTTTATCCACAAAATCTACCTCGACAGTCATTTTAATAAATACATAAGTATGAGTCTCACTCTATAATATTAGAAACAATATAATTATTGTAATTATATCGATAAAACGATAAAATAATATAGAAAATAAACAAAACAAGATTCTTACTAGAACCGCCTCCCCATGTCGGAAATTATCGATCTGTTCTTTTCCGCTCTCAAACCCCGTTTTATACCGACCATGACTGTAGAAAATAATTATTTAGTAGAGACTAGAGACACTTGGTTTTCACTTCTCACTTCTTTTCTAAAATTCATACTTTGAAAAAAATGATTTAAAGAAATACAGAATTTACTTGGATTTACTAATTATGAGCACCATTTGAAATAGTCAGCATATGTAAGGGATCATGGGTCTAGTTGATATTTATGGAATACTTAATCTACCCATTCTAGAAAAACTAAAAGCGAGTCATTATTTTCTCTTCTATAAACTATGACATATATATTATATAATAGCAAATGACAATCGAGGTCAAATATAGCTTAAAAGACTGGATAAGACTAGATATATATATGGTATATATCACATGATTTGCAAAGGAGGATCAAGTCTCCCATACATGTTAAAATGTTGCCATTTCACTTCTCTCTCGTTTTTTGAGTTTATTAAAAAAACGAATAGATTACTTCAAATTGTACTTATTTCGAATAAACCCAATTAAATTCTGAATGTTTTGGCATTATTTTATTTTCAATATTAGGTTTTCCAAAACGGTGTTAGAAGCATAAAAAGTGGGATCAAGTCTCCACAGCTTCCCCTATATTTGAAATCGGTGACGTAAAAGAGTGCCTTATTACATATCCACCTTTATAAATCATATTTCATTAGTACATATAAAGATATTTTTCAAGTGCACATTTTAAAATCATTATTTTATTCGTGAACATTTAAACTGGTCAATATGGCGAAATGATGAGAAAATAGTTGCATTTTTTCACTAAACCATAATAATGCATTTGACTTTCCTACTTTATATCAAATATTAAAAATAAAATTTATTTCAAAATAAGTTTTATTAAAATTTAGAATTAAAAACAAGAATTATTTGATCTTTATTAATTGCACATAAATTGATTCTTTATATTCATTTAACATTATGAAATCTTGTAATTATTAAACATATGTAAATTCACACAGGGGAGTGTGGCATAGCTAATCCTTCTGGGACAGTTAATATTTTCTTTTGTTTTTTACCTCAAACTCCCTCTTAGAAAATCGTAATTTGAAATTAAAAAATAGTGTCAAATTAGATCTGATTAAATTCAAAGTATTTTGACACTCTTTTTAATATATAATATATGATTTTTCAAAAGATAAAGGGAGATCAGGTGTTTTAATCAAGTGTCCCGAGAGAGAAACACAAGAGAACTTATATAGAAATATTAATATGCCTATTTAGGCGTTATAAAAAATTAAGAACAAGAACTTCTATTTCTACATATTCCGGTAGGGAGTCTAACAAATCCTGGAACGCAGAAACATTTTGCAGTACATGTACCAACTGTGGAACATTGGTTACTATTTCCAAGATCAGGATTTGCACAAGTCGCGTCGCACTCGCCTTGTCCACAAGTTCTCCAACGCTCATTTTGACCGCATTTTTCTGAAAATATCGTTGAAAAAAAATCTCTTTATTATCGAAATTATGAAAATAGTGATCAATGCTAGAAAATATACTGACGACAGTCTGCAGCTAAAACGCATACTCCATTCGGATCCCTCAAATAACCAGTTGCACAAATACAACCAGGGGTACAAATGCCAACACAAGTTGGATTGTTGTAAGTACAAGTTTGCTGGCATACATTGTTACCGCACGTTGAATACACTTCATTGGCTCCAGTGCATGTGGTTGCTGAAATTTTTTCGAGTCAATCAAAATAGAGATATGTATTACTTTTTCGTGGATATGTTACAACTTCAAACTTACGACACATCGATGGTAATATACAACTTCCGGCAGCATTTCTAACGAATCCAAAAGCACATACGCATGCTCGACCTGTACATGCAGGTACACAGCCTGTGACATCCAATTTTTGACATGTCCTTTGACAACAATCGTTTCCACATTCTGATAATATTTCATTTTGACGTGTGCACGAAGGTATAGCTAAAAATTGTTTGGATAACATTAATGTTGAATATTACTCGATCCGAATAAAAAAATAATTGAGAAAATTAATAATATTTAAAAGAAAAATAAATTATAAATATTGCAATTTTTAATATATTCTCATGTAATTAAGTAATATGTATATGTATATTTACGGCAAGCTGAAGGTAAGACGCAGACACCCAAATCGTTTTTGACATATCCAGTGGCACATATGCAAGAACCAGTTGTACAAACAGGAACACAGCCAGTTCTATCTGGTAGGGTACATGTTGGTCTACAACCATCTTCTCCACATACAGAATACACTTGATTCGCTCCCGTACATGTAGGAAGAGCTGAAATCGAAAATTAAAAATACAGCTATCAGCATGTTAATACCAAATATATATCGAGCTGTAATCAAAATATTTATTACAGCATTGAGTAGGAGGAATGCACATTCCCACAGAGTTCATGACGTAACCAGAAGCACAAATGCACGCCGGTGTACTACAAGTCGACATACAAGTAGATACATCCAATCTGGAACACGATCGTTGACAACCATCATCACCACAAGCAGAATAGATTTGATTTGCTCCAGGGCAAGTAACAGTGGCTAGAAATGTCAATTAAGTGAGAATAAAGAGAATCGAAAGTGATGATACTTAATTCAATGCTAATAACGGATTACTAACGACATTGCGAAACAGGAACGCACACACCACCATTTCTGACATATCCTTCCTTGCAAATGCATGCCGCAGTAGCACAAGTCGGCGTGCATGAAGCACCTATATTAGTGCAAGTTTTCGGACATCCGTTGTCTCCGCATGCAGAATACACTTCGTTAGCACCGCAAGTCATCATAGCTGAAACGTTTGATTGAAATAAATAAAATTACTACTATAATTGTGAAAATCATTCGACGCATTCGTCGCAATATATGTATATTCTTACGGCAATCTGTAATAGGAACACACGCAGCACCATTTCTGACATATCCTTCCTTGCAAATGCATGCCGCAGTAGCACAAGTCGGTGTGCATGAAGCACCTATATTAGTGCAAGTTTTCGGACATCCGTTGTCTCCGCAAGCAGAATACACTTCGTTAGCACCGCAAGTCATCATAGCTGAAACGTTTGATTGAAATAAATAAAATTACTATAATTGTGAAAATCATTCGACGCATTCGTCGCAATATATGTATATTCTTACGGCAATCTGTAACAGGAACACACGCAGCACCATTTCTGACATATCCTTCCTTGCAAATACATGCCGCAGTAGCACAAGTCGGCGTGCATGAAGCACCTATATTAGTGCAAGTTTTCGGACATCCGTTGTCTCCGCAAGCAGAATACACTTCGTTAGCACCGCAAGTCATCATAGCTGAAACGTTTGATTGAAATAAATAAAATTACTATAATTGTGAAAATCATTCGATGCATTCGTCGCAATATATATTCTTACGGCAATCTGTAACAGGAACACACGCAGCACCATTTCTGACATATCCTTCCTTGCAAATACATGCCGCAGTAGCACAAGTCGGCGTGCATGAAGCACCTATATTAGTGCAAGTTTTCGGACATCCGTTGTCTCCGCATGCAGAATACACTTCGTTAGCACCGCAAGTCATCATAGCTGAAACATTTGATTGAAATAAATAAGGGTACTCTGAATCCCTATCGAATCATTACATCATTATATTTGTATGTACTTACGACAATCGGAAGCAGAAACACAGTTAGCACCATCTCTAACGTATCCTTCTTTGCAAATGCATGCTGGAGTTGCGCAAGTCGGAGAACATGCAGTTCCTATGTTATCACAAGTCTTTGGACAACCATTGTCTCCGCATGCAGAATAAACTTCGTTAGCACCGCAAGTCATCATAGCTGAAACATATGATTGAAATATATAAAGTTAATCTGAAACTAATTCGATGTATTGCGTCATTATATTATCTACTTACGGCAATCTGAAGCAGGAACACAATCAGCACCATTTCTCACATATCCATATTGGCAAATGCATGCCGGAGTTGCGCAAGTTGGAGTGCATGCAGCTCCTATATTATCACATGTCTTCGGACAACCATTATCACCGCATGCAGAATATACTTCGTTAGCACCGCAAGTCATCATAGCTGAAACATTTGATTGAAACAAATAAGGGTACTCTCAATCCCAATAGAATCATTGCATAATTATATTTGTATGTACTCACGACAATCGGAAGCAGAAACACAATTAGCACCATCTCTAACGTATCCTTCTTTGCAAATACATGCTGGAGTTGAGCAAGTTGGAGAACATGCAGTACCTATATTATCACATGTCTTCGGACAACCATTGTCTCCGCATGCAGAATATACTTCATTAGCACCACAAGTCATCATAGCTGAAACATATGATTGAAATATATAAAGTTAATCTGAAACTCATTCGATGTATTGCGTCATTATATTATCTACTTACGGCAATCTGAAGCAGGAACACAATCAGCACCATTTCTCACATATCCATATTGGCAAATGCATGCCGGAGTTGCGCAAGTTGGAGTGCATGCAGCTCCTATATTATCACATGTCTTCGGGCAGTTGTTGTCTCCGCATGCAGAATATACTTCGTTAGCACCGCAAGTCATCATAGCTGAAACATTTGATTGAAACAAATAAGGGTACTCTCAATCCCAATAGAATCATTGCATAATTATATTTGTATGTACTCACGACAATCGGAAGCAGAAACACAATTAGCACCATCTCTAACGTATCCTTCTTTGCAAATACATGCTGGAGTTGAGCAAGTTGGAGAACATGCAGTACCTATATTATCACATGTCTTCGGACAACCATTGTCTCCGCATGCAGAATATACTTCATTAGCACCACAAGTCATCATAGCTGAAACATATGATTGAAATATATAAAGTTAATCTGAAACTAATTCGATGTATTGCGTCATTATATTATCTACTTACGGCAATCTGAAGCAGGAACACAATCAGCACCATTTCTCACATATCCATATTGGCAAATGCATGCCGGAGTTGCGCAAGTTGGAGTGCATGCAGCTCCTATATTATCACATGTCTTCGGGCAGTTGTTGTCTCCACATGCAGAATATACTTCGTTGGCACCGCAAGTCATCATAGCTGAAACATTTGATTTAAACAGATAAGGGTACTCTGAATCCCAATCGTATCATTACATCATTATATTTGTATGTCCTCACGGCAATCGGAAGCAGAAACACAGTTAGAACCATCTCTAACGTATCCTTCTCTGCAAATGCATGCTGGAGTTGCACAAATTGGAGAACATGCAGTTCCTATATTATCACATGTCTTTGGACAGCCATTGTCTCCGCATGCAGAATAAACTTCGTTAGCACCGCAAGTCATCATGGCTGAAACGTTCGATTGAAATATACATGTAATGTTGATCTGAAAATTATTCGATGCATGACATTTTTATTAATGTTATTACGACAATCTGAAGCAGGAACACAGTCAGCACCATTTCGAACGTATCCTTCTTTGCAAATGCATGCCGCAGTACCACAAGTTGGCGTGCATGCAGTACCTATATTTGTACAAGTCTTGGGGCAACCACTGTATCCGCAAGCAGAATAAACTTCGTTAGCACCGCAAGTCATCATAGCTGAAATATTTGATTGAAATTACTATGATTGTAAAAAACATTCGATGCATTACATCCAATTGTACTAACGACAATCTGAAACAGCAACACACGCAGCACCATTTCTAACGTATCCTTCTTTGCAAATACATGCTGCAGTTGCACAAAACGGCATGCAAGTTGATTGGTCCAAATCGGTACATGACTTTGGACAACCATTATCTCCGCATGCAGAATATACTTCGTTAGCACCGCAAGTCATCATAGCTGAAATTTCGATTGTATTAAATGCAATTTGTTGAATCTCATACGATGTATTGAGTCATAACTAATTTTCTTACGACAATCTGAAGCAGGAACACAGTTAGCACCATCTCTAACGTATCCTTCTCTGCAAATACATGCCGGAGTTGCGCAAGTCGGTGTACATGCAGCACCTATATTATCACATGTCTTCGGACAACCATTATCACCGCATGCAGAATAAACTTCGTTAGCACCGCAAGCCATCATAGCTGAAATTTTGATTGAATTAGATACAATTATTTTGAAACTCATGCGATGTATTGCGTCATTACTAATGTCCTTACGACAATCTGAAGCAGGAACACAGTCAGCACCGTTTCTTACATATCCATATTTACAAATACATGCCGGAGTTGCGCAAGTCGGAGTGCATGCGGCTCCTATATTATCACATGTCTTCGGGCAGTTGTTGTCACCGCATGCAGAATATACTTCGTTAGCACCGCAAGTCATCATTGCTGAAATATTTGATTGATATATGTAAAACTACTATGAAACGCATTCGACGCATAACACCATTTTAAATGTACTCACGACAATCTGAGGCAGGAACACAGTCAGCCCCATTTCTTACATATCCTTCTCTGCAAATGCATGCAGGAGTTGCACAAGTTGGAGAACATGCAGTTCCTATATTATCACATGTCTTTGGACAACCATTGTCTCCGCATGCAGAATAAACTTCGTTAGCACCGCAAGTCATCATTGCTGAAATATTTGATTGAAATTGATGTAATTATTTCGAAACTCATACGATGCATTGCAACATTATAGATGTATTTACGGCAATCTGAAGCAGGAACACAGTCAGCACCATTTCTTACATAGCCATATTTGCAAATGCATGCCGGATTAGCGCACGTCGGTGTGCATGCAGTTCCTATATTATCGCATGTCTTCGGGCAGCCGTTGTCTCCGCATGCTGAATACACTTCGTTAGCACCGCAAGTCATCATTGCTGAAACATTTTATTGAAATTCATGTAATTATTTCAAACTTATACGAAGCATTGCAACATTATAGATGTATTTACGGCAATCTGAAGCAGCAACACAGTCATCACCGTCTCTTACATATCCATATTTGCAAATGCATGCAGGAGTTGCGCACGTTGGTGTGCATGCAGTTCCAATATTATCGCATGTCTTCGGGCAGCCGTTGTCTCCGCATGCAGAATATACTTCGTTAGTACCGCAAGCCATCATAGCTGAATATTTGAATATATGAAATTGACTTCAAACAAATTTGATGTAATGTATCATTTTATACACATTTGTAAATATTTTCTTACGACAATCTGAAGCAGGAACACAGTTAGCACCATCTCTAACGTATCCTTCTTTGCAAATGCATGCTGGAGTTGCGCAAGTTGGAGAACATACAGTTCCTATATTATCACATGTCTTCGGACAACCGTTATCTCCGCATGCAGAATACACTTCGTTAGCACCGCAAGTCATCATTGCTGAAATATTTGATTGAAATTGATGAAATTATTTCGAAACTCATACGATGTATTGCAACATTATAGATGTGTTTACGGCAATCAGAAGCAGGAACACAGTCAGCACCGTCTCTTACATATCCATATTTGCAAATGCATGCAGGTGTTGCGCACGTTGGTGTGCATGCAGTTCCTATATTATCGCATGTCTTCGGGCAGCCGTTGTCCCCGCACGCGGAATATACTTCGTTAGCACCGCAAGCCATCATTGCTGAAATATTTTATTGAAATAGATAAAATTGATTTCAATCAAATTTGACGCAAAGTATCATTTTACACACATATGTATATACTCACGACAATCTGAAGCAGGAACACAGTCAGCCCCATTTCTAACATATCCGTATTTGCAAATGCATGCCGGAGTTGCACACGTTGGAGTGCATGCAGCACCTATATTATCACATGTTTTCGGACAACCATTATCACCGCATGCAGAATATACTTCGTTAGCACCGCAAGCCATCATTGCTGAAATATTTTATTGAAATAGATAAAATTGATTTCAATCAAATTTGACGCAAAGTATCATTTTACACACATATGTATATACTCACGACAATCTGAAGCAGGAACACAGTCAGCCCCATTTCTAACATATCCGTATTTGCAAATACACGCCGGAGTTGCACACGTTGGAGTGCATGCAGCACCTATATTATCACATGTCTTCGGACAACCATTATCACCGCATGCAGAATATACTTCGTTAGCACCGCAAGCCATCATAGCTGAAATATTTTATTGAAATAGATGAAATTATTTCAAACTCATACGATGTATTGCAACAATATAAATGTATTTACGGCAATCTGAAGCAGGAACACAGTCAGCACCGTCTCTTACATATCCATATTTGCAAATACATGCTGGAGTTGCGCATGTTGGGGTGCATGCAGTTCCTATATTATCGCATGTCTTTGGACAACCATTGTCTCCGCATGCAGAATATATTTCGTTAGCACCACAAGTCATCATTGCTGAAATGATTGATTGAAATATATCACGTTACTTATAAACTCCATTGATGCAAAGCATTATTATAAACTCATATGTATGTACTTACGGCAATCTGAAGCAGGAACACAGTTAGCTCCATCTCTAACGTATCCTTCTCTGCAAATGCATGCTGGAGTTGCGCAAGTTGGAGAACATACAGTTCCTATATTATCACATGTCTTCGGACAACCGTTGTCTCCGCATGCAGAATACACTTCGTTAGAACCGCAAGTCATCATAGCTGAAATATATCATTGAAATAGGTGCAATTATATCGAAACTCATACGAGGTGTTGCGTCGTTATATATGTACTTACGACAATCTGAAGCAGAAACACAGTCATCACCATTTCTAACATATCCATACTTGCAAATGCACGCCGGAGTTGCACAAGTTGGAGTGCATGCAGCACCTATATTATCACATGTCTTCGGACAACCATTATC
Source organism: Cheumatopsyche charites (assembly GCA_024721215.1). Classification (NCBI taxonomy): domain Eukaryota; kingdom Metazoa; phylum Arthropoda; class Insecta; order Trichoptera; family Hydropsychidae; genus Cheumatopsyche; species Cheumatopsyche charites. Next base: position 5,153,181 of record CM045587.1, read on the forward strand.
TCCGCATGCAGAATATACTTCGTTAGCACCGCAAGCCATCATAGCTGAAATTTCGATTGAAATAGATGCAATTATTTTGAAACTCGTGCGATGTGTTGCGTCATTGCTAAGTCCTTACGACAATCTGAAGCAGGAACACAGTCATCACCATTTCTAACATATCCATATTTGCAAATGCACGCAGGAGTTGCGCATGTGGGTGTGCATGCGGCACCAATGTTATCACATGTCTTTGGGCAGCCGTTGTCTCCACATGCAGAATATACTTCGTTGGCGCCGCAAGTCATCATTGCTGCAATATTTGATTGATAAATGTAAAACTACTATAAAACACATTCGACGCATAACACCATTTTAAATGTTCTCACGACAATCTGAGGCAGGAACACAGTTAGCCCCATTTCTAACATATCCTTCTTTGCAAATGCATGACGCAGTTGCACAAGTCGGAGTGCATGCAACACCTATGTTATCACATGTCTTCGGACAATTGTTGTCTCCGCATGCAGAATACACTTCGTTAGCACCACAAGTCATCATTGCTGAAACATTTGATTGAATTATATGAAGTTAATCTGAAACTTATTAGATGGATTGCTTCATTACATTATATACTTACGGCAATCTGAAGCAGGTACACAATCGGCACCATTTCTTACATAGCCGTATTTGCAAATGCATGCCGGTGTTCCACAAGATGGTGTGCATGAAGCACCTATATTATCACAAGTCTTCGGACATCCATTGTCTCCGCATGCAGAATATACTTCATTAGCACCGCAAGTCATCATTGCTAAAAAATTTGTTTGAAATAGATGAAGTTACATTGAAATAATTTAATTCATGGCATCGTTATACATACATATATGTACTTACGGCAATCTGAAGCAGGAACACAGTCAGCACCATTTCTAACATATCCATATTTGCAAATGCATGCCGCAGTTGCACAAGTCGGAGTGCATGCAACACCTATGTTATCACATGTTTTCGGACATCCACTATCACCGCATGCAGAATATACTTCGTTGGCACCACAAGCCATCATTGCTGAAACATTTAATTGAAATTACTTGAATTACTTTTTGATTCATTTGATGCATAGCATTAATAAACAAATATGTATTTACGGCAATCTGAAGCAGGAACACAATCGGCACCATTTCTTACATATCCGTATTTGCAAATGCATGCCGGTGTTCCACAAGATGGTGTGCATGAAGCACCTATATTATCACAAGTCTTCGGACATCCATTGTCTCCGCATGCAGAATATACTTCATTAGCACCGCAAGTCATCATTGCTGAAAAATTTGTTTGAAATAGATGAAATAGCTATCAAACTCGTTTGTTGCATAGCATCATTATATACACATATGCATGTACGTACGGCAATCTGAAGCAGGAACACAGTCAGCACCATTTCTAACATATCCATATTTGCAAATGCATGCCGCAGTTGCACAAGTCGGAGTGCATGCAACACCTATGTTATCACATGTTTTCGGACAACCACTATCACCGCACGCAGAATATACTTCGTTGGCACCACAAGTCATCATTGCTGAAACATTTAATTGAAATTACTTTTTGAAGCATTTGATGCATAGCATTAATATATAAATATGTATTTACGGCAATCTGAAGCAGGAACACAATCGGCACCATTTCTTACATATCCGTATTTGCAAATGCATGCCGGTGTTGCACAAGATGGTGTGCATGAAGCACCTATATTATCACAAGTCTTCGGACATCCGTTGTCTCCGCATGCAGAATATACTTCGTTAGCACCGCAATTCATCATAGCTGAAATATTTGGTTGAAATTGATGAAATAGCTTTCAAACTCGTTTGTTGCATAGCATCATTATACACACATATGCATGTACGTACGGCAGTCTGAAGCAGGAACACAGTCAGCACCATTTCTAACATATCCATATTTACAAACGCACGCCGGAGTTGCACAAGTTGGAGTGCATGCAGCACCTATATTATCACATGTCTTCGGACAACCATTATCACCGCATGCAGAATATACTTCGTTAGCACCGCAAGCCATCATAGCTGAAATATTTTATTGAAATAGATGCAATTATTTAGATATTCATTTGTAAACTAGCATCATTATATTCACGTATGTATGTACTTACGACAATCTGAAGCAGGAACACAGTTTGCACCATTTCTTACATATCCATATTTGCAAATGCATGCCGGAGTTGCGCAAGCCGGTGTGCATACAGCACCTATATTATCACAAGTCTTCGGACATCCATTGTCTCCGCATGCAGAATATATTTCGTTTGCACCGCAAGTCATCATTGCTGAAATATTCAATTGGAATTATTTATATTACTCTGAAACTCGTATGATACGTTGCATCATTATCTACTAACGACAATCTGAAACAGGTATGCATGTTGCACCATTTCTAACGTATCCTGCTTTACAAATACATGATGCTGTTCCACAATTCGGTGTGCACGATGCACCTAAATTATTGCATGTCTTTGGGCAGCCATTATCACCACATGCAGAATATACTTCGTTTGCACCGCAAGTCATCATTGCTGAAACATTAGATAGATATTAAAAGATGGAATCGCTTTAGACTATATTCGATTTTTTTAAATCATTAAACTTACGGCATTGTGATACTGGTACACATGCAGCACCATTTCTAACGTATCCTTCCTTGCAAATACATGCTGCAGGTCCACAAATCGGTGTGCACGATGCACCTAAATTATTGCATGTTTTCGGGCATCCGTTGTCACCACATGCTGAATATACTTCGTTTGCACCGCAAGTTATCATTGCTGAAATATTGGTTCGAAATTTGTATGTGGAATCGCTTTGTACCACATTAAATTTATTACAAAATTATTACTTACGACAATCTGAAACTGGAATACACATCTCCGCAGTATTTTTCACGTATCCTTCTTTGCAAATACATGCCCCGGGTCTGCAATTCGGTGTGCACGATACACCTATATTACTACATGTCTTCGGACAACCGTTGTCTCCACACGCTGAATATATTTGATTTGCGCCGCAAGTTGTTATTGCTGAAACATTGGATTAAATTAGATGGAGCGGTTATATAAAATTCATCCTATTAATTCCATATTTTTTTACTTACGACAATCTGAAACTGGAATACACATCCCCGCATTGTTTTTAACGTATCCTTCTTTGCAAATACATTTTGCAGGTGTGCACATCGGCGTGCATGTAGAAGCACCTAAATTACTACATGTCTTTGGACAACCGTTATCTCCGATTGTGGAATATATTTCGTTTGTGCCACATGTTTCGATTATAGCTGAAACAATAATATAAGGCTTACAATATACATTCATGTATCTTTTTAACAAACCATGTATTCCAATATTTTAATCTCACGGCAGTTTGATATCAATATGCACTGTCCTGCGTTTTTAACATATCCATCCTTGCAAATGCATGCTGGTGCACCACACCTCGAAATACAACCGGTGACATCGCGTCTGTCACATCTCTTTTGGCATCCATCATCACCGCATGGTGAATAGATTTCGTTCGCTCCACAAGTTATTACCATTGCTGAATTTATTGAATCATGATTTTGAATATGAATAGTGTGATCGATCGTACATATTTTTTATATCTTATTACTTACGGCATTGCAATAATGTTACACATGCTCCGGTAGAGTTTTGAAAGTATCCATCTTTACAAATACATCCCGGCCTACCGCAAACCGGATCACAGCCGATAGTACTTTGCCTATCACACTTCTTTTGACATCCATCATCCCCACACGCAGAATATATTTGATTTTTTCCGCACTCCACGTTTGCTGAAAATTCCATTTATTTATATACCTATTCAAGCGTTTTGAATATTGTGGATTAGCTTTATTTTTCTATCACTTACGACAGCTTGATACAGGTACGCATTGTTTAGAGGAATTTCTCACATATCCATCTTTGCAAATACACGCTGGAGTTCCACAACGGGAAATGCACCTGGATACTTCGCATCTGTCGCATGACTTTTGACAACCATCGTCGCCGCATCCCGAAAATATCTCATTTGGTCCACAAGTTTTTACAGCTGAAAATCAATTGTGTTTCATTAAAACAAAAATTAGACCGACGTCAATTATTATTTTAAAATAAAATTACAAAAAAACTAACGACAGTCCGATACAGGAACGCAATGTCCAACCGGATTCTTTACGAACCCGTCCATACAAATACACGCTGGATTTCCACATCTCTTCGAGCATTTAGATACATCCAGCCTCTCGCAACTTTTTCTGCATCCATCATCCCCACATCCAGAATAAATTTCGTTTTCTCCACAAGCCACAGTAGCTGAAAATTAGTGTGAATCATGTTTTTTTTTTTCAATAAATATGTAAGCGATTTCATTCTTTCAGTAAAGAATAATTAACCCTAATCCCAACTGTCCACTGTAAAGCGTAGCGGAGAGAGAGAGAGAGAGAGAAATGGCTATATAGCTATCCCCCTCATACGTATCGGTGTCTCATCCTCCGCATTTTAGTGGACAGAGGGCATAAGAGATATTTTAATCTTACAGCATGTCGATGGAAGAACACAAACTCCCGACGAGTTCCTAACGTATCCAGAATAACAGATACAACCAGGTTCATTGTGGGTAGGAGAACATCCAGTTACGTTCAATCTATTGCACGTACGTTGACAGCCATCGTTGCCACAGAAAGAGAATATCTCATTGGGCCCGGTGCACTCCAAAGGTGCTGAAATACACAGACTGTGAAAAGCGTCAAATCCGTAAACAGCAGGTCAAATCATAAGAAATCTCTTACGACACGATGACGGTAGTGTGCAAGCTCCAGCTCCATTTCTTACGAACCCTGGTGCACAGATGCATTTCGGAATAGAACATACAGGATGACATCCTTGGATGTTGAATCTGGTGCACGTCCGTTGACAACCATCGTCACCGCAACTTGAGTAGATCTCGTTGGGTCTGGTACAAGTAGGAGTAGCTAAAATCAGACGATTATCGTTCAATCATAGACTCATATTGAGTTGGGATGAAAGTTGAACAAATTCAGGGCTTAAAATAGGAAACAACCACTTTCAAGGGCACAACTTACGGCAAGCTGAGGGTAGGATGCAGTCTCCTGAAGTAGATCTCACGAAGCCGACTACACAAATACAAGATGGACCGGTACACGAAGATCGACAGTTTGTCACATCTAATCTGTTGCAAGATCGTTGACAACCATCGTTGCCGCAATTCGAAAACATTTCATTGGGACGATTACATGTTATTGGTGCTGAAAAAAATTGATCATTTATCAAATGCTTATATATTTTCACCGTGTTTCAATCAATAAAACTGAATATAAGCAACCGATTTTATCAGGATCGTGGCGAAAGAAAACTAAGAAAGTGAAGGCTGTATAACGAAAAAAAATAGTCACTTTTTCTAAGCATCTAATGCGAACATAGAGATACAAAAATTTATTATATTTTCATTGTCATACCACCCACGGGAAACCCACCATCCCATCTATTTGCAGATACAAGACTAGAATTAGGGAGTCATTTTATACATTCAAATCTTCAAAAAATCTCATCGTTATACAGCTTAAACTCGTTTTTTTCCACTTCGTTGCTAATAAAATCGGTAAAAAATCAAACATACGACAGTTCGATGGCAACACGCAATTTCCAAGCGTATTCTTCACTAATCCAGGCACGCAAATGCAAGCCGGAGTTCCACAAATGGAAACGCATCCCAGCGTCGATCTTCTGTTGCACGAGGGTTGGCATCCATCGTCGCCGCAAAAGGAAAACTCCTCGTTTTGCCTGGGACATGATGGTTTCACCTCTGTTCATAGCAAAAAAAATAATTAAAAACTCTTCCATTCATGTCTCTTTCGCATTGCAATCGAATCGGATCAAACGAATGAAACAAAACTATACTCAAGAAGGAGATAGCTATATAGCCATTTCCTTTCCGGGTATAAATTTGTCTCATTCGTTCGGTTGCAATGTGAAACAGACATAACTGATGACGATTAAATATGCCAAGAGGATTAAGTGGCATGGCGATGATTTAAAAAAAAATGCACTTAAAATTGAGCATGTATTGTACCGGTTGTCCACTGCAAAGCTGAGCGGGAGCGGACGAAGGACGCGTCTGTATGTAAGAGGGAGATGACTTTATGGCTATTTTCCATGGCTATGGGAGCTTTGTAATGGACAACCGGTATTAAGAAGGAAACGAGTGATTTGATGATATATTTCACAATCGGCATAGGTTTTGAAATTGAAAAAGACACTTGGTTCCCTTGGCCTGTTTGGTAGTCAGATAGCATTTCGGAAAGATTGGAAATACTTACGGCAGCGAAGGGGATGAATGCATTTTCCTAAGTCGTCCTTCAGATATCCTGGAGCACAAATGCAACCAGAGATGCAGTTTCCGATGCATCCTGCAGCAGCATTCGGATTCCTGCATGTATTTTGGCAAGCGTTGTTTCCGCATTTTGAGTAGATTTCATTTTCATTGTCCCCTTTGATAAATGTGAAAAAAAAAGTATTTCAACGACACATAGCATCGCTTACTTTTAAGAGTGTCGTATAAGTCTTTCAGAGCTAATTGTGTTTAATTCGGCTTTTAGATAAAAATGAGATTTAAATGTTAAAGCATTGGGTATAGTCATACATTTCTATATGAAATATATTTCTTGAATAATGGAAATGAATAACATAAATTGACAAAAAATGTTTGGCCTCTGGATAATAAATCATTCAGAAGCCATTTTAATTAAATCTGGACTCTAATGTGAATTGACCACATCCTTTTGATTTTTTATACCACATATACACATTTAATTTTTTTTATACCGCATACTTTTATTATAAATAAAATTTTATTATTAATAATACAAATAATAATTTATATTATTGTATAAATTTTAAAATGAATCTCCTGAAAAATCGCGCTTTCTGAAATACTTATATCTACACAATAAATTATATCTAGGAGTTAAAAAATTAAAAAAACATATACAAAATTAATACATGAAATTCTCTGAAAATATCAATACTCACCTCTGTTACATTTATTAGAGAAGGACTTGAGTATTATCGAAGATGTAGAATTCGGATACAATTCATCATTCGGCAGTTCTATATCCAAATCCAGTTTCACGTCGTTGAAATAATCGGCCGGTGAAATTTCAGGATCTGAATATTTCACCGAATTCTTCAACAAGATCGTTCGATTTTCGACATTGGGATTCGAGGCAGCATCGACTTTCGAAATCGATTCGACAGTTTCAATTTTTTTTTTCAGCAAATCTGATTTAAGTGGAGGCCGTTTTGCGTTACAGAAACACGTTATCAGCAACAAAAATAAAAATTTCAGCTTGATTTTGCTGGTCATCGTTGAAGAGTGTTTCAGCGCTCAAAGTTTCTGAACGCAAAACAGTCAGGCGTCACTAACTTGTTCTTCGGTCAATATAACAACAATGTGTATTCATAACTACTTCAATTTTTGATTATATACTTTTTTCTAGACCAGTGACGTATGAGAACCCTAGAAATGGTACGAGTTCAAAAGTTTGTTCTGGTTTCAAATCAAGGGAATGTGTTTGGTACTGATTTTTTGTATTATCTAAAAATCATACCCATATTAGTTTAATTTTAATGTTTTAAATTTCTTTAATTAATGACAAGACACTCATTTGATTTGGTTCATTTTCTCTTTTCTGGCAAAGTAAGCTCAAGTCGAGCTAAGTGTCAATGATAAAATCACCCATTATAGATTTTTTATTTTAATAAATATGTGTTTTTTAAGTAAAGTATATATTTTTCCAATTTAACTTCTGAATATTATTTTCACCTTTTTATGAAACTTCGAAAGCTTTTATAATGCTTTTTTTTTAGAAAATGTGCAAAATTGAGTGCCTCATTTATAGGAACTGTATCTAAAGTCGTCCCTGTTTTTTGATCTGGGTAAATTTGTTGATGTCGATGGCCTGATGGTCAAAAAGAATTTCAATAATAGTTTGACGACCTTTTTAGACATAAAATAGGCTTGATAACCGGATCTTTCGATTTCGGGAACCAGTTTGCAAAATCGATAGAACATAAATAGGATGAAACTAGTATAAAATTATTCGAGTTGAGTGAGGTTAGTGAACTTAATCACTGGGAATTTTCGTCCGTTGTTTTAATGTGACAATATTTTTTATATTATTACTGAAGGAAGATGGCTAAATATTTTCTCACCAATAGTGAATTCACCTGAAATCCCAAACAAGTTTCAAATATATCTCGAATAATACATACATATGGATATGCATGTAAATGAGATATCCACCGTAGAAATGGAGTTTTCATGAAAAACTGAATTTTCACTTCTAGAGAGTCGTTTCATATATTCTATGGGCGATTTTCATTTATTATTTTTTTCAGGAATTTCAATGATTTTTTGGGTCAAAAACGATTATTACCTTTTTTTAAGACCATGAGTAAATCAACCCCACGTTGAAATTTTTGAAATTCATCGTCTTTTATCTATTAAACATTAATGTCGATTAACTGCAATGTTAAGTACATATAAAATCATAATTACACCGATTTTATTAATTCAAAAGTCTTCTGACTTTGTCCTGACAATGATTCAAGCCAATATTAAAGTTAATTGATCAACTATGAATTATGAAATGAATTCCCAATTGTTTCTATTTTATTTTTGAGTATTTCTTTTCACAAGAGTTTATTTTTTTCATGTTCACCGGATTACAATCTATGAAATCTTTTCGAAACGGAATTTAATATTAAAAAAACTTGTATCTATAAGAACTGGTTAGAAGGATTCACGCACAAACTTTTTTTCATCGTAAATTTTTATACGAACCTGTATTTTAGAAAACGCATTTTCTTTTATGTCTTTCAAAATATTTTTTTTCAATTTGACAAATAATATAAAAAATATTAGCAGGTATGTGTCAATATTTCAAACATCATGCAAAAGTATGACTTTATTGGAGGAAATTGACATTATTTTTTTTTATTTGACTTTCCATAAGGGAGTTAGAAGCAAAAAACAAAAGGGAGGATCGACTCTCCACATCTTTCCCTATATTATATGTAATTTTAAAAAATGAACAAGTCGAATTTTTTTCAACATGAGATAAAATTTTCGCTTTGTGATAAACCAGAAAACGATTAGATTATTTCAATTTGTGCTTTGGGCAATTAAAATCCGACTATACGTTAAATGGCTATAACTTCGTCAGGCCTACCTAAAATGAAATAATTCAAGCAATTCCCTATAATTTGACTATTTTTCTCGATATCGAACAAAGTGAACACTTTTGTCTGATATTTTGAACGAAAAAAACAATATGGAATTGTTCAATTCATCTAATTTATAGAACACGTGACGAAATTACATCCACAAAATTAACCTGACGTAATTATAATATTATTGACACATTTTTTTCGAAATCAAATTTTCCAAAACAGTGCTAGGGGCAAAAAAACAAAGGGAAGATTAAGTTTATATTTCTCGAAAAAAAAAGAATTGAACGATATTTGAGCTGGCCGGTTATGCTCTCACTCGATAGCCTCGACTCCTTGTGTCGGTTTGCGCGCCAAAATTGACAGTTCAGTTTTGGTTAGCTTGTCGTCGTGCTACGCTATTGACGCGTTCTAAACGAAATGGTTTGTGTTAAATTCTACTCAAATTCTTATGATTAGTATAATTTTATGTGAAAACAAAGAATTCGAATGATTCCCGTTGTATTGTGTAGAATTCACCACCAATTCCTGATACTCCGAGTGATCGTGGAGATGGAGACGGAAACGCTTCGCCGGCTCCCGATTTGGAAATGTTCGAAGATGAAGGAGTTCTTCTCGGAGATCTCTCCCAACAGGAGCGAGATGAAGAAGAAGAAGATGGGGAAGAACTCTTCGGAGATAATATGGAAAAGTATGTTTTTTTTTTATCATTCTATGTATATTAGTGTTGATAATTGAGTGCACGATTGCGATGAGTATCCATTCATATTCTATATAATTAAACAGTTTTATTATTCAAGTTGCCTGTTAACGATAAGATGTAACCTTTAACCACACTTTTTATTAAAAATGTTTAGCATTTAATAACATCACAATTATCATTAAGTTAGATCGAAATATTCAAAGCTTTCAACAACATGCATTATGAACAAATCAGTATAATTTAGTTTTTTCACCTTTAAACCTTAAATTAATTTCTAATTATTGAGTATAATTCAACTCAGTCCTTTGTCCTTGATATGCTTATTTTGAGATTCAAGAAAATGATCACTTTATTACATGACAAATTTCACAACAAATTTTAATATTTTTCAGTGATTATCGACCTATGCCTGCCTTAGATCGATATGACACGGAAAATTTAGACGACGAAGACTATGAGGAGCTCTCGATTGATGGTCGTCGAGATGCCGAAAGAGAAATGAGAAGACGCGATAGAGAAGAGGGTGTGTTACACAGAGACGATCGAGATCTGCTATATGGTAAAAAATTCATACTTTCAAATATCTGATCTGAACATAATTTTAGTTGATGTAAATATGTAATTTGATATTTTTCACAATTAGATGAGTCTGACGATGAAAGTACTGCAGGCGATAGAAGAGCCAAACGCAGGCGTATGGCTGAAAAGTCGGCAGCAGGAATAGATAGCGTTGGAGAAGACATTATCGAAAGTATTGATAATCTGAATGATACAAAGGGTCATTCTCCTAAAGAATGGGTTTCAATGTTGGGACCGCGAACCGAAATTGTCAATCGGTAACCAAATTTACATAAATACATTTTTTTCTATATCCATTCACTAATTTACAGTTATATTTAGATTCAAAAACTTTCTACGTACATATGTAGACCAAAAAGGGCATCAAGTGTTCAAAGAGAGGATCAGAAGAATGTGTGAACTCAACCAGTCTTCTTTTCAAGTCGAATTCAAAGTTCTATGTTCAAAGGAATATTCTCTTGCATATTTCTTGACAGTGGTTCCCTTGCAAATGTTACAAATATTTGATGAGGTAGCCAAAGATATAGTCATGCAAATTTTTCCAAGTTATGACAGAGTTACATCTGAAATACACGTCAGAATATCAGAAGTTCCATTATTGGATGAACTGAGATCTTTTAGAAAGTTGCATTTAAATCAACTTGTGAGAACTGTAGGAGTCATCACTGCTACTACTGGAGTTTTACCTCAATTATCAGTTATTAAATATGATTGTAATAGATGTGGATATGTATTAGGACCGTTCGTTCAATCTCAAAATGCTGAAGTCAAACCTGGGTCATGTCCAGAATGTCAAAGCACTGGACCTTTTATGGTTAATTGCTATTTTTATTTATAATAGTTGATTTACAAATCATGTTACTATCAATTTGTTTTTTTTTAGGTCAACATGGAACAAACTGTGTATAGAAACTATCAGAAGGTCACAATTCAAGAATCTCCAGGCCGAATTCCTGCTGGAAGGATACCGAGAAGTAAAGATTGCATATTGTTGGCAGATTTATGCGATCGGTGTAAGCCTGGTGATGAAGTTGAAATTATTGGAATATACACAAATAATTACGATGGATCTCTGAATACTGATCATGTAAATAATCTGATAAAATCATCAAATTGACAAATAGTTCAACTGTTATTTATAATTATGAACTTCTAGGGCTTTCCCGTATTTGCGACGGTGATACTCGTCAATAATATAATTGTCAAAGATTGCAAACAAATCGTTGAATCTCTCACAGATGAAGACATAGCAGCTATTGTCAAATTGTCTAAAGATCCGAGAATCGTCGATAAAATTGTAGCCAGTATGGCACCATCTATTTACGGACATGATTATATTAAGCGTGCTTTAGCATTGTCATTATTCGGAGGAGAAAGCAAAAATCCTGGTACTTGGATTCATTCTTAATTAACTGTTTGCACTTCTGGTTTGTTTTATAATGATATATTTTTTGTAGGAGAAAAACATAAAATACGTGGTGACATCAATGTTTTGATCTGTGGAGATCCAGGTACAGCTAAATCCCAGTTTTTAAAATATGCTGAAAAAATAGCACCCAGAGCTGTTTTCACAACAGGTCAAGGTGCAAGTGCTGTAGGTTTGACCGCATATGTTCGTCGAAATCCTGCATCAAGGTTTTATCACTAACTTTTATTTTTTTCACATCATATTCAATATTAATTCATTGTCAATTCTTTACAGAGAATGGACTTTAGAAGCAGGTGCACTTGTATTAGCTGATAGAGGCGTGTGCTTGATTGATGAATTTGATAAAATGAATGATCAGGATAGAACATCAATTCATGAGGCTATGGAACAACAATCCATTTCTATTTCAAAAGCAGGCATCGTCACCTCTTTGCAAGCGAGGTTCATTTCACATCAGCTTTTGTATCAAATTGATGATTCATTTTTGTAAATATTTTTTATTTGTTATAGGTGTTCAATCATTGCAGCTGCAAATCCTATTGGAGGCAGATATGATGCAAGTATGACATTTTCAGAAAATGTTAATCTATCTGAACCCATATTATCAAGATTCGATATATTATGTGTTGTTCGTGATGAAGCAGATCCAATGCAAGATCAGCATTTAGCAAAGTAATTATATCCAATAGTTTTATCATATTTATATTTTGAAAAAACCAATGAAATATATCAAAATTAGTTATGTGATAAAATTTCAAACATTAGTACATAGAACACAATGGTAAACATACCTACCTACCTACCTATGATATATTCACTACAATAAAGTCACTTGACATTGCGTTAAACATTATCATTTATTCTTTATTTTGCTGTTTGGCAGTTTATCACAGATTTTATTTTGAAATCCCTACATGATTCAAAATATCGATTATTAAAATTTTACTTCAATGATAGATGCTAAACCATCTTATTTCATAGATTTGTCGTTGGATCACATATCAGACATCATCCCACCCAACAACGAAACTCTGCCATTGAAGAGAATCTTAATGACCCCGATTTTAGCATTCCACAGGATCTTTTGAAGAAATACATTGTTTATGCCAGAGAAAACATAAGACCTCAATTGAGAGTACGATCTTCATATTTTATAAAATGTTCCATATGTTTTGAGAAAGGTTTGAATGAAATTTCTCATTTGTCTTGAATTTTTTTCAGAACATGGACCAAGATAAAGTATCTCAAATGTATAGCCAACTTCGGCAGGAATCATTGGCAACTGGAAGTTTACCAATAACAATACGTCACATGGAATCTGTTATTCGTATGACAGAAGCACATGCGAGAATGCAGCTGCGATCATATGTGAATGATGATGATGTGAACATGGCGATAAGAATGATGGTGGAAAGTTTTGTGGAAACACAAAAATACAGTGTCATGAGATCGATGAGAAATGTTTGTTTTCAATATTTATTTCAAATGTGTTTTAAGCTTAAACGTTACAGTGAGATCATGAAAGCAATGAGTTTGTGACTTTGCTGATTTCTATGGTCAATTTCTTCCATGAAACAAATTGGAAAATAATTTTTTATCATCATATTTTAATTTGAATAATTGTATTAATATATTTTATTAAATTTTTAAGTCACTGCTGATACAATTTCACTGTAATACATATTTTCACATTATAATGACCAATACTTATTTTAAAATTTCAGTCGTTCCAGAAATTTTTATCCTACAGAAAAGACAACAGTGAATTGCTTTATTATATTCTGCGACAGCTGACTCTAGATCAATTAGCTTATATGAGAGGTCTTCATGGTTCACAACAGTCGAGTGTTGAAATTTCGGAACGAGACCTACAAGATAGAGCACGTCAGATAAACGTCACTGATTTGAAACCGTTTTACGATAGTAAACTTTTTAAAATTAATAACTTTTCTTATGACCAGAAGAGGAAAGTTATCATACAAATCGTACCTCAGGCAGTCACTGCTGAATAATTATCTTTTTTTTTCTATATTCTGTTTTTGCAATAAAATTAATAATTAAAAATGACCACATGTTTGTTTCAATATGTATTTAATTAATGATATTATTACTACCCATATTTAGGTATCTACCTAACCTTTTAATATTATTACCCATATTTACATACATATATTAGCTTTTGGAAACAAAATTGTAGAAGAGAAATGTTTCACAAACATTGTCATACACAATTTTTTTTTCAAATAAATTAAACCTATGATAATTATGAAAAAAATAAGATTTTATTTGATTTCACAAGAATTACACTTCTTAAATTAATACAAAAAATGTGCATGTATATAAGTATATTGATTTTTTTTCACAAATTGAAGCTATGGAAAATAAGTACATATTCATACCTCTATTAACAAATTGTTACACACAAGAATTTTCAGTTAACAGAATTATGAGTGTAATACAAGAAATAAATGTAATATAGACCAAGAAAACAAATTTTTACTACCACTTGAAACATAAATTGAATTAAATTATTAAAACAGTGGACATGAGTAGATATTTCAACGTTATGTGGAAGGTCACACATAAAGTCTTAACTGCTATCGCTATCACTACTGCTACTGCTGCTGCTACTACTACTGCTACTGCTGCTGCTACTACTACTGCTATCACTACTTGTTGACGAATCGCTTGAAGAATCATCAGAATCGCTACTTGACGAATCTGAAGAACTGCTCTTTGAACGCTTTCGCTTCTTTTGAATTTCTTGCTTCTTCAATGTGACTTTTTTCACTTCAACTTTTCTATAATTATGAAAATTCACAATATGTAATACATTAGTTAGGTCAGAGATGATTTATTTGAAAAAAATACTTTTTCATCATGTTGGAAGTTACGTCAACTTCGGATAGAAGTTGACCTATGTAAGAACATTACAAGAAAAGTAAGTACACAAAAGTTTATCTTGAATTAACACTTACTTCTCTTCCAAGTTTTTCTGTTCTTTCAATCGTTTCTTCAATTGTTGTGTTCTAGATGAACGATGTAAGTATTTTCGCTTTCCGGTACATTCGTAACTCCAATGACCGTATTCTAAACACTTCTGACATCTTATGCCCTGAGGGAAAGCAGCCGCTTGAGCGGCTTCCCTGAAAAATAATTAAAAATGATCTCTTGTACAGTTACATTGTCGAAAATTTATGTGAATACAAACATATGTATCATGATAACCAATTTATCAATACCATGACAACTAGGACATAAAACTGATTTAATTATACTCGGTTATTAGCATATAAATAATGACTTCAATTTTTAATTAGGTTTTGTCGCTAGACCAAATATTAATAGGTCATTAGAGAATAAATATGACTGGCAAACGTTTGTATCTGGAAATAAGACAAAATCAAACTAATTTGCCAGCATTTTTGCAATGTGCATCATCAAATGTTTGAATATTAAGCTATATGATAGTAATATGAAAACTCACTTCCAATGTGATATCAACTCGTGAATAAGTGTATTAGTAAATCTAGAACGGATGGTCACATACATAGTTAGAAAGGGTTTAAGACTCAATTACTTACCTTTGTTTTTGATATAAACGCGCATATGTCGCCATTTTATTCACAATCGATAGAAATGTAATTTATGAAAATCAAATGTTTAGAGAGTCTAAATTAAACAATACGTAGGTAGGCACGTAAATCGGAATCGTTAGATAGGTTAGTTTGACGCTTAAGACTTGACAGCTGGACAATAAGTAACCGGAATGAGTATAGCTCCTAACACTTTAATTTGCAACCAGTAAAAAATCACAATACAAACATTTTTAAATAAAATAATTAGGGAGACTTGATCATCTCTTTGGTTTATTATCTCTCATTTTGTTAATAATGTAGGTAACGCTTATAATTTTTCTGTAATTTAGATTTTCCAAGAATCCTATACTATCCAAGTATCCTCAGCCTTCCCCACGCTATTCAGATCTTAAGCTTTGTAAATATTACACAAATTATTTTTTATTTTAATTTTGTACCTTTTCAGTTGAAAATTTTTGATTTCAGGTGAAAAAAATCAGGTACTAGGCTAAGTAGGTAGATAAGTAAAATTTATCTTTTTAGATTTCATCATTAAATTGTGTTTAAATTCTAACAATTAATCATAATTAGATAAATAAAAAACCAATAGGTAGTTCATATTCATTTTCTTTATTTATAATGAATTATTTCACTCTAACAATACAGAAGATATAAGAAGTATTAGTAAGATATGATTTACATATAATAAATAAGTAATATTTGATTTTACTTTCGCAAATTGATTACGGGATTAAAAACAAACATATCTTGATTATCCAATAGATTAAAATTTCGAGACAATTCAACATCTTTCACAATGTTTGGCTTAAATTGATAATCAGGCAACTGTTGATATCTATTCATTATGTTTCTAAGATTTTGGTTTCTCTCCGGTTCCTTATCTTCAATCTTGTTGATTTGACAAGAATTCCTCTTTAGATCATTTAGTTGATACTGCATCTTCTGAATCTTTCTATCCTTTTCCTCCAACAACACAGACAACTTTTCATTTTCCCTCGTTTGATTTTCCACTTCTTCTTTCATAATCTCATGATTCTTTTTGATAGAAACCATATCACTTTTTAGTTTTTCTACTATAGACGAATGAGAATCTTCCATAGAATTCACCCTCTCACGCAAATAATGATTAACATTTTTCTGATACTTTATCTCCTGTTTCATTTGGTAATCCCAAAAAGAAATAGCTCTCATAGCTATATCCATAATAATATCAGGCTTCAAACCAGCAAGCACAATTGATTTGAAAGCTTCCGAAGGGTTGAGATCAGTTTGAACGACATCTAATCTATCATTCAGTTGAGTATTACAGGCAGGACAGAATATCATGTTTTTTGAAGAATTCGTGAATTCTTGTTTTCCATGCTCTTCACAAAATATATGAGAACATATTGTGATCCATGCCTCATTTTTTAATGATTCTCTGCACTTTTTATAATTGCAAACAATGTCCGCCATGATTAATAGCAATAGACAATCAATGATATTCTTTTTTTTTTAATTTTTGAAATTTTCAACCATAATTTTTAAAATAATTAATTCGAAATAGAGAACTTATGTATCAAAATCTTTGAATAGAATTTGAATTTCACAGTCCATCTATAGTATATTTTTTGGAATAGGTTGATTGTTTAAAAATAATTTCATGATGTTTGTTGACATGAAAATTTCCATAGCAACATCATATCAGTACCTGTACAAAATTCTTTTACGTAATTCACTATATTCATTTAAACAAAATGGAATCAATTTGGCAAGATAGAGAAATTCGTTTTGATATACCATTCTCGTAAGTACCTAAAAATTATAAAAAATGTTAAATCAAATCCTCAATTTATTACACAATCAAATAGGAAAATAACATAATGTGTATATGTACATATGAATCAATAATATTTTTCTTTGAAGCCAAATGAGAATGAGACCAGGTGAAAAAATTCTGGATAGATTAGATTCTATTGAAGATACTAAAGGAAATGGCGGAACAAGAGGAAGATTGGCTGTAACAAACTTACGCATAATTTGGCATTCAACAACGTCTCCTAGAATCAATTTATGTATTTCTATTATACCTACATCTCTTTTGATCTGAATTTTAATAAGTTACTTTGTTACAATATCACATATAAAAATACCCATATTGTTCATATTTTAGGCATAGGATATAACTGCATTCTTAGCGTAACTACAAAATTAGTTAGATCTACATTGCGTGGTAATGCTGAGGCACTTTATATTTTAACAACATATAATAACAGCCGTTATGAATTTATATTTACTAATCTCATTCCTGGTAATATGAGACATTTCACTAGTGTGATGGGAGTGCAAAAGTAATCTTTGTTACTTATAATCTATATTTCTTATTATTTTCAATTTTGTGAATTTGTGAATAATTACATTTCATATCAGAGCTTATATATCAAGTAGACTTTATCGAGAGTTGAAATTGAGAGGTGCAATCATTCAAAATAAACAACTTAAAGTTCTTCCATTTGAACAGGTAAAATAGTAACTGAAATCATTTTTTTATATGCTGAATATTTTATAGTATGAATGGTGAAATTTACAGATTCACACATCTATGCATGGTGTTTGGAACCTTTCAAGTGATACAGGAAATTTGGGAACAATGATTGTGACAAATGTGAGAATAGTTTGGTTTGCTGATATCAATGAAACTTTCAATGTATCCTTACCATATATTCAAGTTGATAGTGTAATTAATTAACTCTAAATTGTTTTATAAATTGATTGTAAAATAAAAAGTGTAGTAAAATAGTTGAAATGAATTTATGATTTCAGATTAATGTGCGTGATTCCAAATTTGGTGAAGCGTTAGTTATCGTGACTAGTGGACTTGGAGGCGGATATGTTTTGGGTTTCAGAATCGATCCCCCTGAAAAGTTATTTCCTTTGCTGAAAGAATTGAAAACCCTACATTTAGTTTATATAAACAAACCTATTTTTGGAGTGCAGTATACATGGACAAATCAGGTTTCTTATAAATTACAGTTTGCTCTATTTTATACTGCAAAATATTTTTTTTATTTATTGTGATTGATTTGTTTTAAGTCTTTGCCTGATACACCTGAAAAAGAAATCGAAGAAGACTTTGAAGAAATAGGAGAACCTAGGGGAGAAATGGGTCCTACCATATATTTAGCTTCTCAAGCTGCATTGAATGAAGGCTCGAAAACCAATGAAATACCGGTATACAGTCCATACTTAGGTCTTGCCATCGAACCTCCTCATGGAGACTTTACTATAAAAAACTTGTGGGAAGTTTTGCCATCAAATTAATAACTAAAATATATTATTTATTAAAAAAAAAATATTATGATATTACACATTTATGAAAAAATACAACATGTAATGTTTTATTGAGTATTTTATATTTATTTTGAGTTTTTGTCATAAATATACATGTTTCAAAACATATGTTGCTTATAAATGTACTACAAAATATTATTATATTCATATAAATTATTGCATGTCAATAAACTTAATCAATATTTGCTAAGTAGAAATCAAAAGTCAGATACCTAGGTATGACAATGTCTTATTCTCACAATCAGATTCACAATTGATTGTACCTATGTATAAGAAACTTTTTTATTTGATAATAAATACAATACATAGGTACCTACCTATTTGGTAATATTTTTATTTTGTCTATAAAATTTAACATATCATAACAAACTTATCTAGAATCTACTTACACATTATGTAAAAAAAGGAATTTTTGTGTTATTGATATGCCTACTTATACCTATTATCATATTCACATTTACAAGGTACCTATTTACACATTGATACAATTATATATTTTTTCAAAGTATAAATGTAGATAACAGTTAACAAAATATGAAAATTTCAAGCAATTATTCAATACATTATATTTTATCCCTATATTGTATTGAATGGAAAAAATACATTCAATAGGTAGTATATTATAAACAGAACAGTGATGATATGTAGAATGTTAGTTTTACTTTCAAAAGATATTAAACATGTTTTTGTCTCGAATAATTTTGGGCCGTATGAACTCTAGTCAAATCTCTTTCACTCATAGTCGGAACTCTTGGTTTGATTTCAGGCATGATAGCACATCCATAAACTGATAATTCATCATAATTCAATGGTGCTATTGTTTCTGTTATTTCCAGTTTCGCAACATCTCTGCAAAGCGATTTATCATAAAATAAAATATACAATTTGTATAAAAACTTTGTATTATTGGTAACATACGTTCTTTCGGTCAATTTATCTTCCGGCAACCAGCAATGAAGGGAGAACCGGCGTGCCATCTGAAACACTCCTCTATATAATTTAAATGCAGAAAAGTCAATCTTAATTTAATATTTTCAAAAATGATTAATGATTGCAAACACAGGCATGTGATAATATGCAAGTATATGTATGTGATAAAGGTTTTTCTTTTCAAGTTAAATAATTTCCATTGCATATAAATTGTTCTTAAATATGAGTTTTAATCTAAAATGGTTAATTTCCATTTTTGAAAACATCTAATTAGAAATGGAAATATTCAAATTCAATTGGAAAACCTGTGAAAAATTATGTACAAACTAACAAATATTTTGAAAATTTACCTTCATAGTCGGTTTCCTCTTATTTTTCAAACCATGTGATGCATTCAAATCTGGTAAATAGTGATAATATTTTTTTGAACTATCCTTTTGATTGATAACTTTTATCATCAAATAGAAAAAAATACCTTGTTACATGTACATATGTATGTAAAATGTATATTATAATGTAGGAAATAAATATTTACCGTCGGATTCCAATTTGGAATTCTTTTTCATTTGATGAGTGGGCGGAAGAAAATTTTGATTTTCGCTGTCTGCATTACTCTCCACTTGACTTTTATCTATGATTGTGTTGCACTTACAATTTTGAGTCAATTTACAATTTTGGCATAACGGTGTTTCGCAGTTAGAACATTTTTTACAAACTGTCGGTCCATTGGACGACTGTTTGCGATAGTGTTGTTCTTCTCCTAAGCCAGAATCTGACTGACTGGTCGTATGTTGGGGTGCATTTTTAGGAAAGCACACCTTCATCTCTACATCAGATGGTAAAGTGGTATAGCAGCTGCCAGCCAAAGTCACCGACCAGCCACCTGTATGAAATTCATAATTTGCACATTAAATTTAAATCTGCTTATATGTATAATAAATCACAACTCTTGAGCTTTTACCGGAAATATTTTGATAAGGCATTTTAAACTCTTCTTCTTGTCGTTGCTGTCTTCTGGGATATGTTCTTCTGTATCGTGGAGCATTTATGGGAGGCCAGCGAGGTACCAATACTGGACAATTGACTCCAGCCTCTGAATCACTTCCACTGCTTGTTGACATATCGGAAGATTGTGTGAAACTTTGATTCTTAAAAGGATTGGCTAACATTAAAGTCTTGTTGTGTGCGTTTTCGTTGTTCTTCATATCTGCGCTCTTGTGTTCTGATCCATTTTCATCGCCGTTGGTCGCGATTTTTTCGCGCTTGGGCTTCTTGATAGATTTCCTCACTTTTGATGAGTCATCTGAAGTTTTCTGATTTCCCGAAGATGATCTTTCATTCGTTTTTGATAAATCTTGATGCGGACTGATATTGTCTCTGCCATCCTTAGTTCTCAACGTCTTTTGAGAAGGAGGAGCAACGGCATCTTTGTTTTTGTGTGTCTTTTCAATTTGAATCTTTCCAATGGCTTCCCTGTCAGAAGGATTATTGGAAGATGGATGCAAACCTTCAAAGAAAATGCTAGTTATATTTCGTAAACTTTATTTTGTACATATCGCTTACAATTTGAATAATTACAATCGTTAAATAAATATAATATATTTCATTTGAAACTATTTATTATACAACTACTTAATTCAATATATAATAATAAAAATATAGACTACTTCATAAATGTTGCGTTTAAGAGTGCTGGGTGGGTTTACTTTTATAAAATTTTCCGATGTGCAGATAAAGTGCAGTGTGGAACTATTGGATTGCTGGTTATGACGATTGTACCTTCGGTTTCTGGAGAGTATCTCGTTTGTGGCCTGCAGAATCCTGCCCAACCCTCTTTGGTCCCTAATGCTTGTTTTCCCTTAATATGATTTAAAGACTCTTGATTTTTTGATACAGATTCGTCGAGTTTATTCACTGGTATTGGACTTGTGGCTATGGAAGCATACCTAGGAATCGGAGAAGTAGACACATCGTGGTTTTTAGACGATACGTTTTTCTTAGGAGAATTTTCTTCTATGGTTTTCAAAGGCCTTGTCTTTTTTGGACTATTTTTTGGCGATTCGTTGGTTTTCACTTGAGACTTTTTAGACTCTAACGGCACAGACGATCTTCTTATATTATTTATGTTCATACTCACATCTTCATTAGATGACTCTATGCTCATACTGCTTTTTTCTTCAGGAATAACATCGAATTTTCTTCTATATTTAGGAGTTATTGTACTGGGAACTGTCTGCTGAGGCACAGATATTCTTCTGTTGACTATCTGCGGTGATTTAATTTGATTGACCGATGACTTTTTGTCTCTGGGAGAAGCAACTAATTGTACATTACTATTTTCCAAATCATCTTTATTTAGCGCATCCATCAATATATTAGCTATCAATTGGTCCGTTTTTGAATTGGTACTTTTGTGATGATCGCGATCGTTCTTAGCAACGGTTATATTCATAGGAGTATTTTTGCCTATTGGTGAACGAGATCCCCTGTTCGCTTTTTGAATTGTTTTCTTTTGCAATACTGGGATTTTCGAACCATTTTGCTTTTTCCCTTCCGAAGACATAGATTCTTGACTTTCATCAGAGGGCTCTGGCGAGCTTTCTATACATTCTACGATTTCCAAAATTTCCACATGCTTGTTTCCTTCTTGAAATTCAGTCTTTTGATACAATCTCCGAGGTCCACTCAACCGTTCGTTTTTCGATTCGACTTTCGTTTTCAAGATTTTAATGTTTTCGACAGCCTCGACAGAGTTGTTAGTTTCATTTTTCCTATAAATGTATGAATCTTCTATTTTATCATTCATGTTTTGAGCTTTTAACGTTTGTTCTTTTTTATCAGGAGCTTTTTTGGTTACTGGTTTCTTACTTTGAAATTGTCCTTGTTTATCTATTATGAATGCTTCTATGTTCTTCAATGTTTCTTCTTTCTTCATCACTCTTTCCGATTTCACTGAAGACTTCTTCGAGCTTGAAACGGTTTTGTCTTTTTTATCTGTTTCTACACTATTCTTCGTCTTCGACATCTCCGTTTTTTTTTTATTTTCAACTTTTTCATTATTCACCACATGATTTTCTTGCCCAGATTTCTTTTCAGGAAGATCTTTATCGTCTGTTTTATCGACATCAACATTTTTTTGGCGATGAAGTTCTTTTTTCAATTGCTTCAGCCTTTTCCTTTTGTAATGTTCCTTTCTCAATTCGCGCTTCTGTTGTCGTTGAATTAATTTTTCTCTAATTTTTTCAGGCATGTGTTCAGCCACAACAATATTTTCCTTGAAAACCTCTATCGAATTTTCTTTAATAGGAACGAAAAACGTTTCGCTTTTCTCTCTCGGAGATTTGCTCTCTGTAGCAACCAATGAATTTTCCGGCAACAACGCGATTATATCACCTCTTACCAATTTTTTATCATGTCTATTTGCCTTTTTAATAGCTTTCTGCTCATTGGCGTATACAAATCTAGGAGAATTCGGATCGTCTAAACTGTCTACAAGACTCATACAATCCGACTGACAATCGAGCGCTTCATCATCAGTCGAAGTGTTGACTTCCATAGATTCCGAATGAGGAATCGCCGAAAACCTCGGAACCACAAGAGGACGCCTCGGAGGCTTTTCGTAAGCACTTCCAGTTCCGATATTGCTCAGCATGTTACAATCTCCTTTCAAACGCAATTCGGGAATATTCAACTTATCCACTTCTTCGTTGCCATTGAAGGTGTTTTGGAGCTTGTTCAAAGCTTCAGACGCACTGTCTCCCGGCTCTTCATTGTTGTAATTGATGTCGATGCTGTTCATCATCTTGTTCAAACTGTTGTCGACGAAGACGTCCACATCGGTGGACATCTCCAAATGAGAAGTGCTGTCGTTGGTGGTGCCGCAGAAATAAGCTTCTGGTGCATCGCCGTCGCACAAGTTGAAGTTGTCGTCGACATTCTTGTGCAATGCTTCCAAGGAATTATTCGAGCTATTCTCGAACATCCTGTGCAATTGGCGGAGCACGGCTTTCGTTTTTTCGTCTTCGAAAGGAGCACTAGTTCCACTCTCGTTTTCGTTAACGTCGTACGGCAAAGGAGTGTCTGTGTTTAAATATAAATCCGTCTCTGGTCCTTCGTCATAGTTGTTATTCGTTTGACTCATCTGCTTGGCCACCGACTGTGAGTCAACTGTGCTTTCTGGACTCAAATTGCATTTCTCTGCTGATGACTCTTCTACATTTTTGGTTGAAGCTCGAGTTTCGATCTCGATTGTGCTCTCCATAGGGAACAGTTTACTCTCTGTTGTGTAGGCCAGAGATCTCATTTTTTCTTCTATCACTGTCGTTTCTAATAATTCTTTGTCTGGAATACTTGTGATTAGAGTCGTTATAATTGGATTCGATATTATATTGATGGGACTCGCGCTTACACTTTGTAGTTTAACTTTTATCTCTTTTTCTAATATGTTTAATTTTCTATCGTCGTCTATGTTAGAATTAATCTCGTTGATTTGATCGGTCATCGTATTTAAACTGTCTATCAAAATATTAGAAACATACTGATCTATATCTAATCTATTGGTATTTCTAGAAGAACACTCACTATCTGCAATATCGATTTTATTCGAATCACCTCCACTTGATGCATCTTCTTTTTTGACCGCATTTTTATTATCGAAAGCTAATGAATTCAACGTTTCAGATATAACAACTTCCAAACACTCAAAACTAGGTTTGAGTATAGATTTTTCAACGCAAGTCACAATATCTGCACTGTAATCTTCTGAAAATGCAATACTTCCTTCTTTAGAGTTGCTTCCCTCGTTGTTTAGCGAATCTGTATTCTTTCCACTGTCACATTCGAATGTATCCGATATTCCAGTGTCTGAAAGTTCTAATATTTGTCTATTTACATGCTTATTAATATTCTGTGTTTCGTGATTTTCTCGACTGTGAGGAGACGAAGGTGTGTCAGTTGAACTCGCATTATCCGTAGTTTTGTTATAGTCTGTTGAATTTTCTGTGTGAGTGGACATGGCTGAATCGCTGCGCGAAGAACTGGTTTCCTTCTTGGTGCTGGTATCCGTCGTCGTCGTGGATGCAGTGGTCGTAGTCGTTATTGCAGTTTCAGAAGTAGTCGTATCCCTGGCAGATGTGTAACTTTGAGAAGTCGCTTTATCGCTAGTCTCACTAGTCGTTTGGTGAGATTCCTTGATATCGAAATCAGAAGTCGTGTAACTGGTAGCGCTCTGGCGACGTTTCTTCGGCGAAGAGTTCGATTTCCCAGTCGAGGGTCTCATCAGAATCGGATTGCTGTGAGACCGGGAAGTTTCGTCGCTCGAATAACTCGCAGACGACCTGGTCATGTCAGATGCGCTCACCGTCTCCGTCGCAGGATAAGAAGACGTAACCAGAGAACTCAGACCCAATTTTGGAGAACTTTCAGTAACAGAGACCGATTTGAACGAAGATCTATCAGACGTAGTCGAATTTGCCATGAGAGTACTCGGAGATTTTCCGTTCTCTATTGCGTATCTTTCAGGACTGTGATTCGCAGAATTGAGGCATTTGAAAGACTGTTTCTTCGGAGACCTATTCAAAAATGGTTTAAACGTCTCTGTTTTGCCAACACTAGATATGCTCTTGTCCGAAAGTCTTTTGCATGCTTCGCATATTCTGTCTGGTGATCTTGGAGAACTGCTCCCCGAACGACTGTCCCAGTAACGAAGCTCTGAATGTGACCCTCCTATTGGTGGTGGTTCTCTTCCCCACAGTCTCCTCAGGAGAATGGATTTGGGTCCACGTTCTCGTCCTCGAACTCCTCGTTCGCGGATATGTATCGGTATCCAAGCAGAAGGAGCGCTTCCAGCTTCGCTCTCTTCCGAATCTGACTTTTGTTGAGCTAGTTTATATCTACAAAAGCGAAAATAGTTCAAGCGTCAATTCGTATTGTTTAAAGTCTATGAAAGCTGAATTTTGCTAGACTCACTTTCTCATCACTGTTTCAGGAAGAGAGTAACGCCTTCGGAGCAATCCTGGAGATGCTCCGGGGAGCGATGGTTGTCCGAGTCCCATTTTTGTATCGTTCGGTTCGTCGTAAGTGTGCAAATCTGAAGTATCTCTGAAAATAATAATATGAAAGTTACATTAGATTCGGTCGAAAATTCTTGAAACATGTATGAGAAATTAAGTCAAGGGGGTCAAGTATCCCCACAATCCTCTTTTATATGTACATAACATATATAGGATGACCCTTAGCAACTGTTTGTTTAGAATTATTCTGGTGGTTGCTATGTGGTCATTCGCAAAGTCGCGACCTCATACGAGAGGTTAAGGTGAAAGCTCTAATTTCCGAGCGAATCAATCTTTTAGTAGAAACTAATGAATTTTTTATAAAACTTACTTTCTAAGAATATTCCACACTTGATACGAT
Organism: Cheumatopsyche charites; assembly: GCA_024721215.1. Lineage (NCBI taxonomy): Eukaryota > Metazoa > Arthropoda > Insecta > Trichoptera > Hydropsychidae > Cheumatopsyche > Cheumatopsyche charites. The sequence continues at coordinate 5,179,466 of CM045587.1, forward strand.
CGTAGTTGAAATGATTAATATTGCCCATAAGCAATAAGATTCAAGTGGCTCATATTTCAAATTTCAATTCATTTGTTATTTTCATGCTAAAAATGTATTATATCTACATTTTCATTATTCATTTCGATGTCTTTTGATATTCTATTTCAGTTTTTAATTTTATGAAATTTAAAATGTGTACAAAAAATTTTATGAAATATCACAGACCGCTTTTGAAATATTCTGAGGGCAGAACGGAAAATGTAAGGATAATGGCACATTTGAAATATGCGCCTCCATGACCGCTGAACAATCTGGAAAATACACCTTTTCGCAAAATATTCTTCGACAATATCTTACATAAGTCCACAAAAAACCTGAAAAAATTATGTATTTATGTATTCGAGAGTTACGAACTTGTATCGATCGCTCGTGAATCACATTGCCATACTTCAGTTTGCGTATATCGAGTTTCCACCGCAGATTTTTTTTCACACCGTGGCATGATCAACATCGATAGCTTCGAAATCGTAGATGATTGTGGTTTTATCGAATTTCATATTCGAAAATATATTTACTGGTACATTCTGAATACAATTAAATTTTAGCTTAATCAAATTTTAAAATGCAAATTGTGTTTTTTAGAGAAACGTGCTACACCCATAGTGTTTCTTCACGAGTTGAGAAATTAAATTAACTTGATGTACAGTCACATTAATATAATAACTCTGGCAAGAGTGTGTAAACAATTCATGCTTTAGAAAATGACAAAGTAAGTATCGTGTTTGCAGAAAATTGAAAAAAGAATGTGATATAACGTGATTATAACAATGGACTACAGACCTTCAAGTACTAAAAAGTATCTCGTTACTAACTCGAAACATTTTCTAGGGGAAAATATCTACGTTCATTGCGATTTAACTTTTCATATATTTAAGTAAATGCAAATTGAAAATAAAAAAAATTCAGCCGCTTCCATTCGTTTCCTTTTCGAGGAAGAGAAACGCATCGCTCAGAAACGATACTAAAAAATTGATAGACCCTATACTTTCGCTCGGGGCTGGTGAATTTTTAAGTGCCCCAGGGCCGAATTGGATTTTTTTAAAGTCTGGAAATAAGGACCAACCCTACGTATCTTCGTAAGGGCGAACAGAAAAAGAAAACGGCCTTGTAGCGCACTTAATATAATAATAACGAGAGCGAGTCCAATTCCGTAGTAGGTACCCTCAACGACTAAACTATTATTATCGTACGTCACTACATTTGGGTATACATGGTCGAATACGTCTCGATATGACGACAGAAAAAGCCGAGGGGTACAAGTGACATTTTTGGCGAAATTGAGTTGTGTGTAAGAATCGCTTCTATGTGCATTCGTATATTTGGATATAAATGAACTTGGAACGTGTACCGAGATATATCATCAAATTACTCAACTTCCTCCTAATACATATAGGGACTTGCTCAACTTTGAGCGCGCTTTTCTCAAAGTCACTTGTACCCCTTGGCCTTTTCAGTCGTCATATAAAATTCGAGCCCGATTCGTGGAAATTGCCACTTTCGGCGCTTTTCGTAATTGCGAAAAGGTGCGTGAGTCACTTTCGGGTATATTGGAAAAGTTATATTAGAAGATAATAGTGTGACGACATCGAATACGATAACTTGAATAGATTTATAGTGATTATACACCTGGTCCTCAGGTAACGAAAGCTGAAAATTTTACGTGTTTGAACAAAACAATGATGGATTGTAAATTCGCTTAATGAAATATTCGAGTAATGAGTGACATAAGAGATATTGTGACGTAGTATGCAGCATCGAAGTTTTTCAATAAACATTGTTTCGCTTAACGAGTGTTTCGCATTACGAGAAAAACTCGGAATGAATTAGGCTTGTTATGTGAGATTTCACTGTAATCTATTTGTAGGATACTATTGTGATACTTAAGTGTTTCAGAACTAAACTAGTTCGTTAAAGCGAAAAATCGAGATAAAACTGTTAAGCGTGTTTGATAAGTTTATCAAAATATCTTCAATGTTCTTCATTATTCATTTTTGTACTATACTCAATAAATTGACTATTTTCTTCAAAAAGTGCAATTAATCACGTTCAGCTCATTAAAAAGAATTTAAAACGTCTCAACAAGAATTCGAAATGAAAAGATTGAGTATGAATTTGAAAAAAAGGAAAGAAAAAAGCAGGGTCTGAGAGGCGTGAAAGGGGGCCCCGGAGACACGGGGGCGGCGGCGCCAGGGAGGCGCCTCTCGCAATAACACTCGACCTTCCCCCCTTCGCCCCCTTTGCCTCCCCACCCCTCAGTAGTCTCCGTGGTGTGGAAAATCCTCGGAAAATTACGTGCGAGCTTCGAGTCTCTCCGGAAAATGTTTGCAGACTCCTCTTCATCGGTGTTTTCCTATTTGATGGAAGCAAGGTATGTACATTGACTTTCTACATGCGTTACTTTTAATTTGAGTTTATCGGAAATTTTCCGAGTCTCGTAAGAGTCAAAGACTAATATAGAATTAAGAAAATGAATTTAATAAAAATTAAGGCCTGACGAAGTTTCAGAATGTATGTATAAGAATGTTTATGTAGAGAAACATGAGGAAAAATATAAGGGAAAACCTTAATATTTTTTTTATATTTATGATTTTATTTTAAAATTTGGAGAAAATAATAACAGTCAAACTATTTAATTATCAATATTTTAACACAAAAAGCAAATAAGCATGAATTGATGGAATCCGGAAAAGGTAAAGAATACGCCTTTATAGGTACTTTGACCCTAAAAAGAACTCATTCGGGTCACGCTGCATTTCGCATAACCGTAATATGAAAAAATAAGGAAAAAGAAAAAAAACGCATTAAGCACTGGAAATTACACCTCAAACAGCAATATCACGCTTTCTGCATACTCGAGAAGAATATAAAGGAAAAATTATTTCGCCATATTTTTCCCGATTGAACCAAGAAAAAAATTAATTAAAATTTCCACATTTATAAATTTTAATTGGTACACAACTTAAAAACAGCTATTAGCGAATTTACTTAAGATATTATTACATTAATAAACGACTTTTATTATAAAAATTAACTTTTAAATCAATTCATCTAAAAGCTTATGAAAATTGAAAAAGGATCGACGGCATGATATCGAACTCATTCATATTATACGTACTATAGTATTATTTAACAATTTTCGTATTAAAGTGACAAAAGTATATAGTTATCTTTATACGAGGCAAGGATCAGAGGTCGTAAACATTGTCGGCCGTCGTCATAAATAAAATATAATCCTGGAAAAACCGAGTTTCAGCCCCACGTAAACCGTTAACGATCCGTGTGCAGCTCACGTGAATGCATGCATACGTACATTCTATATCAATACGTTGAATGCAATCGAATATATAATAGAATTATATAATAGCGCTATTCTGTGTGTGTGTATGTGAGTGTGTCCATGTAACGCTCCAAAACTGCTTTCATATATTCAACGGGTTGAAACTGCGTTGATATATTCGAAGGGTTGATCGCTAGTAGAATTAAATTTGACTGTTGAAGATATTTTGCGATTCTAATCAAACGTTTCGATGGATGTTAAGAAAAAGTAATCTGAAATTAGTACGATAATATAGAAATCTTTGAATGAATATTTTTCTTTGTACACCTTTAAGTAATATTTTTAGATGATTTTTGTAGTATTCAAAATTAACAATTTGAAACTCAGATTGAGATTTGATTAGAAAGTGTCTTTAATACGAGTAAAAATGATGCGTGAAAAATGGTATATTTAAAAAAAATAATACAGTTTCACTAAAATGAAAGAATATAAACTTCATTTTTTGTTCAAAATCGAACAAAATCTATTAATTGATATTAAAGCTTTCACAGAAATTACTACTCTTTGTTGCTGCGAATCGCAGAAACCCGACGAACAATCGGCCGCTTTTAACCGTCTGAAAAAAATGTATACAACCACTAAAACCGACACATAAATCGCTATGAATTTCAACAATAATAATCCGTTGAAAAATCTTCGAAGCTTTTTATCTGCCTATAAAAATGAAAGCGCAAAGCTCGCCTGAGCTCAACGACGACCCTTATCCGCAAAGTGAATAAATATCAAGGATACGAAGCTGTTGAAAATTTCACAACGTCCAATTTGAGATGAAAAAGTATAAATATATAAAATATAATTAACAAATAACTATATATAAATATATAGACATGGAATAATCAGAGTTGAAAGAGTAATATAAAATAAATTCATGAAAACTTCCTATGATAGATTCAAGTTTTAGGTATAAACTGAATTTCATTTTCAAATGCTATTCTAAATTAAAATTTTCTAATATTTGATAAATATATTATACATAAATGTATTATTTATAATACATTGGACGTTTTCGAGAGATTTTATCAAAAAAGATATATTCAAGTTCAAATCTTTGTCGTGAAATGGAGGAAATTTTTCAACGAATTTATTAGTTTTGTGTATAGCTATGAATTTGTGAAAAGCTTGCGTTTTCATGGACGCACTCATTTCCGTTTTGGAATCGGTTAATGTCGTGTCAGTTAAATAAAAAGTAGGTTTTTTTAACATTACCTTAAATTCAAGGTAAATTAAAAATATTTTAGTTTTTTCAATGTGAAATTTTCATCCTTTGTAAATACGTCATTGTAATATTGCACTACCTTGCACGATACTATGAAACTATTGCTTGATTTGATATTATTTTTTGTTAAAAAACATAAAAAGCAAAATGCAAAATTTCTCAATTTATTCAATTTTAAGTTAACTTGCCCAAAATTATATCGATGAAATTAACCGAACCTAGCACAATAAAAACACACGAAAAGACACACAAAAACGTGACGACAACAATGAGCAAAAACAAAACGATTTGTACCGGCAAAAAAACGTTCAATCATCACATCGTATATCCCAAATGTTAAATTAAACAAATTCAACAGTTACATGTAAAAATTAACGAAAGTTTCGCATGAGGGACGAGCAAACAAAGCACAATCTCGATTTCGAGGCGAATCGATACGTTTACATAACGCGAGTCTGTTTTGTTCGAGGGGAACTGAAATCCGATAGTTTTGTTTGTTTTCGATTTCGGCTAAATATTTATTATGCAACGAAGACGCACATATCGTGAACTTTCAGCTGTCGAACGGAGATATTTCGTTAAAATATGTAGTACGTGTCGAAAGGTTCGCGGAAAATGGAAAATTCGATAAAGCGCGAAGGCCGTAAATTGTATCTAATATTCATCACTTTTAAAATAGGCATATGAATTTTTTCGTATTTGTATATTTGAATGTGATTTATTAACTCTTTAATGACTTATCATTAACGATTTTCAGAGTAATTGTTAACTCATCTGGAAAGGTTTCTGCATTACAAAAGTTCACAATCGGTTTAAAGCTCATAGTCTCGAGCGTCGTTGGGTCACAAAAACTAGTATTTACATATTTAAATTCAAACTATCGCTAAAAATAATAATTAATCATCTTCATACTTGACAAAAATTCTAAATATTTCAATTCGAAACCATCCCAATTTCTATAGATGCGAACGTTTCAAACCCTCTTTCATTTCGAACCGTCCTAGACTTTATTATAGCCCAGTTGTAAATCGAACCCTAATGAGATTTAGTGGACGAAAGTGTCCAGAGGTGGTGATTTACAAACGGACAACCCTTAACTTTCGGCAAAAGGAAACCTTCAGACACGTAAACCGTCCGATTTTATGTAGGAAAACAGGTGATTGTGCGCAGTCATTACTTTTATTGCGTCCGAACTTCGAACTGTTAGATATTACATATCAATGAGTATGTATTGTATGAATTGTTGCTGAAATACAAGCTGTGCTTCAACGGTGAACTGTCAAAACTTTACGTGAGTGATGAATGATACAGACGAACATACGTCATACGCATGTTTCTGTCCTTCGTCACTCGCGTGAATTTTTGATATAAACGTTAATCAAGTGTATTTTACAGGGGATTTTATATGATTTAGGTCAGCAATTGTGAAGAAATGTGGTTAAAATGCAGTGATAGGTACATAAAAATAATAAAATAAGCCGTTCAGTATGAAAAATAATCAACTTGATATTATAAAAAGGGCGAGAAAAACGATGAAATTCAACTTAAAACGAAAAACTTAATACGAACTTCACGTCATAAACTCACTGACAGTAAACTGAAAAATAACACGAACATCAAACTCAACCCGACAATAATAACATCCGACGTCAGTTTCGACACATTTTTACAGACAGAAGGTAATGACATTGAACAACACGCAATAACAATAGAATTTCATGGGACTCTATAACCATGAGTGTGGTCAATTTGATCTGGAAGAAGATAGCTTCCATGTTTGGGTCACGCTATAGTTTTCAGCCGGTCAAAGCTCTCTTATAGCACATTCGATCAATATTTCGTTACAGCTCTGAAGATTTTTTTTCAGCTTTATGTAACCAGGCTTTATATATGTCGGAATATGGTAAACGAGTCGAGCTTTCATATGCAAATGAGAGTTTGATCGTATTGAATAATCTGGTATGATATATGAGACGTTCAGAGCTAAATTTGATTACCTTGATTTAAAAAAAAAATGAGATTTAAATGTCAAAGTAATTGGTTTAGTTATAATTTTCTATGTATTAAATACATTTCCTAAATAATAAATCATTAAATGATAAAAATTGTTTGGCCTGGGATAGTAAATAATTTATTTCAGAAGCCATTTTGTTTAATTATGTACTCTAATGTGAACTGATTTAATCTACAGCTCATTATGAATTAAATTTGTACGACTCGAATTCGGATTCTGAAAAACACATCGAACAAATTTGATAAATTTTATCGACTTTTAGTGTTATGAAGTTAATCAGGTTTGGCTCTGAATGGCTCATATACGCTTTAGCAAAATTTCAATTAAACTCTCCCCTGAATGCATTCATGATACGTCTGTTAAATGAACGAGTTGATACTTTTTCAATTATATTTAAAATTTTCATAAATAAGTATGCACACCATATGACGACAGAATTTCACATAGGATACAAGTGACCATTTTCATCAATATTGAGTTATGTACAGAAAATGGTTTTATATAATATATGATACATGACCATTTTCTGTACTTAAATTAATTTCGATAAAAAAAGGTCACTTGTGCCCTTTGTGAAATTCAGTCGTCATATGCAAATACGCTTGAAAAAGCTAAATGTTTCATATCGAATGTGTTTTAATTCAAAATTATACAGCATTCATTTCATTACATATTAATATGTCACGAAATAAAAACTAGCATATTTACGATTCAGAAAAAAATATATGATTTTAAGCAATTATGAATTTCAAATTGTAGCCATAAATATTGACCAGGTTGTAATTTTAAGTGGCACAAGTATAAATAAGGTTTATTTAAGTAAACGAGGGATCCATTAGCCGACCGCCCCGCAATTATTATTCCGAATTTGAAATTCGCGCCAAAACCAGCCGCTGCCATTTTATGAATAATTCACGAACGTTCGAGAAACTCGTCTCTCACGCACTCTAAAGCCCAAATCCATATTTCAAAATATGAAAATTAATAAGAACTTTTTTCTGAAAAAAATCACATTTCACTTACGCTTTTCCGACGATAACTCTTCGAATATATAATTTGAATCTTAACTTTTGATAACAATCTTAATATTTTGTTATAGAATGTGTATTTTTAATTGAATGTGTCTTTCTGAATGAAGATCTTTTGATTTTTTTTTTATATTTCTCCGAAAGCGATTCTAAATCGAAAGGAAAACTCTAATATCGATTGGGTATTTTAATACAGACGAAAGGTCACGAATACCAATATGAGCTTTTTACGATCGAAAAGGGAAAAGGTTATGTTCTCATATAAAAAAAAAAACACTTTCAGGTGCATTCGTAGGTAAACTTTTATCAGCATCTCGTTCATATTTGATAATATTATACTAATTGAAGCTCTATTCAAAAGTAAAATTGAAAATAAACATGATTAAGGCCGATCTTCTCATTAACCTTAAAACTTTAACTTACAATTAGCAAGCGTTTATTTTTTTATAGAGTTTGAAACTGTAAGTTTACGAACATGTCTTAATAACTGTCGAACTTAAATAAGAAAAAAAACATTTGCTAATTGTAAGTTATAATTCAGTTAAAGTTAGCAAAAAGATTAGTCCTCAATCTTTATACGTCATCATATGAATTAATTAATAATTATATTATTTTTTATCAAATATGTTTAATTCACCAAATTGTATTATATTATATATTAGTTTTTCTTTATATAATGTGTATTTACATCATAATATACTTTTAGGTATTGATAGGTACCATTAGTTGAAGTTGGGAAAAGTGATGTACGAATATTGTCTCGTTCCACACAATGACACGGACAAAATGGGTGCTCAATTTTGAATCGGGAAAAAGCTTTGTTCGTAGCTTGGTCGAAAAACATCGTTTGCGAACCATGACCCGCAATTCTACAGGTCAATGAACCTATATCTATCCCACAGTCTGGATAAAAGTTTCTCAAACGTACCGAAAAAAAAATTCATATACCTACAAACAAATCAACGGAAAACGAATCCAGCAAAAAAGTTAAGAAAATAAGAAAAGAAAATTCGTTTAATTTTCATTTTACCATTGCGGCGGTAAATAAATAAATTTTCATTCAAATTTAAACTTTCCCAGTTGTGCCAAGGAGTTTCGCTGTGTTTTACTTTTGTGCTTATTACGAATTCATACTAACTGTGGAATTGTATTAAAAATTATGTTTCTTTGCGCAATCAGATTGTTTTACGTTTATGATTTGCTTAAAAGGAATGTATAAATAAACATTTTTTCAAATGAATAATAAATATCAATTTCAATAAACATTTATTTACGATGGATAGTAAACGTTCATGTAATGTCTAGAGTAAAAACTCACTTCATAAAACAACAAATTGCTCATACAACCAAAGTGCACTTACATAAATAACATAAAATTGAATAAAAAAATTAAATCCATTCTCCTATAATACTTTTATTATGATATAACATGACTACCGTAAGAACTAATAGATGCTCATAGCACGATTATACAAAGTTTACGACCAAAGCCGCACAAATAACGATTAATTAGGCCTAGAATTTTCCCAAAACGTCCCTAGATTTTCCTCGGGGTACAGTTTCCCAATTTCGCATCCGCAAAGTTGGCTACCGTGGAATAAGCGCGGGAAAATTTGACACGTCCTCTAAGCCGCATTGCACCACAGAATTTATCGCCGTAATAAAATTTGCAACGAGAATCCCCTTTATTTCATGTTATGTTCATGATCTACTATTTTATGCTTGTAATATTTTACTGATCGCATAATACCTGCAAGTTTACGTTGAATCTTTGAAGTATTTTATTGCAACGTTGCGATTTTCTCAATATTCAAAATCGAGAATTCAATCTGAATATATTTCATGGAGGTTTCGATAGAAAATCGTTTCGATATGTTTTCAGTAAACATGTTATTCATATATATGAACCGTTCAGAGGTAGACGTGAGTTATTATATGAAGTAAGAAGTCGAGAAAAACGATCAATGTGTTTGATGCGTTTGTCGAAATTTCCTTCATAGTTCTATTTTTCAGAAATTATGAACATGCTTTTTTTATAAACTATTGATGAGATCAGTTCATATTAGAATACAGAAGTGATCAAAGTAACTTCAGAAATAAATTAATCATTAACCGGTAGCCAAACAAAGTCATTTAATTGTATTTATTTCTATAATTCAAAAATATATTTCACACATAGAAATTTATGACTATAGTAAGTGCTTTGATATTTAAATATTTTTTAAGTAAAGTTAAACATGTTTAGTTCTGAATAGTTCATATAATATAACATATATTTGATATGTGTCTTAAGTCTCTGTCGTATTTTATTAAGTTCGACTTTGAAAAAAGTATGAAAAGCCGAAAAGGGCGGTAAAGTCTAGAGCGTCATAAAATCTTTAATGAATGATAGACATTAGAGGATTCTGTGTACTAAAATTTTCTGAACTGACAAAATTTAAGTCTATTTTACGAGGGTACGAAAACTAGTTCGGTACAATTTTGCAATTGATCGCTAAAACTTTATTTTCGGAAATTTTTCGTTCGAACATGTATCGTAATATAAAAGTTTCATAACTATTCGAACATGGCTATCCACTTTGAAATAGGTCGATAAAAACTGACATACCATCCGATTGACATAGAGAAACCATAAAGTTGAATTTATATACATATGAAGACAATTTTATATTTCTATCGAGTTTATATCGTGTCTAATAAACATGAATCGATCTTATAATTAATTTCATTAAAATTCAATCGTGTTAATGATGTACAAGTAATTAGAAACCTACCCCTTTGTATCTGGAAGAAACGATTTTGGAGACGCCCACGCTTGTCTCACAGTCTTCAGAACTTCTCCGAGGCTGGGAAGGGATGCTGTTTTCGCTCGATGACCTTTAAAACAAAATATATTATATTAATCTTGATAATTTACGAGAGACAAATAAACTGACTATGAGATGAAACCTACAATGAGCTATTTTAAGAGTGGTATTTCCTTTTAAGAGATGATTTTGTGGAGCAATTGAAAATTTGTGCTACTGAAATATTTGTTTACATTCTTGAAATGTATAAGTACACATATAAATAATTGATTTATGTATATCAAATTTTGCATAAGTAGATAAAATTTGAGTTTAGTTAAAAAATTCATGACGAACTTAGAAAGAAAGTGACGAATTTAAGACATTAAAGTTGCGTGCAGTAATTGTCTTTAAATATTCGTTTGATTAAACAAATGTACAAAATTAATGAATTATATATCTATATCGATGTAATCATTAAATCACTTAATGACTTTTCAATATATTTTCAAATTATGATAGATATTCAACAATGAATATAGCTCTCACAAAATTTTCTCAAATTTTCTTTTACTACTCGACATCTGATATTTTCATACAATTTTTCACAATTTAATTAGAAAAAATGATCTACTATCAACGCAGAATTTATCATCCGATCAAAAAACAATTTTCGCAACACTTTCAATCAAACATTAGCGGTTTTTCCCCGAATCATCCTTTGCCGCAACGAGATAACGCGATGAGAAAAGATGATTAATGGCTTCTGTACCTCGTTCAATTCAGGGCAATTTTCGCAACACATTTATCCTAAATAGCAAAACGGTCGAAGGCCTTCAAACCTGAGGATTTTTCAATCACTCCACCGTGGTCTGACCATTAGACCAAATTAAATATCGGAGAGGAAAAGCGAACGTTATTAACCCCGACCGGTCCTGAGGGGGTTGAGGAAATTGCTAGCCAATTTGCGCTTTCGAACGCAATTAGGCTGAATTGCTTTTTGAAAGTATGCTTCGGACTTGTTTTATTTAATTAAATCGGTTGTATTGAAAAAAAAAAACAGAAATTAATGGCTTTTTTCGTCAAATCCAAATGACGACTGAAAAGGTCAAGAGGCACAAGTGACTTCGGGGTGTTTCGAGAAAAGCGAGTTCAAAGTTGACCGTGTACCTAAATGTATTAGGAGTGATTTGATGATATATCTCAGCACACGTTCTGATTTCGTTTATATCCTTTTGCCACCAAATATATAAGCATTTATAGAAGCGATTCCTGTAAATAACTCAATTTCGGCAAAAATGTCACTTGTACCCCTTGGTCTTTTCGGTCGTTAAATATATACACATTTTATGAACGTTCAATGAAAAATGGAATAATTTCTTTTGGTTTTATCGTTGATTTAACTCGAGCGTATTCATGATGAAAATTTTCATCCTGTAGTCGTTAATGTGTTAAGAAATATGTATTATACATACATACTCTTAAATACTATACATTAACTATGAAATTATCAACGGAAATAAAATCAATTTCGAATTCGAAAAGTAAGTATAATTTTTATATTGTAAATCTTAATGAGATTTGTTTGTAATCAGGTCGATAAAAATATGGAGCAATGAATTTACATCAGACGTTGAATGTTATAGAACTTCTAATTCTGGATGATTCGAGTGTATAGAAATAACGAGAAAATTTAGTTTTCGATTACAGTATCAAAGGTAAATTTAATAATGTACAACATAAATCTATCAACCTTTTCCGTCGATAGACTATAAATAAATTGAAATCGATTTATACACAATACCTTCTGTAATAAGAAAATAAATAGTTACGTGCTTAAAGGAACTCAATCATAATATATTTTTATAAAAAATATAATATTAGTTATTACTGCTACAAAAAAATCATGCATCACGAGATTTTCTCAACAGAATGATTCACAAGCATTGAAAACTCTTCAAAAGCAAAAAATTCGAAATTTTTGCACCATTTTGCATCATTTTGCATCTTTTGCACTTTTTGCATCTTTTGCACCTTTTGCATCTTTTGCACCTTTTGCATCTTTTGCATCATTTCACAATAGATGATTTTTTCAAATTTCTTCGTAATAAAATCTCACTATAATCACCTAGCTACAGCGAAATACCAATTTCCGTAAAACCCGAACCAAATTAAGGCTCTCGTTAGCGTAAAATCAACCCCCATATAGTAATCCGATTGCGATTACGTTCTAGGCAAGTTAACAGCCCTAATGGACGGTGTTTGTGAATCGATCAAGCAAATTGATTGATGGCAACGTTCAGAACGGCAATATCCATCCGATATCCGGAATATCGGATAATATAATACATTAAGCATACGTATTATATAATGCATACGAGTATTACTTATGGAGAAGGATGCGAAGCGCGCAAATGGCCCTTCGGTGTAAAAGGTCGTTCTGATTTGAAAGGGTTGAACGTGAATCGGCGATTTTTTATAGTATTTTTGTGTATTGAATGTTATTCGATTTGGAATGAGTGAAAATTCTGGATGCCGAAGGGTGTAAGTGGTAAATTTATGATATATCGCTGGAGTCGATAGGAAAAACTGCCTCTGAATATGTTCATTAGTTTGATCATAAAATGTAGCTATTGTACGAATAGTGAGTTGTACGAATAGCAAATTATTTATTCACACAAAATATGATGTAAATTAAATTAATCTATTCCATAACAACAGGTTAATGCTTATTTGAACCAATAAAAATCAATTAATACATATCATGAATACTAATATTTAACAATGCTATACTGAGTCAGAGACACTAGTTCAGGATCTGTATTGACATTTAATATCTTTCCAATATTTATTTTATTACATCAGATGTTCAATTTCAAATATGCCTTTAATAAAATTTGATCATGAGTACTTATACCTCTTGGCTTCTGGAGTCCTTGTATGTTCTTATTAATGTTTGTGCCATATTAATATCGAATCTAATATAAGAGAGCGCAACATTGAAGGATTTTCGTAAATCATGGAAAAGCTATTTAGTGAAAATGATTGATGGATTCGCATTTCATTTCGACACAGCGTTATTCATCAAGTTTCAGCGATTATTATTTTAATAATTAAATATTGATTAATCTCATTAATATAAGTTGTGAGATTAATGAATTTGAAATTTCGATTAAAAATTAGTGATGAATTTGTAATGAAATTATATATTTTACAGAGAACAGATAGATATAAACCTATTCAAAATTCAATAGAGTCTATGAAAATCTAATTTTCGATTGAAACATGATATCAATTGAATAATTTGTTTCGTGGTTATAATTGATTATTATGAAATTTCATTCAATCCAATATTAGTGTACATACATATTTACAAAATGGAGAGGTATTTTATTAATCTTTATGATTAAGTGAACGTCAAAATTTTTAATTTAATATTCGAAACTAATCGTAAGCTAATTTTCTGTATAATATCTTAGTTTATTGATTGATAGTTACTCAAATTCAAGATAAGAAAACATTCTCTTATCATTATCGTTATTTTTGATTGCTTTTTTCGATGAATATTCTGTGACTAGTTTTACAAACATCTAACTTATTGAGGTCGATATGAACATTCCATAAGCTTCTTGTGAGGAAATTCTCGGTGCACATTCCCAAAGTAATGAAAAAGCAACGTTTCTCAATTTACCTCGCTAATATAATTGATATTAAATTCTATTCAATTTCAATTTTATTATAATAATTTTCAACAAACTTTTTTTTAAATTAATAAAGAAAAAAGCATGTATGAACAATTTCTACGACGAAAAAAAAATACTTCTAGTACTACTACACCGTCTGAGAATCTACTTAAACAAAATGCAATCATCTCATGAATTTTTATCTTCATCCCACTGTATAGCAGACTGAATTTACAGAAAAATTCCATTCAGCAAATCTTTGTATTATACCGTCCTGAATTTATTCAATTGTAGTGATTTGAAGGGCACTGGGGCATTTCATAGTCCCTTTATTAGACCAATTTAAATTTGCGTGTCTTTGAGTGCGTGTAAATTTACAAAAGGCAAATTGTCCTTACAATTAGTAAAAGACACGCACATGATTAAGTAAGGTTGCCTATTGCTCTAACCAATGTGATACATTTATGTTCTATATGGATATTAATTACATTTTCGATTTATGAGAATGTCTAGTATTAGTAACTATCATATTTTATAAAACGTTAATTCATTTTCTGGTACAAAATTGAATTTTCGAATTCAATTTTATTTTGGAAGGGTTTTTAAGTGAGTTGTCATTTTTCAAATGAAAACGTCCTTCTGTATAATTCGATTAATTTTTAATTAGATCAAACTCTTGAACGTATTGCACGAACTGTGGTACTCTCTGTATAAAATTCGCAAGATCGAATCTAAAGCGAGGTTGTGTTTTTACAACTTTATTTTATCACGAATAATAAGCCCGTTGAAAATATCAACGAACGCGTAGTTAGAATAAAGTTATATAATTTAAACCACTATAATATTGTATGTATGTATTACTTTTATCTAGATCAATATCTTTGTCTGAATATTGTGGCATGAAAATAATATGAAAAATAAATTTCGGCTTTCGTAACAAAAATAAAATGTAATTTAAGTAGTTTTTTAGTCTTTCGTCGAATATTCGTATTGAAAATAGTTTGTTTTATTTTTAGTTTTGACCATGAACTGACACAGTGAAGAAAATTTGTGACATTTGAAAGCTTTTCTATTGTACGTTGTCTCTGAATTCCCAGAAAGGAGATGTTAAGGTCGAATATTCTTTAAAAAAATCTCGAACAACAGATTTTTCTACAATAGATTCTTATATTTCATATCATAAGATAAAAATTCAGTGATTTTTTTTATATTAGTTTTCGCCTGTATACATTTTTTATTGTATCATATCAAAAAACTTTAAAGCTAATGTATAATAAATATACATTCACATGTCCAATTTTAGAAGCTATCGATTGTTGACAATCAAACACTGCTCGTAAAAATTTTTCAGATAACTTGGCATTCAGACAACTCTAACAAGTGACAATCCGTGATGCAATTGTCACAAATACACAATTTATTACAGAGATGATCTATATCGTAACTCGAAACGTCTGCGTCGTAAAATTGAGCACAAATTTCGTGTAAACGAGACATTAATCAATTCCAAAAAGTAGGACGATTCTCAGACTAGGAATCATCCGTATTAAGACGAAATCAGAGAAAATTCTTATGTAGGTATAATAGATTAAATAATATCTGATTATTCGGTGAAATTTCTTATATTTTAAGGTAATTTTGATAATAACACATTTAAGCGTTTATCTCGACTGCTTGCTTATAATAGACACGATTAACTCTGAATGGCTCATATAATTCTAATGGTGGAAAAGTGAATATTTTTTTAATGAGAAGTAACATAAAAACGATTCAATTATATCTCTTCGCGAAAACAAGAAATCCAAGAAAAACTATTATAAGATCGAAAACTAGAGAAATTATATTTGCATAAGAAAATTTCATCCACTTGGCCAAATTGTTACGCGAAGAATGACGCAGAACTAACGACTTAAATATGTGAATGCTTTTATTTTCAGTAAGTTATTTTTAGGGAAAGCTTTCACAGTGAGTTGATAAAACGTGAAAAATTTCTGGCTGATTGAAAGAATTCATTTAGGTTTTCAGGTCTAAATATTCGAAGGTCGTCAGAATATTATGAATTTTCAGATTCATAACTCTTATGTAATACACAATATTTTTGGGTACACATCAAAATTTTTATCAATTCAAATCTTCCAATCAAAGAATTTTCTTATTCTAATTAGCAAAATGATTTGGCTTAACTTTTTTTCTCACTCGATTTCAGTTTAGTAATTTTTCAATATAATATTTCGACAATATTGTTTTATCACATTTTTGTTCATAAACAGCCGTATTTGTTTCACTTCAGATATTAACATTGATGATATTAGATGTAAAATTATTATCACTACAGTTTACGTCATACTTTTTAATATCATTATCAATTCAATTCAACGTTCAATTTAAACTCAAAACATACGATTAAAACAACTTAAAAAATAAATCTTAGCATTTTTAATTATCAGATATATTCGGGAATGAAAAACAATTCACTCTTGATTGCACATGAATGACTTTCGAATATTCTAATATTGCGAAAAATAAAAATATGTTTAATTATTCAACGATTTAAATACATACACTGACTAAATCGTTCCATCTTCATGCAACACGATCACAAATTTTAATATATTTCAAATGAAAATAATATGAATCGGTTCAATTAAGGTTTGAGGCTATTGAGTCGTGTCCAATCGATATCGTCGCACGTGTAAGAAAAGTGCTGAAATACGCAAAGACAAAAAACTTACACAACGTTCCCAAAAACCTTATTGTTTCTCAAAATATATTTTTAATGATTATCTTTAATAATTATATTGTTGATTGTGATCTGGCTTCATTCGAGACAATTGTAAGAACTTCAAGCCTATTGTAAACTATGAAATGAAAAATATGACGCTAAATTAGGTGCACAATGTTTGCTTTGGATAAGCTACAGGAAAGGTCCATTCATGAATCATCTAACATCAGAAACTATGTGGATTGTAAAATATCTAATGTAAATTGTAAAATTAAATGATTCAAGGATTGTATTAACGGTAATTGACGTTAAATTACCGATAATTTTCTGTAAATTGCAATTCCTTTCAAAGTAAACCCCTATAACGTCGAAAATAAGATTTAGTTTGGACACTGCAGCACGTTATAGAGGGGATTTTTTTTTTATTTGAAATATGAATTTAAATGTTTTCATGTAAATAAAAAAAGAAATAACTTTGTAGGGGATTTGGATGTTATGAAAAGTTTTATTCAACATTCATTTTTATTTATACCTATGTATAGAAAATTATTTTATAATATTATACTCAAAACTGATAAAAATAACTCTAAAGCACATAAATCTCTTTAAATCCAATCATTCAAATGCCATTCTTTTCATAAGTAACCACTTAAATAAATGAACCCTTTTAGAACGCATCTGTTCAAACAAGCTACACGTTCTTCTCTTGGACCATTTGGCTTACCATAGCTTCGGGTATACGTTTCATTACATCCTCCGAAGAAAAACAGAACGAATTAAGAACTTAATCTCGACACCGAGTCGTTTTAACCACCCGACATTTCAGCCTTTTAGAGCTGATCGTGACTAACTCCACTTTTTGAACGAAAATGAAATTTGAATGTTATATAATCATAAAAGAGAATAAACAGATTTAAAATATATTTCAATCAATAGATATTAGTAATATCATGAAGTTTTTCTATGACAAAATTCACTGTAGATATGGGAACTCTTACAGGAAACTCTACATTAAATCATTATAATGATTTAATGTAGAGTTCCAGAAAGCATACGGAATGTCAAGAAAAATGTATATCAAACACATTCATTCAATTTTCTCGACTTTAAATTTATAGTTAGTCACGTATGGCTCTGAAAGGCTCGTTCATGAGTGGCTGAGGTCTTCAGCGACGAACAAAGATATTAAACGCTTTCGATTCAGCGGTTTGTTCCGATCTATTAAACAAACTCAATGATCTTGCCATCCGGCATCGACAAGGAGTGCTTTTCTCCAGATTTAATCCCGAAGAACGGATTTTCTTCGACAATCGCCTCCTTTGTGCTTCTTAATCTGGTGTGGCGCCTTTTCAGATTGCGCTTAAATGGGGAATCCAATCAGAGATCCTGAGATACCGGGATTCCGGTTTTCTTTTTGTGGTGAATTTAGATCTCGAAGATCAGGTCGTCGATCCATGAATTTTCGGGATTAGTGCTTTGTATGGCTTATTGTTAGAGCCGGTCTTTTCATGGATTTAGTTGACTTACTTCAAATTTAGTCAGTTCTCCAACTATGAAATGTCGAAAATCGGAGAAAAAGAAATGGATTTTTGGCAGTTCGTAGTTAGAGAATCGACTGTGACTCTATTGTCAGTTAACTATAGTAGTGAAAAGACAAGTCCTTTAATTCGATATTATGCATTATATTAGTATGATATTTCATAATCTAAGAGAGTGTGAAATCAGTCGTTCAGAGATAAACTCCACAAAGCAAGAAGTCGAGAAAAATGATTAAATGTATTAAAGCATTAATCGAAATTCCCTTCATTTTTCAATTTTTTAGAAATTACAAATGTACGAAATTCATTTATGATAAGCTATGGATGCGGTCAGTTCACATTAGAATACAGAATCAATCGAAATAAATTGTTTATTATTCGATGTTCGAACAAATTTTGTCATTTAATAGTAGGTATTTATCTTAATTATTCAAAAAAGATATTTCATTCATGGAAAGTTAATTTTTCCAAACGCTTTGACATTTTAATCTCTTTTTTTCATCAACAAGTAGAGTTATCATAACTGAACTGCTCAAATATCAATACTTTAATACAGATTTTATAATATTAGATTTTTTTGTACTAAACGAATTTCTGAAACTAGCTGAAGCGTAGTAAAAAGGTGTGTTAATAGTATTTGTAGTTTTTTTTTCATATGTTCGTATTGCGGAATCGCATGTGGTTGATTGTTCGGAATTGCAAATGTTAATGGTTCGTAGTTGAGTTTTATTTCGCATGAATAATGCTCGATTCGGTACTAATAAAAGTGCTTGTAATTGTTCTGCAAATATTGAAAGTTATATTATTTTAAGTGGGTGATGCTTAATTGAAAAATAAATAGATACCGCAGAATCAATATCATTGACAAACAATACAATCTCACCTTATACGATGATAAAAATGTATCGTTTTAACGATAAGAAAAAAATTTTTTGTACAAATCTTAAGTGAAAATAAAATCAAAAATTATCAACTTTTATATTAAGCATTGTATCGAAAGAAAGTATCAAAAAACGAAAAGAATGATTAAGGGCAAAAAGTTCGTATATAGTTCAACGTACGAAGTAAAATAGCGGAAATATTAACCGCCATCGTTAAACAACCATATGGAATACCGTGAAGTCGAAAAATCGGCGAAACATATAACGCAAATACGTTTTCACTGTGTGAGCTTTTGAAAAACGTGGAAACCTGACTCAATTTCATTTGTGGCCGCATTACCATTTTTCACGATAAAAAGAACCGAAAGAAAAGCGAGTTTTTCATGAAAATACGCTCGCATGTAACGTTACACTACTACCGAGTGTTCTTAAAATATACTATAAGACCTTACGTGTAATTGAAAAATATATACATATTAATATTCTAAGAAGAAAAATACAATCATCTCCTTGTTTATGTGGTATAAAAATGTTTTTTTTTATAAATACTTTTTCTGGATTTTCATGGGAATATTACAGGAAAATCTTCTAATAGTTTACGAAACTTGCTCAATAACAACAGAAAAATATGTCAATTTGTGAAGAAATTCCTTCGAAAACACTGATGATACTATGACATATTTTCGTTAATTTTTCGACCAAACTTTGAATGGTGAAAGATTTTCATAGAGAATATTTTCCTTAAGCAATTTTTAAAAAATAAAAGCTTTATGTAATTATGAAAATTGCACCTATAATTTACATATTTAACATAATGAATACATATTTTTATTTATTTGTACCTTGAAATTATATCGATTGACTGTATAAACGAACCTATCGCTCTAATTTATATTGAATCCAAGTCTTTTTTAACGCAGTTTCCATTTATATGATGTTCGAGAGAAACGTATCTATAACGAAAAGTAGATCACATACAATATTAGAAAATTTGAGTCTATTAATTTCATCAATTGATAAAATACCAAAAATGGAAAAATGTATATGAAAATCATTATAATGTAATGATGTATAAATCATCCCAAGAATACACACGACATTTCGAAAAAGTTTCATGGCAGAAGAATCAGCTTTTTAGGAGTCTATGAGTATGATACATTAATTTTTATTTTTGTAGATATTTACATTTCACCAAAAATCCATTATTATAGCACACCTTGTACAATATACATACGCATGTATTATACCTACGCTCACGCGCTTTTCCGACGAAAAGCGGCCAAGAGTTTTCCGAGTTTTACCACTTTTCCGGCTTCAAGTGTGCCGCGAACCGGGAAGGTGTTCGGTTGTTGGCCTCTAGAATATATTTACGCGAATTTCCTAACAAATGAGCGATCGTCGGATAAGGGGTTAAGTTCTAGATGTTGCTTTTATTTCGGATGATTCGTATACAGTGTCGGAGCGTTCGTATGGGGGTTCAAGGTCGTGTTTTCTTCGGTCGATTTAATTTTGTAGCTTGTGGGTTTGGGTTTTGTTTGAGTTTTGTTGCAAATTTAATGGTGTTTTGACGGTGTTGTTTGTTTAGAGCAAACTAGAATAATGTTAGGTGTGAATGTAAATATTTATATTGGTTTTGTTCTCCTAATAAAGAAGAATGGGTAAAAGTGCATGAAGACTATTCTCAATTGCAAGTACTGGGTAATTTGAATGTGATATGCTCGTACAAAAGAAGAGTTTTATATACAAGATTAATTAGTGATATATTTCAATGTTACAAGATTAAAGTAATCCTTGTATAAATAGTATAAATTGGTAAATACATTTGTGAATCTAATGTAATTATCTAAGAATTAAATGTTATTTTACTGCCAAAAATAATTATCAGTTTACAATTGTGTCAAGGTTCGCACTAAATAAATAATATGTACGGTTATTGGTGAAGCGTTTGTTTTCTGTGGAAAATCTCAAGGTGTTTTCATGCATTATTCACAAAATTTAAAACGATGATAAATTTTGATTAAAAGATAATCTGAATACATTTTCTAATATTGAAAATTAGTCGAGCGTTTTCTTTTTATAAAAAAAAGGGTTCAAAGACCAGATCGAACAACTTTTTCTTGAACAAAATAGTTGAAACGGAACAATGATTCCGACAAAATTTAATATGATACGATTAATTTCAGATCATTTTTCTATTCAAATTTTAAAATTTGGAAGAAAAACCACAGGTTTATCTACAAATTTTTGTTTTACACAAAATGAAAACAGTTTTACCTAGAAAATGACCGCCTTTTCTGCGTAATATGTGACACGATAGTGAAAATATGTACAATATGAATGTTTTCGCTTAATTTAAGCAATTCATAACAGAAGAAAGAAAATCAATATCGCTAATTCGCCCCATTCAACGCTTCAGTCTCGCCACGTATTATACACAAAGTTTAGTATTATTCATGAAACATAATATGTATAATACGATGAAATTTCGCTGTAAAACGAAAATTCTAGCAAAATATAACATCTTAATGGTATAAATTAACATTTTTAACGCAACGTAATAGTTTAGAATCTTGTTTTGATTTATTTTCGCTTTCGATATGCATAAAGTGCTGCTTAACGGAGCGTTAAAAAAAACGAAAAATCGATTTGAATATTTTGATGTATTTTTTCAGATGTTGAAAAAATAGCTTTTTAAATGATAGTACCGCAATTCATTTATGAACTAGAACTAATCTAAAACATCAAAGAGCTTTGAAAAGTTTCGGAACTAGGCAACGTTAAATTCACCACATTTTACGTATATACGAAAAGTTTTTAAATATTCATCCACCACAACTAATGGTCGTATGTGCCTATTCCCAGATAAGTACAATCAAACTGACCCTTGTTTCTAAAAGCAAAGTCTACTAATTATCAAACGGACCCTTTGAACAATTTTGGCTAATCCCAAGCCGCAAAATGTGACTGGATAAGTTTTTCTGACATGAGTACGAATTTTCATAACTTTTATCTACCTATTCACATTATTTCCATGAACTTTCCGAATTTTATCCAACATTACATGTATCGTGTTTGAACTAATGGATTGAATATAACGTTGGCTACGATGCCAAATGTTGATGCAACTGCAATAAACAAGCATAATGTAAATGCCCCTTTACGGGTTGTGTTGAAATGTTTATTTGTTTTGTTAATTTCGAGAATGCGAGAGAATCGTCTTGGAATGAAATTTCTTTAGAAAATGGGTCGCTTATTAGATTTTTGAGACGATTCATAAGGCGGAAGCGAGTTTTATTTTGAAACTGAAAACGTTTCAGTGCATTGTTTCAGAAGCTGAAAATCATTTGTTCTAAAATAAATGTATATTTAGTTTTCATTAAGGTCCATTTTTTACAGCTTTAATTAACTTATTAGAGAGTAACTATCAGTCATTCGACTAAGAACTGAAAAAAATCCGTTTCCTGTTTTTTACTGAAGATTTTTGTCAATTTATAGTAAAAAAACTGATAGTTAGTGAACTAAATAATCGACTTTATAATCTACTAATATATTAATGAAATTTTATTGTTATTTTAAAAGTGTACCAATAATTATCAACATTCATTTTTTGTAACGATATTTAACATTTCTCAGATATAACTCGTGTCACTCAATTTAACTTTTGATTGGTCACAAACACGATAAGAACGATTCAAACACAACAAAAAACATACAATTTTTTCATTCTTCTTCTAATCACCTTCTCGATAAACTCAAAACAACATAATTCAAATCGAAACACACTTCAAAAACGACTAATCAAACTCGCCGAGTTCTCACAAACTCATCCCTTTTATAACTTCAGACTCGATTCAAACTCGAATCCATCCCGAATTTTCAACAATTGACATTCTTCAGACTCACCTGAAACGAACTGTCAACCAGCAGAGTCAAACAGCGCCAGTGTGTCCCGCCTCCGTATCGATTCAGCACGCTCATGTCCGCAAAACAGGACTCGAGCACGAAAATCGCACTCGAATCTTCTAGAAAAGTTTTCTAATACGATAGATGATTTGATTGTGCGTCTTTGGGAATTTTTTGGGAATTTTTCAGTGTTGAAAATCGCGTTGAAAGTTGTCGAAACCGAGTTTGAACGTTGCGTGAATGCGCGCGAACTGCTCGACGGTCGTGCCGCCACTGAAGGGGCAATACGGCGCGGGAGGTGTCGCACATGTGTACGCAATTATGCTCTTTCGGTACAAATAAGTACATATTTGTACCTCGATTATGAAAATGGTATAAGTCATAATACGCATTTTTTCGTTTTTGCATATTTTAGCCATTTAGAGTTGAATCTGATCGATTATATCAAGCGAAAGTTGAGGAAAATGATCGAATGTGTTTTTTAAAATTTTCTTAATTGACGTCATTGTTCCATTTTTTAGATATTATAAATGGGTGAATTTCGTTTGTAATAAGCTTAGGATGTGGTTAATTCATATTAGACTTAACAATTAATTAAAATGGTTTCTGAAGTGAATGATTTGTTATTCGAAGGCCAAACATATTTCATTATTTCTTAATGTACACTGTGAAAAGTAGATCTTCAAAATTAACGGTCTTAAAATAAAATTAATTTAGGTCTGGTTTTTCGATTTTCTTTTTACAGTGTGATTATTCAAGAAAGATATTTTACACATAGAAAGTTATGACAATACCGTGTGATTAGATATTTTCATCTCATTTTTGTCAAAAAGTGAAATTAGTCTCATTTAGCTTCGATCAGCTCATGTTTCAGCCGTTCAATGAATCAAGTGATTAATTCATCGTTTTGAAAAAAAAATAGATTCAAAAGTCAAGTCACTTGGTACAGTCATATTTTTTTATGCGTGAAATATTTTTCTTGAATAATAAATATTACTATTGAATGACATTATTTCGTCATCGAATAATAATCAATTTATTTCAGAGGCTATTTTAATTAATTCTGAACTTTAATTAGAACTTTTTACATTCATAGCTTATTATGAATAAAATTTGTATGTTTTTCATTTCAGATAAATGGAACGATGAAGATTATTTTGAAAAACACATCAATTTTCATCATATATCTCGACTTTTTATTCCTGGTATCCTGAATAGAAACTCGGTATTCTGGACGATTTTTTAGTAAATTTCAATTCTAGGAATAGATTCTCATCCCAGCATGTTCAAGAATAATAATTTCTCTAGTTAAATTTCAAATTCTAGAAAATACTCCACTATATTCAGTTCATGCAAAAAAAAACATTTCGAATCTCCAAGCGAACAAACAACTTTTCACACAATAAAAGTCACGAAAATACATACATATATTCATAAGGAAAACTCTTCCGCAGCATTCGACGCACAATCCACACATAATGCATACAATATTATATATCAAACAAAGAAATGAAAATTCGATATCAACCTACATACATTCAAATCTACCGCATAACAAAATATATGCATTGAATTATCCCGAATCGAGCAGAAGCAAAACTGCAAAAAGTGAGATTTATCCTCAAAGATTTTCTCGGAAAAGCATCACATTGCGGAAAAGGAAATATGTATACAAATTGTACATAAGTTGAAGAGTGCGATTCCTTAGGGAGTCTGGAACGATCCCCCCTTATCATATTATCCACCTTTTGCAGTCCTGGATACAGGAAGGACATCAATCACGACATGGAAGCACGAAGGTGAGTTCTTTGTTTCCAATGTGAGTGTTTGTGCATAAAATATGTATAAAAGATATCCGAAACCAGAACTGTGGCTCTCTGGAGATGCGAAGTACCATTTTGAATAGAGAAGACGACTTTTATGTCGAGATTATGCTGAAAAATTCTTGGGTAGTTTCGATAAATGAGTCGTTCGGTGCATGAAGTGATTAGTTGCACTTTTGACCACATTTATATATTAGCTTATTATAAACAAATTTTGTATGTTTATAATTTCGTTTCATGAGTTATTCATGTAAATGCACTGAACGGCTTAAATATCAAAAACTTTTTCACAGAGAGCCAAATTATCACATCGGAGTATTCAAAAGATACACTTGTTCACTGTTAATCAAAATTTGATTAAACAACGAATGAGAAGCTTACTTTAAACATAATTGAAGTATAAATCTAAATCAAAAAATAACTACAAGCTGTAATCTTACCGAAGATTGATACAATCATTGATTAAGATCCTTAGAAGGTAATATCATTATTATTTAATATGTATTAAAGAATTTTTTGAAAAATTAAAAAAAAATATGTTTTCTCTTCTCTAGACTTATAAGCATCCCGGATGATAATATTTACTAATCAGATTCGATATGATGAATCGCCAATATCAGATTCTGACGTCTGAAAAGATGAAAATATGCTATTGTCACGTGTCAGATGAAACGACGAACAATTGGCAGGAAGCCTAAATAAATCACGCGTTCGATCACAAAAGCATCGTTAAAACCCCATACGAAAATGTTTTTCTGGAAAACTGAACTTAAATACAGTCAGCCCTCCAACTACGAACTGTCAAAACAGAGACAAACTCACTAATTGTAAGTACTTTAATACTTCCGACTATGTTTTGCAAATTTTTGTCAATTCGTAATTAGAGGACTACACGTAAATATGATGAACTTCGATTCCGATGAAATTCGAATCATTTTTTATCTGAAATTTGTCTTGTTTTACGATAGTCATTTGTCATTTGCGTCACAAAGCTCCGAACTCATAATCCGTAACGAGATCTGAGATCCTCTCTGAAAATGGAAGCTGAAAGTAGTTCGAAGTTTGTAGATAAAGTTCGGAGACGAACGGGATAGTCGCTATTCGCTTCCTTTTAGAACTTCTTTCGAAATGTTTATGAAAAATTTTTAAATAAAATTCAAACTGAAAACATTTTCTATTTATAATAGAATTGAAATTCTTGTAAATATTTATAAAACAATATCCTTCAATACAAAAAAGCTTACATTTTTCTAAACATATTCTACGTTAAGATCCTGAATACCGAACCTACTTACACGTATTAATCTTCTATTTCATCCCTAATGAAATTCTATATTCAATATAATAAGAAAAATCATCATCTTTAACTGTGTCCATTTCTTATGCCAAGTAATAAAGGAATATTATTCTCAAACTTACATCTCACGTTTTTCATACATTTCAACTTCAACATACGACGAACGTGCGGTTACAAAAAAATACGTTTTCCGATGTTGGAAAAACTTTTTCAAGCACATTTACATGTAACATTCGTGATGTTGAATCTATTTTTTCACCACATTACATAATATAAAAAAATTAAATGTGGTTAAAACAATCACGATTCATATTTTTTAATATTATGAATTTAATTTATTATATTTAAATTAATTAAATTATTAATATATTATACACTTATGTAGTTTATTTACATATAACACTGTTAAACAGTGAATTAATTTCGTTCGACGACGAAGTTGTAACGAATGTTCACAGACGCTATAGGGAACCATAAACAAAACTTGGGAAAGTACAAAATGGAATGAAAATGAATTCCTAAAGGAAAACGGAAAAGGTAATTTTCTCATGTGTAATCAATCGTAGAACATACACAATGAACTTTTGTAAAACTTCGATTGAATTCAAAGTTTATTGAACGAATTATTTGCAAATAAAAAAGGATTATTTTGGAGTCTCATTTCGCATATAATATTTGCAAATTTTTCAAGTGTGTCTCTTTTGTATCATAATGATACGCACGATGGATCAATAAAACGTAACAAAAGGGTCAACTAATAATATAATACAATATTTGACCAAGGGGAACCAATTTAAACTGGCAAATAATGATCGAGCGCTTCCTTTTGGCACGATGTGAACGAAATTATTACCGTTATGCTACATAGAACTTTTTTGTATAATACTTTATGCATTTGTGAAATAAATGTATTACTTTGAAAGTATTGGTGAGGAAAACTTAGTATACGTGAATCAAATTGTCATGCTATAAAAGGAGAGGTTGATGCATGAAATAAGTACGTTTCATCATCAGTTTCAATGACCTCACTTTTAAATTTTATAAAGATTCTCAGAATATCAATCACTCTCGATAAAGACATAAAGGCTCCTAAACATTATGCTTGTTTATTGCAATTGTATAAATATTTATTGCATAAATATTCATACACAATTCAATAATTTAACGTGCAAACACGATACGTTTCGGGTTAGCTGCAATGTGCAATTTTCGTGATTTTTTTCTGCAACTGTCAAAAACATGCATAATGTATACGCCGCATAAGACAAAATATAACACGTACCTTTCGAAACGTTTTGCAGCAAACACGCGACCAGTTTTCTAGCAGCACTTCTATTCGGCAAACAGCGTCCTTTATTGACTCCTCTGGATGACCTGATCGGCCTGATCCTCTTCGCAGACCTCAGCTTCCTCTTGACTCTGACCTTCCTTGGGCCAGGTTCATCGCCCATATCACTCAACTCTTCGTGATTGTTCTTTGATTCACAACGACTGGACTCCGAAGCTGATTCCTTCCTCAGCAACAAACAACGCATGTCTATCGGAGGAAGCAAAGACTTCTTCCTGAACTTGTTTATTCCGACTTTAGGCCATGATTGAACAGCTTCTGGATTTTTATTGATTTTTTCAATCTTCTTCTCAATAGGAGGAAGAAGTCCAAAATTAGCAGTAGGACGTTGAACGTTCAATTTGGAATTTTTGATTGGTTCAAATGGATGCTTTTTTGTTTCGAAGCAGTTCCATTTTTCTCTCTTTTGTCTCTGAGATGGTTTTATATATTTTTTGGTAGGTTCTATATCGTCTGCATACTTTCTGTGGATTGGGTATTTTTTGAAATTGGACTGCTCCTCAGGGGTATCGTCTCTTTCTGTAGTGCTCGAGACATCCACTTTCTTTATAGGAAAGTTTATAGGGATCCATGACTTGTCGGAGAAGGCTGAAGACATCCACGAAGGTGGCAAATAGTCTTCCGGAGCCAGCGTCACAGAAGGAGGATTCGGTGATAATATGCCGAATGGATGTGAAAAGTAAAATAAACACAACGGTGCCATCTGAAAAATAAATATTTTCATTACTACAACTTGTTTTGTAACATGTGAAAATTATTATGAAAAATCATCGAACGAGAAAATATTTGTCGTTATTTTGAATTCAATACGTCATTCGTTTACCAATGGTTGAATAATTTTCAACTCTTTAAATTCACATACCAATGCTGATTGATTGTGAAATTATATTATAGTTGCTTTTGAAAAACATGTCAATGTTTATGAAATCGTGAAAAATTGATGTTAAAAAATAGATTATACAAAAATCATGACCAACACAGAAAATTCATTTGATTCACATTGACACAAGACATTTAAGAGAACAATAATACAAATTTGATATTCTCAATTATTTAACCCGGACTTTCAATCGTTAAATACTCAACTCAAGTGTCACGGAACAACATTTTGACTTATTCCTCTATAGAATTTTATTCTTCAGAATTAATAATTCTAGATTTGTTCGAAAATTAATTATGTTCATTCACGGTAACATTACGCCGCACATTCGAGAGGAAGCTAGGGCGCGTGCGGTCACATTAGAAATCCCCGAAGTGCGTTGATCTTCTCTAATCTAATTTCGTATATTTGTATGTATGTACTTATTTATACACACAATAGCGGAAACATGTCTAATTTCTTTTGTGAGTCGTTACTACCAATTGCAGCTCGGTTTCGTTCAGTTTAGGATCGAAAGTGATAGAGTTTGGAACATTTTTGGGAAAATCGTCTCGTATGTTTGATTAATTTTGTTAATATTTTTTAAATTGAGAATTTATTGTTTAATTATCATTATATTCTTTGATGAGAATACACAAGTCTTTACATCGAGCCATTCAGAGTTAAAAGCGATTGACTACATTTTTAACAAAAATAAGAATTTAATGTCAAATTACTTATTGTTAGTATAATCAATACTTTCTATATATGAAAAATATTTCTTCGATATTAATGAATAAATACAAAAAATTCGTTTAGTTACCAAGTAATAAATAATTTATCTATTTCAGAAGTTAATTTGATTAATTATGTACTCACATGTGAATTGACTACATCCGTTTCTTATTAATAAATATATCAGAATACATATAATTTGTGAAAAAAATATTAATCAAGGGAATTTCAAAAAAAATATTAAGCACGTTTGTTCATTTTTCTCCATTTCTTGTTTCATAGAATTAGTTACATTTAACTCTGAACGGCTCATATAATTTAAAATATATGCAAAATAGTGTTCGGTTATTCATATTTTCGTACAATGAAATATTAAATATATTTATTCTTTAACTTACTAGAAATTTTATCGAAAATGATAGAAAATTTTGGAAAATGTGCAATAAAATTTATTACGTCGCTTGCTATGGAAATTTATTTAAAAACAACGTATAATACAAATATAGATCTAGCATTCAGAATACTTTTGAAAATAAACTAGAATGAAAATAATGCATGCATATTAAATTAAAATTCATGTCATGAAAACTAATCTTACTTTTATATCTTCAGTTGTGGTAGCAGCATCAGATTTTCCGCTCATTTTCCCGCCGTTTTTTTATTCCGTAAACGTAAAAAACCAACGTATTACAAAAGGAAAAACATCAATTGAATTTCGCAGAAACTGGATACGTATAAAATCAGCAGATTGTATGTGATATAAACACTTGTTTGCAACATACGCGAAATTCTCATCCACATATTTCTCTCTCAAAGCATGGAGAATTAATGAAGGACATTGCGAGTTATAAATGTTGGACTCGTTGCTGAGATATTGTACTCCATTTAGGGCGAAACAGCTCATATACGATTATATACCGTTTGCTCGTTTGTAATTAATGAAAACCACTTTCCGAACAATTATTTTCAATGAAAATGTGTATTCACTATTATCACAAATCAATCTCACACTAGATTATTTCAAAAAAAAATATTATTTTATCGGATTTCACTTGAAAGATTGATCGATTTTGAATTTTTTCATCGAGAGCGCACAGTTAGAATAACTCACTTCTCAAAGACCGGTGAGACTTTGGCGGTAAAATTCAAACTGTATATAATTGGTAACGTCGTTTTTTTTTCAAAAATCGGACTTTTCGTTAAAGTCTATAGAAAAATATTAACAAAAGAGCGAAGGTTCGAATGCGCTAACGTCCTGTGCGATCGCGCAACGTTCTGTTTTCATTTCGTGTGCCAAATCGTTGTAAAGTATAGAACCTCTGATACAGAGACGAATCGAATATATTTTTTCAAATATATTATATATTTAATTTGAAAAATTCGATGAAAATTATGTATTTTTAAGAGGTTAGTGTGTCTTTTTTTCATTAAATTTTTCTTGCGTTCAAAGCTCAAATCGATGCGAAAACGATAATTTCAGTTGTAGGTCTCGAATTGCAAGTCTTTGTGCAAATCGTATACGTTTATGCAGCATTTACAAATAGCTATGGACATTCGTGTGACCATTGCCTTTCTCGCTTTAACGTTCGTATCTCATACAGGCCAAAGAGACAACTAGATGCGAACGCTAGAGAGAAAAAAGAAATAGCAACACGAATGGCAATATGTAAACACCGCATTGAATTACGTAACGGTCGCAGTTGAAGGAAAACGAATCCGGCACTGGCAAAGGGGTACCATCATATCTGCCGATGCGCTGATATTCGGTGGCAGCCGGCGATATTCCCCATTCTATTAACCTATATTATCAAAGTTCCTTTGTGAAGGAACTTATAAAACACATCCAACAAGCTATTCTAGAAGAGCTGATAAAATGAGCTTACCTAGCCCAAGCTAACCGCGCGAAATTCGCCTACGCAAAGCGAAGTGGTTCGTTTGCGACGAAACCATTGTGATAGTTGCGCACAAAAGTTCGAATGAGAAAATGAAAAAAAAAAATACGCGAAAATCCATTTTCCGATCTGTATGTGTGTATGTGTGGAAAATTATTTGGGAACGAATCGATGTCTTCGGCCAAACACGAAAATATTTCGCATCGTCACGACTTTCGACCGAAGTCACGCGAACTAAAAGTCACAAAAAAGGTAATTTTGTTATACATACATATATCTGTCGCAGGCGATTCTTTATGATTTCGTACTTGTATTTCATATCTCGTCGAATTTGAGACTGTGTCGTAGTTTTCGTGTTTCACGATAACGGATCGTTTTACCTATGCTGTTGAAATTTATTAAAAAAAAATGTAATTGATTCTCAACTTCAACTTATTGCAGAATCTTTTATGATTGTTTTGGAATGGTTCATTATAAGAAAAATTATATTTTTTCTGTAATGTATGTACTTTAAAATATAATGGTTATTAATGCAAAATTTTCTACTTTGACATGTTAAAAATGACAAAAATCATTTTTGATCAAGATAGGACTAATGTTTGATCGGAATAGATTAAGCCATGTTAGAACAATAACTTGCATAAAATAGAAAAGTACTGAAAATACACGATACATAAATCTCAAGCGTGAATTTAGGGAAAAGTTATTTTGTCGAAGAATTTTTAAATTATAATTTTTAATAAAATACTGATAATTTATCAAAAACGATAAGTGTTCAAAATACTTAAGATTAAAATACTTCTAAGGGAAGATGAGAAGACTTGGTTCCTCTTTGTTTTTCATTTCTAGCTCCGTTTTTGAAAATTGTATTTGAAAAAAGAATGTAGTTTCAAAGTCAACCTAATTAAATTCCGATGGAATTGACATTATTTTTAAGGAAGCTAAATACGATAAGCAAAGAGGGGAATCGAGTCTTTTAAATGGTTCAAAACTCTCCAACCTCCTGCTCGTTTCATTAAAAAATAATTATTAATTTCCATAGAGCTTACATAATAAAAAAGAGCATCCCACGTAAAAACGCAACGCCGAACCGCACCATATGTAGCAAACACCATTCACAATAGCACCAAATTTGTGGCTATTTTCGACGTTGGAGCGAGTGGCAGTAGTGCTATGCATGCCAAAAAAGGTCTCGCTGCGAACGCCAGTTGTCTCGGTGCACGAGCGCGAGCATGAGGTAGTTTTTATGCGCCGTCGTCTTCCGGTGTGATGACCGTGATGGCGGTGTCCGTGGGCGAGATTTGCGAGAGCACGCGGCTGGCGCGCGAAATGGCGCTCACCGGGAACTACGAGCAGGCCGGCGTCTACTACCAGGGCGTCGTCCAGATGCTGCATCGGCTGCTGCTCACCATCTCCGACCACACCAGGCGCTCCAAGTGGCAGCTGGTAACTTTTCCATCTCTCCTACTCCTAATCCCAGTTCACAGTTCGCATTCGCACGCTCCATTTCTCGTTCTCGATGTCATCTGTCGCGCTCCGTCTCCTGCACTCTATTTTATACCCATCTACCTCTGTTAGAAGGTCTCGTTCATTCGTTCCGAACGCTATTTGAGCCGTTCAGAGCTCAACTCCACTAAACGAGAAACTGAAAAAACGGTCATTTGTTTTTTCAGAATTCCATTTTTCAAAAATTATAAATATACAAATTCGTTTTATAATAAACTTCAGATTAAAAGCTGTGGTCGATTCACATCAGAGTGGAGAATTGATTAAAATGATTTTTGAAATTAATTATTTACTATCCGACGATCAAACGAATTTTGTCATTTAATGGTAGTTATATTTATAACCATTCAAGAAAGACATTTCATACATAGAAAGTTATGACATTCTATTCTCATTTGTTGTCTTGTCATTTGTCAGTTAGTAAAACCATAATCAAAGTGAATAAGGGCCTTCTGTAATAATCAAGTCACAATATTACCGATGAATTTGTAATTTAATAAAAATCACCATTTCGCTCCCCCGTTATTGAAATTGAATTTGTTAAATTACAATTGAAAATAGATTACATATCAATTAGATAAGACCGATTGTAAGCGATGAAAACTATTTTCATTTACTATTGATAAAATTGAACGAAAAGGCAGCTCTGTTGATTTTACATCATCTCTATCTTCTGCAATGACACAAACCTGTCGGTCATGTTTTTATATTATCAATATTTGCTTAAGCATAAGATATTTCATCATTTCAATTCGAATGTACTCACTGTAATTCTTTTTTTTCAATTATGAAAGAACTGCTCAAAATTTAAAACAGAATTCTTTATTATACATATCAATAACTTTGCGCAAAATTCATCCAGTTCATTGCAGTAAATGTTTCCAAATTAAGAAATCCTGCTTGAATACAATACATAATGAATATACATATTTTAATTCTCACCGTGTAACTCAATTTGCATTCTGTTCTGTTAAAACAGATTATATTATTGTATATAATTATAATTGCTTAATTTATATTTTTCAGGTTCAACAACAAATGGCTAAGGAATATGAGCAATTCAAAGCGACAGTATCGGTGCTTCAACTATTCAAACATGATGGTCACTCAAGTATGTGATTCACATTTTAAATTGATACGTCATCTATGTTCAGTCAAAAGTGATCATTACTCGTTCACTTTGTTCTAGTAATGATTGGTTTTAGCTGAACATACATAAGATAATGTATGCTTATTGATATGTATGTATAATTTTATCAATCACTGTTTCATATTGCAGGAATATCTGGTTATGAAGAAATTCTTCCTACTAGAGATATACCAGCACCGATGTGGCCTCCGGCTCCTCATGAACTAGATCCCGATGTGTGGCCCCCTCCTCCGGATAGAGACCCGGATGTATGGCCGGCGCCTACTCCAGTGGAACACAAGTTATTAACTTCTCATATCGCATTCGATTGTTTATTTGAGGATTTATTTTCATATGTAATTTATAAATGTTCACAGAAGCGGTCCCCCTATCAAACCTTTACGTGGTCAAGCTAATACATCTGGAAAAAAACTCAATCAACAGGATTCTCGTAAAAACTCAAATCAACGTTCCGCCACTGCCGGTAGAAAGCAAATGGATACAAAAAATTCAAAACAAAATGTAAAAGGACACAGCGTTGGCAATAAAACTAACATTGGTAATGATTAATTATTTCATGAAATAAGTACAATATGATTGTTTAATTTTGAAAGTTTTCCTTTTTAAGTGAAAAATAAGGAAATTCCAAGTAAAGAACAATTCAAGGAAAAAAGAGAATCTGATAAAGATAATAACAATGGTGAAACAGAAGATAAAGAAGAAACACAAGAAAAAGAAGAAGAAAAGAAATTTGAGCCCGGCTGTCATGCTGATGGGTATCTTGTAGATATGCTAGGTTTGATTTTATTTTCAAAAGCATTAAGAAGTTGTTATTGTCCATGTAATTATTACGTTTGATAATTTGTAGAAAGAGATATCGTTCAAAAAAATCCAAACATTAGATGGGATGATATTGCAGATTTAGTAGAAGCCAAGCGACTTCTGGAGGAAGCTGTAGTCTTGCCTATGTGGATGCCAGATTTTTTTAAAGTGCGATATTTAAAAAAAAAATATTTACTAATATCTTGCATATAAAACTTTTATTAAAATTTGGTTCTGTAATCAGGGAATACGTCGACCATGGAAAGGTGTTTTGATGGTTGGACCTCCGGGTACAGGAAAAACGATGCTTGCCAAAGCTGTTGCTACTGAATGTGGCACCACATTTTTCAATGTATCATCGAGTACTTTGACATCAAAATATAGAGGAGAATCTGAAAAATTAGTTAGACTACTTTTTGAAATGGCTAGATTTTATGCCCCAAGTACAATATTTGTGGACGAAATAGATTCTCTTTGCTCTAGACGTGGATCTGAAACTGAACATGAAGCTTCGCGTCGAATAAAATCAGAATTACTCGTACAAATGGATGGAATCAGTTCAAATACTGATGAACCACACAAGGTATAACTCTTTTAACAGTTTAAACATATTTGTATTATTTTTGTGCTAACATTTGAATTCTCAAGGTTGTGATGGTGTTAGCAGCAACTAATTTTCCATGGGATATAGATGAAGCTTTGCGAAGACGTTTGGAGAAACGAATTTACATACCTTTACCAAACCGAGAAGGTAGGGAAGCCTTATTACGAATAAGCTTACGTGAGGTAAAAATGGAACCCAGCGTTGACTTGAAATCTATCGCCAATATGTTGGATGGTTATTCGGGTGCTGATATAACAAATGTTTGCAGGTTTGTGTAGATCCATGATCGTGCTCGAAGCTTTCACATACTGGAGTTTTTTTTTTTTTACTTTGTGTATTCTGTTTTGTGTATTATAGAGATGCGTCTATGATGTCCATGCGCAGAAAAATCGCCGGTTTGAAGCCAGAACAAATAAAACAGCTCGCCCGTGAAGAGTTAGATTTGCCTGTATCGGCTCAAGACTTTAAAGATGCCATTAGCAAATGTAATAAGTCAGTTTCTAAAGCAGACTTGGATAAATATGTTAAATGGATGGCCGAATTTGGATCGTCTTGATTGTGATTTTGTACTTAAAACATTAATATGAAGTTTAATCGGGTGGTTTACTAAAATCTTTATGGCTTTACAAGGATTACAGTGATGGAAGTTTGTATGAGGATAAATCTTTGTGAAAATGATTTATTTTGATGGCTTTAAATAGTGTATGTATAAAAATATACACATGATTTTTTTTAAATAGTGAGGATAAGCCAAAGTTCAAAATTATTTAGAAGGTGCTGTGATTGTTTAGAAATATACACATAATTAAATACAACCCTTCACCACTATGATAATTTTTATAAAAACTGCATTCCACAGCACAAATCAGTTTTGTTTTAATGATTTTATATTGTCTTACACTACTAATTATCATAATACGTATTAAACTATTTTAGTTTTATTCTTTAAAATGTACAATTAGAAAAAGTATACTAATTCAATTGAGAATGAAATAGCCTACATAAAGTATTTTAAATGTCGAACACTTTTCTATTTGACTGGAAAAGAATCTGTTTCAAATGTAAAGTTATAAATGCATATTTATTGTCTGGAATAAGTACTTTTTTGAAAATGTGGAAATGTGTTGTATTTTTGTTCCAATTTTAGTTGCTGGACAACTTTAAATATACAAATTATCTATGAAGTTGTTATAAAAATAATCTTTTGAAGATTGACTGAAATGTTAATATTGTGACTCATTCACAATACTTGTGTGTTAACTTTCACTGCAATGTAAAACTACATGTGTCGAATTTAGTTTTTTATAAATGCATAAAATATTTATATTCCAATTAATTTCTTCGATTTCAGTCAAATTTGAACGCCGCCGATATCTATGCCTTGAAATTAACTAACAAAATAGACATGTATGATAATACTTAACAACTCTTTATAATGTATTTTAATATGTATCGATAAATAAAATTGAACTACTTATTCGTTGAAAATTTAAAGTCATATCATTGATCAAATCTTTCGGCAAGATAGTTTTGGATGATTGAAAACGATCAATATCGAGCCTCAAAGTGATGATATTTTTATATGTATGAATATGTATTTTTTCAAAATGTTTCAGCACAGTAAATTTCGATTTATGTTATGTATATATGCTTTTAATAAAAAATATTTTTCTGACTGAAACTTTGTTTATTTTGGGATTTTCATAAAAGGGTCATCCTCAAAAAGGAAACGGGATGAAAGGATTTCGTTCGTATTATGAAGGTTCGATTCCAACGTTCTTTAAGGAAAACATTTTCATCTCTTAAGGTAATTATTTTTAGATTCGAACGGTTTTCTTAAAAATTACAAATCGATCGAAGAGACGGTTATCGTTTCTTCTAGCGTTCGGTAGACGGGTGGTGGGGGGGTTCGCGCTACGAGAGCGTCGTCGAATGTCTATTATCTGGGAAAATTTATAATCGACGTGTTTTATTTACGTAATTGAATAAAGATGCCCCTTCATACGTTTGTAAACGCATAAATAATAGAGAAGAGATAAAAATTAAAATCGGTCGAATGAAATTCCTAACCTATCAATGTTGAATATCAAAAATGATTATGTAAATGTGATTTTTTTTTTCACTGACAATCAATATAGTGATATAAAATTTTAAAATATTTTTCCGTCGATTTGGGGTAACGATCGAATCGAAAAATTTATTTTTTTCTCAAAAATCGGCGACTATCGCACAATTAGCCGAGTGTTTTTCCCTTTGTGGGTCGGACGAGCGTCGGCGGGCGGAAGCCTCCCGCGACGCCTGCGATAGAAAATAGCGCAAATATCGCTTCCGATCGAAAAGAAATTGGAAATCGAGCCCGAAAGCGTATCGAAAACGAGTCGGGGCGCGCGAAAAGGGCGAAGACGCGGCCGCTTTTGGCCATAAGCGCGTCGGTCGGCGGACGTGCGCGACGTCGGCCCGGTTTCGCGACGGTGCGCGCGCGAGGCCGCGACTCCCCGGCTCCGGCTTCGAGGGGCGCAGCGCCCGGCCCCGGCCCCGGTTAGAGTTCGCGACGCGTCGATAGGATAGCGCCCCGAGGCGCCGCCGCAGAAGACGAGAGGGCGAAGCGACGCGCGACGAGGCAGCCGGCCCCCGCGCGAGGCCCCCGGCCGCAGGAGCGCGCCCCTCGCGGCGGCATGAGGCGCGCGCGCCGCCGCCCGCCGCGCTAGACATGGCCGCGGCGCGCGACCCCGCTCCCCCGCAGCTGCTCAACGGCACCGACAAGCGCGACGAGCCGCCGCCCTCGGCGCACCCTCGCGCGCCGCCCCGCCCGCACCCGCACTCGGCGCCGCGTCCGCATCACCAGCAGCAGCAGCAGCAATCCCCCCAACAGCAGCAGCGACTCGGGCCGCCGACGCACGCGGAGCCCCACGCGCTCCCCGGCCGGCCGCCCCCTCCCCCTGCGACGCCCCGCTTCGCCGGCAAAGTGCCTCGGGCGCCGGCCCCCGCGCCGCAGCCGCAGCCGGCGCCCCCGCTGCCGGGCGCCGGGGGCGGAGGCGGAGGCGGAAACGTACAGCCGAACGCGGCGGAGACGGGAAGTGGCGCGCCCCAGCAGCAGCAACCGCCGGCCGCGCGCTTCCCCTCCGGCCAGAGCATCTCGTCGCCGTCGGGCCCGACGCCGACGCTCAACTCGCTGCTGGCCGGAGGAGCTTCGCCGCGCTACCCGCAGCAGCACCAACCGCCGCAGCCGCAGCCGCCTCAGCACCAGCAGCAGCCGTACGAGCACCAGCTGCAGCATCAGCCGCAACAGCAGCAGCAGCCGCCGTACCACTGGCCGCCTAGGCCTCTGCCCCCGTATCCGCCGCAGCCGTACCGCCCGCATCCTCAGGTCGGTTCGAATCTTCGAATTTTTCTCTAACCCCGCTCCCCTTTCCCCTCTCCCTCGGCTCGCTCGTACGACGTTTCCGTTTGGACAATTTTATTTTTTTTCATCCTTCATCTAACTGTCAAAAATCTACACGAGAGACAAAGACGCTCGAACGTATCGTATGCGTCTGTTTTTTGTTCCTCGCGTGGATTTTTGACAGTTCGCAATCGGAAATCCTAGTACAGTTAAAAGATAATATTTAACTATGACCGTATTCTTTCGTCGATTCGAATTCGAAGAATAGCTCCCACTCTACTCATAATTTATCCATCAATTCTCACCGAAAATACAATTCAAAAAATATTGTCACTCGAATCATCAAAAATCGATCCGATTAGAAATTTATAAACCGTTCATCGCGAGAATTTTCTCGAAAAAATTCACCGTCGCTTCGGTTTCTCTAGATAGAACGATTCGAGCGTCTTATTTTTAAATAAAAATGTCCGTTAATTCGACTATGTGTCGCTTCGATCGTTTCGTATCGAAAGTCCGAAGCGCCGTCGCTAAATAGTTTGACAGTTCTTTGTCTGTGTTGCCAGCGTAGAAATATCGACGACAAATTATACGGTCGCCATTTCGAGTTCGAATCGAAAGTTGGACAACGTTGTCTTATGTCGGGAGATTTTGTATTCGGTCGCTCTATGAAAATAATATAAAAAAGTTTCCTTTTTTTACAATCGTCAAAATTTCCTTAGCACAAATCAAACATTTCACGTTAATGAGAGTAATTTAATTAAAAAAATATATGTATAAATGAGTTGACAATCGTTGTTATATTTTCTTAGGTACGTCACTGTCACTCTATAAACCTAATTTAAAAATAGACCAAATTCGTTTCAATTATTTTTTTCCTCACCTCACCTCAATTCTTGCTTATATGTATTTTTTTTCCTATTTATTCATCACATAACTGTCAAGCGAATCTAAAAATAGTAAAAAAAATAATACATATAAATCTAAAAATAAAATTTTATGTAAAAATAGTATCACATCTTCGTCAACTTATGACAAGCTGTTAAACTGCTGACTTTCTATGGAGTCATGGAATAAACTATGGCTAAGTAGTTAACAGACGATTAAAATATCACCTCTAAAAATTCAGTTCAGACCGATTGCAGTTCGAGGCTTATTCACTCTATAATTTAATCCAGTATTTTAATAGATAAATAAATCTCGAATAAGAAAAAAATTACCTGATTATTAGGTACTTAGCAATGTTTTAACACATTTTCCATCTTGACTTCACTAACCTAAAAGACCAGACCTACACAAACAATCCAATACCAAAACCACTCCCCACACAATCAACCGGCCATCGCAGACAAAATCAAAACTCATCCACCCAAATCTAATCCACATACATACATGCATACAAATATAAGGCAACCTTTCAAAACCACGTGCTCGTCGACAGACAGTACGTGTAAACATTTCCGCGTTTTCCAACCCCCACGTGTCTGTTATCTCGCGTCCACCCGCCCACCCCCTCGGTCGCATTTATCTCGCAACAACCCCCCCGAAGACCCACCCCACGGTCGGACCCTTCTTACGTATGTGTTCACGAAGGGGTGGTAGCGTAAAAAGCGGTGGTGTGACCGAGAATTTTGAGCCCAGATGGAAAAAAAATCGTGGAAGGTAACCTGAGACTGGTCGAGTTTTTTTTTATATAATTTAGGACAATTCGTATGATTTCTGATTCAAAAAATATTACTTTCATTGTTGTATTGTACAAAATTCATTTTAACTAATTGTAAGTCTGTCTAGTAAGATAATAAAGGGCGAGTTCACACGCAAGTTGAGTAACCGACACCACAACTTGAATAAAGGAACAGATCTATATAAAAAAAAAATGACTATTTGCCCATCTCCTTTGCGTTGTATAGGTTTGTTTCTTTTTTGTCAAATTTTGGTGTTGGTTACTCCACTTGCATGTGAACTCGCCCATAGTATTGGGTGCATATAACTGGTTAAATGATAGGTTTCTCTTCAGCATAAAACTTGAAAAAAAAATTGATTTTATAATATTTTAATAATTTTGTTAATTCAATTTGAATAAGCAGAACCTTAGACGATATTAAAAAAAAAAAAAAACATTTATTTTTTCCATCTTAAAATTTGGTGTTCGAAAAGAATTTGTAATTCTATATAAATATTTCATCTTACAATCATATTTACACTATTTTATAATAAGTATGAAAAAAAAAGATAAATTGAACCCTTCATAGAAGTGTAACTTACGCCACTGGTAAAAAGCCAACGTGCACTCTTCAATGTGAATTGAGGTTACCGGTCTTATCATATCGTCATGTGGCGTGTCAGCTGACGGTTCCCATTCTTCGATTCTTCGCTTCTTTCTAGGGTCGATCGTGTGCTCGAGGGTTGTCTGTTCTCATTGCGGTTAGGGTTCGTTCGAATGAATTGTTTTAAGTGCATCGTATTGGCGAAATCATTTTTGTTTCGGGTCGAATCGATTTGTGTTCGTCTCACGATCAGATTGACTTTGATGTACGGTTTTGTGCGTTCATCGATAATTGGAAAACTATGTCGAAGCTCTGGAGGATGAAGAATGTGTAATCGTAATGATATTGTTTGAAATCTCGAGATGTGTGTTTAAGCACTCGATCTTTGGTCCTGTATAGAAGATTGTTTCGGCCATGAATTTTTAGGTGCTGCGACAAAAAAAGGCTTATACAATATTCGCGCATTCTGAAATATGGATGTTAATTATAAAAAACTTAATTAATTATGTATTCAGGATGCTTTATTTTTTTGTATAACCTGATGACTAATATTGATACTAATCGATTTCAAATATAATGAAAAAAAACTCTTGATTTAATCATCGAGGCCAGTGCCGAGCAGCTGATCAAACACTCTCGAATAAGTAAAATTAGAACACATCACGAAATTCTCCACTATGTATATCAGAGCTAACCACGAATTAATTCCTTCTCGATCAATACAGTGACATCGAAATAACTAAAAGAGAGAGAAAGAGATATAAGACACTTGAGTACCTCTGACTAAAAGAACATCTCGTTTCTAAGCCGTGGGCATAGAAAACAGGATGCTCACTCTTGCTATAATGACGGAGAACGAACGTTATTTCTCTCACTGGCAACTCACAAACAAGTATTTTTTTATACGTGCAGTAATTTGTTCGTTACTATGTACATAAAAATTCATATTTATCGTCATCATACGCGTTGCATAAAACGGGAAATTTCGATAATCCAAATACATCTTTCAATAAATTGAGTTTTTAACTCTATGTATAAATAATCGGTTGAATGAATCGTTTTAATAATGTGCACGTGCAGCACTTGATTACTGAAAATGTTGATATTTTTCCAGTTCAAAATTCGTATAAATAAACATGGTTATATTTCAGTGTGTACAAATGCGAAAATAAGTTCGATTCACATTGTGTGCGCTTGGCTAGTTATCAATTTCGCGCGTCCGATCAGTTGCGTCAGAGTTTCGCGACCTGTTCGTACATATAATGTTTTATTCTTTTATTTTAAATTTCAGCTTTTTTGAAAAACAGACACAAACATATCAGAGAATTAAATCAAATAAAAAATCAATTAAATCGTAATGTATCGTGGCAAAATGCAATTTCATTCAAATAATTCGTATGAAATCCATACTGAATTATTGATGTACATAGATTACATATGCATGATATATGATGACGATTCTATATATGAATACAAAACTATTGTCTGTACTTAAATTAATTTCGATAAAAAAAAAAGGTCACTTATGCCCTTTGTGAAATTCAGTCGTCGTGTATGTATTGCGCTTCTCTGGAATTGATCCGTTTGCACAGTAGTGCGTCATGCGCCATGCGTGAGTGAATCCATCACTAATTTCCTCGCGCATACGATATATGCATACATTCTAAATTCAAACCTACGTTGCTTCAAAAAAATCTCAGTTAACGTGAAAATTTTCAATCTATACATATCTTTATAAGAGACAAGATACGTCATCGGACTGCAAAACGAAAAACATGTTTAAATCCGCACGCAACACATTTGTTGATTTCTGACGTCTATTCAATTTTAGAACAGAAACGTCTACAGCGGGGGCGTTCAAACAAAAGTATACATCTTTTATTTTGCAAAAAAAAAAAACATTTAATAATAATCTCAAAGAAACTCTAAAATGCGTATACCATTATAAATAAAACGAAATTTTCGTCAGATAGCTCTAGCGTAGCTAGCGATCGACCTCGAGTCTAAACATACTCCATTACGCAAGAGCCAAGAAAGCTGCAGCCGAACGAAGGTCAGCCTTGCATCGAGGCTCTGTCGGACTCCGTCGTCGTCGTCATCATCATTATCGCCGTCGTCATTTCGATCGTGGCCGACTGTGTCGCTGCTGCTGCTACTACTACTGCTGGCGCTGCTGATGATGATGATGGTGGTTGCGATCGCTGATGGCTGATGAAAAAATCCGCCGTTCGTTCTAACGAGGCTGGCAATCATGCGTTGTTGTTCGTTGGTACGTCAGCCATCTGTCGTTGCTGTGCGTGGTCGAAAATTTCGCTCGTTTGTCAGAAACGAGGTTTTGTTTTTGTTTTGCGTTGAAATTTATACGTTTTGTGTGTGTTTAAATATCGGTCCATAGAAAACTATTATGTGGGTGATTCAATTTTTTAAGACTGATTAACATTTGTATGAATCGTTGAAGTCAATTAGAGTAAATAGGAAAATATCTCGGATATTCGCAAAAACAATGAAAAAATCTAGTATGCAAGAAGGGCTCACATTAGATTTATCTTTTTTCAGTGTATTTGTTCATTTCCTAGATAAAATCAGCCGCACTTACACGCTTATCTCAACTGACTACATTTGACGATATTTTTGTGCAATCAAGTAACTTACTAAATCCTACCGATTTTTCATTTGATTCGAAATGAATAATTTTCACACACAACCACCTCACAAAGTTTCTTCCTCAACACCTAAAACATTCATCGAAACGCATACCCACAATCACAATATCAATCGAGTCCAATGCCAAAGACCGATAATAACAATGGAACTCGGCGCCGAGTTCAGCTCCCTAATTGAACGATAGGCCACCGGCTCAAACTCACACAGAGACAGACATACATACACACATACAAACAATCAAACGGCCCGTTACCAGATATAGAAAGCCGCGGTCATTATGCAACTCGATGGCACCGACCTAGACCTTGCCCCGGCAGACCGCACGTCTGCATTTATAAACGGAACCGACCCGCCTATAATTAGATCACCCACGTGTCAGCGACACACACACACTCATTCGTTAAACGATATGTTTATGTTGTGTTGTGTGTGTGGATAGCTCGTTGCGTGTCGGGTCGGGATGCTTTTGTTTAGTGTTTAGCACGTACGCTAATGCCTCTGTTGATTAACTGTCGAAAATCGCGTTAGTGAACCGTCGACAGTTCGTATGATTGTATATGCGATTCGTGAAAATGTTCATGTGCTCGGTTTGATCTTGAGACATTTGCATGGAAAAAGTGTCTTCCTCTTTCCTTTGTATTATAAATCATTTGATCACTGAAAAGGCCAAGAAATTGGCTTCTATGTACGTTCATATATTTGGTGATGAAAGGATATTAACAAATTTGAAACGTGTGCCGAGATCATCAAATCACTCAAACTCCTCCTAGTACATGCTCAACTTCGAACGCTTTTTTCGAAATCACTTGTACCCCTTGACCTTTTCAGTCGTCACCTACCATATCCATCGACAACTAACAAATCTTTCAATTCGTAGCACACCGCACCGAATACACAATCGATATATTCGAATCGATTCAAACACACACACCCTACCATACCGCCCATATGCAGAGGCATTCGAGTGAAAGTCGTCCTCATATTTATTTACATTCATAGAGTTCAGTGTCGCTTCGAATCGATTTATTTCCGGCAACACGCGAACCTTTCAAGCGCGAGGCTGCGCCCACCTGTATCCCTGTTTCGTACCACCACCCCCCCCATTTTCCCTCCCCCCCATCACCTGCCCTTCGACCTACGTAAAACCCTCCCCCTCGGCGAAACAAGGACACACGAACTCGTCCCCGTCGACATACATATATATTTCGGTCACATCTGTTCAACGGAGCGAAAGACGTTAACTCGCTGACCTATCCTAAGTTTGTGGGGTTCATCCACCCGAAGGCCCTCCCCCTGTGGTCTCTCTCTTCTTAACCTATTTAACGGGCGTACGCCCCCCTGACCC
Source organism: Cheumatopsyche charites (assembly GCA_024721215.1). Classification (NCBI taxonomy): domain Eukaryota; kingdom Metazoa; phylum Arthropoda; class Insecta; order Trichoptera; family Hydropsychidae; genus Cheumatopsyche; species Cheumatopsyche charites. The sequence goes on from CM045587.1 coordinate 5,224,286, forward strand.
AAACCCTCCTCCTTCGGTCACCCAACTCTCGTTGCACACCCGGTGAGAAAACCACCCACGACCCCCCTCGTCGATGGGGTGGGATTGCTAATTGTACTGAGATTTGTGCGTTCGGACTCTTTTGTGTAGGGTTTGATTGTTTGTTTGGGTGCATGTTCTTTCCACGAGTTGAATCGGGAATTGGGGTTTGGTTCGTTGTAGATATCGTTTTGATTTGATCCAACCTATGTGTGGTGCTACTAATCAGGCTTATGATATTCATTGACTATTTTTTCATTAGAGGTCATTAACCCCTAGACCTATCCTATTTTACCCTTAAATGACACAACCCATATAAGTGCAAAGGTGACGGAAGCCCATCACTTCGTCGAGTAGAAACCCCGGTTGCCGATAGATGTCACTCAAATCGTTCGGTATGAACACAAACGATCCTTTTTTCCGACCGACACAACAAACCGAGATTATTTTTGAGTATTTATCATGTACTTATCAATTTTCATTCCATTATTATTAAAGTTAATGAAATTTCATTCAGCATGTCAGAAAATTATCATCAATGTTTCCTCAGCACTTGTCACATGATACGCACTCACTCATGAGTGCACGATATTTACAAGTGAAATAAACCTCAATTAAATTTAATCTTTGTAATATGATCGTAATTGATTGTTTACACTTAATTCATACACAAGCTATATTTACACTTACAAACACATCAACGACGCTGTTTCACGGCGTAAAGTTTACGCAATTCATTCATCGATCCGTCGCGAATAAAATTTCGCGATTTTGTTTAATTTCGCGCGACCTTCGCGTATCCTAAACATCGACGCGCGTGTTATTATTATATAATATATCGAGAATAAAACGGAAAAAAATCAACATGTTAATCACCTCGAGTGTCCGTCTGATGAATGAGTCCATAATATAACGTACGTAATACACAACCAACACTCATACACGAAACGTCCATACGTATATTCCATTTCATAATAACAGAAGACGGATCACAATGATTCCGTTTCCTTGCAAGGTTACACCTGTTACCGTTAAACGCGTGTCCATACCGACCGATAAAAATAAACAAAACGATTTATATACACAAGCATCACCGACACGGACACACGTGCGGACGTGTGCGTGCTCAATATATGTATTTATACGAAAAGTGTCAACGCGCGTGTGTGTGTAGTGATGTGTGTGTGTCCGACCGCGTGCCGAGTGCTCGACAAAAAAGAGAAAAACGCCATACAGAAGCGCGTTACGTATCCTCGCGAGCAAACAATGACTTTTTGTGTCGTCGTGCTCCAGGAATCGCATTGAAATTGTGGAATGTCGTCGTCGTCGTCTTCTACTCCCGTCTGCTCTTTTTGATCCATTCATACGAATTATGTATAGAAGGTTTTTGTGTGGTCCGATTTGTTTGTCTTTTAAATCTGTTTTTGGATTGGTATTGAAATTGTTAACGTTCTGTATTTGAGAAGTAATTGTGACTACCTCATCAATGCCTAATAAGTACAAATACACATGGCGGAAGGGTGAGGCAAGCAATCGAGAAAAATGTATGATTTTGTCATATAAATTATTTGTATGTACATCGTCTGATGCGTGTAAAGATTGAGCATCAGACAGTGTGCAAATATACGTAATTGGCCCAATTACCCGTCTGACCTTATCATCCCCCTTGTATTTTCATTTTGTAATATTATTATTTTATTTGTGTAATGATATGAAAAGCTATGTTTTATCATCTAATTCTTTTTTCTGATCAGTATATTTATGTAATTCAATCGATGATTATATCACGTACAATTATCCTTTTTTTCCAATAGAAATAGTTATACAATCACAAACTCTGACTTTAATAGCAAATCGTCCAATATCTAGATTCGAAACAATCAAAATCTCAACGAAATGACTCATTAACACTTTCCGAACCGATTTCGCCGTCGAAACTATTCAAAACCTCAAACAGTTTGCATACAAAACACATATGTAATCGCAACGAAACGCGAAGCGTCGAAGAAAAACCCACCCGGTCCTCGTTTCGGCGATGGTGCACTCGGACGGCGGAGTTCAACAAACTCGCACTACTCTTTGTCTCGCGTCGGTTCCGCTTCTGTGTATCGGCCTCTTGCCGTTCTCACCGCGAACCAGAAACTGGCAATCTCAGTATTATAAAAGACTAGTGTTATGTGCGTGTGTGTGCTAGTTTTCAGTCTCGATCTTTGGTCCGAATTCGATGATTTATGTGAGATTTTTGTGGTGTGTTGTCTTGTCGAGATCTTAAACTTGGTCTGTTTCGAAAAATGTAACGGACGAAGAGTTCGATGCATAAAATGAACAGTCGAGAAATACGTTTGATGTTTATTTCAAAATTCCTTTCATTAATTACAGATGTGGTCAATTCACGTTAGAGTAGAAAATGAATTAAAATGTTAAAAAATATTATATAATAGCACTATTCCGTCTTTGTGTGTTCGCTGTAACGCTCCAAAACTGTGACAAAACAATCATCCAATTAAATTTTCGACGACTTCCATACATATACAGCGATTCACGTTGAGCAGTTGTATCGGAAAAAATCGCTCGACACGTACCTTGCGAAATATGAAGTGCAGAAGTTTTTTTCAAACGAAACACAATATATTCACATTCTCAAACGTATTTTTAATTTTGATTAGTGATTTTTTCTTTTCCGAAAATTTTCAAATTAAATTAGACTGGATCTTTCAATTGCATCTAGGAAATTAGTCAAAGATAATCATCATAAACTACAAGTTTTCCCTGACTAGATATGCGTCGATATATTCAACAGATTAATCACTAGTTTTATAATATTCAATAACGATATCGCTCTAATATTTAAATCTAATCCCTACACCGTTCAATCCGTATCTCATCCTCTCGCATTGCGCAACGAACGTACGATAAATCGCAAAGGACACGTTGTAGCACGTGCACAGCGCGCATACAATAAATACGTACGTACGGTATGTGGGCCCGGCGCCAAATTACACGGCCCGTTCAACGACGCTCGGTTCAAGTTCAAGTGCAACACTGTTGTTGTCGTATTGCGCTATTATCGGTCAGGCGCTCGGCTCCTCTCGTTGCTGAATCGGCACTCGATTCTTGTGTCTGTAGGTTGATGGATTGTTTCGATAGGATATCCGTCCGAGTGATTTGAGAGTGAGTGTTCATGGAGAAAATGTGTAGTGTGATTTGACCTTTGTGCGTCGCTCGTTGATAAGGTGATGATACGGAGACCTCGATTCGTTCAGATTGACGCTTTTTCTCGCTTTGATTTGGATGTGTGTACGTTTTTCGATTTTATTTTTGTGTTTGATAGTATGCGGATCGGTTATTTCTTTCTGTGTGCAATCTATTAAAATTTTGCTCTAACAAAATTTATGTACATATTTGTAGATAAATTATATTTTAAAAAATTAAGCAATATTTTTTATACTTTGGTACATACAACTGCGATTCGGTTGGTCTAGGAATGCAACCGGTTTTCCTGTTTATTCTTTCGTCTATGTACATATGTACATGCAGCCTCAGAACACATTTTTTAGACGAGATTGAATTCTTCGAGCGTTGCAATATTTAAATTCACCACGAACATCCGCACCAAAGCGAATTCTACCATCTCAAACATCACAATTAAAAAAAGTCACTAAACCGATTCGAAAGCTCCCAAACGGCCCAACACAACCCCGTAAGCACAACGATCATCCGAATACACACACGCAGCCTCAGAACGCATTTTTCAGACTAGACCGAATTCTTCTAGAGTTGCAACTTTAACCTTTTCAGGTCCTATGTCGAGTGTGACTCGACATCGAATTTGTTTCAGTAGGTCCTATGTCGAGTCTCACTCGACATTTCAATAACGTATTGTTTATCACTTAAAATTTCGAAGAACATGATTTTTTTTTTTCACTCCTTGTGTTAAATACATATGTAGGGAAGGAACCTTGATTGTTTTTCTGAGAATTCATAAAATTTTGACTGCATATGAAGTGTACAAAAGGAGCTGTTCCGCTCCATTGCTCGCTTGGACGAAAACAGTGGACTCTCCCATTAACATCTTTGACTTTACTTTCGACAATTTATGTTTTTTTCAATTAAAAAATGTTTCTTTTATAAAGTGAACATATAAATATAAAAATAAATATAAAATTCACGTAAATTTTTTGGTCGAATATTTGAATTTGGTCAAATATGATAAAAATGTTTTTTTTTTCAGAGTACAGAAAAAATTAAGGTCCTAATGAAGATTTTTATTTTTTATACAATAGGACATGAACGTTTCTTACTTAAAATAAATTTTATTTCAGTAATATACGGTTTTTTGTTTTAAAAATATGTCAAATATGAGAAAAAAGTTTATCCTACAAATGGCTTAAAAGTATTAAAGACCCGGTGAAAACTTTTTTTTTTTTTTTAAATACCGCAAAGGGTTAAACATCCGCACCAAAGCGATATCGACCATCACAATTTTCAAATCAACAATCAAAAAAAAAAAAAAAAATCACAAAACCAACTTGAAAGATACCAAACGGCACAACACAACCCCGAATCGTCCGGAGTAATCCCGTCGGGCAATTATCGCCCCAACACCCCCCCGGGGGTCCGTCGAGGCCGCACCTGTACCCGTCGTCTTTTCGGGGAAACCCCTTCGGGGGCAGCCAGACACGGTGCCAGACAAAAACATTCGCACATTCATACGTACACTAGGGTGTGTATACACTCACTCACATACAAAATGTGTATGCGCGCACACACAACACGGGCGCTTTGATAAGTGACGGCGAACAACCCCGATCGGGTATGCGCGGGGATTCCCCCGGTTTTGTTAGGGGGGTTTTGGTTGGGTGATGATTTCGCTCAGTTTTCGTATGTGTGGAGAAAAGGATTGATTTTTTAATGGGTGAGGTGGAAATTAGTTTCGTTGGTTGAACTTTGTATGTGGCCGTTCTTTTGCGCAGTGTTTGAAAATATCAATGCAAGTCTGATTAGGGCGAAGTTTTCTTTTATTGGAGAAAATGTATCGTCTGTCATGAATTTTTTGATTACAAATGTCAAACTCTCTGGAGCTACGTTCTTTATGTAATTTCACATAGTGAAACGTCTAAAATTTTGTTCGAAATTAAGTTATTGATTGTGATATCATGTTTCATTGGACAAATACACAGAATTAGGCTATTATTATATTAGATCTATATCCATCTCCATTGGTTTCGAAACGTAGTGTGGAATAGATCGATGATAGAGTGCGCATGGAAAATTACGTAGAGTGCAGATAGGAATCGTAGAATCTTGTGTGAACTAAGTCTCACTGGACGGAGTGTTATGTACGTACTATGAAATTAAAACAGTTAAAATCAAATGAAAAATCTTCGTTACATTAACGCTTAACTTCCATATCAGCTGATCTTTTTCAATCAATTCAGACTCAATCTTTCAATAGTAAATCACCAATAAGTTAACGATAACAGCTATCAAATTCATCGCATTTGCATACATACTACAAACAATCAAATCATCCACGCATTTACATACGAACAGTGCAGATGCATCACCTTGTGCCGCATTGACCTACATCCATCCGCACATACATACATACGTACATTACGATACGTTTACATTATGTACAACTGACATAACATAACACAACATATACACACACACACACACACACATACGCCTCCGCTCGTCTATTTTCAAATATTCACATGGCATTGTTTACGTTCAGCTTCGACCGAACGAATTCATTTAGCCGACGATCGCGTTGCTTCCGATACGTGTGAACGACCTCCGTTTCGCCACCGATGAATGGATCCGCGATCATATCACGTGTCAATAACGAATTCGGCTCGTTTACACGATGAATTTATGCTAAATCTCACGTGACATTCCCCCGCTCTTAGATATTGTTCGGACAACCTGTTTACGGTTAGCCTCAATTCGCTTGTGACATTTCGCAGAAGATGGTCGAATATGTATGGGATGTGTGCTCCAGAAGAAGCGATCAGATCATCGGATAGCTCTTTTGGTGGAGATCGTTTATTGTAATGGGGGTTAGTTTCGATTCGCTGTGTGAAAAAAGTTAAGGGTTGCCTCAATTCATTACTAACAATCTTAGGCAATGAGTACTAATGAGGAGTCCCCGTGTAATAATGATACAACAAAATGACTAGTGACAGATGGAATTATTTTTAAATAATTGTAATAAACTACTTTTTAGCTTTTTTCACACAGCGAATCGAGGTTTAACCCCTTGATAATTATGAAAAGAGCTTTCCAACGATGAACGTCTTGTTATTGGTCTCTGAACAAGTTCTGATCATCCTCCTTAACTTCGTAGGATTATGTGACTCGTTGTTGAAATTTGACCTAATCAAAACATTTGCACTTGTGTGATTTAATCAGCAGTCGAGAAATTTCAGAAGCTGTGAGCACAATGCATTTAGTGAAGTTTAAAGGCTCATTTACATATTGTAACTCATATTACTGCTGCTATTCTAAATGTAACACTCGCGTCTATCCCTTCGTAACTAATGCTAGAAAAGATTTAATTTAAGTGAAATAGCCAAGTTGCAGTGGCAGTATGTAAATAATCGTGATGACTCTTCTCAAGCTTTCGACGAAAGTGAAAAATCATTTCTAAATCATTATGCATGTGCAGAACGTATTTATTTTTCGAGTAATTCGCATGATACGCGTTTTATGAATCGCACAGTTTCTCCGCCCGCTCATTGTTCGTATGACTGCACGCTTTCGAGATATAAAGTGAAATTACAGTTCGCTTTCTTCGCTCGATTCAATAGATTGAAATACTGAAGCAGCGTAGCATATTCAGCATACAACACCTCTCCGTTAAAAATAAAACTCGCGAATATGTGTTATATTCGCTCACACATACAAATCATCGGTATCTACTTACGTACACATGTTTTTTTATCGGTATATTCGTATTTTATCGTCTCTTTATTTATCCTATGTGTCGTCGACCTTTCGCCAGCATTCAATGTCATAAAAAAATGTTAATTTAATACGCGATCGAAAAATATATACCCATCTGGTCGAATACGTAACGACTGATACGCTATTGCCACTTGAATGAATCGATTGCACATTACGCTTATTTTCACTTGCGATACGCTTCTTAATATGTCTTGAATGAATTACATAATAAATATTTGATCATTTGTCGTAACATAATTCAAGTGAGAGTCATATGTCGTTTTACTTAATCACTATGGAGACTCGATCGTTTCTTCCAAATATTTGGATTCATTCGATTAGAAAAAATGACAATTTTACGGCGTGTCCAGACTAGGGCCGGCGGCTTTCAGCGGCAAAATACAAAATATGCCATATATTTTGTATCTTCATACATTATCACTTCATTTTCATTTAATTCGAGTAAAATAAGATTTCAATTGGAATAGATTGAGATAAAATATAAAATGAATGAAGATAAAAAAAATAAGGCATGTTTTGTATTTTGCCGCTGGAAGCCGCCGGCCCTAGTCTGGACACACCGTTACATTACAAAACGGTTTTGCAAATGATCATCTCTTACTTCACAAATGTTTCGGTTGAATTTGATCTATTTAGCGACACCTGTGTGCGCTATTATAATTCATTCTCCAGAATATGCCATACGGCTTACTTCTTCACTCAAAAAGTGAAAAGTGTATAAATGGATAAAAATAAATGAATTACGAAGTGATTAGCGAATAAAGGCAAGATCGTCCTGCAGCTTGACGTCATAATTTGTCGTGAGGGGGCGGACGCTCAGAGCCGGCCTAGGGTCGAGCGGGGCGCGGGGGGCGCGCGACGGTTGCTCAACGCCGCTATCGATCCCCGGGAAATTCGGCGACCTCCACCGCCACCGCACCACACCACCCCCCCACACACAGCACTGTTTGCCTACAAAGTGACCGATATGTCTGCGTGAATCGGTCGTTACTGTTTATTCTCTTCTTTTCTGGCCCCGTCTATTGTGTCTCGTTCGAATTTATTATGAAAATTTTTTTTCGTGGTGCTGCGATGCTCTCTCGGTGACTGTCGCTATTTTCAATATCTCATGTCGGGTTGGGTTCAAATCTGCTGATATCTGTTGTAATTGTATCATCTCAGATGAAAATATATAGGTATATGAAAATGTTTATCGTGGTGCTGCGATGCTCGTTCGGTGACTGTCGCTATTTTCAATGTCTCATGTTAAGTTAGGTTCAAATCTGCAGATATCTATTGTAATTGTATCATCTCAGATGAAAATATATAGGTATATGAAAATGTTTATCGTAGTGCTGCGATGCTCGTTCGGTGACTATCGCTATTTTCAATATATCATGTCAGGTTGGGTTCAAATTCACAGATATCTGTTGTAATTGTATGTCAGATGAAAATATATAGGTATACGCAAGGCTATATCGCTTCTCTTTGCGTCAGTCTGCATTTTTCTGTCTGTAGATTTAAACCCTTTGAAATGTTCATAATAAATGGATCTACGTTCACATTAACACGGAAGCATATCTTACCGAACCTGACGAACGAGACACACCTATACAAATGATACAGCCATCTCTTTCTCAGAGGTACAGTTCGTTTCCACATTCAAATAAAAATTCATCATATTACATTTTCGCTACGATCGTGATTACATATTAATCTCGTAATAATTGTATCGACTGACGATTTTCATGTCGTACTGTAGTGCGGAATAAAGTCAAACGGCCGTCGGATATTCCGCCCGTTGGTAGCTTTTGTTCTTCGGTTGCGATTGATGACCCTTTAAACGGCGGATTATGAACGGACCGTTTGCGAGGGCATTAAGGGAATGCAACAATCGACCCAAATAAACGCTTCTGAACTCATTTTCTGTATTGATGCGACAGTGATCAGGGTTGCACTTGATGAATTGACTAGATTTTAGATGTGCATTTACACTCATATCAATCATCGGGAATAGAGTCGATGCGTTGAGTTTTTTTGCGTGATCGATTTCAATTGTGTCATCGATTATGTTAGTTTCGCGTAGATAAGACAATTATGAATGAAGACCGCTGAATTCTTTACTCTGTGAGAGGTCGAAATGTCAGAAAGATACACGGCGTTTGCGTATTTCACTTTTTCCTTAAACATACAAAACATTGAAAGTGAAACCGTTCGTGCGAGCAAACTTCTCTATTCTCCACCCTCCTCCTTACTCTGTATGTGTGTTTGTGTATATCTTTCTCTTTTTCACTTGCTCAAGTTTTATTATGTGCACCTTGTGCGTGTTTGTTTTTTCCGTACTTTGCATGTTAATTTTTTGTAATTTCTTTTATCGTTTAATTGCCTGTGACCTTTATCACACTATATCTGAATGAGAATACGGTTTGTACGATTTTTTTTTTAATAATTGTACAAACTATTCAAGTTTTATACTTTTTTTTGCCGGTCAATGTATTGGTAAAAAAAATCCTCATTAAATCACAACATTTGATGTTTAGATTATCAATAATTTTCAGTAGTATAGAAATGAAGTATGTAGTGTGTTTTTTTTCCATAATTTTAAATGCATTATGTATGTAGAGTGTTACTTTTTATCTATAGTAGAAAATACATTTTATTTCATTTGAATATAATACATTCATCGTCAAATTGCATTAAAATTTGTACAATCAAAGCTCTTTTAGTCAACCATTAGTTATGACTCCTAACTACGAACATCACACAGAGTCCTAATGAACCCTTCAAAACTACATTCGTCATAAATTTCAAAAACTTTATACCAGCCTCCTTATGGCATCCACTTATATGAAATAATGTTAACAGCCATTCACACCTATACCTGTAACAAAACCGAAACGTACCATAAAATTAAATTATATGATTCATAGTTGAAAATACAATTTGTCAAAAAGTAAAATACATTGACATCGAACAAACTTATGTCGCCATAACGTATTATATCTACTAACTAGCATCCTACTGAAAATTACTCAAAATAAAATCATGGATATACAATTTACATTTTCTTAAAAGTAGCACAATTGTTTCATCACGGAAAGTATCCAAAAATAAACCGAAGTTTCCAATTTCTGTCGATGTTCGTTAATAAACGTAAATTTTCTTCATTAAGCAATACAGTTCGTAATTTCGATCGTATTTTTTTTTCCGTTTGCAAAAATATGTAGATTATAAACTAGCTCATTGTTCGTAGACTATAGAATTAATAATATGTTTGACTTCGAAAATAAATTCATATTTAAATGTAGAATATTAGCTCAATTTGTCAAGTTTACGAAACAGGCCCTACTTTCAATAGTAATATATATTACGTTATTTACTATCAGTCACCTGATATTTTTTTTCTATACAATTTAACAACTCTTAACGTTGACTAATCATCAACACACCATAGAAAGATCAATCCTAAATTCAATTTTAATCAATTACCAAAAACCCACCTCAATACAACAGTCACCGTTCAAAAGCGCTCACCGTCCCGGGCGCACGCACCGCGCGACAAAAGCGCAGTGATTTATTTGCGCAGGTGACGATCGCGTTACGTCACACGATTCGCATTTACATAATTTTATGTCATGTCGCCGACGCTGAACTTGCACCGATATGAATTTTCAATGTCGCGTCGAAAATAGAAACGGCACACACCTTCTCCAGGTGTTCGTACGTATATTACGTGCATATACATACAAATAAATGTATTCGTGTGAATGTTTCGCGCACAAACCAGTGGTGGTGTCAACAATGAGTTCGTTTACACCGGACGATAATTATTCGCATGCGTCATCGCACACTGTGCGGATCCGCAATAAATAATGACGTAAGGTCACGGCGAGGTGTGTGTGTGTGTTCCTCTTTCGAGCGAAAGGTCGTTTCACTTTGTTTTAAATACTACGTTTGGTTTGTGTTTGGGTGTACGGTTATCCCTTCTGTAATACGATTCCAGATATATGAATGAGGTGATCTATTAAAAAATGTCTTTAGTTCGTTAATTTTGTCTAATTCGTTTAACTAACCAAAAAGAACCCAATATACTTTCTATAAAACCCAAAACCAGACGTGACAATTGCATATGCAGTTTCTAAACTATAGATAAATGACGTTTTAGATCCCTCGGACGTTTTCTTAGAGTTCTCAGACATTTGTTATATATAGTTTAGAAATTGCATAGGCAAACATCTAACGTCTGTTTCGTGCCTAATATGAATCTATCCCAGTGCTGTAATAGGATTATTGCATCTATATTATTCAATCAATACTTGAATATATCAACGGAGTTTTGAACCTTACACAGAAACACACAGATTAGCGCTATTATAAAGTTAGATCACTAATTCACCTGCTAGAACCTATTCAGATGCATACGATCAGTTCACATCACAAAATAACTCAATTCTATTTTCAACTCATACCAAGAATAATTAAACCCTTAAGAACTTTATACTGGCGTTCATACATCCATATAGCTGTTATGAATAATACAACACAATGCGAGCTTCGTGTCGCACAGCTGATCGGGCACACGTCACGCCAAAACCCTCTCGAACAACGCCACCGTTAACCCACCCGTTCGCTCGAACGCCCCCCCTGGCGGAAAACGGGCGAACCATCATTCGTTTCCCCCTTAAAACCCTCCCCCATACTCGTTTTGCACGGTCCTCTTACAGCGAACACACTTATTCCGATAGTCAAATGCGACCGCGGCCAATAATAGCGATCAGCTGATCGGCTTCGTCGAGTTTTTTACGTCTGTTTATTTTCGTTTTATTGTTTTTTTAGTATTTTTGAACCGAATCGATGATGTGAGATGTTATGAGGGAAAATGTGGATGGATTTCGTCCGTCTAGGAGACTTGATCCCTCTTGTCTATAGCTTCACTTTTGAAAATGTTATAAAAACAATAATTTCGAAATTGAATTGAGTTTACTTTGATATTATGTTTTAAAGAATGCAATTTTTCAAAAGAAAGTTAGAAGCAAAAAAAAAACAAAAGGGAGGATCTAGTCTTTGGACAGATCGAGTTTTCTCGACATCCCTTTTGTTCATTTGATAATTATCGTCGTCACATTGTCTTATTAGATATATATTGTTATAGAATTCTCATCGTTGGAAATTATAAAGATTAAACTATCCTCCGGCGTCGGTATTTGTAAACAAGTGTATTTGTGCGGTAATTTAATTCTTCCCTGGAAAACTAGCGAGGAATTGTTAGTTTCGTATTTATGGGGTACTCTTCAGCCGTCGGCTTCGAGTCGGCCGTTCCCCCTTTACTTCGCAAACAAGTCGACCGTTGTTTCCTCTGTAACGGGAGCAGTTTTTACGGGTTTCATTTTTATTACGTAAGATATAACTCGGGTGTTTTCGTGCGTTTCTTGTTCGCTAGTTTTTTTGTTACTTTTCTCTCGGCACATTGTTTTTTGATTCTTACATAAGGCACGACGAACGACCGTTCCATGTTTTGTACGATAGTCTGAAAATGTGTATAACTTTCAATTGTAACTTATTCAAATCGAGTGTTTATTCTTCGTCATGAAACTTTCTATCGGCTGATAATTTATTCGGGCTCATTGATCAGTATGGAAGTGCGCACATTGCTTCAATTATAACTCCATACTGAAAAAAATTGGCCGACTAAACTATCCGTCGATAAAAAATTGCAGTCTACATCTCAAGCGGCATAAGATAAATTATTCAAAATCAATTTTTTTTTAATTCTCACAGAATAAAAAAATAAAAAAACCTCCTCCACTGCATCCCGATAGCTTTCACAACGTCTCCTGAATCCTCACGAAGCATCCCCCGGCGGCTCGTCTGTCGTGCGCTATAATAATATCGTCATTAGCGTGTATGTAGGGGGGTGGTTGTAGGCGAGTAGGGGAGGGTTCGGCGCTCGGATCGATGCGGCGGCGGCCAATGGCGGCGCGAAGAGGGCAGGCCGAAACCCGCCCCCGCCCTTATCGACGACTCCGCCCAACCCGGACAAACAAACAGATATTACGCACACCGGATCGACCCCTTCGCATTATTCTCCTCAATGCGAGGATATTCGCACTCTGTGCGCCTAACGGCGTGTCCACGCTAAGGCCGGCGGCTTCCAGCGGCAAAATGCAAAACATGCCATATGTTTTTTATCTTCGTTCATTTTATATTTTATCTCAATCTATTCCAATTGAAATCTTATTTTACTCGAATTGAATGAAAATGAAGTGATAATGTATGAAGATATAAAATATATGGCATGTTTTGTATTTTGCCGCTGGAAGCCGCCGGCCCGAGTCTGGACACGCCGTAAGAATGTAGGGCCGAAAGTTACACCCCTTTAGAACGGACCTATACTGGTGCGTTTGTGGATGATGTGCGAATCTGGGATTTGTTTTGGTTGTTTGATTAGTTTCTTTTCATTTATAGAGAATTTAGACTGATTGTACTGGCTAATAGCGGTGTTGCGTTCACAGATTTGTTCGACTTGAAAGTCGCTGCTTTTCGAACACGCGATTTAAGCTTGGTCGATAGCTACAATTGATAATGTTTCCGTCGCTTAATCATTTTGATGGAAAATAATATAAATATCTGTAAATTCTGCGACTTATAATGATGAATAAATAGAACCAACCATCTTTCTTTGATAAATATTCCAAAATGGACAATATCAGCATATTCGTCCACTAATTTCCTTTTGTACTGCTAGAAAGATAAACCCATTTTATATCCATTCAGCATGTCCTGTTTGATCATTTTGGATTTTCAATAATCCCAAAATAAAAAAAATAATTTCATTGAAAAATATATCTACGTACAAATAAAATATCTGCACAATGTACTGTGCAACTCGCTCATATTGCCAACGGTAGTAGTGACGCCTCGTTTTTCTCCTCGTACAGATTCTCCACGAAGCAGCACTTTTTTTGTTTGTTGTTCTTCGTTCGGCGAACTGAGATTTATGTTACAACCACCCATCCAACCCACCCGACTTTCAACCCACATCTACCCATCGTCTAGTCGCTCTCCTCCCGATCTTCCACCCTAGCAGAGTTCTGCAACGTTACAACTCAGAGAGGAAAAACTTTCGTTTGTTTTTGCTACGCTAAAAGTTCGATTCCTATGATTAATTCCCGGCCCGAAGCAACTTTTTAAATTCCAGTTTCGCTAACTCCGATCTTCGGTCGTTAGATTTTTTTTATACAGTGACCGGCACCTGTCGTTTCGAACATGTTTTGTTTGTTCCATAACGAGTGTCGGACCTCCATCTGCCCACGCACTTAAGTCCATGTCTGTCCATAATGCATAATTCGATGGAACTAGTGTGTTTCGTTGATTCGCATCTCCCACGTCATTTTTCCAGAATCGCCATACAATAAGAAAATTCTTACCGAGCACTCCCATATAAAAAAATCTTCGATAGAAACAAAATCACCTAATTGTACACAAAATTTCTTAAATAGACCGAGAGTAGATTGTATGATTTATTTTGTCATATATAGATCGATTGATCATATTGTGATTATTCGTATGTGTGTTTGTCTCGCCATCTTCCAGCATCCACCCACATGTATTATTGATATTTTTTTTTATATATAATTTGAATTGGTATTCGATAGTTTTTTGTCGTTGTCGTGTAGTTGAATATTGTAATATTTTGTGCATTATTTTTGTATTCGTTCAAAATTTGCGCATCCCGTATTCGATGTGATTCGATTAGATTAGAAAATGAGAGAAAAAAAGAAGTGTTTTGTATGACGTCGGTTGTGGTGTTGTTGCAGAGCGGAGGCGCTAGGGGCGGCAGCGGAGGACCGTCGTACGGGGGCGCTCCGGTCGCGGCGTACCCCCCCGCCTATGCACAGCAGCGGTACCCCTCGCACGCCTCGCCCCAACAACAGGGACTGCGCCCCCCGTATTCGCCCCACCAGGTATCCTCGGTGGCTCTGCCCATGCATACTTCTCTATACTTGTATATCTATCTCTCTTTGATTTTGTCGTTCGTTACGTATTGACATTGCACAAAAAATTTAATTGATTGGGTTATCGATGTAGAAGTGAATGTATTTTTTTTTATGTGTATTTCAATGTATAGTGAACCCCCTTATAATGTCGAGATGGGTTGTGCGTTAAAGGGGGGAATTTTTTTTTGATTTGAAATAAGTCATATGTTCAAAGATTTATTTTTTTGACATTTTTAATTAATATCCAGTGCAAATACTGGAATCTTGCTTCGAGCTATATGCTTCGTAGAGGGACCCTTATAAGGGGGCTTACTATAATTTATTATACGCTCATTCACGCCAACATTGAAAAAACATCGTTTAGATCTACTACTCACGTGTTTTTTTTTTCAATATTTTTCATGTACGAGTCTAATCATAAGTTTCAAATTCATTTTGTTGTGAAGTAGCAGTTTATACATATAAAACAATTGCAAAAAGTAGTTTCAAGTATAGTAAAGTAGTGTGAACTTACCGGTCGATCTCATTCCATTCGCATCTCGGTCGTCACCCTTTTTAGGATCGTTCAGAAATGTCCTTCCACCCCTCGTTCGCATAATTCTTTCTCACCTCTTGAGGGTAAACCATGTTTTACTAGGTGACTGGGTTGCGTGCGAAAATAAGCACAACACGATATTATTTGCTTCCGTTCGGCAAGTTACCGACGGCATTGTCATTTCAAACTTATACGTGTAACAGAACTTTAATCTTTGACACGTGTACTGTTTATATGCTAATGAAAATAATTGAATTTTGTTTGATACGAATTGACTTTTGTATACATGAAAAACTATCATTCAATGACTAATTATAAAATGATCTAAAAAATCAAAAGAGTGATAGTCACTGAACCTTGCAGTACAGAAAGCATCCCATTCGAATGCATCTACTCAAACAAAACACAAAACTTACTCCCGATTCGAACACATACAATTTCAACCGCCAAAACCAAAAACCACCACAACCAATCTCAGCACATAAACGCAGCAACAACAACAACAACGACAATAATCGTAATTCCCATTCATGCACATAACACAAAAGAACATACGTACATACAAGTAACACAAACACAAAAGCAGCCTCCCGAGCCGCGAACGCTCGGCGCACGAAGAACCTTCGAAGAATGGAAAGGTCTCGTCCTTGAAGGGGGGCGAAGGGGCGCAGTGTACAAACGTACCCCCGGCCGTCCCCCCCTGGCATTATGCGGGTGCGGAGCGCGGCCCACCCAGTCAGCTGAGCGAAAACGAAAGTAAACACACAACTCGGTCAAAGGGTTGGTGCGCTGCATGTTCGGGCTTCTCGCGTACAAACCACCCACTCGGCCCACCCACCCCTAACCTATCCGAAATGCCACGTTTGGGCGCTGTGTGTATCGGATTCGCGGTGCAGGGGTGTGTCGGGAGACTTGATCCGTCTGGGAGGTTCGATCCCTCTCCTTTTCTCTTTTTGAGTCTTTTGACTTCGCGGTGATTTCGAGAAAAGCGTTGATCGTGTGCCCACATGTATTAGGAGGTCGAGTGATTTAATGCTCTGCATACGTTCCAAATTCATTTATATCCTTTCGCCACCAAATACATATATGAGCGTACATAGAAGCGACTCTTGTACATGATTCAATTTCGGCAAAAATGTCATTTGTATCCCTTTACCATTTCATTCGTCAATCTTCTAACGATGCTCGAAATTTTCAACCACACCCGGGCCTCGAACCCGCGCGTGCAGTTTATTAAGCCCACCGCCTTACTCTCCGAGCTACCATCGTAATTACAGAACTGCACCGTTTGACGTATATAAAATCCGAATGTGGAATATATTTTTATTTCACACATAGATGGCAATAAACACATCCGTGGCAATACGAATTTGATTAATTCCGAACTATTTTGATACACATGCGCCTACTACTAGTTGATATTAAATTGATTTTATTTTGACAGTATTTTTTTGAAAATACGATAAGAGGATAAAATCTCCCCGTATTCCTCTGCCGTTTTTCCCGAAAACGCGTATCAATTCTCATTTTGAATAGATTGTGTGTGAAGAGGGATTTGTTTAAAGTGCCCTCGTTTTCGTTTCATTCAATTGAGTTTTTGTTTTCATGCGATTCTTGGTAATTTGTAATGATTCAGTTCATCGATAGTAATTCTGGGAGGGATTGCTCTTTCCCGGAATTTCACTGTTGTATAGTGAATATTTATTTCGATACAGTACTTTCGTTTTCATCGAATTTCTTTTCAATGAAGAATTGCCATACGCCGCGTACACCGTGACCTGTCACTTGTCCCGGTTTCAAACCCTTTGTTATGGTCAGAGAGTCGTTTATCCCAATCTAATAGAAATTAACGATTTAAAAAAATGTGTTATTATCGTAAATTTATTTTCAAGTTCAAAATAAGATTTTTTTGTAAGAAAATAAAAACCCACGTGGGGGTGGGGTTGTCTTGGTCGGTGGGCTGACAATTATGACAACCTTAGTGAAGAGTGTCTTAATTTATTGTAATCAGTTACATTAATGAGAAGAAATTTCTCTTCTATAGTAAGAAATTCCCAATTTTTGTGCATTTTTTTTTATTCTGACTTATTTCGACGTCAAAGATTGTTTAATCAAAATGTAGGTTCTTAAATTATTTTTCTTTTTATACATATCTTAATGTTGAATGAAATTGATACTAATATATGAGTCATTAAAACATAAACTACTATTATTGTTTCGGTTTATATTTAATTCATAATCCGACTAACATGTGAGCACTTTTAATCTCTCGCGTGTTTCAGTCATCATTACGGTATTAGCTTTGTTATGTATTCACAATTTGCATAATCCGAGTTGAGCAGATTTGATAGCTATAGTATGAAAACTGAATTCGGCACTAATTAACAATTATACAAACGACATTTATACAGTTTCAGTATACGCTACTGAAATACAACTTCGCAGATCATGTATTCGATAATTTAATAATTCGATATCATCGAATCAATTCCTGCTGATAATTAAACTTTATATTGATTTATTGATGAAAAAATGAAATAATATTTATGTTTTTCACTTTCAGTATGAACAAGGACCCAGTCCTCAAGCGAGTCCCGGTGGAGCTCCTCACAGTCCGGGACATGCACCAAGTGCATCTCCACAACCTCCTCATTCACCTCATGCACATCAGGTATATTTTTCATTTATTCAATACACAAATCATTTATGTTCAATATAATTTGAACAATTATAAAATCAGTCGAGTTTTCCTCTCGAATCTTACCCTTTGAAGAGACTCCCATTTCGTTGTCTGGAAATTCAATTTTATTAACACTCAAGTGATCGAACACACTCGACTAGACTTGTCCAGTGGCTAGACGAGAAGTTGAGTTGCGTTTGTCGTGTACTGGGTTGCCAGTACCAGTTTGGTAACTACTCCTAGAGACGGCCGATGTAGCTGTCTGCCATTATCTTGGATTTCGTCCGTAATATTTTTCGAGTGTGGCCGTGCACGGATGATAAACTCGCTTAGGTGTGTGTCAATACGTATAATGTCTTTCTCAGAACAAAATAGCAGGAAAATGTATTATACTTCGATTATTGCAGTCGTTCTGTGTCTATAGTGATATGGTTCGTTAAATTGCGCTATGTGTTTTCATATTCAGATGTGTGTTTATAGTAATTTGTATAATGTTTTTAGATTTAAACGCACTTGTTCATTCTTTGATATGCCGTTTGACGTCAATTTTTGTCGATCGTGAAACTTTTCTTTGAATGTGGATACTGAAATTTATTTAGGAAACGTCTGAATTGATCACGTTACCATTTAAATAATAACGATACGTATTTTCTGAAAATATTTTTTCTATCTCGATACAACGTTATCATACGATGATCACAACGCTTTTTCAAGTACCGAAGATGTAATCAATCGATTTACATGATTATTTTTTTAACTCATTCAATCACAATGATAATTTCTGAACATATCGAACCTCAAAAAAAACATTAAATCCACAAACACACCATCGAAACGATCGAGCGCCACCGACGCGGCACCCCTGC
Source organism: Cheumatopsyche charites (assembly GCA_024721215.1). Classification (NCBI taxonomy): domain Eukaryota; kingdom Metazoa; phylum Arthropoda; class Insecta; order Trichoptera; family Hydropsychidae; genus Cheumatopsyche; species Cheumatopsyche charites. Next base: position 5,243,333 of record CM045587.1, read on the forward strand.
CTTCGGCGCTATCGCGTTCTGATCGCGGTCGGCGTTGTCGTTTCGAAACGCCCCCCTCCCAGGGGTCGAGAACCTCGTAAAGCCGGCCGACTGTGAACGGAAAAAACCGACGAATCGAAAACGAGACGCGAGACGCGCATGCGCCGGCGGAGAGCGACCGCCATTGCTACCACCACACTCGCGGACGACATCGCTGCCAACGTATAGAAGCACGACGATATAACCCCACCGCGCGTCTGACGATCGCCGCTTTTTTCTTATTCATTTGTTTAATCGCGTTCGTCGTCAAATTGACATTTTAACGCATAATAGCGTGTGAGGGTACTTTGGCGATGAAAGATTCGGCGGATCAAATGAGGATGGGCAAATATGGACCCATCGCCGAAAACAGATGAATTTGAACTTATTATGATACCAAAGAAAGATAATATTCAATCTCGAAATCATTGAAATTCGTAAAAATTGACTGTAGAGTGTTATGACGTGGCTTGTTGGATAATAAAATATGATTTCATGTCGATTCAATTGGATACATCGATGAGATACATTTAAAATATGTATGGTAGATTTAACTATTTGATAGAAACGCTCTTATCAATGGTTCGAGGGTATGTTTGTTTCTGTTGGTGAGAAAATACAGCCTGAAGTTTATTTTGTGTGCGCTGAAACGATCTTTCGCTTCTGAAAACATTCGTCGTTTATAGAATCTCGATCTCATTCATTATGATTTTAACAATGTTGATTAAACATTTCATTATATAATCTGCCGAATTTACCCTCAAGCTTTCTTCGAAAACGATTGAAAATGATACCCTTGTAGATTGTATGTAGTGTCATGTCTCACAGCATGAACAAACTTAATTCCACGTATCAATGTGCTCATTATTTTGTCACATTTTGTCCAATTATACAAACTAATCAACACTTCGAATCTTACTCCCACAAAATATAAATAACTCACTCCACTTGAATTGTTCTCTAACATTATCTTCTTTCAATTTCAGCCTTACCCTCCCAGACCAGGACAGTCGTCCACACCGAACGCCCACGATTCCGAATCGGTAAGTGTGCAACACCATCTTTACAATATAAATTCGCTTTCCGAAGAAGTCCGAACACGAGTGCCATGGGGGAGATGGAGAGAGAGAGCTCGGTTTATGGTCCCATCACAGAATTAGCGGCAATAAAGTTTTACCTGCCGTAATCGTGGCAGTAAAAACGCATCTCGCCGTGCGCTATTAAGCGCTTTTATTGAATTATTTGTTGCCGAATGCCTTATCCGGCTCACAACGACCCCTTTCACGATTTCGGCCTATATTCGTTTTATATTCATGACCTCTCTCTCTCGTATTATCGTCATTCGGTGTGGGGGTTTTGTTTGTTTATCCGCATCCGTTGAAATATTCGTTTCTCGAACGGAAACAATCATTTTTTCCTTGTATAGCCGTGTGAATCAAAATTGTAATAGTTTTGTTTCTTTGATGAACGATTAGATTGTGTTACACTTCAATGTTGACTGTACAGGCAGTTTTCTAACTACGAACTGATAAAATTGTCGAGTTGCACGTACGTAGTCATACATTTTTGACAGTTTATAGTTGGAGGACCTGTAGAAAGTTTCGACTCGTTCTCGTAGTAATTTGATTGCACATAGATTTGCTTAATTAAAATTTCTCTATCATAGTCGTAAAAGCCAATCGTATGCTTATTGGAATATCGATTGGGGGTAATTACTGAAGTTATCGGAATAAATTCGTTATCCACATTATATTTGTTCAATAAAGTTTTATAGGACATACTTATTAGCATTATAATTGAAAAATATATGTATCTGTACGCTTTTTTATACAATTTAAAGCGATGAATAATCTGCGCTTTGCCTTGAATATCCAGAAAAATAAAAATATAAATATTTTTCAATATCTCCGTATTAATCGAAAGTTTTTTCACGAAAAAAAAATTCAATTCACTCGCAAATCAACGAAATCGAAAATACTCATTCAATTTCAACGTTTCCTCAATATTCGATTTGCAATGCGCTCAATCAAATTGTGCATCCCTTCATTTATACTACGATAAAAAAAAAATAACATTCGCTTTCGCATCTATAGATAGGGGGTGCAGTTCGGTACGTTGTCGACCCCTGCCCTCCCTCGCGCTGCACACAAACTGCATGCAGCCGAGTCGAGTGCACTGCGGACTGCACACATTTTCCACTCTTTATTGGATGGAAAAGCCAGTGCTTCTCTCTTTCTGAATTGCGACCGGGAGCACGGCGCAACCTTTTTATAAATTAATTTCACAGTGTGGATGCTGCTGCTCTGCGTCTTTTTCTCTCCCTCTTTTCCTGTGCGTCGCACGAAAAATTGTGTTTTATTTTTTCAACGTTTTATCAAATGCATTTTGTTGCAGTGCCTATTTCTATTCTTATGTACGATACCAAGTCAACGTAATTGAAATCTGTGTGTTTTAAAACGCAGTATGTGTTATCGATGTAACGCTCTGATACTGTGAAAAAACAATTTTCGAATGAATTTTCATGCAAAAATGTCATTTCGCCGTGGACAATATGGATGTTTGTCGCTTCATTCTTTTGACAGCTTTGCTTTTCCATCATACGTGAAGCTGCAAAATTATTTATTAAAAGTACAAAACAAATGCTTTCGATCGCGTCTAATGTGGAAATAACGAGATTTTTTGTGTATAATCGATTGGAATGAAATATAGAGAATGCGTGAAACTAAAATAGTTTAATTTCTTAATGGCCGTTTTTCGTCTTTCGCAGCGCTTGGTTGACATTTTCCCTCATATAATTTACTTTCTCAACTCAATTCAACGGGTTGATAGCTCTTATTTTTACATTCAAGTATTTATTTTTAATTATATCTTTACATGTTAGTTTATATTATTTGATACAATTACATCACGTCGTGCCTCGGTTACAATCACTCCGGTCGTCTTTCAGATGCTAACTTCTCCATTGAACGCTCGCGAATTCACATCGGTTGTTTCGAAGTGCACAAGTTTCCATCGTCCCCTCGCTGTCATGGCAGCGCAGATTGGGGGCGCATTCGCTCGAGGGGGCGTAGCACCGTCGGGGGCCCCGCGGGACGCAACCCTCCCCTCCGTATAAAATCTGCCGTTTTCTCGCCATGCAAAGGTTCAAATAAACGCACAGAAATAAAAAACGCGTATATTTTTTACAAGATTTAATTGCACGTTCGCATTTTCCGATGTTCTCTCGTTAACCGCTCTCAATATGACAGCCTCGCGAACCGTTCCTGACGTTGCGCGATCATTCCATTTCAAACAACCCTTTTGATGTAACGAAGGGAACGCTCCCCCTTTTCCCTTTCGATGTTGGTATATAGGTGGTGTGTGTTTTTTACAGCTGTAACGTTTCTTTGATCGCGTCGCGTACATGTGAAACCGTCGTGCGAATTTCCATTTGTCGTTTTTTTTTTTTTAGTAATTGAAGATATCAGTATAAAAACATCCTTTTGTATTGTTTGTTTTTAATTTTGTACAATGATTTGTATGTTTCCGTTTGAATGCTTTGCTTTTTTTAGAATATTTATAGCGATGAATGCGTTTAAGTGAAAATTGTCCACCACCTCTGTGCAATTTGAGGAATACAAAATTATCGTATTAAGACTCATGTACCTACATCTAATATCTTAATGGGCTAATTTCATCTGTGTGTTTGTTGGAACGCAATATTACGATCAATCGCTCAATTTCAAATAAAAATATTTGACAATTTCCATACATTTATATATTTTCGCAATGGATTGTAATGATTATATTTGTCGCTCTAGATATCTCTACAACTTAAGCCCTGAGAGCATACTTTTTCTTCGACATACAAAAACTTAATCCTAACCACACATGCGTTGATATTTTCAATAAACTCCCAAAGTTCAACACGCACATACATACATCGAAAAGCGCGCACGGCGATATTTCGCGACACTTTTTCGCAAACGCGTCACGGAACAATGTTCATTCGGTCGCGTCGCGGCGCCAGTCACATGTCATCCGTCGCACTGTTTATTGTCGGCCGCTTCACAGAGTGCGCCTACACACATACGTAGATATTCACACACACGCCACCCCCCCAGCTTTCCCTAATTCGGTGACGTCACGAGTAGCGGGCGAATGACGCCGGGAGAAAGTGGGAGCGACGCGCCCCATCACCCGGCGCTTGTCGAGAGTGGATCTTTGTCGACGCCGATGGGTGAACACGTGCCTTTACACAATTGCGTCCCTTACGACACGTGGACTTCGATTGATGAAATACTGGAATAGATCGACGTGTTTATATTTCACAGGCGTCGACTGTTTGAATATGTCTACGCAGTTTTGGAGCGTTACACCGGACTGACGCAAAAAAAAAACAGATTATGAGGTGTATGCATTGTGTTGAGCGGTAGTTTGGTTTTGTCGGTGGTCGAAGTCGAGTGTTTAATTGCTTTTATAAAGTGCGGTTTTTAAATTATTTGAATGCTCGATAATCGTTTTTATATCTAACACACAGAATAGGACACGTATATTGTTCTATTGTAGGTGTAGGGTTTGTATCTGTATCTATTCTCTCTGTCGCGAAGCCGATATATTGGATTTGATTACTAATGGAGTGCGCGAGATAGAGCATGATAAGGATACGAATCGTATTCATATGTTAACAAGACCGTTAAATGCATATCTGAATACCTTACAAATGTTTTTAGTATGAAATCTCTTTCAATCGATTCCAATATTCCTGTATAAAATCTTTTTTACTAATAAATACTTCTAAAATTAACCTGATATGAAAGGATTCTCATGCTATGAATGTGCGTACACTCGGACCTCCATTAACGAACACTGAGAAATCCTCCCTTGTCTCTCGTCCCATACTCTGATTCTTCAGCGTTCATCAACATAAGTCCAAGTATCCATTTTTTTTTTCATCTCATTCGTCTGCTGCCATTTCGTAGTTAACTTTTTTCGACGCTTCATACACATCGCGACATGTCGACTTTTTATCGACGTTCCTAAATTACTACAACTGTCTCTAATATAAAATTACTCGGCGGACCGAAATTCGGAAACTTCTCTTCGCGTTGTGTTTCCGAGCGAGTCGCGTTGAACTTTGAGGCACAAGTTCGACAGTCTTGTGTATTATCGTACGATTCGACTCTCACGAATCGCTTTCGCCTTTATCGACAAAATAATCATGTTGAACTAACGAAATAAAACACCTGTTGATTGTAAACGTTTTACGATTCCTTTCAAACGCCGAATGCGCTAATTTAACGCATATTGATAATGCACCAGAAATGCATCTTAAATGAGTTTAAAAAAAATCGATTATTGTACATACGCATACTTTTTTTTTTTTTTTGATGAATTGTATTTTAAGAAATTTATAGTATATTTTATTAGATTGATATGATTTTAATCGTTATTTTCGAAACATTAATAATGGGAAAATGTGAAAAACAAATATACATAGGATGTTGTAGGATAGATGCGCCTTGGCGGGCCGGCGCGTCACTATTGATTTCGCCGCGCCCTCTTCTCTACCAGTAACGTTCTCCTCTGCAATAATTAATACTTTGTATATCATTTATTTGGTTTGATTCAATTTTTATAGCGTTCATTACGACCCATTTAATAGTCACTGTGTGGATTTTTTCATGAAACTATTTCAATTTGTCGAATCAAAAATGTGATACATAGAAGCCTAAATGTTATGTTAAACTGTTCAGCAATATGTTTAATTAATTGCAGATTGAAGGATTTGTTTGTATTTTCGAAAAAATGTTTATCGGATCAAATCTGCTCGTCATTCAAAAGAATCATTTTTTTTAATTTAGATCTACTCATATGATTAAATCGCCACAATAGAAACGTAAATAAACTCGAAACGTTCCGTCGTCTTATTTTTGTCGATCGTCGCAACAATCGCATTATATTTCGTACAAACGCGAATCGTAATCGCGTTTCGGGCCAGCGGCGAAAAAAGTGTCTTTCAACCCCGAAACGCGTCGGAAATTTTCATCGCGAAATTTAATTTATGTTCCCGCTTTTCCTTCGCTTCGTGTATAATTAGCGATATTTCCGTTACTTGCGAGTTTCCCCGTATAACAAACGCGCAAAACACAATTTCTGCTCTTTCCCTTTTGTATCTTTCACTGCGTTATATTTCGCATTTCTGTTTCAACGTATAATATGTATGTATTTTACGAAGCGGTAGTACAATATGCAGCGCTTGTTAGTGAGTTTCTTTCCGTTCTTCGTATTATATGGAACGTTTCAAAGTAATCTTAATTGTGGTTTACTTGGTTGGCGACTTAATAATTCCTATTGTGAGTTCGAGTTGTTAAACTATTTTTGGTTACGTGCACTTTTATTCACCAAGATAATTTCGTTACATATTATATGTCTGACTTAACAAGAAATCGAGGAAAAACTATCGAATGTTTTTAATGCTTTTATTATTCCATTTTTTTAAATTTTGTTATAATAAGTAACGGATGTGATCAATTCACATTGGAATATAGAATTAATTAAAATGCCTTCTAAAATAAATGATTTATTATCCGGTGGAAAAAAAAAATGCCATTTGTCAGTGCTTATCTATGTTTTTCATGATAAATACTTCACACATAGAAAGTTTTGACTTCACCAAGTACTTTAATATTTAAATCTCGTTTTCGTCAAAAAGTAGTGTTATTCACAATTAGCTTTGAATGGCTCATAATTTCGATGCCTAATATGTATCTAATATTAGTAATAAATCCATTGAATATATCAACGCAGTTTTGAAGCGTTATATTATATTTATGTAGTTAGACGATTTCGATGCCTTTATATGTCACACTATCTAAAATATTCTACATTAATTTATGACAAACAACAAAACAATAAAATCGCACACGAAAACCCAACCCGATCGCGTCAACATCATAAAACACCATCGCTGTTCAACTCGGAACATTTACGTATATGTACACCTTTCACAACACGAATCCTACGGCGAGTCGAAGTTCGGCTCTCTCGTATTTTTTTCATTATTCATCGTCCTCGGTTCCTCGGTCGTCTCGTTATCCCTGACCTACAACACGGGTCGCCCAACCCTTTGGACCGAGGGAAACAAAACGTCAGCCCCATTATTCTCGATGATAAACAGCTGTTCGGCTCGGCCGGTATGCTAATTGTGCCCGCTCTTTATTTGCACTTTATAGTACAGAAAATGGTTTTGTATCATATATAGAACCATTTTCTGTACTTAATATCGATAAAAAAAAGTCTCATGTGCTCTTTATGAAATTCAGTCGTCAATCGTGCATTTTATATACATGTGATAGATATTCAATATATCGATCATAATAGAATATTTTTCATTAATGGAAATTAATTTGACTTCTCATAAAGATATATCGAGTAATAAGCTCAAAGATCGAACACATAACATATTTACGTACTTTACTACAGAAAATTCCCATTTCACAAAAATCCCAACCTCTCATCCATCCATTATTCGCCGAGCATGCCATAAACCGAATCTATAGAAACGCTCGATCTCCCATTTTCCTCGCACCGAATAGTTTCCTCAATTCCGAATCAGATCCGCACTGCACTACATACGTACATTGGCAAAGTCGTCCTCTCAGTACCAATACGACCCGATATCGCACCGAATTTATAGCCATTTATTGCAACGCGTGCAATGTCTGCGTGCGTCGTGCGTGAGTTGTGTGGCCCGCGCGCGACCAGTATTGATCGCACTCGCAGCCTCCATTCCACCTTCCTTCACCCTCTCTATCTCTCTCTCTTTCTCACTCTCGTTTCTCTCATCTGTCTCTCTCTCTCGCTCTCGTCCTCCAGGCTGCGTCTCAGTCCCTCTTTATTTATTCACTATAATATTTCATCGAATCGATGAAAAAGAGGAACAGTGGATGATGCTCGGGAGGAGCGGCGGTCCGGCGGACGCTTAGCGCGTATGGAAAATAAGGTTATGGGCCCGACTCTGGTGGAAAACGTTACGAGCGGTCGTAAACGGGAATCTGGTGTCTGGAGTCGGGGACGAAGTTGCCGTGTGTTCAGAATGTTCGTTATTTCTCGTAAAAGGATTGTGGTTTTTTGTAGAAAATGTTCGTTTTAGATTTGTAATTCGAATTTGGTTTAAGTCTGTGCACTCATATCTCAGTTATTGAACGTCTTTGTCTTTCGTCACTCGCGCGGTTATTTCATATTCTGTTAATGAAATTTTGTCTGTTATGCATATAAAGCTGAAACCTGCAATTTAGTACACAATCCGTTCCAGGATATTGCGAATGGTGAATCATTTTTTCGCACACAAAGTAATTTTAATTGGATTAGTCCGTTCTTTAGCCACAAATTGATCATTTAAATCTACAAACGACAATAAGTACGTAACACTATACTTGATTTCGAAGTTGCCGGATCGCAAATACAAGATTCACTTTAAAACCTTTTTCTTTTGTCTGCACTGGTTTTGATAAAAATTTCATCAAAATATCACAAAATTTACTAGAATAAATTATGTGAATTGAGAGGCACAACTGTACCTCTATAATCTGTTTTCATAAACAGTGAATGTAATATTCATTCGCTTATGAATGAATTCGTCTTTGTGCCTACTCGTTAATTGATACGTGCAATGTACTATTACAAACGTGCCTATCAGTCGGAAATAATTCGTAAACAATTCCACGTAAAGGTCACTCGATCGGATTTTTTATTATCTCGATCTGTTTTTGTTTACAATATTATCGCACTGTTAAATAATAGCGATAACACTATTAAATAACAATCGTAACCGTTATGCAATCGTGCGTTTACGTTATCGCGTGCGATCTCGATTGATTCAAATTTATTTACACTCGATCGATTCACTGTTATAAATTTCAGACAACAAATAAAACACTTGCGCAAACATCGCATTACGCTTTCGCACTATCTGTTTATAGCGTCTATCGAATCTTAAACGATCACAATTGTACTATGAAAAAATTTCACGCTCATAATGCACAAACGACACCGCAAACGTCCGAACTAAACTCGTCGCAATTTGTCCGTTTTCCAAAGGAATACACACACACATAAAAACCCCTTTAGCTATACGAAAACACCCCTTTTTCCACGAGCTAAAGAATTATCTATTCGCATAGCAGCCGGGGTCGGTAAAACGTTTTGATATCCCGAGGGATTAGCGTATCTGCCTCCAGCAGCAGCAGCAGCCCAACATCCAGGGGTTGAGAAACGTGCTCCGTATACATTATGATGGACGCTCTTCGGACGTTCGCCCCTTCCTTCGTTTTCACTCAATTCGTTAATTTCGATCGTTTAACAGTACATGGACAGCGTAAAACTGCAATCGGGGCGCACACCTGAAACGAACGCGTCGCGCAGACTATGTACAAACAAACTGTCGCTAGTAGTGTACATTGTAACGTCAGCGTTTGTGTCGTTTCGCAAACTACGTCCGCGCTGCAACGACCCCCTCGCTTTATGGCCGTTTTACGACGGCCGTGGTGCTCTCTGGACCTTTAATATCCGGAACGGGGTGGACGGAACAGTTCGCGTTTGCATGCGCTCGTTTGTCGTAAAGGGGATGGACGTGTTGTTCTAGGTATTTGGTGTTTGTGTCGTACTCGGGAAATCTACGTTGATATGTTTTTGTTTGATTAATTTCTGAAAAAATATATTTTTTTTAATTTGGGATTTCCATTGCCGAGCGGAACGGAACGCACTAGGGACAGAGTTATATGAGAGGAGGATGTCTGTATGAGAGGAGATGTCTTTTTCTTGAACTTTGTCCCTAATCCGTTCCGCTCGCCAGTGGAAGCCCCCTCCCCCTCAGTAGATAATTTCAAGAATAATCCACCTAGCGCGAGCAATTTTTTTAGAAAAATTTAGAAATAGCATTCAAATATTGTTGGAATTGACTGTGATGTTTTGAATGAATCTATATGAACGAAATTAATTTCATTCCGAATTAATGTCTCTTTTTTTCCATGAATTCGACTGTAAAAAATACGCAAAAACGCATTCCAGGAGAAATACCAAAAGTCACTCGAAATCGCGAGTTGTTGAATGTCGGAAATTTCTCCAAATATTGCAGATTGTTTCATAGATGTTTATAATTCGAAATATAAGATTATTGCACCCTCCCGGCTACTTATCGTTAGACGATTTTCGCGGTTCGGTAGCAGCTGCTTTATCATTCTCTTCGCACAAACCGTATAAGTACACATTATATGTACGAGCACCCGACAGTGCAGTCTGCATTATATTCGTATTTCCTATTGCAGACGAAGATTTATCGTAGTTCTGTGCTTCGCCGATTCATACTTTTTCCTATTCCAACTTGGCGTTCCACCGCACACGATAACATCTCTATTTTTCGTCATTTTACAGAAATATATTAACTTAATTTTTGAATTATACATGAAAAGTGTTGACGTTGAAAGGATCTTTTTAAATTGCTTATTTCCTAACATCGAATTGAAACCTCATAAAACGAATTTCATCGATAAATCATTTAAAACTCCCCAATTTATTTTTCTAAATTCTCGTCGGGTTTATTTTCGTCCCTCGGTCCGACACACAGAGCAAACGCAAAATTGTATTTTACTTTGATTGTTGCGAACCTATTCGTATTTATTTTCGCGACGTTCGTTAGGACGCCGTTTCCGTCGTCTCTCGCAGAATTCCTCCGAAAAACGACAAGAAAAAAAGTGCTTTTTATCGCAGTTTATCCCCGAAGGGACGTAGCTCCTCTTCCTTCCTCCCGCGCTTCGGAACGAGACCGATACTCGGAAAGATAGAAAGTCTGCTGAATTTACTTTTGTCTAGTGGCTCACTCCACTTTGACGAAAGGGGGACGAGCCTCTCGAACCACAAAAGACATCAAAGGATTCTTTCATCATTGTCTCTGCGGAGGACCGGCTCCGAGAACGACGGTGAACTTTCTCATAAGCCATCGATGTCGCATTAATGTGAAAATTTAATATTTTTCCTCAAGATTCGGATTCGATCGCTTGTATGTTTCTCGATCGGGTTCGGATTAAGTCGGAATAAAAATATATATAACGAGATAAGGGGAGTGTGGGTAGAGGCGGTGCGTCTGAAAAAAGAAGCTCGGGGATAATGAGCCGCGGCCGTCGGAAAGCGAAAGTTTTTCTATCGACCGAGTCTGCTTTTCTTTTCGCCCCGTTCTTTTCTTCCACTTTATACTTATGTGTGTGTTTTGTTCCGTTTTATTTTCTCGAGGCCGCATTATCCGCGGCTAACCCTCGTTACGAATTTTCTCGGATATGTTTTTCGAAATGCGGCCAGAATGTCAACGAGAGCTACTCGTCTGATTTATAACAACGTTTGATAAAGACAAATAATTATTTCGTCTTGTTGGATGTTTTAATTATTTCATTATATTCTTGTTGGATCAAAAATTCAGTGTAACTATTACATATGTATTTCTGTTTATTTACGTATCGTTTTCCATTTACAATTTGTCGAAAATCGGCGGAACAGAAACGGACGCAAGTACAGAACGTTCGTCAGACTGTCAAGTGGATTTTTGAAAGTTCGTACGCGGAAGAATGACTATATGATGACTGAAAAGGTTAAGGGGTACAAGTGACGTATTTGCCGAAATTGAGTTATGTATAGGAATTGCTTCTATTGTATGCTCGTATATTTGGTGACAAAAGAATATAAATGAATTTGGGATATGTGCAGAGATACATCATCAAATAACTCGACTTCCCTAATAAATGAAGGTACATGTTAAACTTTGAGAGCGCTTTTCTCGAAATCACCGCAAAATCACTTGTCCTTTTCAGTCGTCATATTCAAACGTCGACGATCAAACACATTCCCAAACCACTCGAAATCAATTGAAAAACGCCAGATATCAAAACTGAATCAGCTTATCTCCTCATCAAACAATCTCAACCGTATCACGCAGCCTTAAAACGAAACTCATTTCTAATTCACTAATCTCACACATCATACCATAGGTCACTCTACAGTCTACACATTATAACTAAAACAATACAAATACCGCGATGCATGCGTTAAGCGACATGCGCCTAGTTTTAACAGAATGCTTGCGGGTATGCCGGGCGCGCGTGCCCGGAGTGCATTCGAGTGTTGCGATAACGCGAAGCGCGACAGGACGACCGCGAACGACCTTGCCTCACTTAACCCCCTTTGCATACATACATACATACTGTCGTGCCTTTCCTGCTCCACTTTTATTCGTTCTCATTGTGTGCGGTGCGGTGTGGTGAGTTCTCCCTCGGTCTTGTGTGTATCTTCGATCGATTCCGTTTTGCCTTTGGCTCGAAGTGTTCCGTGTTGTCGTGCATGATATGAGATGTTTGGTGTAAAAAAGTGGAGTAAGGGCTTTGGTTGATCATGTTATAGTCACTTCTCTGTTTGTGAGCGTTGAAATTGGCGGGATAGAGACGGATTTTCGACTAATTAGTTGACTGAAGCAATGATAAGATCGGCTCTTATACTTCACTTTTTGTGGAAAATATGAGATTTCAATTTCTAAGCATTTAGTATAGTCATAACTTTTTACGTGTGAAACAAATTTCTTTAATGATGAATACTATCAAATATCATAATTTGTTTAGCCGTATACATAGTTCAAAAGCAATTTTAATTAATTCTGTACTCTAATTTGAACTGAACTCATCCGTAGCTTATTATGAACGAAATTTATAATTTCTGAAAAATTGAGCAATGAAGAGAATTTCTAAAATGTATCACACATACTTATTGACTTTCTGTTTTTATGTCGTTAGAATCGAATCGCGCACTCGACGGCTCATAATATGACACTTAATATGTTGCGTTTTCGATATCGACCGTCTATAAATAAATCTTTCGCCGTCTATAAATAAACTGCGATAACTATATTTACAGCTAATTATTTTTTCCCACGAACGTCTGTTTCATTAACAGCGATAACGGCTTCGAAAGTTCAACGGCCGATAACGACCGTGCACATTCAAATCGGCATCCCAATTTAACGAAACGATACAATACATTACTCACCAATACAATCTAAAGATATGTACACACACAATCGATTCAAACACAGTCGTATATAGAACACATATCTTTCAGCGCAGACCGTTTATTTATCGGCGTCGGGCCAGAGAGATCGGCTCTCCCTTTTCCGTAATGACCTATAAACACGGTTCGACTGTATTTACGTACATATATTTATAGATAAAAGAATGTGCTCGTACGTACGTATATACGTATATTATATGTACATATGTGAGTCTCTGAATGCTGATGGGGCAGGTCAGTGACATCTGCCCACACGAGCTGCGGTCTGCGTAGCCCTGAACCCATTATTACATCACGTCGTCATTATTACGTGTCAAGTGGTCGTCCCGATCTGGAGACGATGACGTCTCTCCTCGGAATATCTGACTCCTTTCTTCCGAAGCGATCGCCGCTTCCGCGGATCGACGATAATGGACTCGGGTAATCGATTGTCGTTTGTTGTGTCTGGTGTTTGTCTGCGATTCGTGTACTGAATTGTGTTCGGTGTGAGGAAATGTCTGTTTTCGTTTGGATTCATTGTCGATGGAGATAGTGAAATGAGAGGCTTTTGATGAAACTTTGTAGAAATGTGATGAAAGCACGGATATGGAATATGTAGTTGTGAAGACGAAAAACGCATCTTCTAACTATATAATAGCGCTATTCTGTGTGCGTGTTCATGTAACGTTTCAAAACTGCGTTGATACATTCAACGGGTTAATCGCTAGTCTCTTTACAATTCTTAAGTTATCACAAATCAAAGTGCATTTGTTAGATACACTAACAAAATAACGTTTTACACGAATCTCTTGATATTTTTTGTTCAACGTCTAGCAATATTATTATTGTCGTCTATTATTTCTTTGGTGATGCTTAAAAATATTCATTTAAAACATATTTTTTATCACTCTGCGATATTGAATATTTTACCTTCTCAAATACTTCCATTCTACACTTACACTACATTTCAACGAACATCACAATCAATATAAACATTTATTCAACATCTCCATACAAATCTCTCAAAACGATAACTATCAAAACACACACATCACAACCTGCAATCCCAAACAAACCTACTCCAATCCCCACAACCGCACAGAGAGATCGAACTCCTCTCGACACAACAGTGCATCGTCCCATACGAAACAACCGACAAGACGCCCTCGATCAGCTGTTGGTCCCGCCAGCACTTATTCATGAAGTGTTCTCGTACCTACCTACAAACCAACCAACCAACCTAACCTACCTATAACCTTATATATATGTGTACGCGATAAACAGAAAAGGGCATCCCTCGCAGGGCCATTCCGAAAGCCAGGGGGAGAGGGAAGAGGCGAGGGCCGCAAAGGGAATTCCACAAGGTCGCTCGGTGGTAACAGACACACATATACACAGACTTTTATGTATAGTGGAAGCGGAACCACCGAGATGGTTCGTATGTATAAATATGCCACGTATATCCTCTTTTATTATATACGTGTATGTGCCCACGCACAAACCCGCTAAAACCGGATCAAATCAACTGGTGTGTTCCCACGAGTAGTCGCTCTGCACCCGAATCGTGTGTGCTCAGGTGGTTTTTTAGCAGTTTTGATTTTGGTCGGTCTTTCTCTATGTTGACACTCTGGTTGACGGTTGTGTGTATAGCAAAGTATGGTTAAAGGCCGGTGAAGATTTCGATGAAATTTTTTAATCAAATCGTTTCAGTATTTATGAGACAAATGTATTTACAACTCTGAAATTTCATCGGCAAAAAACTTGATGAAAATATGATTAGTGTGTCATATTATCATTCATCAACGGTTGCACTATGATCACAAATGTGGCACCGGCCAACAGTGAATCGAGATGAAATGACTGCAAATGATGATCGAAATTGATTTATGCACAGGAATCGCTTCTATGCATGCTCATTTATTTGGTGGTAAAATGATATAAACGAATTCGGAACGTGTGCCGAGATATATCATCAAATCACCGACCTCCTCCCAATACGTGTAGGAAAATGGTCAACTTTGAACGCGCTTTTCTCGAAATATTCACTTGTACCCCTTGGCTTTTTCACTCGACAAATTTGATCTCCGGTCTTCAATGTCTTTATAGGCAAAATGTAAAAATGATATAATCATTTCTAATCGATTATTCAATATTGCGTGCTAGCACAATTCTCATCTTTGACTCACGCCTTTCGCGAAATATTCACTAGACTTGTCAACGCGTCAATGTAATGACATAATTCAAATTGCCCTTCAATTCTGTTAAATGACAGTGAAACGAGCCTAACTGGTTTTAGCGACACGGGCAGCAAAAGCAATACTTGCAACGAGAAAGGGAAATCGATTCTGTGACCGTTCCATTTTTCACGAAATGCCGCTCCGCGTTCGTCGATGGCGACATTGACATTCATTGAAGTCGAAGCCAGTACGTGTATGTGACTAGCTCATATAGTTTTGTATTGTAAAATACATTTCATTCGATTCGAAATCACTTTGAGCTATTCGAAAATGTGATATTTATGAAAAAATGTGCATGGATTGTTTCGATTGTCGATGTTTGTGAATGACGAAATCGCAATGTGCAACCCGAAAGATATAGGTCGACTTATTTGCATAACATATTTAACCTGCGTTGAAGCGTTTCGTCGTTCTCGTTTTTTTCGTATCGTAAAATTGTAAGAATGAACGGTCCAAAAGGCAAAACCGATTACGTATTTATGCAAATGCAATCCCAACAACGCTCAGCATACATAACTTATACACGTCAAACGAAACGGTACTTTTACTACAAAACATTCAATTTTACGCTACGAATATGCAACTCTCGAATATCGATTTTCACTTTATATACAATCCACATCAAACATCACAAAACTACGGAAAAAAACATCAACCCTACTAACTGACCGACACTAAAACCAATCGCATCAACGAAAAACCCACACACGACTCATCACCTCACGACGAAAGCCTCCGACTACAAACTGTCAAAAATCCGCACGACAGACACACACATCCATCTCTATTCATAGATAAAAACGTACATACCCTAAAAAACAAAATATAGTCGGAAAACTCGAACCCCCGAACCCCATCTCCGAAGCCCACCCACCCATCCACCCACCGACCGCTTCCGGCTTATTTGATCGCGTGTCTCTGTGTGTACGTATAGAGGGAGTACGTATTATATACACGTTGCGTATTTCGGGTGTACGACCTCCCCTAGACACCCTTCTACCTTCTTCCATTGACTACACCACCGCCATGTGCCACCCTCTGCGGGTTCAACCTTGCCTTTGAATGTATTATCAGGTGGTGGGCGTCGCTCGCTGCCTGGCGATCAGCTGTTTTGTTTGTCCGATAAGAGAGCGGTGACCTGCTTGCTCTCCTGCACTTTCCCTGGATGATGCTGCTCTATGTTTGTTTCGAATGAACGTTTTGTGTTGGAGTGCATGCAATCAGTACGTGTACTAAAGTACAGACTGACATGTCGATTTTTGATAGTTCGTAGTTCGAGGACTGGCGTTTATAAGTAATAGAAAGTTGACGGTAGTTACCATCTTCGAGGAATGATCCCATTTGCTTTGTATTGTGATTTGATGATGTTTTGATCTTCAGCTGAACTATTGTTAGCTAAGTGACTTTTTTTCTATGGAGTTTAAGGATGTTAATTTGTAAACACGCAATACAACTCTGTTTCGTAACACTAGCATTCAGATTAACGTTGGCTACTACATAGTTTCTTCGGCCTCATATTAACGTGATATAAATAATTCAGATTTTCATATCACCATTGACATTTATACTGAAAATTAATGTTTTTTTTTTCTTTGTTTCAGGTAAGATCCTATTATATCATCAATTCAACATTACAAAAATCCTTAGCCAAAACATACGTAAGTTGCACACGATTCTCTCGAATATATGTAAACCTAGCGAGGTCCTAACGGAAGGATTTCACGAGGCACGTGTCGTAGGGCCATTCGTTATCGTCAGATCCTTCTTGTGCTCCCACTGTTGTCCCAGGTCAGTGAAGGACCCGACCCTCCACCCCATCGTCTCGTTGCTCCACATAAAACAACCCCCCTGTCCAAAACGCGACCCCTTCTCTCACCCCTCGCACCTAAACGATCCTGCCCATTCGACCCACCACCATCACCATCGCCACCCTCATTCAACCGAAACCGAAGGCCTTCGTTCGCAAGAAGACGTTCGCATCGAGCTGACTTTCGGTTGTCGCTCTTGGCGGGCGAAGCAGTCGTCTGCGGCGGATGCTGAACTGGTTCTGCATCCTGTGAGACTCGCGATGGCAACTGCTACATCTTCCGTCGCTCGCCATATCCTATCCATTTGCGCTTTGTGTATCAAAACCGATGTTGCCAAAGTTTCATGAGTGCTTAATTAGTTTGCTTGCCTGATTAAATTACTTATTTCGTCGAGTCTCTTGTGTAAGGAAACTGAACGATCCCTATTATTATCACGAATCACAATAACGATGCCTCAATCGTTTCTTTCGAATCAAAGTGTACTTGAGTTGAGCATACACTTGAAGTTTCTCGTACAATTTATCGTAAGTTAGGGGAGAATAAAGACTGTGGGATACTTTGGTTTTATACTTCTCATTTCCTTTTCGATATTGAAGTTTCTATGAAAATAGTTTCAATGCAATTAGTACAATTCACAATCTGATGAATTCTCACAGAAATAACATTTTTCAGGTTCGAAACTAATCGAATCAAATATGATACCTTAACAAGAAGTATCAAACCTAAGATACTTATCCCCAATATTTTTACTCTTTCCTCATCGACCATCGAATTGGACGACAAATCGAATAGTGTATTAGAGCCTAAACAACATTTCAATTGTTTCATTCGAATCAAACGCGAACACACATGGAATCTTTGAGAATCTTCGCATTCGCCGACGTTATCTGTCGGCGTATATAAAGTCAGTTTGCCGCGCATTTTCATGTCCGCATAAGCAGCTGTGTACGCAAGATGCGTATCTTGTCTCATCGTCTTTATTTTATAGTCGACTGGCGCCCGACGACTGCCTCTTGCCTGTCGTGCACCCTTTATATCCGTTCCCTCTACGCACACACGCACTTGTATCCCGATGCAATTTTTTTTAAGTTCAGTCGAACTCTAGTGCCTAAATTAAAACATTTCTCGCAGATTATTTGGAAAATTTATTCCAATTTGCGCAATTTTCATCCCTAATACTATAGAAATTTAGTATAACGGTTCGGCGGAATTCGGCCGAAGATGAAATTCTTCGAATTCTATCGTCTCGTACTCTTTTATTTGTCGCGGAGCGCTTTTCTCGTCATTATCATCTATGTGTCAAGGTTAGCCCGAAGCCGTTCACGACTCGATCGCACTTCGCTTCGTTCGCATTTATTATTTTCCTCCGAATCGAATCACCCTCCATCGCGAACGAAAATAAATTAAAAGCGAACGCAAAAAAAAAAAAGATTTGCATCCACATCGTTCGAGACCGCATCACCCATTCTTATGTCAAAGTGACGTTTATAAAATACACATAATACGAGAATTCCACGTGACGACTCACAAACACACACATATAACGACTGAATAGGCCGAAAGGTACAAACGATCGAGAAAAGTTGAACATGTATTATCGAGTGATTTCCAAATTCGTTTACGTCCATAATTCGATTTCGGCAGAAAAAAAGTCACTTGTACCCCTCGGCTCGATCGGTCGTCATATACGAACGAGTGATCGATAGTCGAGCGGCAGCGTCTCTCCTCTTTCGTGCACACGCGGCACACGCACACGATAATAAACGCGAGGAATTAATTCGAAATCGGGCCGGCTCGGCGGACGGCGTTCGCGGCGCGCCGGCTCCTGGCCGCCGGCTCTGCCCTCACCGGGCGCGCTGTTGTGCGCCGCTCGCTCGTTCGCCGTTCGCTCGTTGGCTCGCCGACCGACAGCCGCCAGCCGCTCGAGAGCCACGGAGCCTTCTGAACACACACATATCTCTCTGTATATGCCGTATGTGCATGTGTGTGCGTGTGCGTTGATGTGACCATTTTTTTATTTGTCATTTGGACATTTTTAAGTTTAATGAAAAATATTGAACGATTTGATTGACCACATTGATGGTCGTTCGAGGTTTTTTTTTTATGTTAGTTTTGATGGCTGTTATCGCGTGTTGAAGAATTCTAGAGGAATATGGGGTGACTTAATTCTCTGTTTTTTGCTTCTATCTAGCTTATTTAAAGATGAATAATTTCAATACAATTGGAATTTAATTTGAAAAAAAATCCAATGTGGGGTTAAATGCAAAAAACAAAAAACGGGATCATATATCCCAAGCAGTTCAAAAATTTCCGTATTAAAAATGCAACACAGCTGTCATTTAAATCATTGATCATATGATTGAACAGTCGATGAGGGAAAATTTCATCAAACTAGACCTCGAAGTAGAGGGTAGGGAAGTAGGATAATTACCGAAAATATGAATTTGGGAAAAGATGGGCACGAGGCCTTTAATGATGTGTGTAAATTAATGTAAAAGCAATCCTGAACGTGATTTTGACAGTTCAGTTGGCGCCATAACCGCCAAAATTGCGTAAAACGTCACTTGTATCAAACCGCATCCGAACAATTGAATTGTAATAAACATTAATTAGTTGGCATTCGATTATTTTCCAGTAACACATAGATAACTATTGCATTCGACAATATTACAATAAACTTTACAAAAACAACGTATCATTAAAATTTAACTACGTATGTCAGAAATTTTAAATTAATAACCAAACATCAAAATTACTCTTAAAAAAAAAAATACATTTTTTTATAAACATTTGAGTCCGCTTCTGAAACGAAAGCATGGTCACACTGACAATAGCACACCATATTCGTGTGCGTACACAACGCGTAGCTTTTCGTCCTGTCGACTTCGGCGGTTCGGAATCGACTGGGAAAACAAACTGAGCGAATAAAAAACGCTCGTATGCGTATCGGACGTAAATGCAGTGTGCGCCTCTCTCGGGCCGGTTTAATTGATCGCATGATTAGTCGCACTGATAGGCGTCGCCAACTCGCGCGTTGACGGAAACCCTCTTTTTTTTCCGTTTGTTTGTTTCGCGAGGCGCTTTCACGTGACGTGCGTTTTTTTTTTGTTGCAGTTTCTGAAGGATTATAAAAATGTCTTTATGTAATGTTTTTGTTATTAAAGTATAGGAAGTCCTACAATGATGAACTGTTGAAATTATACGCCAGTGATGAATGGTAGATTGGTGCTTGGATTTTTGACAGTTCGTTGTTAGAGAACCTGATGTAGCTACAGTTCAATTGGCTTTTGATTGCTATAATCTCCTTAGATACTTCCAGTGTAAAATCACCCATACTCGCTAGTTAAATTATGATTTCTCTTTGACATATTCTCTCTAAATAATTGGTAATATTGTCAATAAATCGCATCGATATATTGTCGCTACTATTAATTTCGACGAAATTATTGTTGATTTTAGAAGCTATAAAGTTAGCTGTCAACTGTCAGGTGCAATGTTTTCTATTTTTACACAATTCTCTATTCTGCACTTTACAGAAATTCATGAACGAAATAAATAAAATTCATCAAATCCTATAAAGAATATGGCTTAAGGGTTGATTCACCGATTGGCACGATACGGCTTCAATGCGATAACATTTTCATTGCACATTACACCCATACGTATTGTCTAGTTTCAATTTGATCAATGTCATTTTACAAATATTGAATCGAATTCATATTGAAGCGTTAAGGACCGATCTTTCAATCATATGATAAGCACTTAACACATTAGAGTATTATTTTTCCTATAGAATAATGACAGATTTTATCACTAATTGAGTGATTAGCAACATTCAAGTAAAATATCTGCTCTTATTATATAGTGCATACTATGTTGAATTATATCAATCGTATTAAAAAAAGTCATATTAATTTTCATTTTGTGAACATATTTTCAATAAAACTGAATTCAATAAACTCATAGAATTGCCATCTTCAATTTTAATCATATCGAAACTCAACACCTTTCAATCTATTCAACCCGATATTAAAAAATTCCTCTCCCATAAACACAATACGAATCGAATCCAATCTTCTCTCGCTCCCACTTATAAACACACACTTACAATCAACCCAACAACGAACTGTCAAAACTCCAAAGACTCGCTTCATCCCATTTCATCACTCGCACAGATTCACAACAGTTCGCAGTCGAAAGACAATTGCACGAAATGCATTCTGTTATCGCTCTGCAGCCCCTCACCACAGCCTGGTTCGAAACAGACTGTGCATCCGAGTGATAAGACAGCTGTTCTTATATACACCTCACACGCGTTCGTGCCGATGTATAAATGTATGGATGTATGCATTATACATACATATTATACATTGTGTGTGCACAAGAACGCGGTAGACGTTTCCTTCCCGGGCTTTTTTACGATCGCTCTCTTCTTCGCCGCCTAATTGATAATGCGGTCTGTCGTGCGACTGCTGCTAGAGATCAAGGTTGACTGTCTCTGTCAATATAGTCTGTCTGTCAATATAGTCTGTCTGATGGAAGTTTCGTTATGGATCTTTTGCAGAATGTTTCGGTGATTGTCGGTTTGAAGCTTTGAAATGAATTGAGTTTATATATTGCTGATGAATCTTGCATTGTTAAGATTTTTTTTGTATAGGTTCATATTGGAGAAATTGTGTGTGAATTCTAGGAGAGTGAGTGTAGTGCAATTGTTGTGTGAATGATAAGATTTTAGAATACGTACTCGAATATTATTCGTTCGTCACTGCACTTGATGAGTCGAGCTGGTTTAATTTTTTTAATAGATTCGATTAGATTAATATTTTATATATCGGAATAGCATATAAGCGATATTTTCTGTTACTTTATCAACATAGAAATTCGACAGATTTTATCAAATCAGACTATATTTTCTTATTCGATTAGCTCGAACCACATTTTACATTCAATCAAACACATCTCACTAATTAAAAAAACAACACCGACTCGATAAACGGACCGCAAACGCGAGATTAGAATATTTGAAAATTGGCGCGCATCGATCGCATCGCGCAATTGGCGCACGCTGCACCGGTCGACGCGGCACGCGCATGCGCGCGCACACACGACACGTGCACACACACACACGCACGCTCCCGCTGCCCCCGCGCTCCCCTCGCGCCTCCCCTCCGCCCGCGCTCATTCGTCGCGCGGCGGCCGCGTCGTGCGCACGCGTCCCTGCCCCGCGCCCGTGTCAGTCGGGGGCTGCGCCCTCCTCGCCGCCGCACGAGTCACGACTCCGCCACCATAGCCTGCTGCGCCACAGAACCGCGCCCCGCGGTGAGAATAGCCTCTGCCCCAATACGCGCGATCGTCGAATCGGTGTCAGCTGTTTCGTTTCCCGCCCAAATTCGAAATTAGACCGGCGCGTCCGTTTTCGAATCGTGCGCGTCCGTCTGTCTCTCTGTGTTCGTATATGTTTGTGTTGTGTGTGTGTGTGTGTGTGTGTGTGTGTGTGTGCCGCCGCAATAGCGTCGAAGCGCGCGCCGTTTAGTCCCGTGATGCTTTTTACGGCATTTTGGTGTGTTTATGGTGTTAATTTTGCTAAATTTTTGTGCGTCTATGGAGCCGTGCTCCGTGCGCTTCGCTGTGCGGTCCGCGAAACGCTACGAGTTACCTAATGGATGCTAAAGGCCGGTACACACCGGAGGACGCCAGACGGTTCAGTAGTAAACGCACTCGTATTTACATGTGCGGTACCTAATGTTCGTTTTTGTGCATTTTTTTGACATTTCGTTGAGGTATAAGTGTAGTTCGGTCCGATAGATCAATTTGAACGCTCAATTTGACCCAACTGCTTTGTGTCATGTTGAATGCTCAAATTGATCTATTTGACTTTCTAGTGTATACCGGCCTTAAAATGTAGCCCGACCTAACTGAATTTGATTATAACTCGTAAAAAGTAACAATAAACTAACCAGATTCGTTAGTGTCTCGCTGATTGAGTTAACAGAATAGTTCGATTGATATTGAAATCACACACGAGTAGACGATTCCTATCCATATCCCATCATACTCATGCACCCTATTTTCTATCTATCCAATTAAATAACACAAAATCAATAACACACACAAGACAGAAAAAACCTAACAATCCATCAATCAAAGCCTAAACATCACAAAATACCTCATATCCAACATTTCCACCAAACTCGCACAGAAACACCAATTCACACCACAACTAAACCGGCAAACAGTCGATTCCTTATCAAAACATTTGACGTTTACTCGGCCTACATAAACCGCTACGACCATCGACTGCTCCGAACGACACCACGTGCACGGTCGCGCACCGCCGAGCTATTCACACTCGCCTTTCGGGAAAACCGCTAAATACAGACACACCGACACACACACACACACACACACAAAAGTGTAAAACACTTTGAGGCCGCGTGCACGTACTTGTCGCGTAACAGGTGGCCCATAAAGACATTCAATAAAATGTGTGCCCGACCCCTTCCCGCCTTCCATGTTTATGTAACGAGGACCCGTCTCTCCTTCCCGCCCACCTCGATGCTAATCGGAACAGAAGTGGGCGGTTTTCACCGCCCCATTTGTGCCTTCTTCCCACTTGTTTTCTTGTCGGGTGGCTAAGTGACGAGATTCGTCCGAATTATGGTAGATTCGAATCCTCTTTGTCGTTGTCATACAGCTGATTTGTTCATGATCGATTTGAAATTAATTAAACAATACTTCGAATTTTGCCTAATTTTAGTACTTTTTTCTGGTCTAGGATGCACCTTTTTGCGTTTTGTCTATTATCGAATTCAATACTATATCGGGAAGAAGAAAAAAACCTATTAGTTTCGTTCTCATAAATCTGCTTCGAACTTCATAGTCGATTCCTGCAATATTAGAATTTCATTTCTAAGATTTTCATGTCTGAAAGTTTTCCTTAATAAACCGCCTAGTCTATGTGGTTGTTTCTTTAAATTATCTCTCATCATCAATGTAATGATAGTTGCACAAAATTAAGTATTGCTCAAAGGCGACAACCTTTCAGACTCACAGTCCTCATCACACATGAATCGATCATCAAAACACGTCTCTTAAAATTATCTGCTTTCATCATCATGTTGATAGTTGCATAAACGACACCCTTTCAGACTCACAGTCCTCATCACACATGAATCGATCATCAAAACACGTCTCTTAAAATTATCTGCTGTTATCATCATGTCGATAGTTGCACATAATTAAGCAATGCTCATAAACGACGCCCTTTCAGACTCCTTTTTTCCCTCGATTTCTTCAATCAACCTCATAATTGACCACCCCGAAAATCACAATCACCCCTAAAATCTCCACCATCACCCCGATCGAATCCGATCCCATCCAGAGGCAACGATCGAACCCCAAAACGAGGCCAGAATCCCATCCTGGGACCCACACCTCCCCTCGTGGGGTGGTGGGTGGTGGGTGGTGAAGCGGGTGGTCCATCCGACCTTCCGACGAACGAACGAACCAACCGACACCCCGGGGCTCTCCTCGGCTCGTTTTCATTCATCCGCGGTGCCTCGTCTCACTTTCGCTTTCGTACACACATATTCGTACATCGCTTTATGTATCGCAGATGTGCTCGTCGTGTATCCACTGCTGCTGCCGCATGACGTTCTGCATCGGCCGTTGTTTACCTTTGGATAGGTGTTGTGCGGAAATTCTATAAATATGTATGGAGGATGAAGCGGGAGGCTTTCTCTTAGTGTTGTTCAGCTGTCGTCGCTCTAGTTTGGTTCCCACTGAGGACAGTAGTCATGCTTATTCGATGTCAAGTTGGGTTCGCTTTGGTTAAGTTGACTGTTCACTTGATTGCCTACTGTCTTCGATTTGTACCAGTCTTAACGTTTGTAACCAGATCTCTCTTATATGCAAAATATTGCTTGATACATTTGAACGAAGAAGGCTGTGGTATAAGCAGTGTTGTAGTCGAGGGGGAGCGCATGGGAGCGCGCTCCCTTACCTCTTTCGGGCGTAGGAGCGCGCTCCCCCATGAAAATTTCAAATATCAAAATAGCATCAAAGTTTCAAACATATTGAATTCAAAAAATCTAGACAAAGGCAATGAAAGCACAAAAAATTCGAAACATTTGCTGCACATAACGAATTTTGTAACAACGTCCTTTGAATAGTCATCTCTTCATTCTCTCATTTCCGGTTGACAAAATTTATTGCATGTTATTGTTTGGTGAGTTCGAGAGCCATGTGCGTTTTCGCAAAAATCGAGCCCAATTCGATACGGTAGCAGGTAGAATTTCTAGGACTGGCTACAAAAAAATGACTTTGTTCGCTGAATTTGCGTAAAATAAGCAATTTGTGCCGACTATTTTTTTTTCATAAGTATTGTAAATATGGTTTCCATAAGGATGTGCAAGAAAAAGATGTATGGGGGGGGGGGGTGTTGAAAATCAAGCGCTCCCCCACCTCAAAATTTACCACTACACCACTGGTATAAGTGTTGCACATGTTTCCTTTTTATCACTCTTTTAATCCTTTTTGAGTCTGTTTCGATGAATCTATTTTTGAACGTTGTATCCAATTTGATTTACCATCTGATTGCGAGTCTAGAATCGCACAAATCCGCTTATCTCTCATCTTCCATTCGGACGATTTAAATTCACATTTTCCCATTTCACATCCCAAATTCACAAAAAAACAATCGAACCCCAATCCTGTCTTCAACATTACATTCATGTCGACGAACAACGAACGCATTCGAAGCATCATCATCACAAACAAACACGAAACAATCGCCCACTCGCTTTCTTCGCACACGAGACTCTGACACATTCTTTCAGATGACGTATCGAATGACATTCCCGGCCACGCCCCCCTTTCGACCACGTGCTTTCCGATAAACGACCGATCGTGTAACACCAGAGAGATGCAAGACCATAATAATACATACAGATACACACATACACAATTACGTACGTCCATTACATCATTACGCGACCTGCTCCGAGCGAGTGTCATCGGAACGTCGTAAACTTTCACACACATTCGTATTGCGCACGTATGCAATTCATTATCGGTGCCAAATTGATTCGGGGTGTTTGGAAACTGGCGATTTGTAGCATGTTGCATTTAAAGTTGCTCGTAATGTGGATATTGATCGTTTGTGCCACATTTTGACATCTCGTTTGGCGCTCAAATAGATGGATTAGTCTCCATGAAAATAGTTCAAAAGTAGCTTGATTTATCTACGTCCGAATAATTGAATCGTCATCAAAGATCATCGAAGATGTCGTCATCAATCGTCAAGTCATCTAGCGAAATTAAATTCGTACGTGAATAGTGATAATTCTCAATTCATGCAACATAGCTGCAATGTGCAATATTGCAACTGCAATGGGAGTTAATAATGCGTTCGCAGTAGCTGTTCAACTACATAAATGTAACCAGGCAATAAAAGTGTCAAAGAAGTGATACATTGGTCTTTAAGCAGAATTCGCACATGATATGAGTTGACGACTTTTCGGCCAAAACAACCAATGTATCACTTCCAAGACCCTTTTAACGTCTATTTACATTAGTCTATCAACTAGTGCAAACGCACCACAAACGACACATTACCTCGTTTACATCATATTATAAGGAATATCTGGACTTTTCTTCCGACGTGAACGAGCTGAGTCACAAACGAAAACGCCCACGGGGAAACCCCCCAAGATCGCTATCTAAACGATAATACAATTAAAATGCGGCAATCCGTTTTTATATAAACGCATACATACACATATATATTTTTTTCTACCTTTTCACCTTTTTGCTTCGGTTCGTTCATTCATAATAAATGCGTATAGTATCAGGCGTGTCGGCGATTTCATTCATCATCGCCTTATGTAGTAGTAGTAATATGTGTGTGTGTGATTTAATTTACCAGTGTGTGTATGTGTGCGTGTTTATATTTAGAAAACGCCAATTATAGTAATTTGATGCTCGAAGCTCTTTCAATGCGTGCTCTCGATTGTGTACTACCTTCATAATACGTGTGTGCGTTTTGACTTGAGTCGCGTGTGTGCCTTCGAAAAACCTTCAGGGTTAAATAAGGCTTTCGATGCATCTTAATACAGTTAGTTTTTCGACTGAAAACTGTCGAAAATTCGTGGAATGTATGGATGTTTTGACAGATCGTAGTTGGAATAATTGGACGACATTTCGATATCTCTAATTTGCATGTGGTACAAAATCAATCGTGATATTCTGGTGTTGAGATGGAATGTTATGTATTCAAAATGTTCGATGCTTGTGTTTGTATTGATTTATGATTTGTATGTTTCCAAAATACACCTGTTCGTGTTCGTAATTTGCGATAATTATGTACATTATTATTCGTGTACACAATTCGCAAGGCGATTATTTCACATCAGATACTTTCTTTGTACCACCTGCAGTTTCGATAATCCGTACCTGGATAATATCCTAACAATACATAACTTTTTGCTGTCATATCGATACCCTATTATTCAATTATCTGTACCTAATCGTTCCTTTTACATTTATCGTTTTCATCTCGAATCTATAGTCACAGCAAAAAGAAACAATTCGTTTTATTTGATGGGACCTTCGCATTATGCATATTTATCAATTCAATACGAAATGTTCATGCAATTAAACATGCACAATATCCTGAATTTCCAAAACAATTTAAACGATGACACATCGTCCGATCGAAGCAGTCACCGATGGCCACAACGAGCCAACTCTAGATCCAATCGTTTGTTTACAATCCGAGCACGTGACACGAGATTGTACAACGGTGTTGTCGTTCGTCTGTCAAACTCTCAACGTTGGCTCTTCGGTGCGATGCCGAATTCTCTTATTTTGTTTCGTTCTTGACTAAATTGAAGTTTGTATGCACTCTGTATTAGTGGGAGAATTGATTTGATTTGGCGTAGGTCAAGCGCTGTGGTTGTGGTGATTATCGGGAACGATTTCGGGTTAATTATGTCGGATGTGTTCAGATATGAATTGTTATCATTTGAATTTTCTTTGTATTTTAAATTTTAGTGCGATTCTCAAGTATGAAAATGAGATTTTGAATTCTTCACAGTATAGACGCGAGCGTCTTTCAATTAGGTTTCGTTTGTATCGAGCGCTAATTTGCACTAAATAAGGTAGTTTATGTTCATCCGGAATAGATAATGCTTCATTATTTTCAATCTGACGCGTGTGAAATTGATAATGTTTCGATTATTATAAACATTATAATTCGATTCGACTTTCTAAAACTCACGAACGACGCCGCCGCAGTCGAAAAACCGCCGACACAATAACGACCGCGTACAAAATTTCGAATTTTTTCGTATCGAAAAACACGCCAAGATTTCCCGCCTCTCGTTTCGAACGGCGCTCATTATTTTTTCGACAACGTTCGCGAACTCGCACGCACGCTTCCGACCGAACGCGCGTTTCGCGAATGCGTCACCGATCCATATTAGCTTGCGTCGAAAAAGCCCAAAATTCCCTAACGCCGATTGCGAACAGCTGATTTTCTAAAGAGAAATAACGCGCACAGCACACGGAGCGCAACGCAGAGGAAAAACGAACGATAAATAATATGCGCGATATTCAGCGCAAATGTCGAACGTATTTATTTCCACTGCGAGCGAATTTAAGCTTAATGTTATATGGGAATAAGAGCGAAGTTAGTTCGATTTTTAGAACGCTTCGAGGGGAACTTGGACTCGGCCGGGCCGCGGCGGTCGCGCGCTCACCCGAACACCCGAGAGCCGGGCGGCCGTGAGCCGGCGCGCCGCGGACGCCGTTCGTTGAGCCGCGTATATTTTCTATTATTTTTTATTAATTATTTATTTTTTTTATCGTTGTTTTCTTCTCGGAGTCGGTGTCGCTGTGTGCGCGCGCCTTTTGCTCGCGTTCGAACCTGTGTGCGTTCGTTTCTAATTGATAATATCGGCACGTGTCGCCGGTTGCCGGCTGTCAATCGGTTTGACGTTTCGGTCGTATCTTTCGTCTTCTCTCTCTCACTCTCTTTCTCTCTCTCGCTCTAGTGCTTGTTTTCGAAATTGCATGTAAATCGCGTTTATTTTGTAGAGCGTAGTGTCTGCATATTTGGTTGTTTTGAGCTGTCGCCGTTTTCAGGGTGCTGTGAAATACTAGTGTGCGTTCGTGAAGTTTCGTTGTGGTTTTTGCTCAGTTTTGAATAGGTGACTTGATGTGATATTTTACATTGTGAAGGTTGCAAATCATATTGCAATTGCATGTGCAGTTACAGTAGCTCCCCGAGATACGATGGCGGGTTTTTTCCACTGTAACTGCGAGCCTCAGTATCTGCATATGCAATATTAATATGACTTGCCACCTTCATAATGTAAAGACTTCTAAAATTTGACTTAATTCAGAAAATAAAGTCGATAATTATTCACATACTCGTGTAAGAGTGTATTCCAAATGCGTAATCTCAAAACGTTCGACCGTTCTGCTATAAATGCATATTCGTTATGCAATGCCTTGATAACGATGTTTTATTTTCAAAATTAAACCATAAAAGAAAATAGATAATACAAACATAAATTCACTTTCTTGATTCGTCCTTCGTTCACATGAATTTTTCTCATTTACTTATCCACACAGATAACTCATATGCAAACATCAAATCATACCAAATTCAATTTCTAAACCCACTTCCATTAGATAATTAAATAAACCCCAATTCACAAACACCCCGATATTTAAAACGTCAAACTTTTTCCTATTACGAAATACGACATAAAAAACGAACCGTCTGCTACGTTTATTGACTGGGTCGCGGTATTGACACAGTTTCTGGTACATAATGTCATATTATACATACATATACATAACATTCTCTGTTGTAAAACGACCACGTGCTTTTCTACGATTGTGTGATGTCCGTATTCACATACATATAATTACACCTTTGTACGTATGTGTGTATTGCTGTTAAAAACAATGATAACGGTTCGCGGACAATTATCTCCGACTTGCGAGTACAATTTATGCGCATCGATTGTTTCGTAATTCGCGAATCGATTGTGTCTTTGTGCACTTGAATAATATCGATTCGTTTCCTAGATTTTATCTGTTGTATCCGGATTTTGTTGACGAATTTGTTTAATTGAATCTCTTTTTATCTGTTCGCGTAGATAACGTCTTTTTCCGAATGAATATCTGATACAATTAGTGAAGTATTTTGTCACTGGATCGTTATCGATTGACGTGTATTCGTTTTGGTCGGAATGATCAGATTTTTTTCTCGTTTGCTCAAATGTATGTTACTACAAAGTCGTGTTTAAGGCTTTTGCACTTTGTAATTTTTAAATATCTGACGATGCTCGGTTGTCGATTGTAATCAATGTATTTAATTGGTCGAAAATGTTTTCGTTATTTTAATATTTTTACAAATTGGCGAAAAATTTACTTGCGATGCAATTTTACTGTTCTTCGAAAAAAAAATGTGCTTGTTGAATTTTCGTTTTTAAAAAGACATGCAAACGAAAAAGTTTCACAACACCCGTATAGCGTATGTTTAATATTTTATTAGCTCGATGATATTGATCGCAAAATTCCTACTACGGAACATCGCTTTCCAAATCTCATCGAATACATTTTACTCTGTATGCATATATCCTAATATCCGACATTGAGTACACGTTTTATAGTTAACAACGAATAGTTGTATCATTCAAAATTAACAAGTCAAAAGCAGGATCGCACTTTCGTACAAGGACGTTATCATTTCGACTCAATCGAGAGCCGCAATCGCCCAATTTTAACGTATTTTCTAGTACGAATGGATTAAAAACCAACTTTAAAATGTATGTAATAATGATATTGAGATATTAAAATGTGGTTTGATCGTTTCAGGAGTTGACGGGCCAAAACAGCAATGATAGCAGCAGCGGAGGCGGAGGCGGTGGACCATTGGTGAGGCCCTCTCCAAGCCCCACAGGCTCCAGCGGCTCCCGGTCCATGTCCCCGGCTGTCGGTAAGCATCACATCACTGATTACTCATTTGTCAAAACGAAAATCATAATCAAAAATCCCAAAATTGACCGCTTATGTGGTTAAATTTAAAACAGATATGAATATTTGTGAGAGAAAGAGAAGCGCGCGTCATCAGTTTTATCGTACGATTAATCGCATGTGTGCGGTATATAAAAAGATTGTTGAAAAATTAACGATTCTTCCGTTTATTGTAATCAAGAGTAGCTTAAAATTCATATTAATTCTTTTAATAATAAATAGGTTGCTTTGAAAAGGCTTTCGTTTCAATCTCAAATGAAAACTTCACTCATATTGTAATTCAACCCTATAAGAGTTGTATCGTATTTTTTTGCAATCAGACGATTGAAACCTCTCAAGTCAAAACACAATCACTAACGTTGCGGAAAACAGACGAACGAAATTCCGTTCGGTCGGGTTGAAAATGTAAACACGTTTTTATTTTTATATGCGATCGACTGACAGATCAGCTGTTGTTGGCATGTGTATATTATTATGATAACGATGTTTGTTCGGAAAAATAAAGAGCGTCGACCTTTTTTTATGTCACGATTGCGTTTTTGCATAACGAATTTCGTTTCACGGGTCGCGAACGAGCCGGTTCGGTGCAACGTGAATTTGACAGTTTTATGGCAATAAACTGAATAGGTAATTAGTCATTTTAATTTCTCAATTTAAATAACATGATAGAGATTCATTTTATCGATCCACATCTGATGCACACAATTCCGAGCCATTATAAAAATGCGGAACAACCCGCAAAGGTCAACGCACTCTCAGCTTCCGCGGATGCACCTTTTTTTTGTGTAACGTCCTCAATTTTACGATCCCCTCATTATGAAAGCGGTCAACAAGGACGAATCTCTCGTCGCAAAAACGAAACGACTATAGTCCGGGGCGAATTCCTCGCGATAAACACATCGACGATGCGTGCATGCATCAGCGAGGATGAGCAGACCTTGGCATTCGACGCTCTCTTGTTTGTTTTTCTTTTCGATGCACCATCGGCGTGCGACCCACATTCGTATCCATTATAAATCACCGCTCGGGACTGATTCATCTCATTGTGCTCCTCTTTTTTTTGTCATGTCGCAGTCGCTCTTTTTTTGGTTCTTCATTTACCTCACACCTGCGCTTTCGACCGAAGTTTACACTTGCCGACACCTGTTGCCTTTCATGTAATATACATACATACACAAATAGATCGAGGCTCGTCCGCGATAGTGATACATACGCATATAAGCGAGCAGTCACGTAACAAGGTGGTATACGCACTCGAGAAAGAGACCGAAAGGTACGTATTGCGAAACGGGGTCGGGAGGTACTAGTTTATTGCTCTCTTCTCAAACTCTCTCGCTGCAGACGCGTCTAGGATGCTGTTAAACCAGACGGGATTCCCCGACATTGACCCACATTTCTGTGTGCAAAACCACTGCTCGGGAGGATGAGGTGGAGGCGGAGGATCACCATCGCCCGTATTCACCGTCGCGAGCGACCTCGACGAGGGGACCCACCGGGGGCAGGACCCTCGCCACCCACCAGAAACCCCCCGGGGGGACACCGGAACCCGCCCGCCTTTCAAAGGGTAGTTTTTATTTTTTCCCACTCCGGTTTTGTGTGTGAATGGGAAATCGAGAGTGAACGGGGGGGGCAACTTTCGCGAGGCGCTCCCGCGGGGAGGTGACATAGTGCTGCGGTGGTGCGGTGGGGCGTAGCGCCTCTCGTGGGTTTCAATTGTGCGATATGTAGATGCTGGTGTGTCTCGAGTACTCGCGTGCAGATGTGTGCCTCGTGCAAAATTGAAGGCCTTGAAGCTTCTCAAGGACGCTTTTGTGTATATCGACAGGTGCATCTAGATTCTGATGAGAATCGAATCAGATCGACGGCATATCACAACTTTCTCTTTTATTACATTCATCAATGTCAATCCTTCATCATTCGTCAACACAAACATTCAAATTTCTAATCTGCATTCGAAAAAAAAAAATCGAACGCACAACGCCGAAATTTTCCTCATACGCGTCCGTGGAAAACTGGTCGCGTCGAAAGTACACCGAAAAATAGAAACGGAGCCTTCGCCGCTGGTAGTGGTGTTTCGCCGCAGCGATGGCGACTCCCAACACTCGCATCCAAACCAACGACCTACCAGCCAACCAGCGAACGAGCGAAGCAGCATTCCGTCAGTCATTATGATTCCGGCTGAGTCAGTGCGGCCGTCGTTCTCGGAACACGCCACACCAGCTCGCCGGCCTCCAAGTGGAACGAGGCGCGGACGACCAACCTTTGGGGCCTGAGACTCGAAGCGACTCCTCGTCGACTCTCTCTCTCTCTCTCTCTTGTGTACGAGCGTTTTCGATGGCTCTCGAGATGTGCCTGTGTTCGAATTTCGTCTTGTCACGTTCGTTTATTGCTGTCGTGTGATTAAAGAAAGCCTCTTTTGAACGTAGTGTTGGCTGCGAATAACTGATTGTTCATAGTCGCGTTGAGTGCGTATAGCCATATCCTTCATCGATCTAAGGAAATGGGCAGAATTGTGTCCAACTCCAATAGATATGAGTGTCGATGGCGATTCGAATATTTTACTGCTAGCACACACACAGAATAGCACAATCGTATAGTTAGATTCCTGCCAGATTCAGATCTGAATGCGTCATTTATATGAAAAAAAGAAACAAATTATAAATTCTCATACCCATAACCTGCCAAATGCAACGAAACAACCAACCCCCCGAAACATCCGACTGTCTCCACGACCTTCATTACCCACTAAAAATACACCATGTACGCATACAAAACAAGCGCAACAAGTGTTCAAGAGCGATGCACGTGAGAAAAGACCATTCATTCGTCCTGCCACTTAATAACGGCTCGTCTCTCAAAGGGCACCCTCTCTCCCCACACGTGAACGCAAACACACCCACATCATTTGCTACACTGTATAAAAATGAAGTAAAATCCTTATCGACAATCTCTCTCACATGTGCTTTGCTAGATTATGCAAAACGATCGCCGGTTCGTTCCGCTCGGTGATATATCGGCTGCTTCTCGTTTTAATTTACGCATTGTTTATTTATAAACTTATATTT
Source organism: Cheumatopsyche charites (assembly GCA_024721215.1). Classification (NCBI taxonomy): domain Eukaryota; kingdom Metazoa; phylum Arthropoda; class Insecta; order Trichoptera; family Hydropsychidae; genus Cheumatopsyche; species Cheumatopsyche charites. Next base: position 5,277,575 of record CM045587.1, read on the forward strand.
GAGTGAGGTCAGGGTCCGATTTTACGAGCGATCGTTCGTAACTCGACGTAAATTCGCGCGAACTTCTTTTTTTTGCGGCATTCGGGAAAAAATGTTTGTGCGAGGATAATAAGTGCAGTCGGGTGTTGTGCTAGTTGACGTCATCGTGCGATATTCGTTCGGACTGATCGTCGTTTCTCATCTGTATTGCACGTCTGCGTCTGTACACAGTGGTTTTTGTACAATGTTTTGTATGTTCGATTGTTATTAATTCGCGTTGCATCATCAGATTACATATGAGGAAGGAATTGGCCATGAGGATCGAGCGACATGGTGGCAATATCTAGAAAAACGTTCTCAAAGTTGAGCATAATGTATCTGCATGTACGAGTGAGTTGATGATATCTTATTGTCATCATAAGTTCTGAAAACTTTTATATCCTTTTGCCACCGAACACATGAACAATATTGAAGCAATTCATGTAATTAACTTGATTTGAGAAAAAAATGTCATTCCGTTCTCTTGGTTTATTTCAACTTACCTATACAAAAAATTCAATACCTAAATTGAACGCAAATTTTTCCTCTTATTCCAGGACAACAAAGTATTCCGATGCCGCCGCGGCCGTCGAGCAGCAGTCAGGCAGAGGGCGGCGGCGCGGGGGGCGCGACGCGTGCCGCCGGGGCTCCACCTGCGCCCCTCGCAGCTCCCCCTGCGGCACCACCGCCTCAGCAAGGATATCATCATCCCCCGCCACATCAGCAGCATCCGCCACATCCGCACCAGCCGCCCATCGGTTACAAAATGCCTCCGCATCATCAAAATTACCCACCACCTCATCACTATCCTCAAGGTATGTAGAACCCAGCAATATCAAATTATACGCCGTATTATGTTATATGATCTTTCATGTGATTCTTTCATATTTTCAGGCAATTATTCCCCGCGCCCTCCATATCCTAGCCAAGGATATGGACCGGGAGGTGGAGCCGGGGGCCCGGGAGCAGGCGGTCCCGGGGCTGCAGCGGCCGGACAATACGGTAGCCCCGGTCGGCCACAAGCCTATCCTCCGTATGGAACTGGTTGGGGTGGTGCTGGAGCGCGACCTCCTCCGGCTCCGCCGCACTACCTCAAACAACATTTACAACATAAGTTAGGTCCGCAACATATGGGTCCTCCGCCCTCTCATCATGTCATGGGACCGCCGGGAGAGCCTGCGCAAGACAACGGTCTTCCGGGGCCTCCTCCCGCTCCCGCTACCGCTCTTGTCACCACTGGACCGGATGGAACTCCGTTAGACGACGGTTCACAACAGAGTACGTTATCCAATGCCTCTGCAGGTATGTATAATTCCACCGATTGCATTTTTCTGAACATTTATGGATATTATTAATATTATTAATCATTATTTATTATTAGCATCGGGTGAAGAAACAGGCTGTGCAACTCCACGCGGTGGAAGAGGTCCCGTCGGTGGTGCTCCATCTCCGGGTGCCGCTTCTCATGCGAGTGCTCACGATGATTATGATGCTAGCCCTTCTAGTTGGCCTAGAACACCTTCTAGTCCTGTATGTTGTTATACTTAATTAATTTTACTCATAGTCAAGTTTTATTACTCTAAAATTTCATTTTTATTTTCAGGTTTTCAATAGTCACATACCTCAAGAAACATACAGAACGAAGGTGTGTATTTATAAATTATATTTTCTAAATCATTAATAGACGTATAAAAAAAAAAACACTAGATTTTCACAAACTCTGTTCATTGTTTCAGCAAAAATCTGATTCATTAGGAAAGCTGTATGAAATGGACGAATCTCCTGATAGACGCGATTGGGTCGGAAGATTACTGAGCTTCATGGAAGAACGAAGAACTCCGATTGCTGCATGCCCCACTATCAGCAAACAACCGCTTGACCTGTATCGACTATATCTGCTGGTTCGCGAACGCGGCGGTTTCGTCGAGGTATGCAAGGTGCTGTCTCCGCCGCACGTCAGGGGACATCAACATGACTCAATTGCCCCTTATACTAAATTAGCACACTATATTTATGTCAAAATAATAACAGTGTCTACAAATTTAGCATTGCGTTCTTTACATATCATAATCACATTTTTTTTCATGTCAATATATGCATATGAGTAAAGAAGTTCTGCAAAAATATGTTTACACTCGTTATTATGACTTCTCTAGATTAACAATAATAATTAATTCATCTACAACAGAAATTAGTTCTTTTTTTACTTTATTTTCACTACTAATAGTTTTATTCTTTTCTGGTGTTGATGGATTCATATTCGCATACTATATACACACTATTTCACTGTTGTATTTTCTTTCTATAAACAAAATATTGAGAATCGGTTCTATCATGACATGTACAATGTAATACCGATTAAAAACCATTGGCGTCTGTTATATCAAAATTGTAAACAAAATTAAAAAAAAATCAAGGCATAATCAATTTAATCGTATACTTATGGTTACATTGAGTGGACCGAGTCTTAATCGATAGTGATAACACATGTTAGAAGCTAGTTTGCTGATAATTGTTTAGTTGCATCCTTAAAAATACTTTAGTAATTAATTACACATTTATATATCACAATATATATTACTTTTTTTTAGGAATTAGCAAACACTAAAGCATGGGGTTTGAATACAGCACTCACTATGATGATAAAAAATTTTAAATTTTATTAATAAAGTTCTATAACGTTTTATTAGTGAATTTGCAAATCGGTGTTGCACTCATGTGCAACTCTGTGCTTGTTTTTATTTTTGATTTTGAATAATTCTGGTTATTATTATAATAAATAAATAGTAAATTCAAAAATTATTCTGATATCCTTGATTTTTGTTTAATTTTATAAAAATTAGACTACTTTTGTACAGAACAATTCGCAAAATTTTCCAATTATAATTTATACATACTTTGCTTGCTGAATTATGAAAAGTGTATGCTTAAGTCTTTAAATTGCTTCCCTTCAAAATAATTTTCACTGGTGGTTGTACTAACAATTTTACTAGAAGTACGGCAATGAAAACTATCAGTTGTATTGATTGACTTCATTTTTCTGTCCACCTGTACTCTTTCAATTCTATCAAAATCACATTTTTCCGAAATATCGATCATCTGTATTTATCATACATAAATTTCAATCTGGTGGTTGTACAAATATATTCAATGTAATCTTTATTTAAAAGCAAGATGCTACTTTCGAATTCTTGCAACGGCAATTACAATGATTTTGAATATATTCCCCTTTTTAATAGGTTTTATATTTCAGGGTTGAAAAAAAATATATTTTTTTGCTTTTAAATAAAGAATATCATCAGTATTAATTCTTGAAAACTGTCAAAAACACCAATAATACAAATTTATTTGTTTCAAACACTTTGGGATGGATAATATTTATTTCTCCTCTAATTTTTTGTAAAGGAAATTATTGCCATGATAGCGTTCTTGTGTAATATCAAAATTGCTTTCAGTATCGAAAAAAAAAAACACTTGCTAATTGTAAATGCTGTTGAAAAATTAGTTTATATATGCATCAGCATGTTTCATATAGACCTTAGAAATAACCTAGAATAGAAGCATTGTGTTTGGAAATGTGAAATATGAAACATTTATCTTTAACATAAAAAAATATATTTCACATTTCTTTCAATGTAAGCTTTTGTAGAACTAATCGGTCAGTGTATGATAAACTTAGTACTTTCATTTGATTCTATAATTACATTTAATAGTACTATTTTATCATACATTGATGTTACAGCTATAACAGGTAAACAGTAAAAATCACAATTAGTTGTTAAGGAAATTCAGCATTACTGGACTGAAATTTACTTATTGTTATCTATACCATCTTATAATCTACTTATATTCTAATATGATGATTGTAATCTGATTTATTTGAAAAATCTTAATTTTTTTTTAAATTGACACATAATTAATTTTAAATTTCATTCAATAACCTTATTTTTGATGCATCTTATCTAAAGATTTTTTTTTAATATATCACTGATAACTTCTATTATAGCTCAATTACTCTACAGTCAATAGAATAATTTGCTAATGATTTGAGATAAAACATTATACCTATGATTATTTTCTTCTAATTATTTAGAGCTTCACAATTATAAATATGCTTTAAATTCAGTATTAGTTACATTCAAAAGTTTAACTGATAAGTGCCTGATATGATGTTTTTGCTATCTGAGTTGATATGATTATATATCTTTAAAGCAGTGACTAAAAATGTTGATAGTAGTTGGTATTGTTGTGCTGAAAGAAACTGACGTTTGTAAAGTGCAGTAATGTTGAGAAGGTTTTGCTTTGACATGTTGAGTATGAATATTTTATATTTATTGAACTTGAAAATTGACTTTATTTTTTTAATTGATTAAATCTTCAATTAATCTTACTGAATTGTCAACAAGCATTGTTCTCGTTTATTATTATTAAATAATGACATATCATATTCAATTATACGGAAGCAAAATCTACCACATTTAATAACGATTTCAATTCTATAACAATTTTATTTGTTTTCCAGGTTACAAAGAATAAGACTTGGAAGGATATTGCTGGATTACTCGGTATCGGTGCTTCATCCAGTGCAGCGTATACTCTCAGAAAACATTACACAAAAAATTTATTAGCATACGAATGTCATTTTGATAGAGGCGGCATTGACCCACAACCTATAATCAATCAAGTAGAAGCGACTACTAAAAAGAAAGCCAACAAAAATAATAGTGTACCTAGCCCAGGTAAAAAAATACTTCTTTCTTTAATGATATAAGATATTATTGTCGCTTGTTAGTTGATTGAGCGTCATTATTCATTGTTTATCTAACTGTATAATATGAATAGAATACTATATTAATAGTTATGTGAATACTTTGTAACATACAAATCTTTTTATTTTAGGGTCTTCCAATTCGCAAGACTCTTTTCCTGGACCTGGAAGTGCAGGTGGAGCACCCGGTGGTCCCAATATGGACGGATATGGTCCACCTTATTCAGGATATCCACCTTCATCTCAATCTCAACAAGGTGAATAATTTTATCATTATGAAACAGAACTTTAAATTACTACTTTTCGAAAGCATTCAACGATTTGCTTTCTTTAAACTGTTGCAAATACACTTTATCATTTGTGTAAATATCATTGGCCATATTTCCTAATTTGTTGATATGTGTATTAATATTGATCCACATATCCAAACTCAAATTGAGTTGTATAGAATTAATTGAATGGAGAACCATCCCACTCATATATTGTATGAGGTAGTTCTGAATTTGATCCTATATGACTTGAATTTGTTTATCTCAACAAACAATTTTTAAATATTATTTTAATGAAATCAATATTCTTGATTTGTATTTACTTAATAAAGCAAATATTTTGATAAATTCACTACTGTAATATCATTCAATATATTTTCTTCATATTTTCAAACATTAACAGTGGTAGTGTATTTATCAAATCAAAACCGCATATACTTTAATGTCACTATCATCTGGTTAACCCTGTTTATAAACAGTACCATGTGACTAACAAAATGTATGTATGTGACGGATTTCAAAAATATCATCTTGTATATTAAATCACTCACTTTACCTCATGCACCCTCATATTTGACTGACTGCTATAACAATGCTTGTGTGATGTCTGCCTTCAATGGATTATCTTACTACATACTAATAAATTGCATGATCGGAATATTATAATTGTGGGATCGATATGCAGTGCTGGAAATTGGTATTATTTTATAGATATATTGAATAGTTTTCTCACCACCAAATCAGGTTTATTTTATTAGGGAATGCAATTGTATATATATATATATTTGAACGTATAGTTTAGTCTTCTAGTTAAACCCAGTTAATTTGCATCTAATTACTAGTTTTAAAGTTATCGGTTTATCATTCTCAATCTAGCACCGCTTGTTCCAAATTTTCTATTATGGAATTTTGTTTATGTATTCACGTATATATTCGGCATGTGTAAATAAATATTAGTATTTAATTGCAAACTTATCATTTAAAATTCTTACTGAAATACCACGACTCAATCAATTTTGAAATTACTGCATTGAGAATATTTGTTTTTAATTTAAACACAAATAATAACATAAAATTCATAAGATTTTTTTCAGATTATTTTGATTAATTTGATTCATGATGAAATTTTTTTGATAATCTATGAAAAAAATCTAGAGAAAAATTGAAATGTATTGAAATGATCAATAATCCAAGCTTTGTACTATGCGAACCCAAAAACTATTGTAAATTTCTGTTTATTTTTCCATTCCCAAAATTTACATTAAGTTTATAAATTAATTACAATAAGTAGATATTACACTAGGCATTGGTGTGGCAGAGTCGGTAAAATATATTCAAAAAGTGACCATAGGTGAATGAGTGATATTTGTTGGTGTCGGGGTTGAGAGTGTATGTGTGTATGTGTATCGACAGGGGGTGCACCCGGTGACAACATAGCCGCATCCAACCCTTTTGAGGATCCACAGCCTCGTCATGCGGCTCCGTCCACACCACCTACACCACACCGTAATCATCAACCAGGTAGTCGTTGTGGTCACTTAAAGAAAGACTTTATTTCAATATGTTTGCGAGGTTTTGTTTTTTCCCCTTTTTAATTATTTTCAATCATCGCATATATTTGGTATTTTATAACAATTGTGATATTTTTAGTTGCTTTTCAGTTTTTATTTTAACTTTTTAATTGAATTGCATTTTTTTTAATTTTGGTGTTTCTTTCAAATATTACTCATAAAGCTTGATCAAATCTGTATATTTTTTATTTACACTTCTCATTCAATTTCATCAGAAGTGCAACATGATTTTAGTGGTTGTGAATAAGTCTTACTCCTGATTTAAAAATTGTTTTTCAGTTTATTTTTTACAGTCAGATAGACTTTTTCACAAATTGTAATGCATGTTTGGTGAACTTGTAACATTATTTTGAATCATTATAAATGTTTTTCTATGTGAATAATTAATGACTAATTCATACAGTAGGTCCTCTAACTACGAACTGTCAAAAATCTGCCTGAATACTGAATATTCACTTGTACTTTATCATTCATTTGGAGATCAATTTTGTACGCTAACAAAAATAAGACACTTAAAATTACATTATTACAATACATGAATATGGTACTATAAAACTGCACAAGTGAAGACCGTTCTTTATTGTGCAGCCTCAAGATGGTTAACTGACAATTTGTAGTTCGAGGACCTACTGTATATATTTAATAGTATTGAACATATACATAGTGTATATTAGATTTATTAGACTTCCATGAGTTTTTTCAACATGTTCACTTGTATAATATAAATAATGAAAATACTAAGCATTATTTTATCATTTACAGGTGCTTATCCTGGTCAACCAGGCTATGGTGGATATGATCAATATGGTTCTCCTTATCCACCCAACCGACCCGTTTACCCTCCATATGGACCAGAACAAGATAATAGGTAAACATAATGTAGTTAAATTGAAATCAATTGACTTATTTTCAAATCTTACTGTATCGAATTTTATTTCAGAAGCTATCCTCCGGGTGGCGGTCCTCCAAATGCAGATCCATATGGCCGATATGGCGGAAACTATCCTAATACGAGAGGATATCCTCCACCATCAGGAGGAACTCCGGGTGGCCCTCCTCCAGCACCTCCTCAATCACCTACACCTCCACCCGCTACACCACAAGAATACTATCGCCCTCAAGGACCTGCTGCTCCTCCTCCACCTCCACACTTACAACATGAAGTAAGACTTAAAATTGATTCTGTTTATATTCTTTTTTACATTAAGAAATTAAATTACTTGAATATTTTATGTCAAAATTAGCTATATTTTGTGAGTTTATATTGTCGATAAATAATATATGATCTTTTCTTAAGTCCTTTTTAAAAATGCATGTTCAGTGTTCACCCATTTTCTCATTTCTTTGCTCTGCACTAAATTTATAAAAATACTTTCATGTGCAATTAATGTAAGGCATTTTTAATTACCTTTCAAAATAGTGCGAGTATGTATTTATATCAAATTATTTCATATACTGTATTATTCAAATAGATCTTCAGTTGCATGATTATCAAAGAAATGATATTAAATCTGACACATTTCAAATCCTTTTGATGTTATAAAAATCATCATAATTTTCTATCAACCCAAAAATACCATTACCAACATTTTAACGGATATAAATTCATGTGATATAAGGCAGTAAATATTATATTTTCTCGTCGATGCTATATGAAGGAATGTTTATTTATTTATAATAGCCGAATTATAATTTTCATTTAGAATGGTACTGTGTTAATATTATTTGTAGTTATAGTATTATGTAGTGTTTGTGTAGTTTTGCTGTAGTGTTGTGTTGTGTGTTTGTGGGGTGTGTAGATGTCGGCGACGGTGAACATGAACTCGCAGCTGGCAAGGCAGTTGGTAGCTCCACTCTCTCCCGGCGCCAAGCAGTCTCCGTATCTTCACGTATGTTTTGCAGCATTTCAAATGGCTGCGCTTATATGTTTGGTGTTGGCTACACCTTTCAGCTTCCTCTATTCACATATCATCTAAATTTTTGGATTTTTTTCATTTTTAATCTGAAAGTTTCATTTCAACCACATTTTTGACTTTTTCGTCATATCAAAATTGAACTTCATCAATTACTACAGTGGTTTATGGTATTAACTTAATGTGAATCAAAGGATGCACTCATTTTCTTTCATACAGTTTCTAATTATTTTTTTTTTCATATTGTAAGTAATAAGTGTTTTTTTTCAATTCATGATCATTTTTTTTATGTTTTTAGTTTATTTTTTGCTTTTCATTAATTGAACTATTTCAGTGGTGTTGGATTTTATGGGTTTTGTGGTTTGAGTTGTTTTTCACTTACTTGATTTTCTTTTCCGATTCATTTCAGGAATGTACATTTGCATGAATACAATTCTAATAAATAATTCATTTACTCAAATACTCAAATCATCATTAAAATATTTATACACAATAATTGACTTTCACATTATATTAGTTATATTTATCTTATTATTATACACAACATAATCTATTTTATGATTAAGTATGTATTTAGTTTCTTGGTTGCTATATTGAATTTATAGTACAATTTTATGAATGAATTTGTATTTTTTCTACATCTGTATTTTTATGTAATCATTTTTATTGATTGGAGCAGATTAAAATTATAACTTAAGTCAGCTTCATATATTTTTATCAATGTATAACTTTTTTGATCCAATTTTCAAAATTGCTTGTTGTTTCATCACTCATTTTTTACTTCAAATCCATCTGCTCATGTTTCTGAATTTAGTATTGGTTGAGATGAAATAGCTGATAATCTTTAACGGTTTTTTATATATGCTTATCAGTATTCGTATTCGAAAAATTGGTTTATTGCTTAGCCAAATAAATCGTTTCATCTAGTTGATTTTACATATTATCTTGACAAATCTTTTCATGTATTTTTGCTGAATGGCACTGTGTTATCATCATTTCATTTATTAATATTTATGATGTTTTTTATCCATATATATTGTATCTCAATTATAATGTTTCTATTTCTATTTTTCAGGGATATGGAGGAAACAAAGCTATGCCACCTCCTGGTCAACCCAGAAGACATCCCGATTTTGCGAAAGATGCAGCACCTCAACCACCTTACCCTCCACAACGTCCACAACCACCTCCTCATCACCAATATGGTATATTTTTTTTGTTTAGAATTAAGTCTGTTAAATTAATTATTTTTAATTACAATTATTATTATCAATTCAAGGTGGCTGGGCAAATAATAGCGGTGGTCAATATAGAAGTCAGTTTCCACCCACAAATAATAACGCTCCACCTGGAAATCAATGGGCTGGCTCCCCTAGACCTCCACCTGCTCCAGCGCCTTCTGCTCCATGGGGACAGCCTTATCCACAGGTTTGTTAACTTCATTTATCGAATTTGTAAAACGTCACTATTTTATTACGCAATCTTTTCATCCATTAGAACCAACCACAATGGGGAGGAAACGTAGGTGTTCCTGGAGGGACACAACTGCGGCCAGGTACTGGACCTCCTCGTACTGTTGGACCTTACCGTCAAGATATGAAACCATTTCAAATGCCTCCAACACATCAACCTCCTAATAAAGTAATTTCCGAATTTTATAATTTGGACATTATTTATTTTTTTATCATCCACAATTTTAACTTAATTACATTTACAATTTTAGATGGTTGTTCCTGGAATGGGTGGAGGTGCACCTAAACGAGAAATCAATTTTCCTCCAGAAAGTGTAGAGGCTATCACACCTATCACGTACAAGAGGCGGCGCATTACCAAAAGTGAAGTTGCTCCTATAGAAGCGTGGCGTCTCATGATGGCTTTGAAATCTGGATTGTTAGCAGAAACATGTTGGGCATTAGACGTCTTGAATATTCTACTTTTCGACGATAGTTCTGTCAGCTATTTTGGACTTCAGCACCTACCTGGTTTATTAGATCTTTTATTAGAACATTTTCAAAAAAGTCTGAGTGATATGTTTGATTCTCAAAACCCATCAGAAGACAAACCTTGGTACATGCCTAAAAATGTAGAAAACAAATCTGAAAATACTAAGTGTACTAGTCGAGCTCCAGAAGTAAAACAATCCATTGTTGTGGTGAAAGGTGAAAATTTCACCCACGAATCGAGGAAAGGAAAACCTGTTATATATAAATCTAAAGAAGATGACTTATTTGCTCCAGACGATCAAAAGGAATGGGATGTAGAATTGGAAGCAACGGAAGTCGGACTAGAACCTTGGCAATTTGGCTCCGATACATCTTATATTAATCATGTGATGCCATGTTTTCAAGGTGAATTCATAAACATTCCCTTTGCTAGAATTTTAGAACGTGTTGAACGTAAAATTAAATCAGAAGAGGTTGTACAATGTGAACTCGAAAGTGTTAAAATAGAACCCTCAGAAGTTAAAGACTCTCAAGATGTTAAAAAATCTAATAGTGTATGTGAAAAGAAAACTAAAAGGACAAAAGCTTCATTAGATGAAGTTATTAATAGGGTAAAATGTCAAACGAATTTGAATGGTGAAAATAAAATTAACGGTGAAAACGACTTAGGGACCAATGATAAGAGTGCAGAAAATAATATTCCAGATATTCGGCATAATGGCCCAGCAGAAGAATCTGAAAGTATTGAACCCTCCACTAAAGATGCCACAGATTCTGAAGATAATTTTAAATCGGAACCCATGGAAATAGAAAAGGACGAAAAACCAGATGAAAAAATTATCGAAAAGAAACCTAACTTAAAGATAAATGATCCTGCTGGTATTTTAAAAAGAAGACACTTTTCTGAATATGAAGACGAATGTTACACAAGAGATGAAGCCAGCTTGTTTTTGATAACTGAAACGCAAGATGCATTAGCAAGGCGATGTATTTGTTTGTCAAATATTTTACGTAATCTAACTTTCGTACCTGGAAATGAAACAGAATTTTCTAAAAGTGGAACATTCTTAGCCCTTATGGGAAAATTATTGTTGTTACATCATGAACATCCTGTTCGTGCTCCACGTACTAGAAATTATGATCGTGAAGAAGATGCAGAATGGAAAAGCAGTTGTTCTTCTCTTCAAATTCAAGAATGGTGGTGGGATTTTCTAGCTCAATTACGCGAAGATGCATTAGTTTGCTGTGCTAATATTGGTGGCCAAGTTGAATTAAGTCGTCATCCTGAACAAGTTGCTAGGCCAATATTAGATGGTTTACTTCACTGGGCTGTATGTCCTTCAGCAGGCGCTCAAGACCCTCTGCCAGCATTACCTCCCCATCGTGCTTTATCACCTCGGCGGCTAGCTTTAGAAGCACTTTGCAAACTTTGTGTTACTGATTCTAATGTAGATTTAGTAGTTGCAACACCACCGTTTCCACGATTGGAACGTTTATGCTCTGTATTAGCAAAACATTTATGTCGCAGTGAAGATCAAGTGTTGCGCGAATTTTCTGTAAATTTACTTCATTACTTAGCTGCTGCAGATTCTGGAATGGCACGTACTATAGCCGCTCAAAGTCCCACAGTTTCGTTGCTGGTAGCATTCATTGAACAAGCAGAACAGTCTGCTTTAGGTGTCGCTAATCAACATGGAATCGGAGCATTACGCGATAATCCCGATTCAATGGGAACCAGTTTGGATATGTTAAGACGAGCAGCAGGCACACTTTTACACTTAGCAAAACATCCTGATAACAAACCGTTCTTTATACAACAAGAACAACGACTTCTATCATTAGTCATGAGTCAAATTCTCGATCAAAAAGTTGCTGCTGAACTCTCCAAGGTGCTATTTCAATGCTCACGACATCCACGCCATCCTACTAGAAGTGACTAAAGTTCATGTTACCACTTAAAAAAATACTCTAAATAATGTGTTTGGTGCATCAATAGAATGTAATGTTCAATTGATTAATAAAATGAATTTTTAAAGACATCTTTTTTAACTGAAGATGACAGAATAAAGTGATAGTGTTGATAGGTTTATTATCTATCAGTGAGATTTTTTGTAAATCTGCGTACATTCTACACCGCTAACGAGTATATTAATTTAATCGGTAGTATTGTGAGTGATATTGTGCATATGCACAGAAAGTGGTCTGTATACATGTTGTTATTTTCATTTATACAAGACTTAATTTTATTCCTGCGGATTTAGATTTAAGGACTGATTTTAATAAATATAATATAATTATATATAATATATTATCTAAGACCGTGTTATAGTGATATTAGACTCATACCGCTCGGTAATTGAATTATAATTAATTTCAGAGACTTTTTTAGAAAAAAATATTAGTTGTAAAAAATAAATTATCAATGGGTTTTTTATGTGATAGGCCCCTTTCAAATGATATGCATAAATAAGTAGATTTTGTGAAAAACAAGGCAATTATGGATTTAAATTGAATTACATATATATATTGTACTATTTTGTAAAGGAGCTGGATGTGTTTTTGCAAATTTAGTATATTCATCATGTATTTATTTTTCTTTATGTACCCGATTATCTAGATCACCTAACATCCTATCTCTTCCTCTAAAAACAAGTCCATTGTTACTCACACCAGATGGAAGATTATCCAATTTTAAACATAGGGTTGCCTATCATTTCATGTTTGGTATTATTATTACTGTGCAAATGCTTTATATATGTCTGAATATTGAAAATAAAATAAATGTACATATGAAGTGCTGAAAATATTTTTATGTTTAATTTTATTTTACATCCTTTTGTAACATTCAACCTACTAATAAATGATTCAATACCATTTTGCATTTGGTCTTGATATTTTCACACTTGCTCCGAACTAAAGAAGGTAACCTATTTTTCAAAGTGTTAAGTTTCTATATTATTAGTTGCAGAGTTTCATTGGTAAGTTCATTATAAGATTTCAAACATAAAACAAAATGTTACATAAAAATAACTAAATACTCAATGGTGGAGAATTGGTAGATAAATGCTTAAAATTATATAAATAAAATTTACTTCATGTAAAAGTATGTATTATATATCACAATAGTGACATCTGAAGAAAAAAATTAGCACTTTCTAAATATGGGGAAAATATTTGTGATAGTTTCCTACAGATTGTGATACTATATTTTAAATTACCGCTAAATTCAAATTTAACTCGCTATATTTTTCACTATCTGAAAATGCTTATTAAACGAATAGATTATGTTGCTTAAAATATATACAACTTTCGATTTAATCAAAATCATACTACCAGATAAATTTTGACTAGCCCATACAGTCCAATATTGTCCACAACAGTTGAATAGTAACTAAAATCTACGGTAGGAAATCCATTCATACTATTATAACATATAACAAAACTCAATTACTTCGATTTAATCACATCATCACTTCAAATCAATCTTCAACATTTTAAATCTCCATTTGAAGATTGAAGATCAAATTGGACAGCGGCTATCGCCGAACGGAAGCGACTTATAAACCAGAGGATATCCTGTAGTATCGTTATGATCCGATATCTGTTCTTGATTTTCATAACATTTTTACCGTTTTATATCAGTTCTCAAATACAATAATAGCACATAATTTTTTTTTTTATGACACCCTTCTAAAGCATGATCTATGTATGATAGATCGTTACCTCGAAAATTTAAAGCTTTTTCATTTTATTATGACTTGAATATGCATATAAATTGTTCACAGATGTATGGCTAAGACAATGTAAGATTTCGTTCAATATAGTTTTGTTGGGGAAACTACGAATAACAAAAAAAGGTCTCATCCTTGAAGTTTATTTGATGTTCCATTTTTTTCGATTATTCGTTTTAAAATTGAAGGGAATTTGATTCCGTGTTGTAGGAGGTTCTAATATTCCAATAATTTTCTGTGGCTTCAGATCGTTTTATGTGACCTGGTCTTCTGAGCAGGACTTGGATCCGTTAATCGCTCTAACTTAATTTCGCTTACCGTAAGTTAAAACCAGCACACGAGTGCAAAACGTTTAGTTCTATGATCAATTTGCACATTTTTTTCATCTGATTATGCTTATTTTGAAGATTTTGTGATTTTAATCAAAATATAGATCAATTATATGCACTCGACATGTATTCAATTAAATATTGATCGATTCGAATTCGATTGAAAAAAATTCACATTGAATTAAAAAAATATACACAAGCGTATATTTAATGAATACACTTACGTATTTGGATATGAGACAAAAAGAAAAGAGAATCCACATCCGTTCTACATACAAATACTGAAAATAGATACAAATTACCCGTTAATTAGAAGCAATCAAGTATTACGGAGTTATTTAAAATGTCGACAACAAGGTAATTGAATCAAAAGCATCGCCGACCAGCATCAGAACACATCGACCCTGAAAGGAACGAGTTTATTTCTGAAGAAGGATGTCGTCTGGGTCCGATGGAACTTCAGCTATTTTAAATGCATCCGAACTGGACAAGAACGAGCTTCAAAAGTCAACAAACCGTAAAGACCATAATGCACTCAACGATTGTATTTATAATCATTTCAATTACATTTTTCTGATGAAAGTAAAGAATACTTTCATATTATATTTCAGACAGTCGATAACACATTTGTTCATACTGTGTTGTTATAATGTTGAGTTCGAATCTTGACAGAATCACACGAGCATAATAATAGCTTAATGTGATTAACTGCTCTAACAATAAATAACAATTCTGGAATTTGAATAAGCAAAAGTTTTTATACTCGTTATTCGAATCACTCATTATGCGAGGTTTCACTGTACATGAAAATTTTCGCAATCAACAATGGAATCGATACAGAATCTTCGTTTCCCAATTGCGTAAGTATCACAAGAGGAAAACCACTAGCCGTTTCGATTCGGATGCGGATCTCGTCCTTCGGAAGGCCATCAGTATTCATCAGGTGTAATGCGACGTTTCGAATGTGGTCGTGAAGAAGGTCTCTCGAGGAAGCCGACGGACGTGATCGTACATCGGAGATGACCAGAAAAGAAGTCGCTCGTCTTCTTTTTATGTATTTCGTTCTTGTTGGTGTTGTGACTTCTCCATTCGGCGCGTGTGAATCATTCCTACGTCATTGCGTTGTGTCGACTTTTGTTTCTTGCGATCCTTAAAATTTCGTATTCAAAATGCGTATTTATTTTATGAAATTTACTAGTTTCAATGATTAATATAATAAGTGTACTTAAAAAACAACCGAAACGATAAAAGAGTAAAGAATTATGGGCGAAAATGTAAGACGACTATTCTCCCTACCAAACAAAGGTGAATTTGGGATTAACTCATAAGAAGTTAATAATTACTTTTGATTCAAAAAATCATCGGGATTCGTGAAAAATTACATGAAAATCGACTATAGAGTATATGACACGACTTTTCAGATGACAAAATTCAATTTTCCATTAAAATATCACCATAAAGAAAAATCTTTAGACTGATTATAAACATCAATAGATTGTGAGGTGCATTTGAAATCTTGTCTTCGATAGACACTTACTTACCCTCTTTAACTTCCCCTACTCTTCTCGCGTTTCTAATGAAATACATACCCAAATATTAACCGACAATAGAAATATCTTCTTTCAAAAGACTATCTTCAAAAATAGACCTCAAAATTGTAAGAAATAAATCACTAAAACCCCACAAGCGTTCCGAACTGTGCGGCGTAATATTACATACAGATTTCCACTCGAACGCACACCCCTTTCTTGGGGGAAGGCTTTCTGGCATTTTTTCACTTTTCACAACTGGTCATCGTCATTAACATTGGCCATGAGCATAAATAAGTAGTTGATGAGCGATTATTCTCGCGTTGTTGAACAGCTCGACATTGTTCACGCACGCGATCAACTTTGATCAAATCGATTTGCGCACACTTCGATAGCGCTTTTGATTTTTTTCCTCGTTTTCGAGTGAAAGTTTTCTAGTTCGGTTGAATCTCAAATGTATGGTGGATCTTTTAATTTTTGGTCAAAAATTAATCGGTTGTTATTTTATTCAGAGAAAACAAAATTTGAGTGAGGTTAAGTAGTTAGTAATTGAAATGTTATTCCATGATGATTCTATTGTTTTCTGGGTTTGACACATGATTTTTTTCTGATCGTTTTCGAATTGTAGATATGTTTCAAAATATGACTGTCAGTGATATTATTGATTTTTTTAGGTGTTACTTATATGTTAAAGATTTCTTTTTCCAATTTACATATTTGTATACTTTGAATATGGTCGTTATTTTTCACCATAAGTTGAAAAACTAATCTAAAAATTGATTGATAAATACTTTATAGGAAATAAAATATATAGTGATGAAATTGTTATTTAAAGATTCTTAGAACTGTATTATTTTTATACCTATGTATATACGTGTATGGATTTACTTTGTTGAACGTAATGATACATCTTATTAAAATAGAATGAAAACAAAGGAAAATGTGATTTTCCAGAAACACCGATATAAGTAAAAAAGTAAACGCCCGGATGTTATTTCTGACTCATGTCATCCAATTTTATTTGATTTGAAATCATCAAAGATGGTGGTAAATAATTCTAATTACAGTTTACTTTTTTCAGTTTATTTTTCACACGGAGGAAACAGTGAATTACTTTTTTTTCAGCAACAAAAATTATGGACATTTTCTTCTGTATAAAACTATAAAAAAAGTATCAAAGTTCTTTCAAAATAAACTGTATTTGAGTCATTAAAATCAAAAAAATATATATTTTCAAGTTCATCATAATTTGCCTGTAATTACAACATAAAACGTTATCTCAGTACATACGTATAAATGCAAGTATATTAATATAAAAAGATTTCAATGAACTTCTACAATATTTTCTTATGACTTGGCTGTGTTTCGAATAACAAATTTCAAATGTAAAATCGAGATACATCACCGGAAAAGCTTTCGTAAAAGGAAAAGACACATACGCAAAACGTCATTTCCTTCGCATTTATAATACATACATACATTTGATAGAATCCTAAAGAGAAAACACTTTACATACAGTTAGTCCTCCAACTAAGAATTGTCAAAACATCCAAAGAACAAAGACAGACATATTACAGTTCACACATCCTTCACTATTTCGCTGATTTTTTACAGTTCGTAGTTAAAAACTGAATGCAAATACAAGGAATGTTTACTATTTTTTTGTAAATTCGGCACTTTTTTATCTTGGAGATATATTACTTTAATTGGAGACATCCTCGACATGTGGACATTTTTTTAAGAGCACTTAAGTTCGAGAGTGCGTTTTGTCGCATAAGAGCACTTGATTCAATTATATCTTGAAATTGTCAATTGAAATGCGCTTTATTGGAACAAGTGCATTATAAAATGCGTCTATATGAATATTTATTAACCGTTCTGAAAATTTTCTAAATTTGTTTTGATTCGTTTCGAAAGTATTTTTTCTAGGTAAAAACACATTGATCATTAAAGTTTTTGATGAAATATGAAATCTTCATACTTTTTTTTAAAACAACAATCGATTTTGATTTATTTTATTCATAAAAATAGCTTTATGTACTTACAATTTGTAAACTCTACTTACATACAAACATGACATTTCACAAATAAGATTAATTATATCAATATATTACTAATGCAATGACTTATTTTATCATTTCATTCCATATTTATTATCTCATGATTATCTATCACAATATGTATATTTATAATAACTGACTCAATAATATTGAATATACATATGTAATTAAATCATGACATTCGAAATCGGCTCATTTTCTTTATAATACATCTACATAAACACAAATAAATAATTTATTATTCGGTGACCAAACAAATTTCATTTGATTTAATTTACCTTTATTATTCAAAAAATATATTTCACACATAAAAACTCATAATAATACCAAGTATTTTGATATTAAAATCAAATTTTTGAAGAAAAAATGGAATTAATCATGCACTGAACGTATCAAAAATATTGATCTAACGATTCTATCGACATCAATAATACCAACATGCACATATTTACAATTGAACAAATACAACATAATACGTATCGAATAAAACAAAGCTACCCACAGACACACGATTGAATCGAGTGCGGTTAGATACAAGAGTGTGGTCACACCACAAGCGCTTCGATTTCATTTCCAGTACGAATCGGACTTTCGTTCGGTGAAGACGTGTTTCTGGTTATTTTTAGTTTTTTCATATAAAAAACGAGGAAAATACTGAAAAATATATAGACGTTGATATTTTTCAGAACTGTGCTACGTTTTTACGTATATTCGACGTTTGTGTGTTGTGAAAATGTGAGTGATGTGATTTTTTTCGACGTTGTGCAAATAGCGTAGTTCAAGGATGTGAATTCCATGTATTGTTATAAAGTGTATAAATAAATAAATAATCGTATGTTTTGAGGTTCGATGTATGATAAGGTTTTCAATTATTTTTAGAGTTGATTTTCCGTTAATAAATGCGAATGTAGTGTGCTCCTAATGTATATGTAGTTTCTGTGAAAAGAATGTCAGTCAATGAATTTGTTATTTCATAAATTCATGTGTGTATATTTTTTTCATGAAAGTAAATGATCGTTTGAAAATTGAGATAATATTATTATATCGAAATTAAAATGATAAATTAAGATAATGATATAAATTCATTGTATAAAAAATCACAACATTGTATAATATCTGCTCTTAAAATAATACAGTTAGTTTTAATCAGTAAAAATCTAGAGAAGCGTGGGGATACTTGATCCTCCCATTTGTTTAATTACTTCTTACTCCCGTTTAGATTTTTTTTTTAAATTGTCTCAAAGTAAACCCATTTTAATTCTGAGTGTATTGACACTATGTTTTTAAATACAATTTTCCATAGGGAGTTAGAGGCAAAAAATAAAAGCGAAGATCAAGTCTCCCCACTCCCTACTACTTTTTATAAAACCTGCATCACAAAAATTTTGTTTTTAAATCAAATATAAAATTGTGATGACTAAAACGAAAATTTAACACCATCATTCTATTTCAATATAAAAATAGTTATTTTCCACTTAAATTCATATAAAAAAAAAATCACGCACATAATTCAGTGAAATCGTGATTTCACCACTGTCACGACCTTATCTAACCAAACGTCCGTATTTTAATACATAATATTAATTTATTATATTATGCACGTGTATATTTGACCCAAGAAACCGGTCGAGTTGATCACAATCAGGATTTCAAGTTTACTTTGTCGACTCGTTTCATGAACTCGGTTCTTTTCGATTGCATTTCTGTTCAATTATTGTTTTTTCCTTATTTTTTGTTTCGATTTTGAATTATGGCAAAAGTGTTGAGTTTATTTTTACGCTTATGGCTTTCATATCCTTGAGCTTCACGTGGTTTGCGGTTTCTGAAGTTGCAAATGTATTCAGAGTCGTTCGTTTCGTGATCCATTGTGGCGAATGATTGTTTTTTTTTTGTAATATTAAAATTATTATCGAAATGTTTTAATGTGATTGTTGTGTATGTAATATTTTAGATAAGTGCAAGGAATTTTTTTGGATCGCTAAAGCGAGTTTTTGCCGTATTCTTCAAATTTCGTAAGTAGTCTGTATTTTTTGTAACTATTTTTTGTAAGTTTAATAATAAAATGTTCAGTTAATACATAATCAATCATAGTAACGTTCCTATCTTATTGTTAGAGATAAGTATATTTAGAAATTTAATTTTCTTAATGCTTTAATAACGAGATTGGTAATAAAGCTGAACGAACATTTAATATTATTAAAACCTAATGTGATCAGAGAATTACGTGATCTTTCAATACAATAGGTCTTCAAATTACTAACTGTCAAAAATCTATATGAATCACAGTTCATAATTGGAAGATTTACTGTACATATTTATATCATTTTTTTGTGTATTCAAGTCGATCACCTGGATTCTATCCTTTATTGAATTTTTGATCATTTTTTGTTAATTCGAGCATTTCCATCTCATTAACTTCTGTGTAAAAAACAATGAAGCGTGTCAAAACGAGAACGAATCCATGTCCACTAATTAATACGGTATCGTTCTTTCTATCCATCGGCAGTTAACTGTAAATTGTTATACAACACGTGACCGATGAATATGTATGAGAGTAAGGGCTATCAATTGCTATTTTCTACAAAATTAACATTACAAATTCAAATACTGTTGATATCGTTCGATAAAATACTTAACAGAATATCTATCGAAGTTTTTTACATTCAATTAGACATATATCTTTTGTGACTCAAGTGTTATTTGAGATTCTATGGACTTTTAAGTCGATTGTAAACTGTCTTATATTACAGTTTTGTACAAAATATTTTGTTATTTGCATTGTAATTGATGCAAAATCTGTCCAGTACTGCACATATGTATGTATTTATAATGAATACAAAACAAATAAAGTATAAAATATCTGCCAAAATTAGTTGAATTACTGTGTGTAATATATAATTATAAAATTTTAAATGTAATGATACAGAAACAATATCAAATGTGGTTATAGAGTCTATAAAGTAACATACTTTAATTTCCATTTATAATAAAATAGATTAACGCATCGTTTCAATCTTACAAACATCAACATTTCACACGATAAAATAAATCTTCAACGTGTATAATTAAAAAAGAATCTGAAAATGAGATCTCACCAAGACATTAATTAAAGACAGTCAATGAAATTTTCTTCACACTCAATCCATATACGATGACCCTAATGAGAGTTAGACCAGTTCTTCGGCTTCCCGAAGAGCGTCGTGATCGTGATGAAAAAAAATGACCATGATCAGTAAACGAGCTCATCGTCTTCGTCTCCCGAACCTCAATCAGTACGAGGGGAGCGTTGAATTGGGTCAATCGAAATTCTCAAACAACGGTCAAGTACGTAGAGTCAAATTGACTATTTTGCTAGATTAAGCCTCGTTCACACTCTCTAATGTCTATCTATTTTGCTCTATCGCGAATGGGATAGATATATAATAGTTCGTGAGACAGAGTATGATAGATTCAATTTAAAAAGTAAGTCTTAAAATCAGCTTGTTATCGATCTTAAAACGAGAATCTGTAAAATAAATATGTAATAACTAGAAATCAGATTATATTTCGTCTGAAAACAAGACAAAATATAGGTACTTACTTATATGATCAATTATATTTCGATTATGATGATTTTCATTCTTTAATTTTTTTTATTAATTATTAATTACATTCTAAGCGTTATGTCACGTTTACATAGATCGGTGTGTTATGTTAAAAATCACTCGGTATTATTTAACTACAAATATGACCGTTTGAGTGATTTTTTGATTCATGTAAACGGTGCTTTATGTCAGATCAAATAGATCAGTTCAGTGACTTCTTTTCACTATTAGTCACTAGGGTTTTTCCTGAAAATGAGATATCAACGTGAAAATGATCATATTAGACAATTAATAGATGATTGAAGGTCTCTTTTTTATTTTAGATGGTAAAAAAGTGCTGATGTGATAAAATGTTGAACAGTTCTCACTGATGTTTTGATAAGTTCAATTCTTGTTACCAATTGAAAGAAATCTGTCTGCCACATGTTCGAATTAATAAATGGCTGTTTCTATCGCCGTTTAGAATTTACATTAGACGAGCACATGTGTGTATGAATTCTTAAAAGGAAAAAATAAAACAGGGTTGTATTTGACTAAAACTAGAGCTATGTACATAGTTTTCAATTACACATTTGTGTAGAATATTATACGTGTACATATTATAGTTTCATATGCATGAATATGTGTTTTATATTTACATTCATACATATCTGATGAAATCATGATAACTTTGTGTGTTTAGTGACGTTGCTTTTCATTGTAGATTTTCGCCACATTCCAAGGATTTTATTTTCTTTGATAGGTATAGGAAAATTTTGTTTTATATTTTTATTATAGATGATAAACTCTTTAATTTGTATATAAAATTTTTAAACAACACAATTTAAATACAAAAGAAATGTTAATAATAATGAAAGGCTTCTATTTTTGAAGCAATTGAATAATTTATTACTTTTATGCTCCAGATTTTTCTCTTTTATAACACTTTGAATTTCATAATCATAACAAAGTTGCCTTTGTATTCTACAAGAAAATATCGAGTCATAAATTGTAAAAGTATTAAACAATAAACGTTTATGTTTTCTTACATTGATTTATTACAATAGAACGAAAATTTTTGAACGATTTTAAATATGATTAAATTTTCGTAATTTTCTTTGAATCATTTTTTTTATTGAATTCAAGCTATTTTAAAAAATGAAATATATTTTAATAAATAATGAGACGTTTATATTAGACTTGCAACTTTCATGATGTGAAGGCCCTTTAAAGGTCGTTTACACAAAAGATTTTCAGCATTTATTTTTTTTTTTGTATTAAAAAAAAACCGACGTTTACATTATCGTCAGTACTTAATGTACACATTTTTCCAAAGTGTTAGTTCGTTTTATTAGCACATTGTTAACATTTTGCGTTCTTGCACGTCTCCTGTAAAATAAACAAACGCTCACGTTCCCACATAGGAATCCGTTATCTTCATTCAATGGAAGTCTTTTTTAACGACCTTTACAATATCAAAACAACTCTATTTACATATTTCTTTTCTTAAAACTCGATTATAAACTCACCAACATATTGTCACCGAGTGGTAAACAGTAGTGAATCATTCTTTTCCGTTCGTTGCACTTGTTTGTTGATTAATTTCACTTGTGTTTTGAGTTTTTTTTTTCTTGAAAAAAAAATGATAAAAAGTAATTGCTTATCTTTAATAGAGCATATTTTTTTCTTAGAATTAAATTATGTTTATATATGATATATTCATGACAGGTAAATAAATAATTACAAGGTTTGATCAAAGTGTACGATTAATGATTTTTTCTATATCAGCAACCACTAAGGATTCATCTTTTAGAAGTGTTGCATTTAATAGTATTTATAATCATGGAGATAATCAGTACTGTGTTAGAATAAGTTGCGACTCGTTAGGTTATTTTTTAAGTGAAAAGTATTTATGAAACGATTTCTGACATTAAATTAGCCATTACAGAAAACTCGAAGTACTCTCTGAAAAAAAAAACCTTCCAGGAAAGTTTCCAATTATGGAATTATCGTGAAAATTAGCACATTACTGGACAAGAAAATGAGTTTATAATAAAACTTTTCGCCGTAATCTTTGATCAAACCTCGTTAACGATACACAATTATGATATCTTTGAAATAAAATTCTCTACTTTCTTTCTTCAAACTCCTATCGTTGATTATGAATGAAATTGACTAGCTCAATCAGTATTGAATGAACATCAAGTTCAATATTACATTAAAAATTTCGATTTACATTATAATAGAAGTGTACGAATCGATACATGTATTAAACGTAGTATTTTGTTACTGTACTTTTAATTCATGTGTCAAAGATCAATGATTGATACTAGAACGAATCAACATGTGACTTTAGCCCGAGGCAGAAGTCGAAAACCATCGCCCAGTCACGACTTTGCCAATTTTTTATTATTCTCCATACATTCGTTTTAGTTTCGAAGTCATTACGAGGCAATTGTTGCGAAAAACCACGATGAATCATCGTGGTTTGAAAAAAAAAACGATTTTTTCTACTATTTTTTTCAGTTATGTTCAAGGCGAAGTACTAATGTGAGTTTTAGTGAAAATGTAGTTATTAATGTCAGATTTTAGTTTATCTGTTCTATGGTAAATAAAAAGAATTTAAATCTAACTTTATCTTAAAGTTCGGTAAACTTCTGTGTAAGATTACGCTCTTATCTGTTCATTGTTAAACAATTGAATATCCTTTTTTTTAAGTTCGGCATAAGAAAGAGGAAATTTCAGTACAGAATACACTAAAATGTATCTCAATTTAAGAAAAAAAAAACAGTTCGATTTAATAGAAGCTATTTGCACGTTACAAATGCAATATTATGCAAACACATTCGATATTCGTAAACGTACAGTTTTAACAACCGTTCTGACTCCTTTGAAGTGGTTTCAGAAATCTAAAACCAGACGAGACTATCTGTTCTGTAAGAAACATATCGAGGAATTTGCTATTTCAGAATAAGCTCAGAAAAACTGCAGTGCGTTGCACTTCGAGCATAGATCGGTTTTCCAGCAATTGTATTAATATCCGCACAAACGTATGGAAAATGCTTCAATGCGAAATTCGATCATTTTTGTTTCATGTTACACACATTCAAATCTAAAAGTGACTAATTCTATAAAGCAAAAAGTTGAGAAAAAATATCTAATGTGTTTTGAGAATTTTTCTTAATTTTCTTCATTATTCCATTTTTTCAGAAATTACAAACATATAAATTTTGTTTATGAATGTGTTCAGTTTACATTAGAGTACAGAATTAACTGAAATTACATCTAATTAAGGGGCGCGTAATGCCATCGCATTCACACACAAAGAATTGAATGATTGTTCATCTCTTTGTTTTATTACTTCTCAGTCGGTTTATTTATATACACAGAAGAGCTATTGACTAACAAACCTTCGACTGAAACTGCTTATTTCTCACATCCATGTTTCTGGACATGCACTGCAACACGTTCACGACTTTTTCATTTCTGACTCGGCTGTATACATCATTTATCTTTCTAGATCCAACATCCGAAGTATTTTCGCCGTTATGTATGCTCGTTACCACAAAAACGCATCTCTCCTCACTTCGAACAAAGGAAACTCTGATGATGAACGATCAGCTCTGGAACGATGACACAGCCTTTGAACGGATGTGAAATTTTAAATTAAATCGATCAATTTTTTATTTGATTGGTGAAAAATTATATTTCCTATTCAGTTTATGTGTGTTTAATTGAGTCAAGTTTCCTAATAATGGCGTGCGTAAAATAAGGAAATTCTTAAGTTGATTCATTTGTTGCTAAAATATATGATCCGTTCAAAGCTAAATGTAATGAACTTAATTAAAAACAAAGAGATTTAAATGTCAAATCATTTGGTGTAGTCATAACTTTCTATGTATGAAATATCTGTCCTGAATAATGAAGATAAATATTATTAAATGACAAAAGTTTGGCCTCCGGATATATTAATAATTTATTTTAGGAGCCATTTTAATCAATTCTAGACTCAAATGTTCTGAATGTTTGAATGAACTTATCACATCTATAGCTTATTTTAAACAAACTTGTAGTTTATAATTTATGAAAAATGGAATAACGAAGGGAATCAAGGGAATTTCGAAAGACGTTTGTTTGATTATTTTTCTTGACTTCTTCTTTTATAGAGTTAATCACGTTTGGCTGTGAACGACTCGTATATACTTAATAAATATTTTTGGTTGGATGTTTATTGAATTGAATCTTTTATGAGATTCTGGTCACGTCTTTCTGTCTCTTGAAGAGTTCGAGGTCAGTCGATTGTTTTCTCGTCGAATATAATATGTATTGGTTTGAAAATTTTAGATTAATATGTGAGTGGAATTTCTGATGTGTTAATTAAATAGATTTTTCGAAAATATCGTTTGAATGCTTCTATGTTTGAATATTTGAATCGTTTATATATGTAATAAATAATTTTCCAAAGCTAAATAGAAATTTATATAAAACATGTATGAGTAATATTCATAGAAGCATATCAATATAGTCATATTATTTAAATTTTTAATCAAATGCATTATCACGTTAAAAAAGGAACCGAAAATTAGTGCATACGAATTTGAGTGATTGATTAGAAAATTTCAGTTTTTCCAATGAACATGAGTTTGTTCAGATGATTTTTGAAAAATTTGCATTCGTTAGGTACAATGATTTTTAGATTGAAATTTGACATTAATGACATTGCCAAAAAAATGGATACAATAAGAGAATCAGAGCGCAAATCCGGTGAATCATAATTACACTTATCTGCAATTTTGGCAATTTCATCTCGATATTTAAATATTACGTTTGTAAGTGTAATCGGTTTCTGCGATATACAATTTTATAATTCAGAGATTTAAATGCGTATACAGTTTCGAAATAATTACCATAAACGATGACCACACACTAAAAAAAGACAACTCAACAATGAAAGAAAGTCGAATGGCTCTTAGTCACCTTTTTTTTCCTTTTGTGAAAATCCCATTTTAAATTAGAAAACGAATCGTTGACATTTAAAATATTCAGTTTCTTTATAATGATTTTCATTTGCAAATTTAAAAAAAGTTCATGGTTTTTCATTGTAGACACATACAAGCTTATATAAATGTCACATTTTCGTTTTTTAACTAATCAAATATATTTCTTTATAATGTTGAAATGTTCGATTTATTTTAGCATCTTTAAATTTATTATTGTAAAATATTTCCGGGAGATATGGTCCTGGAATCACAGGATTTCCAACTCGAGTACATAAAATAATAATTGCTAATTTTCGGATAAAAATGACCACTGGCCATCTCTCCTGTATGGCCATATTTCCTTGAATTACCCTATATAAAACTATTATTAAATTTGGATCTAATTTCATAACATAGGCGATGAGAAAATGTTTTATTATAAAATCATCGAACAATGTACAACATTGAGTATGTGAAGTAACCGAATTAATGCCGTATCGTTATTTCTTTTTTCTCAACTACAATTCAGTCTGAAAATTATTTTGAAAAAATAGCTCATTGTTCCATTTTCCCATCGGCTAAAAATTGCTTTTTTTTCGTGAACGAATTGAACATAGTGCGATTTTACTAGATGTAATTAATCGCTCTATTAATTCTGTGTAATTAACATGCATTACTCTTCAAGCAAAAAGTGTGAGAATTCTATGAATTGGCGACATTTATTAATTGTTTAATCGTTTCAAGTATGTACACTTTTTCCTAGCAAGATGGATTACATATTGTAAAAATAGATGAAACCTGTCATTTTCGTGTATTTAAAAATTCAATGTCGACCTTAAAATAAATCTGTTCGATTTACTTATCCAAATCGAAGGTTTCTTTGAACTGATTTATTTTTTAGCGGCATTGGCATATTTATAGTTGCTGTATTTCGGTTCACTGAAAAATTAAAATGGGGTCGAAAATGTTTAACTTTGATCTGAAAATGTTTATTTAGACATACATACTGTATAAAGAGTAAAGTTTAATTAAAAAGAGTACATTACTGATAGGAAATAATAGATTTATCTCTATGCACACATGACGAATGCAGCACGAATGAATAATCACGTATGAAAATACAATTTTCAATTAAATTTCAATATATAATTGTATTTTATCTAACATTGAGTCAATATATTTTGTATTTAGAATGAAATATTATATAGAAAATATAAGCAAGTGTTGTTAACAAATATAGAAAATTCTTGCAAATGTATTCAAAAATTTACCTTTGACCTAGGAATCAATGTGAGGTCAAAATCGTTAATAGCCTTAAATCAGAATGATCCATAATAAAACACAAATGAACAAGGTTATCAAGGTTATTATCCCTAAAAGCTGTTTTCCATATACATATGTATTTTAATTAAATTCTTGCTTAATACTATATTATTTACGAAAATTCTTGAGTGAAATACCGATCTAATTTATTAAAATACTCGATTTTTTTATGTGCTCAAATTCGATACGAATGACGATACTGCTTATAATTAGAGAAATTAACAGTTCAGAACTAAATTTGACAAAATCCATTCAGTACGAAGTCAAAAAAACGGTTGAATATGTCCGATACGTTTTTCAAAATTATGAAGATACAAGTTTTATTTAAATCAAGTGCTATGGATGTGTTCAATTCACATTAAAACACAGAAATAATGTAAATGACATTTTAAACGAATGATGTACTATCTGGTGACCAAACAAATTTTGTAATTTAATGATGTTTAAATAGAAATAGAAAGTTAAAAATATACCAAGTAAATCTCATTTTACTCAAAAAGTGTAGTCATTCACGATTAGCTCTAAACGGCTCAAATTATAACAGCGATTCTTCGACATACAATTATATTTCACACATGGGTACAAATTGAAATTTCTAAAGAAAAAATATGTATTGACTATATGTATTCTAAACATTTCTTTGTCTGTGATACAACTGGTCTAAGTCCACGTAATTTTCCATCTCAGGTTCTATTCGTGGCACGTATCCGATTCTACTTTCTCCAAATTAACTTTGTTCTGAACGTGGCTCCAGTGTAACACGAAATAAAATCATATTTTGAAAAAAAAATCAGGCCAAGGCTCCGTTCACACCGCACCCATTGTTGATCGTGGGTGCGTTTGATTTAAAAGCGCGTTTATTACTGAAATGCATTTTTTTTCATACGAGCTGAATTTTCATGCTGTTGCACAATTTTTGATTGTAAATATTATATTCGTGAATTTTGGCTTTGATGGATCGATGCTTAGAATTTCGTGATTGATTCACAAAGGACACGCGAATCTAGAAAATAAATATGAAATAAAACAGTACAAGTGCACAATGTTCGAATCGCGTGACTATATTTGGAGCTTTTCGGTTGAGGAATGAAATTTCAGAACAATTAAAATCGTTTCAGCGCCCGAAGTATGCGACACGCAATAGTTCAATGTCTTGTATTTAGTATTGGTTCATTTTTACATGAAAATAATACCTATTTAGTATTCTGAAATAACTCTTATTGTTAATTGAGTTAAATTCGATTATTTAAAACATTCAAAATATATGAAAATCTCTAAATTAATCAATTTTTGGTCTGTGTATTGATGAAGATTTGATGTGGTAAGATTGTAATTGTGTTCAAATACTTGATACAAATACTATATACGATGAAAAATAGATCGATATAAAAAAAATCTAAGATTGTATGCACCTACTCCATATAAATTGCATATCGCTTACTGCATATACAATTTCGATTGAACCGATCGCATATAACGATAACGAGCGATGCCGTTAACCGGAAAAACCGTGTTAATCGTTTAACGGAAAGTTCAACACAATATGCTACACATCGATAATACATATATTATTAATTTATTAATTTGGTCGATTAACAATTTCTTGACATATTGTACAAAATATAACGATTTTTTCAATCAAACAACACACATTTTATCGGAGTGATTCTTCGGTGATTATTTATTATGAATCATTATTATTTATGACGACTGAAAAGACTAACGGGTACAAGTGACATTTTTGCTGAAATCGAGTTATGCACAGGAATCGCTTCTATTTACGCTCATATATTTGGTGGTGAAAGGATATAAACGAACTTGGAACGTGTACCGATATAAATCATCAAATCACTCGACCTCCCCTAATACATCTACTCAACTTTGAACATGCTTTTCTCGAAATCACCGCAAAGTCACTTGTACCCCTTGGCATTTTCAGTCGTCATATAATACAATGTGTTAACTAATAATTAACATTTTGAATGGCATACAATTTTATCAGTTTTACAGATCGATTTCATTTGAATTCGCACGAATGCAATCGATACGTTTTCACTTTTCTGTTTTCCATAAATGCTTTTGCCGAGAGAAAATAACCGAGAACATTAAAATCGAACGATAAAATATCGTTTTCGAAACGCATTTTAAACCATCGTCGAAAGATTTACGATTTTGATAACGCAATCGAAAATGGCGAATATATCACGTATTAATGCCGCAAAGCTTTCAGCGAAAAAATGTCTGAATCGTTTTGTGAAAATGCTTCGATTTCTTATTTTTCATTTAATCGAATCGCCTGAAGAAAAGCGGGAATTATTAGCGTTTTGTTTATATTAGAAAATATCGCTTCTTAAAACGATTCGTATGAAATTCTCTCGTTTGTTTATGTCAGAGATGTTGAAAGGAGCCAGATTCTTTCAGTTCTAAGTTTGCTGAATATATATTGTTTGAAACGATTGAATATGTATTTTTTTTAAAAAAATGTGAATACAGTAAACTTTCCTGTAATGTAGAGATAGGTTCTTCCTTATAGCAGATTTTGTTATGGAGAAATTTTATTTGACACGTGTAACAAGATTAAAACGCAAAGAGCTACTGACGTTTTTCTTTCGAACAAATGAATTTGAAAAAAACATTTTTGTACAAATTATTTTAATGAAAATTTTAATTAATTAAAGTAAAAAAAATACTTTGTAGAAGGAGTTTACTTCATTCAATTTGATAACATACTTACATATGTTCACATCTTGATCATTACGTATAGACTTTTTTCATAATACTTATAAACATGTGTTATTTAGCAATTTTCTATTTTATACGTATGTAGTATGATTCAACAACATAAATATATAATATTCATTATTTTCGATTATATTCAGTGTATATTGTTATTTTTCATATCCGGTCCACTTGTATTTGAATTTGATATCATTCATGACGAATCTATTTTTTTATAATAATCATCTACAACGAAATTTTGAAATGTGTTCGTATTTCACATATTCTTTTATACTAACAATAAGAATATATACGTATGTATAACAAAAAACATAAAGAGAAGCTATAAAAGTTATGTGCAATATTGCATTTGGGTCAAAAGGGAACATCTCGCTTCTTTCACGAAAGAGTCCAGCTTGTTACGATCGATACTCTCATATCGTGGCTTTGAGCCAACTCTTCCATTAAATATCCTCAGTGATTCGACTTTATTTCAACAATTTCTTTATTTTCAAAATATTCTTCTCAAACGAGTTCAAATAATCGATCTTTTGATTTACATGGAATCAAATTCTCATTCGTCGATTCATTTAAAAGCAAGTCGATTGAATTCGATCCATTTTAACACTTCGTCTAATTGACTTCTTCTTTTAAGGACACTTGATCCATCTAAGAGACTTAATTCACATTATGTTTTTTACCTCAAACTTCCTTTTGGAAAATCATGTTTAGTGTATCAAAATCTAAGTCAATTAACTCAGATTTTGATACACTAAACATGATATTCCAAAAGGAAGTTAGAGTCAAAATATCAAAGGAATGGATCAAGTCTCCCCATATACCCCTACATACGAACTTGGATCTATATAAATTAATTCATTTTACATCAGTTTGATAAAAATAAATGAAAATCGTCGAAAGCCTATTCGGCATAAAACCACAATTGAGATCTGCAAATCAGATTTGATTGTTCGTGGCATTGCAGATGAATCATCCGCATTGCAGAAACCCGAATAACGAGAGAACCGATGCAAAAATAGCAAACGAGAAAGTTTCCATAGAAAGTGTAACGAAACGATTCGAAAATGTCGTGTTTTTTCGCTCAATCGATTTCGATCGTTGTGTCGAATTAGAATTGATGCTTGAGCGACTTTTGTTCTGTGGCCCTTTTTTATGTAATGTCGGTTTTGCGCTCTAATTTCGCGATTGTTCTAAAAAAATAGGTTGTTTTTGAATTCAAATTGTCAAAACATCGCAATTGATTCGATCGAAAAAACTCCTTAATCGATTAATTTTTGCCTATAATTCAACTTTTTAATTGTTTTTTTTTTCAATTATGTGTAAGTATCTACCTGCTGCATAAAATCATTGAATGTTAATATTCAAAATTGGCTTTTTTTTAGTTTTCACACAGTTGACATAAAATAAAATTACAAAACGCTTGAAAAATGTGCAAAGAATATGAAAATATTGTAACTTGCACCTGTGACTAGTAAGTGCATATTCGGCGATATTGTAATTTGATTTAAAAACCATTTGTGCAAATATGAAATCGATGCAAAAACGGTTGATGAATTTAAATTTGTATGTATTAAATATTTAAAATTCATAAAATTGATTTTAGATACATTCATTATTTCTGAAGTAGAACTCAAAATAATACTTCTGAATTTAATATTTTCGATGCTATATGTAACTACGTGTTTAATTAAAATCAAAATTTATTTAAAAACATAAATAACGAAATAGAAAATATCGAAATCTCTTTTAAAGACAAACTCTATATAAAGAAAGTTGTCTGAAAGTCAATCATTAACCACGCATTTACTTGAACAAACTGAAAACTGCTCACTACTCACATTTCCATATACGAGTACATGTGTATAATATGAGCCATTTAGAGCTAAACGTGATTAACTCCTAAAATTAAAAATAAATAAATGCCAAAGTACTCGGTATTGTCATAACTTTCTATGTACATATGTAATGTATGAAATATCTTTCCTGAATAATTTAGATAAATGACCAAAATTTTTTGGACACAGGAAAATTATTGAAATAAATGATTTATTTGTGTAAAATAGCTTCTGAAGAAGCCATTTTAATTAATTCTGTACTCAAATGTGAACTGACCATATCTGTAGTTTATTATAAACAAACTTATTGTATTAATATTTTTTCGAAAAACGCATATATGTTCGATCATTTTTCCCTACTTCCCGCTTCATGGAGTTAATCATGTTAAGTTCTGAATGTTTAATATATAAGCTATGATGTGATAGCACTTTATTTGCCGCAAACACCATTTCGTAACGATTACAAAATGTAAAAAAAATCGTTTTGTCATGGAATGAGTTTAACCGAGATGCGGAAACCGGTCAAATTAATCGCTCTGAGCATCAAAGAAAGAAAGTGAAAACTGTGACGCAATTTGACGTTTCTTCCGATAAGGAAATTCTCGTTTTACACTTTTGACTAATGTTATGTTTTTTTTGGCTTTTTTTAATTAAAAAATAGAAATTTCTTCAATTCGAATCCGATTTCAAGAAAATAACTTAACAAATTAATTTCTATTTTGTATTTGAATTAAGTTTTAAATAAGAATTTTCTGCAAACTTAAATTCAATTCCGGATTCATTTATAATGACATGACTTATGATTGAATGATAGGTATTTGATTTATCTTATTGTATTAAAATTGAAAAAAATTCAAGGAGAATTTATTTACAAAATCTCTTATGAATTCAGAAAAAGTTTTAAATCAATCCAAATGACATTTCCTTTGAAAAACATTCGAATTTTTCGTAGTATATCATAATATTCATGAATCATGAACAATGTACAAAAAAAGTTCGATAGTTTTATACGTGATTCGTTCCAAAAGTCACTAATTATCAGTAATTTTGTGTAAAGTTTTTATTATGAACCAAAAAAATATCAAATAATCCACAAGTACATCAACATGAAAAAAACTCGATTCAAGGATTATTTCTTTTATGAGATCATTACCCATGATAATCGTGATGTTAGTTCTGCAAAATTATTGCCATTCTTTCATTTGATAGATTATATGTATACGGATGAAACATTTAAATCATATGATGAATTACTTCACTATGAAAATTAGGTAATTCAGTGAAATCAAGTTCGTTATCTTTTCATAAAAATATTTTATTGTGCGTGTGAAAATGTATGCCATAGACAATGAATGACCAAAATATAAATATATGAAGTTTTTTTTAATTGTCGTGTGAAACTATAAACTGAGAAAATAACGTGTGTGCATTGAATTGATTGCGTAAATAATGCAACTAATGAGTCGCATGAATGAAAAAGTGATTAAAACCGGAACGATTTCCCAAAATTATTTCGAGAACAATATAATTTTAAACTATTATTCAATCAATTAGAATTTTGCTGTAGATATATCATAACGAAGTATAATATTTCATATTTTCATGAAACTTGTTGATTCAAAATATGTTTTACATATACATATGTACAACGATGTTGATGACAAATGTTAAGACAGATCTGTTGATATACAATTGTGCCTTTAGTCGAGTAGGAAACATCCATAAGTACATATAAATAAATTTCTATTATATGTATGTATTTAAATTTTACTAATATTGAATTTAATAGAGTAGAGTTCAAAGTTGTTCCATATGCATGGAGTTAAATTGCGTCTGGTGGATGTCACGTTTATTTGCGTCCTCCATATGGCTTTTGAGTGAAATTCCTATCGATGCACAAGCGACTGAAAAATGTATGAAAAAAGCGCATCCTCGTCGTTTTCTGTCTGGAAGAGTTTTCTTTTCCTGAAATTCCACATTCGATATGAAGACGTTTCTGAAAATCCGCGAATTCCTCTTATTGAATGCGATCCGCTCTTCCGAGAAATTTTCAATCATCGTATAGATATGTTATTTTTTTTTTCATGTAAAGAATCAATATTGACGTAAATGTGTTTATTTATTTTTTCTCATTACGAAATATAGTATGATGAATTATATACATTTATCTAGCATTCTTAACGATCGTTAAAGTGTGAATTTCCATAACAACGAATGCTCACAGTTTGTTTGTATGATTTTACTCAGTTGTGAATATTTCTTTGAAAATGTGCATTGTCAGTAATATTTTTAACCATCGTTATATTGTTAATTGTAATATATTCTTTCTGAAGTCAGAATAAACTCAAAGATCACATGTGTAGTTCGTTGCGGGAGGTTAGAAAATATATCTATTTTTATAACATAGGCATATGAATGAACTGAATATCACAGAAAATTTAGTCAATTATAGTCGTTTGATTATGTCATATGAATAACGAGTTTTCCAACAATTTGATCTAACAAAAGTTCAAATAAATGTATCAAATGACTTATTTTTTGTAACAAAATCCAAAATATAAGTTAAACAAAACATTTATACACTGAATTCGGTTAAATTGTGTCAGATTATTATAATCATTATTTTTCAATTTAAAATGCCTTTTTTCATCGGGTAGGGAAGGATGAGGAGACTTGCTCCGTCTAATAAACTTAATTCCCCTTTTGTTTTTCACCTCTAACTCCCTTTTAGAAAATCTTATTTATATTTACGATTTTTTTCTGCACTTTGCGATTTTAATAAAAGGTTCTGCTGTCTGCAGGAACGTTTTTTATAAAATAATTTTCACGCACAAAAGTAAGAAAGCGTCGTGTTATGGCCAAAAGTAACCGGCTCAATGTGAGAACCGGTCGTTCTTCGTGAGAAATGTCGTTTCCGTTTTTTGTCTGTGAATTCTAAATTATCGTCAATTATTGTAGACATTAGTTAAGGACAGTTAAAAGATCTGTTCTCAAATTGAATACACTTTCCAAAGGATATAAGGATATTGAAGAAACCTGTGTAAACTTCATCTGTCATAATAGTGACAGCTGGTTGCAGCGTTTGACTCTATTCTACCCTGAAGTGATATCTGTGAGATGTTTTATTATTGAACAAACTAATTTTGTAGATTAACGAGATTGTCTTGTGATAAAAAATTCGGACAATTTAGTTTTTGTTTGAAAATTGTGCAATTATGATCGATTTTGGTTCTTAAGCATATGTATTGTGTCACAACACTAAATTGACACTCAGAATGAAAGAATCCTTTATGTTAAACGTAGACTTAATGTTTCAATCGTATGTTAAGCTACTTAGCAAGTTGTTTACGTTTTTTCTCCTATAGAATTTGTCTGCCAATAAGGCTAACTAATTGGTAAAATTTGATTGAAAGGTTGGGGCCTAGTTATTTATAAGCAATTCAATTTTTGATTGGATTTTGTTACTAGACCGATCGTTGGTCACTCGAAAAAGATCTCAAACAATTTTAACTACACCAAGACAAACGACCTTAAAGACAGTACTATCCTAATTAATCTAGTATGAATGATCACTTTAGCATAGAACTCTTACTCTGATCTTACTGTTCCATTTAATTTAATTTATAATAACTACTGATTGTTACTTTTATGTCAACTTTAAGTACTTACATATTTAAAAATATTTAACAAGTATGAATCAATTTCTACTTACATGAATAGTGATCTATATTTAATTGTCTGCCACAGTTGTATTAAAATTAAAAAAAAAATTATCTTCTATTTCAGTTGTGTTTCAAAGCTGACGAAGCAACGGGATAATAAGATGGCCGGTACCGGGAGTGAAATCTGGTTACAATGGTTCACATGCTGCTATCACCAACCAGCTGCTTCTGCGCAAAGGAAGAGGCGGCGTATCGACAGATCGATGATCGGTGCTCCGACTAACTTTCAGCACACTGGTCACATAGGTATGATCTATATATGTATATATTCATATGATTATTAGTATCACCTATGTTTTAAAAAAAATATTACGACTCAAAATGATTAGATTTTTGCTTGTATGAAATATATGACTAGTAATCAATCATGTCCTTAATAACCCAGAATGAAAGTTCTCTGGTTATGATTATTTGCGCCAGAACATAGAGGATATGTTTGTTGGTAATAACAGCTTATCTTTTTTTGCAGGTTCTAGTGATGTTGAAATGCCAAACTCTCTTTTAAATGCAGTCCAAAATCAAATGCAAAGTAAGGGTGGCTATGAAATGGCTTACTCTGTCAAGGTATCTTTTTTTCTTTCTTGTGCAATATTCAAATATCCCGTTAGTTCAATTTTTTTTGTTAAAATTTCAGGCTTACTGATCTCCAGAAGTTTTATCGAATATTTGTGATGGAAATTAATAGTTTATTTTCAAATTGAAGATTACTCTCCGGTGATCTAAAAACATTTTATAAACTGCATATTTTTGTTTAGAAGTGATCATTTGTAAATATTAAGTCAAAAGTAGTACCCAGAAGTACTTCTTCGTAAATTATGTGTTAATTATAATTTGGCATTTAATGTCTATTTAGTTTTTAAGTTAAACCCATGCATTTGTTTAAATAGTTAAATAAACATTGGTTGGAAGTTTTTGGATAAAGATTTAGTAGTTCGAAAGATATATGAATGATAACATACATATACAACAATACAAATGTCAAAATTGAATGTAAAATTGATACTGATCTCATCCGAGATTTGTATAGTGTAACTACATAGTACTGTTTTCTGAATGTCTTCCAAATCAACTAACATTCATCCATATATCTTCCAAACAATGTTCAAGCCATTTTACTTATATAATTTTCTTTTTCAATTTTTCCTCATTTATTAAATTGTATAATTTTCCTAATAACATGTTTGAAATGTCCAATCACAAATTTAATTGAGATTATTTTTTTACATAATATAAGCCAAACTGATATACCTCCGAAATTTTAATTTTCTATATTATCAACAGTTCCTAATGGGAATGAATCGACACTATAAAGTATGTTACAGAGCTGGCAATTGGTTGAAAAGTGGAAATTTTTCTTATGTAGAAATGAGAAATGGTCATTTTTTGTGAAAACTGAAAAATAGACTTTTTCATTAGATTCCAATAGGAATCTTATTATAGGAAAAATCTTATCAGCAACTTTCTTCATAAGATAATTCACGTTTATGACTGATTGCTGACTGCTTTGTTAAATTTTAAACTAGATGTCTTTGTTGTGATTGTATCGTAATATGTGTGCACATTTATTAAAAATTATCTTACATTTTATGTGTAGTTTGTTTCAATTGAGTATTCTTATGAAAAACCAGGATTGATTCAAAGAAAATCAATAAAAGCATGAAGACTGCACTATGTTTATTGCTGGAACTGAAATCGTTTGTACTAATAGTATCTCTAATGTCAATCAATATATTCCATAAAATGAAAACGTGTGAATATTTGAATACGTAGGTACATTCAATTTTCTTGTTGCATGTACAGCATTTTGATTGATTCAAATACGTTAAGACTGTATGACTTACATGATAAGATTTATTGAGCTTTCCATTGTATTCATTTTCATTCTATTTCTATTTTATACATCGGTAATCATAAAAAAGTTTTGAATCACATTATTGAACTGAAGAATGTTTCATATATACAACTCTAAAATATTTAACTTTAAAATGATTTGATAAGTTGTATTTACATCTTTGATATTTGTATATGTATTTTTCTATAGTTGAACTATTCACATTTTTGATGTTGACTTTATGCACAAACAATGTAAAC
Source organism: Cheumatopsyche charites (assembly GCA_024721215.1). Classification (NCBI taxonomy): domain Eukaryota; kingdom Metazoa; phylum Arthropoda; class Insecta; order Trichoptera; family Hydropsychidae; genus Cheumatopsyche; species Cheumatopsyche charites. The sequence continues at coordinate 5,315,958 of CM045587.1, forward strand.
TTTATGTGCATCGTTTTACATAATTTCAGGAAAATTGATGATGCATATGATTACGATTAACATACAATTAGATAAGAAAATAATTCAGCAATTCACTTCTAGCTGTGTAATGCGTGTTAGATTTTGATGAAGAAGTGATAATACTTCTAAAATATTATATATGTGTAATATAAAGCTAAATTATTAAATTCAAATGAAAGAAAATAATAGAAACTTCATGTGGTAGAATTTATTTATATTTTTTGGCTTGTCAATTTCAATACATGTTTTTGTTTTCTATTTGATTTTATTGCGATATATAAATATTATTTGGAATATATGCATAATCATTTTGTTATCAAAATTGCTTCCGGCATATCATATATAATACTTAATCAAAATATGTAAATAATTGTTTTATAGAATATTGGATTGTTTTAAACTTTTTTTTATCTTATTGTTAGCATCACATAACATTTTGTTTTTAAGTTATAAACATCAATTTTAAACACTTGTACAAGCTCTAGAAATCTATTAAAAACTTCACCAGCACTATAGAAGTAGAAGTATAAAAGCAATATTTTCAAAATTTCTTCCACTTTACGAACTATTTTTTAAATACAAAATACATATAAATTGTTAATCAATAGATCATTGGAAAAAATAAGTTGTATTCATAAAATACAGTATTCATTAACAAATGATTTATTTGTATTACTCGAAAAAGTGAATATGTTGCATTTTGTTATTTTTTCTTTCTTTTCATACATATGATATGAAGAATCAATGTGAATATTGTTATGTTACCTATTTATTTAATATTACTTTTGTATTATATCATAGTTTATTTATTCTCGAACAATATCGGTGCCAATATATGTTTGGTTTTTTTTTTTACAATAATGTATTGTTGTTCGCATTGTAAAATACATATGTACATCAATATTTAGCTTATTTTAGAGATGGAGTTTCAATAAACTGACTGATGAATATGAAACATTGTTTTTTTTTTTTTATTTTATTTATTACTGCAAACAAAACCACTAAAAGAGAATCCGATTGTGAGTAATGATTTCTTCAATTATTTTACTGCTTCAATGACTTTGTAATTTTTCATAAGAAACGTGTATTTTACATTTTTTTTTAAATTCTTCATAATCATTCGAATTGATTTGAGATAATTGACCAATGACAAAAATATCAGCAGCGCATTTCCTTAAGCATATTTTTGTTGTAATCTATCTTGCCTATTTGATCATTACAATTACATCCAGACAAATCATAGCCATTGATCACAAATTGGGCTAACAATAAGTACATGATTTTATTAATTAAAATAATTCAGATTAGAACTTACTTTGAGTTGAAATGGAGATAAGACTGAGAAAGAACAATACTACATGTGAAATCGAAAAGAATCAATATTGTTGTAACATTATTGACATCTAATGAAAAAAAACTGCAACAGATGCTCTCGTATAGTTAATTACACAAGTCTATATTTACCTGAACTTGAAGGGTCCCTTCCTGCCTCCTTGGAAGACTTCCGATCAGAATTTATTTCGAAACGATTGCACAGCAATTTCAACCCAATACAATAAAAAAATATGATGAAAAGTCCCGGGCTAAAGTTTAAATTTTATCAGTTCATTTTTAATGTCGAAATATGCATTTAATACAGGTATGAATAAGTTCGATAATCCTATAACAAACCTGTTTTTGTAACGTTACCCTATTTCGTACTCCACCTGTCGCATTTTGCTGCCGGTAGGTCAATTTACGTACTATCAGCTTTGAATGTGAGTATAATTCAACGTTTTACACTTTAAAATTATTTCAAGAAGATTTATCAGTCGTATAAATGCAGAGAAACAGAGTTTGTGGGAAAATTTAAAAAAATAGCAATCAAATATCGCAAAAGTATGAAAATGAAATAATTAAATCGATTTTTCTATAAAAACTTCATTTCTGCGGTGAATATCATCAAAACAAAAAAATCATTATCTATTTATTAGATATATTTGAAATATGTATGTGGACGATCACATCTTACTAATCCAGCATACAAACGCACACAAGAAACCAAACTTTTTGCACAATTCTCAGTTCGGTAATCATAAAATCAACAAATAGGAATCGCACATTTTTCAATTCAATCGTACAATACGAAATACCCACATTAATACCTGTTCGACGTACGTTCAAAGTGACGTTCGTCGTATAATATGTGTTGGCATGTAGCCGGTGGTTCGGTAGAGCACATTCCCATACAAAAAGAGTGTGGGAAAGTTTTTCAGGTAACACCGCTCTCATCCCCCATGTTCCCACGGGTGCATCGGACCCCGAAACAGGGTTAAGATAACATCGATACGACTCTAGTGACATTTCTCAATTTTTTCGCTAATGTACATACACATGATCCGGTCAAATTGTCAATATACGAACTATATATCAAATTGTATTGCTGGAGTTATGGAAACATATTATTTTGCCTAACGTCATTTTGATTTGGCGTGTATCCTAACACGATGAAAATAAAATTAAATAAAAAATTCTAGTTAGATGCTGTTTCAGCTTTGTATTTTTGATAGAAATTTATATAATTTCATATTGCACAATCTTGTTTTCGTTGAAATGAAAAAAAAAATTAAAAAAATGTGTGATGTGTAATTTTCTAAACAATCAAAATATGTCAATTCATATTAAATTTAAATCAGAAGAACAAGATCAAGATGAATGAAACCTATTCGAATCAGAAAGAAAGAGATGCAATGATAACAGTAGTAAAAAGCAAGAGTGATTATACACCTTAACTAAATATTATAGCATTTTAGGTCTTATTGTAAATATTATTAGAGTATAAATTCGTGTACAGTAAATGTATATGCAGCTCTGGCCTAGTATTGAGTTCGGCAGCGGAACGGAAACGGTAGTGGGGGAAAAAGGAAGATCATTTTCCCACAAAGGCTGCTGTCAATTGACAGTCACGTTTGAATTTTCGCGCCGTAAACATCTCTTGGAGTTTTTAGAATAAAATACAAATCGATCTTTTTATTTTTAATTTCAAAATGCCTATCAGCGAAGATGAATATGATTCGCAACAAGGATTCGAACAGGATGAACGACAAAGTTCGTCTATATCCAAAGCCGAATTGAGGAAGGTTAGTTTGTTGTTTTCGTTTTTATTATGTGTTAATTGATTGTTTTGTGATTTGATTTAATTTATTTGTAAAAAAATGTTATTTAAATTATGCAGTTTTCTTCATTTTTTTTTATTTAATTTGCCTTATCTTTACCTTATACTTTTGGTTCAATCCCTATTCTAATTTGTTAGAAATTAATTTCATTTTTAGCATTTTTAACTTTTTTTTTTACACTTGTATTTGTGTTCAAATAGAAAAAAAATATAAGAAAATCAATTCACGATATTTTATCAATTTCAGACTAATAAACCGATAATGGAGAAGAAAAGAAGAGCTCGTATCAATCAATGCTTAGGAGAATTGAAAGAACTTATATTGGAGGCAATGAAAAAAGATGTAAGTATTCTTTTAATTATTAAAAAAATATGTACGCAAAATATATAAATAATCCATATGTAATGTAATATGTAATATGTAAATAATCTAAGAAATAATTGACTTTTGAAATTTAAAAAAAGCATCAAATACATTCGATCATTTTTCTCGGTTGCATTCCTAATCATGTTTACCTCTGATCGGCTCATTTATCGAATTAATCAATCAACATTACCTAAATAAAAAACCTTTCCGCCAATAATTACAAAAATAATACAAACACCATTAAAAAAAAAACACCCTTACAAAAGAGGGTTCATCGAGACCACTAAACTTGGGGCGATTCCGTGCAGAGGAATTTTCCCACGCTGCACATATATGTAGTTATGCGAACCCTCTCTTATAACATCATATTATACATATATTACAGCAACGTTTCGTGTTTATTTATTGGCCGTGGCATTGTTGGAACCAGGTGATGGCTTAAATGTCTTCACCCCATTCCGATGGTCCCACGACTCGATAATTGTCGCTGTGACGTCACGTAATGGCCAGGTGCTGAACGTTTAGTTTTGCGTGGGAGACTTGTAGTCTCTAGTGCATTTTTTTTTACCATAATCTTGTGTGGGTGTTTAGTGATAAGACGTTTATGCTCGATGGGTGGGAAGGAAGTCTAATCTTCGGTTGGAGTTGCGATTTTTTGGGTTGTGATTATGTAATGATGGGATTTTGGATGTGGAACAGGGATTTTCATAAATTTTCATTAAAAAGCATCTCGTTGAGTTTACTTACAATTTCAAATCAATAACTCGCCTTTTTACAAGATCTCATTCATATTCCATTAATTATACTCTTTTACCCATTCTAAAGTGTCCATTGAAATATAAGATACCGTTACTTGATATCTCAATATTTTGATACTTGCAGCCCAGTCGTCATTCAAAGCTGGAGAAGGCTGACATATTGGAGATGACCGTGAGACACCTGCAAGCCCTCCAAAGGAGAGGCCTAGCTGCAGCAGCATCTACAAACCCTGAAGTCTTGCCCAAGTTCCGCCAGGGATTTTCCGAGTGCGCAGCCGAGGCCACGAAGTTCCTGTCTCGTCCTCCGGCACTTCCGGCTCCGGCCAGGACTCGTCTTCGTCAGCATCTGGCAGCCTGTGTCGCCGCCCTGCACCATCCTCCAGCTCCAAATGTGCCTCACGATCTCAACGGGAACATTCACATGAGCGGTGTCCCTTTGATACCCAGCAGATTGCCCACCGGAGAGTTGGCTCTGGTCCTTCCTGCCAGCACTCAGCTGCCTTTCGTCAGGTCTGATGCATATCAGCAGGATCCTCATGCGTTTCAGAAGGATCCTCACGCGAGCGCTTTTCAGTCGGTTCGAAACAGACCTCCTAGTCCTGCTTCTTCCGTGTCCAGTTGTGATTCCATGAGCTCTGAAAGAGGAACTCCTCCTCACGTTTCAATCTCTAGCACTTTTCCAACTCCGCCCAGTCAAAATTCTTTCAACGAATCCAGTCCGGAAACTCAAAAGCCTGTGGTTTCTTCCACTACTATATCCCCTGAAAATAAAGCTGTCGAAACTGGAAGACAGCGTGGTGCATTGTGGAGACAAACTGATGCTATTAGTCCTCCGAAGCCATCGAATTCATCAGCGATCGATTACTCGATGACTCCGTGCAGAAAAAAGTGTTACTCGAGTGTCCAAAGCAGTTTGAATAATACAGAAACACCTGAACCTGTTGCTAAGGTGGCTAAAATTGCGTGTGCTACTGTCAGTAGTTCACAAAGTCCCGAAAATTCGCCAAATACTAGAGACGAAAGGAAAGAAGAACAAGCTGGAAGTAGCAATTCGTCTTCTTGTGATATGTGGAGACCCTGGTGATTTTATAGGAAGTTGACCAGAAATTTAATGTGATTTTTGTACAGATAAATATTATTTAATGTGTAAGGATATATCGTGAAAAAATAGATATAATTCATAAATGTTTTTTTTTGTTTTATAAGGGAATTAATTTGATTTCACTCTGAAATAAATATTTTTATAATGAAAAGTAATCCATCTTTCATTTCTCACAGTAAATTGAATATGCGCAATAAAATCAATTAATCTCCCCATATAATATTAGGCATGATTAAAAATTTGGAAAAAAAAAGTTGCTTAGTTAATAGAAGCATTTGTTATTTTTCCAAACATACCTACCATTAATGACAAACAGACAGACATTCAATTATTAATTTTTACTTTAATAAATAATAAACGTATTATTATTTCATATACATATGTACATATTATAAATATATTATTTTACCTATAGACAATTTCCGACCTTCACACATATATGTTTTCATTTTTTTTTCAATTTTTTCACTTTCTTTCTCACGCGAAAATTTTCTATCCTCACCAGTAAATGGATCTCAGAGATCGAAACCCTTTTTTTCGTTTCGTATTTGTATTTCTAAATATTAAATCGCAATATTTTAAGGATATGTTTATTTCAGAAATAAAAAAATAAACAATGAACTAAATGCATTATACTAAATATGAATTTAATGCATTGTTACGTAATTTGTTTCCAATATTTCGATTTGAAAATGTTTACGATACCTGACTGTGTAAGATGAGTGTGAGAATCTTTCGGGGGATTCGTTCACAGGCGCCATCGACCACCACAAAAGGAATCAATCGTCCATTGCGATCTCTTCAAGCTTCAAGGATCACCTCTTTTTGACAACAAACAGTATTATTGACGAATTCATAATAACAGGTAAAAAATTCGAGGATTTACTCATTCACGTTTTTCTCACAAACTACGGTCCATGGATTTTCAAGTGTCTTCTTTAGAGGTATATTCGCAATTATTGACATAATATGTATCAGAATTAATTAAAAACAAATAAAAAAACAATCATATTAATCATATCAATAAAACTAAAATGATTGTAGTTACATATCTATAAAGAAATCAAGTATGTAATTTTCTTTTTTTTATGATTGTGAAAAGAGATCATATTCAGAGAAGTAATGTAAGGTGAAATAAATTTCTTTTCTAGCTAGACTCTAGCTAGAAACCATTGCTTCCGTCTCTCTTTAGATTCGAGCACTAGAGCAAAATAAGCAATAATTTTCACTTTTAATTACACGAATGATGAGAATTCCTTCTTATACTACATTGCTTATTATATTTTCTTTGTCAATAATAAATAAAGATGCACAAAATAAATGACTATAAGCTTTAAAAATAATTGCCTGCCATTTTATTATTGTTATTTTTTTTTTCGCAAAAGACTTCATAAACTATCAGTGTTGACAATTAAAAATAATATAATGCTTTTAATATTTCTGTAATTCGAGTGTTTAAAATCTCTCATACTCATATTTTCAATCATTTTACGAAACAGCGTATAGTCGGAAAATATCGTGTTATGACCATCACTCATCTGTCAAAACTGAAGTTTAGTTTATCGAGGCACGTGGTAAGCGATTTCAACACGTTTTAAACACAATGAATGCGTAAATAAAAAAAAAAATATACAGTTTTACATATTGTTTGTAGAAAATCTATCTATAATATAGCATAATGAGTACTAGTAAAGGCAACATTAAACGCACTCGTCCTCAAAAATACCAAAATCGCACAGTCTACAAGAACGACATGCACGACAAAACTGTCAAAACCAAATTCATCAATTCCATCCAACCTTCTGGCATATGCTCGCGTTGCAAGGCGATAATAGAATGGAAGATCAAGTACAAAAAGTTTAAACCGCTCACCGCTCCGAAGAAATGTGTGAAGTGCGAGCAGAAAACCGTCAAAAATGCTTACCATGTGATGTGTATGCCATGCGCCAAAAGTCACGGAGTCTGCGCCAAGTGTTGTCAAAAAGGAGATGTAAGTAATTTATTTGGTATTGAACGGTATATTCATGGAATGACCCTATGTCCAACCAGAAGCGTTACCAAATCTTACGTTACCAACATAAAAAAAATAAAGGTAGAAAATGGATCGCTAGGGTGACCATATTTCCCAAGACAGGACACTCGGGAAAAAAAATTGTAGTCCTTCTAATGTTTTATTGTAGAAAATAAAAATAACACCTCGGCATTTAAAATGCTTAATACCATTGACTATGTTGAATTTCATAAGTGCTATGATTTTTCGTTTGACAGCTGAAATCTCAAATTTTATCTTATTTACTTATTCACACTGGCTCATCTTTATGTTGTTCCACATGTGTTTTATTTTGATTTCTTATGTTTCTTTTGATAATTTTATAATAAATATATTAGTATTTGTAATATTATTTTCACACAGGTAGTAGAAGTGAATCCAAAGACAAGTCCACAGGAAGATGAAGAATTTCAGCAGATATTGAAATCACTGCCAGAAAGAAAACGAAGAACTTTATTAAGGTAATGAAATATATAATTTCTCAAACAGAAATAGAATAATCCTAGAAATAACCAAGGAGTTTTTCCATATTCTACCTTATTGTTTTTTTTATTTTCAGGTATATGAGAAAACAAAATGAAGAATCTAATAAAATAGACAAAGGTGACAATAGTGAATCTGGAAAAGATGAATATAATGAAGAAGTATCCAAAAAATTAGCAGATAAAATTAACAAACTGAAACTAGATTGTTTGGATGACTGTGAAGATTGTGATATTAGCGATTTTAGTGATTATGAATCTGATGATTCATTTGAATTGGGATAATAAATTAACACTTTTTTGATAATGGAAAAGTTGCTTAAAATTTTTATTATTGCATGTTACATTAATGCTATATCTTAATATTCATGATTTGTCAACATGAAAAATGTATCGATGTATGTATACAGTTTTCTCTATCAATAAATCATCATACTGAAAGGTTTTTCATAAAATTTTCTACTTTTCCATTTAGATGTTGCAAATAATCATTCCTTTTCAATATTTTTTTATTTCATTTATAAATTTTACTAGATTATTTAATTGAAAATCAAATAGTTATTTATTAAACTGTTCAACTGAGATATTTTGGTTATATAAACAATTATATTCAATTTAATTTGTTTCTATTTTTATATTTATACTACACGTTATATGTAGGTATTTGTTTTCTAGAACTTTATTGTTTAAAGTTGAATTTATTTGGTTTTCAACTGTGGGAAATTATTTGCGTTTATTGAATCAATTATCTCTATAATATACTTAATTTCACTTGTCATATGTAAATGTAATTATTACCGGATTCTTTTAACTAGAACTAATTGAAAAGTCCTGAACCAAATTTCAATTTTAGGAAATAAAACTTGTTTTCATAATTCAACATCAGAAATAATTTTTAAAACTCTACTCTATATTCAATGAGTGATGCTAACATTTTGGTGAACGCTATTGCAAAAGAACTGTTTGCAAGAATGCTGACTGCATATTCGTATAATATCACAATCGCTTACGGTTTTTAAGACGAATCAGTATGTAGAAAGAATTAACTACAATATGTTTTTTTTTCATTTGTACTCATGTCTATACTTTAAAGCAATAGAATACTCCAAAATTAGTTCTATGATAAAATGTCAAATGGCAGAATGAAGAACACAACACGATATCTTTGGCAACAAGTTAATTATTGTGTTGATGATGTTCATGAATATACAGCTCACATTTGTTAGTCCAATACTGAAATAAAATGCGAATGGGAACGCTGCCATTGAATGCATTATGGGTATTATTTATATTGTGTAAAACATTTTTTCATCAAACATTTAATCACAAAATCTATTTTGACATATCCTATTGTAAAGTATCGATATGATATTTAAAAATGCTCAAATTTGTTATTGAATACAATTGAATATATTCGGTATAATAAACTTTTCAATATATCATAAACAGGATAAATTTTCTTAAAGAAAACTGCCTTTTATTTTACAATAATAATCTTTGTATTTACTATTTAAATATTGTAACACTTAATACAGTTTTACCTTTTGACTACCAATTTGTATTATCTGTTGATGAATGATATATTTTCTATATGAAATGTCTTTACTAGATTTAGAAATGTTGTTTAAATTTTTCGATAGTTGGTAAGTTTTTTTTGGATGTAGCACTTTGAAACAGGAAATTGAATCATCTGATATTTTTTTTTGTTATCATTTACATCTATGGTAGGAAAAAGGTATTACATTATTTTAAAGCGTGACAATAATTGGTGACTTATTGCATTTTTTCACTCAATTAAATTAAGTTTTTTTTTCGTAACAAAAGCATATAATTTATCTAAAAGTTATCATATAATTCCACAATAAGTAATAATTATTTTAATTAGACTTTTAATAGAAATGCACAACTTTTTGTTCTAAAATGATTGAATGAGATGAATAAGAGCAAAAACAGTGTATACGATCATAAAAATATTAAGATAAATGACAAATTCTGAGTTTTCATGGCAGGAAAGTTCAGGCTTAAAGATGGCAGATTCTATCACAAAAGCTTTGAACACTCGCGCTGTAGTATAAAAATTGATTTTTCATACGGTTTTGCAAAATTTTCGTCAATAAAAAAATGAAAAATCCGGTTTCACACTGATCACTTATGTTACTGTTTTAGTTTCTTTCGATTTACATGTAGGTTTTTTATGCACGATGAATCGTATTTCCACATTGGATATCTGAATGCAAAATATGATACACTATAATCGATTCTTAATAAAATTCAACATTTTTGGTGTAGCACGTTTGTTGTTTCACAAGAAACTCGAATAAAACAATTAAGGCCATTTGCAAATACATCAAAGTGTTTTTTTTGTATTTTAATATAAAGATCTTTGTACTAAATATAACGTCAAGCTTTTATTGCCAGATAATTGGCGTTATTGTTGATAAGATTTTGCTATTTTTATTTATATATATGTAGGTAGGTATGTTCACATAATATATTAACGAGAAAGACCACAAACATTTCAGAAGCAATAAAACCAAATATAATACATTTTTATCGTACAGATATATTATTTAATTGGACCATATCGCATTTAAATATTTTCAAGTACAATAATCATTTTTATCATTATAATAACAAATTCATATTTTTTTTATTATTCAATAGTTAAGGTTTTTCGATAATTTATCTCAATAGAATTTTTCATATACATACACACGAGAAACAATGTTTGTGGTCTCAAAATTCAATATATGAGTGTTACATGTGAGATGAAAATTTTATCAACTAGTAATTTTTATTTTGCAAAGTAGATTCATACTCTTAATAGCAAAAAGCTCATTGTTATCATTGAAACAAAGCTATAATGGAGATTTTTCACAGGTAAATGCTAGTAGGTATGATTGCTTCTGAGCGATTTAACCATAAATTTAAAAATTCATAAAAAAAGAGACAATGCACTTTACTCATTTTGTTTTCAATGTGCAGCAAACATTCAGTGCTTTTAATAATATATATGTATATAGTCCATTTTCAAAATACTTGATAAATTACTTTTTGATATAAACGATAAAAATTATCGGTGATGAATTATTGAGCATGAATATCATGGGCTTACAAAGTACAAATAATTTTCAATAATGGAAAAACAAATGTAATTTTTCCTAGTCTCAGTTCGCATAACCCATTTGACAAAAGCACGTATTGACCATACATTATTATTATAATATAATAATTATCAGCGTGTAACTTTGCGACGGGAGATGAGCTGAGGTCTGATGGTGTGTTTCAGGCAAATTGATTTACTTCGGCTTCCAAGAAATATTATCCAGACCCTGGAAATGACGTTTCAGACGGCTGCTATCGGCCCAGGAGGAGTTGAGATACTCGTCGTCATCGTCTTGCTCAAGTTTCTGAAATTCAAAAGTATCACTTTTAATTTGGCAACAAAAGATTACAGAAAATATACTTTCTGAGATTCTAAATAAATTATATTGAAACTAACACATTACTCCTTTTAACTTTAATGTGTATCATTGTTCTAAACTTGACTCAATCCCATTTCAGTTCACAATTAATAGAAGCCATAATTAGATGAAGGAAAAGAATGATTTCTAATATAACTAAATATTCATTTTACATATTGTCAGTGCACAATTATAGAATACTGAAATAAGATAGATTCATATTCAAATATTTCTTACATTTTCATTAAAAATAGTCACATTTTTAACTACATCTGTTTGTGTATATAAAAACTATTCTGTTGAACTTTATTTTTTTAGTATATCGATAGATGTCTGTATAAATAACGATTTAATTTCATTATAAAATTTTCTACTATCAACGAACGAAATTCGATTAGATAAAATCCGCCGTGCTGAAAAAAATTCAGCCGCAATTTGAAAACGGTTTTGGCGCCAAACCGTCACGTTTCGCTAACGAGGCTAAACAACGATTATGGGAAATTCGCGTTTGCATGGCGCCGTCTCGTCTGCCGCAGTACAACACAAACGCAACGTGCCGCACCACACCATGGCACGAATCGAATTTGTGCACACAAATCGCACATTGAACTTGTGTGACATTATGCGGCGTTCACATATGGCTGTTGCCACTCATTATGTCGCCGCCTTTCTCGCATATAGCCCTCTCTTTTGCATATTCGAGAGAGAGCTTGATGCAAATGTTTGAAAAAACTACTTGTGAACAATAGAGTCTCTTTCTTGGAGTCTCAATTGCTCACATTTTGACCTAGATGTTAAACCCTGTTGTTGCTTCTACGTAACTTGATTGAAATGTAACTTTAGAGCAAAAAAGGTAATGACAACAAGAATGGTAATAGCCATATGTAAACGCTACATTAAATTTAATATGTACCCTATGTTTATTATTGTGCAATTATATTCATCGTTCATACGAATCCATACTCTGTCTAATGCGCTCTATTATCTATCTATCCTACTTTGTGTTACGAAGCTGATAGAGCGAGATAGATATATAATAAAAAGCAGTCGTGTGTGAATGTTTAATTATTAATTCTGTTCGGTTTTCAGCATGTTCTGCGAGGATAATTTTCAGTGAAAGCTCACTTTCTGTGGTATTTAGTCACCTGTTGACTTTGTGGTCAGTAGAAATTAGAAAGGTCGATTTAATTACGAAATGATATCGAATTAATAACGAAAAATTTGTGCATATGATTTCAAAAAACTTAAAAAAAAGTTTTATCATCAGAGCAGTCATCTGCAATAGTGGATGTCTGTAATTTGGGGACATTAGATTTTTATTTAATTATTTAAACAATTGCAATTTTGTAAGAACGAAAAATTCTTAATATTTTTAAGATTATGGCAAATGTGAAATACAAGAAAGTGAACTTCCGTTTGATATCGAATTCGCACCAAATCTATATTTAATAGAAGCAGACATGCAATAGGGAAATACATGTAATATCTACATACTTTTGTAGATCGTTCGAATGTAAAAGTGTTTTTCAAGAGTTTTCAAAGTGAAAGGTCAGAAGAGTCAATTATTAAAATCACGTGACTGAATATGATGAAGCTTTCAAATTAATATGAATATGTAAAAATGTTAATCACAACAGTTTATCTGCAACTTTATAATTTATTTTCAATCATTTATAAATGAAATAATATATTTTGTTCTGCGTACCACAAAAAATTCGATTACTTTTATTTAAATTCTAATATAATATATTTGAGAAGCTTAGCCTTAGAGTCCATTGGGATGAAACGTGTCGTTTACTGGAGCCGTTTTTATGACTTTTCCCGGAAAATTTCTAGAATTTTCCAAGGTTTCGTATATCGTGAAGATAAAATATCTAATCGCCTAGCATACGTGCATATAATTTTCATATTTTAGAAAAATTGGAAAAAAATGAGATTTGTATTAGTTTCATGTCATTTTTTTCATACTTTTGCACATAAATGAAACGTTCAATCCATATTCGAATTCAGGATTTGCTTGATCTGAAATTTATATTTCCGTGTTCATTATTTTTTCAGCACCATTGTGAACGATTCACATATCGTGTGAATAAATAAAAATGCTCACAGATATGGAATTGATTTTTTGAATATTTGTAACAAATAGTCTATATGCACATGAACTGTGAAAGCAAACTAGTGATGCATATTCTGAAAATTATTCTAATTTATAATAATAATAATACATAATAATATTTATATAAATGACACAGTCGACTTTTTATTTGAAGAATAATTATCGACTGGAGGGAAAACACATTTATCTGGATCTGAAATCAGAGCACTCGAGATGAAAATAGCTTTTCTCCATTAAGTGAAACCATTCAAGTTTTCCGACTAAAAATGTACACTCGTATAATATTATTTCACATTAATGAGGTCGTTAATCAAATAGACGAATCATTGTATCATTTTGAATTGTTGCCAGAGATGCTTGATGAATACAATGTATAACAAATGTATTAGATTTCTTTAAGATATTCTACTAAATTAACGTATTATGTTGAGATTTTTTCATTGATTTTAAAGTTTTTTTCATGAAAAAATTGAATGTATAATTATCTTACAAATTTGTCACCTTTATGTACTTTAGTTAGAAATGAATAAACCGACATGTGAACATAAAGTTAATTTTAAATGAACTATGTATGTACTTTTAATTTACACAAACTAAATTATATGCATAGGTTTAAATCATTTTATGTGAAACAATTCGAACTCATCGCTCGTTTAATTAACATGTTTTCGAAATCAAATTTAAACACAAACCTGAACAAATTTTCACTAAAATGCAAATGCATCGAGAATGAAATAAAACTGAAAAACGTTATGTACCAACATATTTAAATTTTTATCCTACTTACGAATTTAATTAACAGGTTGCACTAGTTTTCGAATAATTGGATTAATTAATGCACTGTTACATAATTCACGTAATATAATATAAAATTATTACTAATATTGAATACGTACATATTATATTTACACACGAAACGTTTGATAGTTTTCTTGACTTCCCTCTTAATGAAGTTAGTTGCGTTTTAGCTCTAAATGACTCATATATAAATATTTAATACTAAAAACAATTAGAGAAATTCAATATAGGTACAATAAAAGGTGCATTGCGCATTCGTCTAATAAAAATGCATACATTTTTTACTTGGAACTGCAAAAGCTTTACACGTATGCATATGAAATGCACGTGTCGCATAATTGGTCGTAGTTCAGAACGATTAAGCAAACTGCAAACTAGTATTGATTTATACCGATGTTTCCACGTGATTGATGATGCAGGTTCATTGATGAAACATTTTGAGTTTGTGAATGAAAATCGAAAGGAAATATCGTATGATTTTCCTAGATTTTCTCGGAAATGAAACGAGTGCATTGAACGCTTCGTTTCAGTTTGCGAACGTTTTGTATTTTTATTATGAAACGAAGTCGAATCGAATCGATTGTATTTTTAATGTGGCTGTGAAATAAATATAAGGATTTAGTGTGATTTACTATTTCATGAATAAATTTAATTTATTGATTCGTACGTAAAGTGCATTTGGCTGGTGCGAAAAAAACTTTTGAGTTTCGAGAATAAAAATAAATTAACTTCTTCTGGTCTCATTAAGCTCTTTAGTTTTGTAAAAAATGAAAAACTAATCCTAATGTACATATTTGTATTGCCTAATTCAAATATTGAAACTACAATATTTCTTAATTCAACTTTTTTACATATTTATATTGATTAATTCAACTGTTTGGACGAACATATACTAGTATTACAAACATTATGTTGTATAATTGAAATTAAAACGATGATCTTAATTGAATAAAGGTGAAATTGAAAACGATGTTAACTGACCCGTGAATAAACTATCCTATAGTATCGAATACATTCTTTTCACAAAATTAAATTACGATTTTCGATTAGTCTGCGCTTAACCGATCGTATGTAGTTATACGAAGTAAATTGAATTTTGGTAGTTTTGGATCAGGTACAAGAAAATAAGTAGATTAAGAATCAATGAGTGTGATTATAATTGAGTAACGCAATATTTTTTCATGAATATGCGAGAAATTATTTTTTATCATGTGTGAGAATCAATTTAATTGTCTCTGTATACTGAAATACATTACGAAATATACTCGTAGAATATTTTTAATGTACTTAATCAAAATGATATATTCAAATATGAAATCGATATATGTATGTATTTAGGTGAAGAGCGATTTATTTAACACCCTTATATTTACAATTTTCTTACAACTGTAACCTACGCTAATATGTTTTGACCTAAACTAACCCTTATTTATTAGAATCGAGGCATATAAGTTCCACAATCGCTATCATCGTGTTAAATACCAGTTTTATTGTCTTCATCGAAGATAGTTTCGTTTCTAAATATTATAATGTTGAAATGAAAATTTGTTTCTATGGAAAATGTTGGTTTTCCACACTATAGTATATGATTAGGGCGGTCTCTATGCGGAATCGCGTGTCCGCAAAAGCATTACTGGTTCAACGTTGCATTTTAAAGGTGAACGAAGTATTTCAATATAATATATGTAAGTTTCTTGTGAATATTATTCGATAATTGCAGTTGCTGAAGGAATCGAGCGTATGAATAAGTTTTTAATAGTAAATAGTGAGTTTCACCCGTTTAAAATACATTTTAAATGAATGAAATTCATTATTTATGTTTGAAAATTATTTGTACGGTCAATTCTTTGAGTGACTGTACATCGAACATTTTTTTTCAAAAACGTCATATCTGAAAAAAATCAAGATCATAGATGTTTTTGAGTATGAAAAATTATACAAAAATCCATTTAATGATTTATAGGGGTGATACTAGACTAGAATTTCGAAAAATTTTAAAAGAAATACATATTAAAAGTTTTAGCAGCCAATGTATCTACATGTAATTTGAGCAATTGATTCAATTGCCTGGAAAATAATCAAATTTTGATATCAAAACTATCATGTAAAAGTATCAATTAAAAAAAAAATCGTTGTGAAATTATACAGATGGATGTTATAATAATTCTAGTGAATTGAAATTAATTGCTTGAGAAAAATGACACTTGTCATCAAACAGTTCAATATGAAAAGACGAGCATTAGGCGAGTCAACTCTACCATGAAATTAAGTATAGCAAAGGCAAGTACTGAGAGGTTTCATTTCGAAAATATATAAAAAATGCCACCAAAATCCAATTAGTTTTCTGAATAACATCGCTAACATTAAAGCCTCGAAAGCCATTGTTCGTTTGAAGTGCGGACATTGTATGACAACAAAATAGAACACGGGGATTAAGTGACATTTTTTCCGAAATCGAGTTAAGCACAGAAATTGTTTCTATATTTATTCATGTGTTTGGTGGCTAATGGATATAAATGATTTCGAAACATGTACTGACAATGAGATATATCAACAAATTACTTGAGCTCCTCTCAATGATTATATTTATACACTAGAGATTGCATCATCAATGTTACAAATGTAAAAAAATATCGGTAAATACTACAATTTTCTGACAAATCGTAATCCCTAGTACACGTTCTACTTTGAGCACGTTTTACTCGAAGCCAGGTGATTTGATCCCCTTGGTCTATTTCGTCGTCATACGATTGCAGAAATGGACCGAAACACTTCGCTAACGAACCGAAAACATCTGTGGAAAAAATCGGGAACAAATGAAACGAACACTGCTATGGAATAAAAAAAACCGGTAAGCACTTCTATGCCAAAAGCGATGATCGATAACACTCGCACGCCAACTCCATTTTTAATGATCACGCTTTCGAGGGTGTACGTAAATTGTGAATTTCATAAATCCTCGAACTTTCTGATTGATGGAATATTAGGCTGGTTTTACAGTACGTATATATCTATTTAATATTTCTGTGAAAATAGTTCTTCGTGCAAGGACTATAAAGTTTACGTGCTCACGTGAAAAGATGTCGATTTACTTGTGAAAATCGTTTCGCAATTCGAGGAATTATTTTTTCGTGAAACATTTCTCGGGAAATTTATTGTAAACTGTTCTTTATGATGTAAAATAAGTAAAATAAATGTTTGAAGTAGGTATATTATGTATTTAAATATGAAATACGAATATTTATTAGCTTAAATAAAAAACACAAATATGTAATGAATATTCGTGCAGTATTCTCTTAATGTTTGTTTGGAAACTTGTATTTCTATCTAAAGTTTAATAGGATTTAACAGTACCAAGATTATGAGGATTAAGCCATACTATATCAAGAGATTAACGACATTACGAGATTTGCGAATTGACAGTTCAGAAATCCGTCTTCGTCGTAGAATTATTCAAGCGTGATTATCACTTTACCCAGCCTTGGTAATTAAAGTTCGTAAATTCAAACGATTAATTGATTGATATCATTTATAGTTATATCTAAACGAGATTATAGGTTTTCTAGAATGATACAGGGTTATTTGAGGTAAGTGCGGTTCATGAGTCAAGTGCAGCAGTCGTCTGTGAAATTCAAAGATATTGACAATTGCAGCACCTTTCTCATGAATCTTACTTTTATATTCATTGAAGATAGACAATTTCAACAATGTTTTTTTCGAATTGAAGTAAAAAATGATACAAGTAATATACGAAACTCACCCGGGTATCGATCCCGAGTTGGAAACGGCTCCACCTTCCAAGCTGCATCTGCTAACTCTATCCGGTTGACTGCAGCAACTGGGTCTGCTCCCTCTGCTGTCCATCTCCCCTATTCCCTGCTGCTTCAGCTGGTGCCCGAAGGACGCCAGGTCCTCTCTGAAGGTGTCGCTGCCAGGAGTGTCACCTCCGTTGGCCACGATCCCGACTCCTTCTCCGTCCGTCTCGCCTTCGGCGTCGCCTCCTCCGGCCATACCCTCGGCGTTCCTCTCCAGAGGAGCCGCCTCCTCGTCCTCGTTGTAGATCTTGAAGTAGGCCACCGTCAGGTATATGACCGATATGATGAAGGAGGGGATCGGTATGGCCATCGCGTACACCAAATTCAAAGTGTTCTGCCACATGTCGAGGTCGGTGATCACTAAACCGGGATCGACCCTACTATAATAACACGAATAATTCGTACCGACGTCCTTGTACTTGCTAAAAAATACGGTGCAGTTGAGTATGGGCGGATAGCCGCAGCCCTTCACGTTGGGGAAGAGCCTCGCGTACGTGAAGAACCATTCGGAGTCGTTGCCCTGCAGGCCCGTGGGCATCACGTCGGCCAACTGAGGAATCTCGTTGTCCTCCTCGGACTCCTCGAGGGCGAACTCCTCGCCGGCGTCGTCCATCTTCTGCGTGTGCTTGGCGATGGTGATGGGGAGCAGGGGGGCGCTACCTGGCGCCCTCTTGTAGTGCACCCTGATCTGGAGGCAGTCGTAGACGTCCTTGGTGCATCCCTCCTTGCACGAGGCCCACGAGCAGTTGGAGACGCCGTACCTGTGCAAGGTTTGCACCGTGAGACACTGCGCCGGCACCGTGTCGAACTGCATGAAGATGGTCGTGAACGCCGGGTCGATGACGAACGGCACCAGGAAGAGGAACGCGAACAGGCTGAACGTGCCGAGGAGGATGAACGTGGCCGTGGTGTAGAACAGCAACTTCTCTAGGAAGGTCTTGGGGATTACCTCCTCGTCGGCCATCATGGCGCGCGACCCTCAGCGGCCATGGCCAGCGGCAGCCGCGCGGCCGCGCCTACCGCATTTCGACCTGTGTACAATTCAGTCAATTTCCTATTGTAAATCATTTTATTTTCTTGTTTTTCAACTCTACTAGAGTGATCGTGGTTAGATTTTAGCAAACCTCCCGATAACGTCATTATACGTTATAAGGTAGGATATCATAGGGAAAGACGTTATAGATAGGGAAATTACTGAGAAGGACCTCGTAGAGGAATGTTAATAGGAAAGGATTGTGTAGGAAACACGTCGGAGGAATGACGTTTTATGGAAAGATGTTATTCAGAGGGATATTATGGAGAGATTTTATAGGGAAGGACGATATAAAGAAGGATGTCGTAGGGAAGAATGTTATAGGGAAGTATGTTGTAGGAAAGGATTTAATAGAGAAATACGTCGTAGGGAATTGCGTTATAGGGAGTGACATTATTGAGATAGACATAAGTAAGGATAACACAGGAAAATTGTTATAGGGAAGGACGATATAAGGAGAGACGTTATAGAGAAGGAAGTTGTAGGGAAGGATGTTATAGGGAAGGATGTTATAAGGAGAGACGTTATAAAGAAGGATATTGTAGGGTAGGATTTTAAAGGGTAATATGTTATTGAGATAGACGTTATATGGAAATGTCATTAGTAAAGAAATATCCCTATATACCAATATATAATATTTCATATCAAGTTACATAAAATGAAAAGAAATATTTTAGAATCACTCTTAAAATTGCACAGATAAAATGCAATAAACATGTTTTTCAAATGATTATTTTCGTATTGTAAACACCTTTATCAATAGGCCAAATAAACAGCGTAACCTTTGAAATAAATGTTATGAAAATAATGCGAAATTTCAACAACAATTTTAGTTCAATTCTTTTAAAACGTCAGAAGCACAAAGTTGCAAGATATCGATCGCATAAAAGTCAAGACGCGATTTCAACAAAATCCAATATCCATCAATCAAATCTGAAAGTTTCATACACACTGATACACTTCAACATAGTTCGGTTATAGCTAAAACTATAATAGATCGAAACATCGATAAAACTGATTGTCGTAGATTCGATTCAACTGTTCGCTAACATTAGAAGAAATACACAAGAGTTGAGGTTATTTTTTTCACATTCCAACTCTGAAATTTTGCGTAATTTCGATTACATTTTCCATTTTCTTCAAATGTATCGAACATTTCTATTATTAGTTCCGAAGTATTGTAAGAACATTTGATAGAATACATAGGTAGGAAAACTTTGTTCGCCTTGCAGAAAAATCAATATATAATAAATTGATTTTTCTGTGCGATTTTTCCTAACTATACATATTTATTTTTGAATATTGTATGTTTCGATCTATTCAAATCTATGTAAAAAATATTAAAATGTGAAAACATATAACAATACGATATGAAAATAAAGAAAAAGCATCAAAGATTACGATATGCAGTAAGGCATTAAGACTAGCTGAATATTTCAGATATTTTTTTCATATTGAACGGCATCCTTTTGTTATTGAATCCGTACGATTCCCTTAGGGATTTTTTCACCTTTTTCAAAAGGTGTATTTAGAATCACACAATATAATATTACGATTCACAGCTCGGTGAGATAAGCATCGAAACATAAAAGAAAAACCTTCAGAATCCTATGAACATCCCGGGAAAACATTTTCAAACGAATCGAACAAAATGTTGATACAAAACGCCAATTTAAAAAATGAAACCGAAATCAAATTAAACACTTTAAAAATTCTTAAACGAATTCGAATAATTAGCGTACATAGAAGCGTGCAAAACAAACAATGGATTTTCAGCCATCGTCTATATAAAATAGCACGCAATCACAATGTATTGACCAGTGCTGAAATTACCTGCGATTTTTGCTGAAAATACGAATATTTTTCCAGACGAAATTCCAACTTCGAAGGATAAAATGGGAAAAAAAGGAGAAATCGCGTAAGAACGTTGTGTCCGTTCGTGAATAACTAAACGAATGGTGCTTTTACGTAACTGAACCGTGTGCTGTACTTGGTAGTCGACAGAGCTTCTCAAACTGTCGTATATGTGTGTAATCGAAAATGTTAATTTTTAAAAAAGATGGGGAGACTTAATCCATTTCGAATACTCCATGCTTTGTGTTTTTTGCCTCTAACTCTTTGTTGGAAAATAATGCTTAAAAACAAATAGCGTCAAAGTAAATTTCGAGTAACACTATTTTTCTTTCCGGGGAGTTTTAAACCTAACTCTAACTCCCTTTTGGGAAATACTATTAAAAAAAAAATAGAGTCAACATATTCAGAATTTAATTGGGTTTGCTTTGACACTATTTTTTTTTAAATATGATTTTCAAAAAGAGAGTTAGAGGTATATAACAAAATAGGGATCAATTTTCCCCTACGTATATTGGAAAAGGCTGCATGCGATATTATGTAAACTCCGATCGAAGTGTGCAATTTTAAGCGCATTGACGTATTGTTTGCATTATCTTTTTCAATAACACGTTTCAAATATTACATGATAATATTGATAAAGTTGATGAGAAATTAGTTATTATAATGTATTATTTACTTATCTATTACATTATAATGTGTGTGATATTATTGATCGTAGTGCAAAAATAACTATCTCTTACCAAAATGATTAAGTAAATATTTATTTTGCACATATTGTAGGTAAGCAATTAAAATAAATCAAATTAAAAAAAGTCATGACAATTCAATGAAAAATAAAATTATATTCAACACGTTGAAGCAATTTATGCATGTAAATTTCACTCGATATCACATTTCATCAACTCAATACTTGAAGTTTTCCATAAATTCGCCTCGCGATTAATTAATCATTCAAAAGTATCTCTTGTCATCACAGCAAAATTCCATCCGAAAGATCAATTCATTCAAAAAAGAAAAACAATCTTCAAAAATAAATACGAATCAAAACCCATACGCATAACGTTCCGAGAAAGTCAAACACTCGCAACGAAACCTTTCTTAAAAAAACTCGCTTCTTCAAATGAAACTTGACACACCAAATAAAACACTTTCGATAGCCAAAAAGCTCGAAGTTACATCAGAGTTTCACTATTCTCTTGAAAATCTCCATTCACACTTGATTAGAACGAATCGAGACGTCACTGTATTAGGTTTTCAAATGTAAAAATTTTTGTTTGATTTATATTTTAATACACGGAAATTATCCTCGTGTTAAAGGAGGGTTGTTGAAGTTTTTTTTAACCCTAGTTCACACCATGGCTACAAAGTCAGATATGAATGGAAAAAACCTATTTGTCATTACTACATCCAAATATGTACATTCCATACATTTGCGGTTTCGGTTTTGATTTTGAATTTTTCTGTCATAATATGAACTACAGTCGTCCCCATTTAACGCGATAACTTCACACAAAGGTTGTACATATTTTCAGACATGGTACAGTAAGTCCTCCAACTATAAACTGGCAGTTGGCCATCTCGAGGCTGCACTATAAAGAACGACCTTCACTCGCACAGTTTTTCAGTACTATATTCATGTATTTGCGTGAGTAAGTATTGTAATAATGTGTTTCAACATGTACATTGCTTTTTATTTATTTTACTTATGAAATTATATATGAGAACACTGCGAGTGAAAATCTATCTTATTTTTCGATATTCTGATGGAATTTTGATATTTTGTAGTTGAGGGACCTAGTGTATGCTGAATTTCTTAGCTAAACGTGACTTACTTCATAAAGCGAGAAAACGATTGAAATCAATTTTGATGCGTTCTACAAAATTTAATTATTATTTAGTTTTTCCAAAATTATAAACATAAAAATTTTGTGCATATAATAAGCTATAGATGTGACCAATTCACTTCAAAGGACAGAATTAATCAAAATGGCTTCTGAAATAAATGATTTATTATTCGGTAGCTTAATTTTTTTGTCATTTAATGGTATTTACCTTTATTATTCTGGAGAGTTATTTCACACATGGAAAATTATTACTACACCAAGAGCTTTGTATAATATAAATCACTTTTTTTCAAAGTGAAGTTAATCACGTTTAGCTTTAAACGTCTCAAATATGAAAACAATCGTGCTAAAAAATCCTAATACTATTAAAAATTAACATTAATTCGTTAAAATAAAGAAAGGGGTATTAAACAATACAACGAAACGTTGCGTTTCCCAAACGTGACGTCACGTTTCGTTCGAACGTTCTACATAACAACGTCGTACCCTGAACTCGGAAAGAAAACGCCAATGCGACGGAAGAGTTTGAGGCTATATTACGACCCGATACCTGGGCAGCGGTTCCTGTGTAGAATGTGGGGGCCCGGGGCCGGGGGCGGAGGCGCTAGGGTGTCTCGGGCGCCATGTATGGCGGTCGGTGCGACGTCGCGCCTCGCCGGGGGCACCGGGGCGAGTGCGCCGCGCCGAGGGGCGGAGGCTCCGAGGGGGCGAGGGGCGCACGGGGCGAGGGGGCGCGGTCGATACGGCGCACCCCCCCGCCCACGCTAGCTGAGCTCGGACACTCGTTGTGAACGGACGCTTTCACCTCTATGAAGTCATGTTTCCGAACATGCGGCAGGTAGCAGCATCGATAGGGTTGCAATACGAACAATTGGGTCCCCAAGCAGACATAATTATTCATATTGTGAACAAGATGCCTCAAAATGAGCTCGAAAGGGTGTTGTGAATGGGTGCTTTCACCTCTATGAAGTCATGTTTCCAAACATGCGGCTGGTAGCAGCATCGATAGGGTTGCAATACGAACAATTGGGTTCCCAAACAAACATAATTATTCATATTGTGACCGATATGCCTCAAACTGAGTTCGAAAGGGTGTTGTGAATGGATGCTTTCACCTCTATGAAGTCATGTTTCCGAACGTGCGGCAGGTAGCAGCATCGATAGGGTTGCAATACGAACAATTGGGTCCCCAAACAGACGTAATTATTCATATTGTGGCTAAGATGATTCAAAATGAGCTCGAAAGGGTGTTGTGAATGGATGCTTTCATCTTTATAAAGTTATGTTTCCGATTACAGGGTTACAATGTGACACTTTCACCTCTATTAGACAAAACTTACAATTAGTTGTAATCAGTCCTCGTTCGTCGTCATCAGCTAAATTTCAAACTTTTTATCGGGCGATAGTTTAGTTGGACTCTTTGTGTACATTACAACAAGTACAACTCTTACTTAAGGCCCGTTTTATGTACCGAGACAAGCAGCAAGAAACACGGGCATGCAATGTGGTAAACCATGAGAACGATGGAATCTGTTTCTTGGGGTTTTCATTATTCCCATTGTTGACCACGCTGCGTACCTCTTACTGCTTGTCGCGGCACGCAAAACCACCCTTTATAAAGTGCCTTTCTAAACTATCGGCCGATAGAAAGTCTATGAAAGTCCAACCAACTTTCACGTTTATAAGACACCCTCTGAATATTATAAAAAGATAATTAAATTCAATTATGCATTCACATCGTTTGAGAGTCACGTTGCCATATTGCAAAAACCAACACATGCTACATATTGGTTATACCTATATTAAAATTTTCAGCAACACACAGGCAAATTAGCGGTATTGTATATTTTATGCCAGGCATAATTTATAAGCTTTTTTGTGGTCAACGATCTGCGAAATTCGTTCGATTAAACCTGACTTGACTGCGTAATATCGTGGATAACGACATTACTAAGTTAGTATCGCATATGCATAATGAGCAGCCGTTTAACGATATTAACGAAACTTCCTTTATATTATTATTATAATGCTTTATATACGATTCATACATATAAATGAAGTTGGGCGTGAAAACTTTCATAAATGTGTGTATGATAAGAATAGATAAAAAAAATATTTCAGTTAATGTACCTTTTTTTCAAATAATCTAAAATTTGAACCAGTAGAAAATTATGACACTTCAATTTATTAATTGATCTTTCAAAAATGTCGACTTATTTAATAATTAATGAACCATTACGTAGTCGATGGTATTTGAAGTGTAGGAAAGATTGAATCAATTCGTGGTGTACGTTTTACGAGTTTTTCCTATATAAAAAGTACAAGAATTTTGGTGGTGCCACTTTTATAGTTTTGCATATTAATAAATAAATCGATTTTTTAAATTAAAATACGTTAAATGAAGTCATTTATATGTATGTAGATTTCCGATTATATTCTCACTGTTGATTCTCATTAAATGTTATGTTATTATGTTATTCTCATTCTAAACACTATACGCCATCATACTTCATGATCATATTAACACAGATTATCGCTAATTTAGATAATTAGAGATAAAATAGATAACTTTGAACATATAGAAATTAAATGATATTAATACAGCAGATCCTCGATTATAAAGATATCGATCATTCGGATTCTTGAAATGATCGGCCCTAAATAACTTTTCGAGCGTGACGCTCGATTTAGACTGAATTTTCATCGAAACGCGTTGTTCCAATCGATATTTACATAAATATTTGAGGTCGTGTCCGCCGAAAGGGGTTGAGGATTGTTTCTGGACACACATACACACACTTATCGAAATAATGGGGGCCAACAGACCTATTTGGGACACCGATGGAGCCAACGAGTCTGGCCTCAAGTCTCGCGATCCTCAAACCTTTCCAAGTCCATCTCGATAGTGCAATGCTTGAGATTGTTGCAATTGAGATAGAATAGATTTATTTTTGAGTGTTGAATTTTTGCTAGGAAAAAAGCTATGGAAAATAAATGTTATCTCAGAAAAATCAGGCGAAAAAGTGCAAGACTTTGAATCAAGTGTGATTGAGATTTGATAATATAGGAAAGCTCTAGTAACTAAGAGACGCGATTGTAAGTTACATGTTCAAATTTTAAGATAGACATATTCAAAGTGGAATATTTATTATTATTAAATGAATATATGAAAGTTGTCAAGTGACCTGATGATAATTGTTAACAGTGATCTCGAAATATTTTGTACCCTATGTGAAATCAAATGAATAGATATATATAAATATACCTACATTCATACATACAAATGTATACCATTTTCTCTGACCATGAATAAAATTTACTAGCGATCAGCCCGTTGAATATATCAACGCAGTTTCAACCCGTTGAATATATCGACGCGCAGTTTTGAAGCGTTACATGGACACACACACACACATAGATATACAGAATAGCACTATTATACATATAGTTAGATTCCGAAATTCAGAGAAAATTTCTGCGCTTAGAATTCTCAAGTGTTTAAGGTTTCTTGTCAAAAGGAGTCAAAATATTTATTTAAAGTGTAGTGTAAAAAGCTTAAAACTTCTGTCAACTTTTGACAGATTGTAGCCAGATAATAAACATTAAAAAAAATGTGGAATCGATACGTCAAGTTCGTAACTCACAGATGTGTCCAGATAAAAGTTTTCAATTGAGTATGACAGCAAAAATGATAGATGTTTGTGTATGTAAACATTTGGAAGAAAACACAGTATCGAGACGCGCAATAGATTCGTTGAAATATAGGTGTTTACGAAAAAGTTCACGGAAATGTAAGGCGATAAAGAGAATATATGTATAAGTGCATTTGTATATGTAATATATTATATGTTACAGATTTCTAAATATAGAATTGGATTTCAATAATAGCATGGTGTATATTAGACTTTATACAATAATTTGAAAAAGTACCGTATGTTTACTGCGAAACCGCGTCTTCGAGAGTCTCGTACTACAAGGCATTGTTGTATTGCACTTACGTGTATTGTAAAAAAAACCACATTTTCGAATTCCACAAGAGAGAATGATCGTATGGGATTCGTTGAGATGAAAAAGTGCGTTCGGAAGATTGGTATGATTTATAAAAGAACCTTCTGACCTGAAAATTTTCGCGAAGAACAGTCTTTAAGGCCGCACGCAGGCCACGGCCATCGCTTTTGTTACGAAACGGGAAAACCAAATGAACCATTCAGAGCTAATCGTGACTAACTCCACTCTTCGACAAAATTAAGATTTAAATGTCAAAGCACTTGGTATAGTCATAACTTTCTGTGTGTGAAATATCTTTCATGAATAACAAATACAAATTTTGTTTGGTCATCGGATATTAAATCATTTATTTCATAAGCCATTTTGATTGATTCTGTACTCTAATGTGAATTGAATACATTTGTAGCATGTTATAAATAAACTAGCGATGAACCCGTTGAATATATCAACGCAGTTTTGTAGCGTAACATGGACACATAGTAATATTGTATGTTTATATATTCTAAAAAATGAAACGAAAGAAATTTTGAAGAATGCATCAAATAAGTTTGATTGTTTTTCTCGGCATATTGCCTAGTGGAGTTAGTCACTTTAAGCTCTGAATGGTTTAAATGTCCCGAAAAACATCGTTACTTGTTTTCCTTTTTATTCAGAATGGCCGAGTTTATGTACGATGTGAACGAGAGTCGAAATGAATAAGTGAAAAGTTTTCTCAAAATATCAGTTCGATCGTTTTTTTCGTGAGGAGGTTTCATCGGTTGTTGAATATTGCACAGAAATGTTTCTATAGAAAATAAGCGTTTCAGAACATGTTATTTTTATTTACATTGGACGAAAATTAACGTAGGTATCTAATATGCAATAAATAAATTGAAAATATTTTTTTTTGTAAATTTCGAAATATTTTATTAATTTAATTTTTTACTAATGCTTGTATGAAGTGTGAGAACAAAGCGATGAAACTGATTATATTTTGTTTTTATTGATGTTTTATTACTTAATATTCAAAAAATTTTAAGAAAGCATAATGAAGACATCTAACGGAATAATTTGAAAGGAAAATCGGTGAAAATTCCTGTGAAGAAAATTCGCAGTAACCTGCCATCTACTCATAAATTGAAAATTTTCGTTTGTAGTGGATAGTTCAAAATTTTCCCGATATTGTCAAAATAGTTTTCCGGAAATTAATTTTATCGAATTAAAATGAAAAGCACGTTGAAATTGTAAACATCTCAACCTTAAAATTAGCCCGGAAATCACATGATTGGATATCCTAAATAGATCCTCGAAAAAAGAGCCATGATGTTAAGAAAAGGTACTTGTGGAGTAAATTGATTAGGTTAGGTTAGGTCAATAAAATTCGACTAATCAAGTTAAGTTAAATTAAGTTTTATCTGCATTTTAAAAGTGTACACGTGTATTGAATTTTATTGCTGAAGTTTGATGATTCTTTCAGCTAATTTCGAAAAGGAAAGATCAGCTGGAGTTGCGAAAAGGAATTTTTCAATTCAACCTAAGGACCGGTCGTTTCATTTTTTTAGTTAATTGATTCTGTTTAATAAATGTCTGTTACACTGAGATTTCATAGTCGGAGGACTGACTAATTCTATGTTTAGTTAACTAAAGCAGCGAAAAGACCAGTGCAAAATGATTCACACCACATTTACTTTAGGATCGAGTAAGCGAAATAGTCTTTGGATCTAAATATAGACATGAAACAGTAATAAAGATAGAAAATGCAACTCTCAATAGTTTTCTTAGTCATTGCAAATCAAAGTTTAGTATATCAGCTAGGCGAACTAATAAATAAACATTTTAAGCGAATTACTAAAAAACTATTTAAAGACGCATTTTCATTATTCACAACTATTTCACACCCACTCTAACAATACAAATCAACAAAATTTTATCGGAATCTATGAGAACCTTAATCAAAGCATCTTCCAATCAGACAAAAATGCATCAAAAAGGCATCGAAAAAGCCACCCCGAGTATTAAGTTGTGCGCATGCCCGAACCGCCCCGCCCGGTCTTTGCGCACACGTGCCACGGACGCCGACCAAAGCACAGGTGAGACCAAAACCACTTTCCATCGAAAATTAATAACAAAAGCCTCAAATGTCAAAACATTGTGATTGTTCATTGTGAATCTCGATAGGCGCTTCGTATGTTTCGGTCTGGGGCCACGAATTCGGCGCGAATTCGGTGCGTTTTCGCTCTCTTTTCGCGCGTTGTTGACGTTTTGTCGCCTGGCCGTTTTGCGCATTCTCGCGGTGCGGATTTTTCAGGATTTTTGATTTTTTTTTCAGAGATTTGAAGCTGTTTTCTTTTCCATGTGCTTCGTTTCATGTTTCAATTAGAATCGTTTTTAATTTTAGACAATCTTCTGAATATGACTGTCAAAAATCTACGGAATAAAGATGGATGTTTATACTGCAGTATATACTTTAGTATGTTTTTCTGTGTCCCAGATCTGTTTTGATAGGCGTAGTTGAAGATTTGAGTATCTTTTTATTTCAAATAAGTACAGTTATTAAACAACGCATTGAAAAATGATGACAATAAAAGTCTAATGGACCTAATTAATATGAAAACTCAATTCTGACGATCTAAATATACCATTTAGATTCTAGGATTTTCAAATGGTATTGCAATAACATATAAATATGTAGTCTAATATATGATTATTATTAAAAGTATTCGATGCATAGAATTTAGTTGAAATGGAGTAAATCAAAAAGGCTTATGATTCAGATCCGTAATTTTTTTTCAATGTAATATAAATGATTTTTAGATAAGGTGTGAATTTACTGCTATTATTTTACTGATAAATCCGCAAAACTTTGTGTTTATCTGATAATCAAATTCTGATTACATTTCGTTGTAATAATATTGAAATAATACTATCGCATCTACTATAGATATTTTCTATACTATTTCATTATTCATATCGATGGAATATTTATTCGTTTTAAATATTCAAGTGCATAAGTGAATGTGTGAAAATATCGATATTATAATATTCATCCGATGGTCATTTAAAATTCTATTTTACGTATGCGCAAATCACAATATTTTTCATTGGAATTTTCATGCTTCTATATGAATAAAATATTATAAATAATGATAATACAATAAAAATTTCTTAAATGACATTTTATCCTATTAAAATTAAAAGTTAAATACTGATTCGAATTATTAATCTGATGTATAGATTCAAAAAATATTAGAACTACCAAACCAAATTAGAGTTGTGAAATTTCTGTTAAAATAAATAAACTTAATTATAACTAAAATAAAGATTTAATACAAATTAATGAATTTTAAAAACACAAATTTAGAATACATTTCTATTTAGAGTTGGATGCGAATTTAGAATTGGATTTATTTTCAAAAAATCCATAGCCTTACTCCGCATAGAAAGCAACTAATAAAAACGATTGCCATAAAAGCCAAGCCAAAAGCCAAGGGGTATAAATGCGTATGACAAAAATTTGAGAAGGCCATATTTATGGTTTAATATTTATTTAGTTACAATTTATAACCAAGGTCAAAACTTTTCATAAACATTAATCAAATTATAACTTGGGTTTTTTTATCAAGTTTGACAGATGTCAAGTTATATTCGTGAACTCCATAGAAAAAAATCGCTAGTTTAATTAAGTTAAGTCAAGTTAAACTAGTTAAGTTCGAAAAGATTGGCCCTAAATAAAAGAAATATTGGATAGTAATTAAGTAATCTGATGAAACATGTCATTACAGCTCTCAAAAACATTTATATCTTTTTCGAAATTTCGCACACTCAAATCCAAAGATTCAAATATGTCACTTACACCCCTTAGTCTTCTAAAGCTATCATCTAATATCATATTCATGACCCGAGAGCCACGAAGAGTCAACCGGTACCACGCAGTGCCCGAAATACTGCAGTATCGCCATTATCATCGCGGCGAACCTACACCATTATAAAACTAAATATTATTATATATTCATGCACACATACACGGTAACATTCATGGTAACATTCGTCGTTGTGTACTATGCCAAGTTTGTTTACGCGGCCTTGCGTACCCTTTGCGCAAACGGAGCTTTCCGTGCGCTCGTTCGTTTCGTACAAATGTCGATGTTGACGTGAATGTACACTTATCCCCCGATTTATATGGCGAATTTATTCTTCTAGAATATCGTGTGAATGGGAATTGTGTGAAAAAAGTCTAGGATTCCATGCGAGTTCATTGGTAGGTTTCATTATGCTGGGTTGATCGTTATTATTTCGAGGTACATTTAAATGGAAAAAATGAATAAAATATGACATTTTTTATATAAAATATATTAATTATAAGTGTAATTTTTATAACTACTTAAATATTTTATTATTTAAAAACTATTCTAGGAAGATATCGAATGATAAAGTCTATCTCCATATTAATTCTAATAAAAATATGTCACAGAATTGAAAATATTTTTGGAGAAATTTCTAATTTAAGTTATCTATTGACACTGAGCAAATTTCGTTAACTTTCAAGAAAATTTTCGTAAATTTTCTCATAAAAAACTCTAAAAAGAAATGATTTTCTCGATTGCGTGCAAGTGAAATTGCGTACAAAAAATGCCGTATAAATGGAGATATGAGTGTATTTACTTATTATACGTATTTCTGTGTCAGTTTCGTATATAAAACGAGTCTAGACTCGGTTTTCTCTAGTGGCATTTAAAAGGCGGCCGTTGTGTTAAATGTGAAAAGCTCTGCTAGGTTTTCCCGCCGAGTTTTCCTTTCGAGTCATTTGGAAAATATAGGAATTTTTACGGTATTTGTAATGATTTTTTTTAATTATCAATATATTTGGTAGATTTTAGGATAAATGCATTTATTTTATATTGAAGTAGTGCAAATTGTAGCTTATTGATGAATAGTTTGAATTTTACAGTCAAATAGTTGAGTGTTTCTGATCGTTTGATTTCTAATTTGTGTTACAAGATATAGATTGAAATTGTATAGAATATGAAGTAAATCAATAGTATAATATGATATAGATTTCTATGAATAAATATTGCAATACATGCAGACAACATTTATAAACACATTAAGTACACGATATTTTCATTGCAACACGAATCGTAACTTTGGACGCTTTAACATTATAAAACATTCGTTTTCACACGTGTATAGTTAATATAAATAACTTATATTAGAATATTTAAACATTTTTTTAAATTATATCCAAAAAAAGTTCAATAAACGTTGCAAGTTAATGGCAATGAAAAAGCACAGTTATTCGAGTCATGAATAACCAAAGAGAAAATAAGCTCTAAGTGAATTAAAGTTTCAGAACGTCCAAGCCTAAACGCGTATCGATTTCGAACAACCACCACTCTAATGCCATTATACAACATTTTCCCATGAGAAATTTTCAGACAAGGTCAAAAAACCTTATCCGATGAACCCTGCTGCTATTTGAGCAGGTCAGAGTCAATCGTGATTAATTCCACTTTTCGATAAAAATAAGATTCAAATGTCAAAGCACTCGGTAGGTGTAGTTACAAAATTCTATGTGTGAAATATTATTTCTGAATGATACAGAAAAATATCAATGAATTACATTTTTTCGGCAAATCGTTCATTTCAGAAGCCATTTTTATTAATTCTGCACTCTAATTAGACCTGTTGATTAAATATGAAAAAATGTTAAATTTTGGATGTGTTTTGAGTGTGATTTAAGCATGATATTATTTGTTTTTGTTTCCATAGATTTTTTTTTGATTCTCGATTTGTATTGAATTGTTAAGTAAAAATTGTCACTTCACATCAAATCAATTGTAATTGACATCAAAGTTTTGTTGAAAATAAATTTCTGACACATTTTAGAATTAAAAAATACAATAAAATCCGTCAAAAATATAATTCCACCATAATTTTCTAACACGACAACACATCAATCATCAAGCGTTACAAATTGTAGATTACGATTAGCAATTTTCTACAGTCACTCGAAATACTACACCAACAGCTCGTTAGGACGTAATTCAAAACCACCCTTAGAGCACATTCACATGTTATTTTCTTATTATTTTTTGCATTCAATTCGAATGTTTTATGAATCACAAAATAATTGTCAATTAAAAAAAGTCCAATGGCCATCTTTCACTTATGGCCATCTCTACCGGAATTACTTGCTCTGTACGAATTAGCCATTTATTTTGGGTCTTATGGGATTGAATTTGATGTTGGTTTCATTTAGTCACATATATCGTGAGAATGTGCCCTTATCTATTTACAAGACTAACAAACGACCGGATCAGAGCAAATAAGGGGGTCGAAAGCTGACCCATTTCTGGTTGGCGTGCAACGCTTTCAGCCGCATTGCAACACGTGGCAATTTATAAACAATCAGAATCAATCGTATATGAATTGTACGATAAATCATGAAGATTTTTCTCCTAGAGTTCACCGGTCTAAAGCCTTGACCTCATTGGGAAATTCGCCACGGTTAACGATCGTAGCGCAAAATTTATGGTCAACCTTCGCATTATCGGCCACTTCGAAGAATATGAACAATTTTTATAGATATTTCAAGAAAATAAATTTTTGATTGTGATGTTTTTGTATCTTCATGTTTTGGTGAAAATCAGTGTGTAATATAAATACATAAGATGTAACGAACGTTCGATTAGCTAATGAAATTTTTCGAATAGAATCGAAATAATTATATGTTTGTATTCGAATGATTACGATTAAAAATTATTCAGATAAAAAAAAAATGTGCTATGTACGCATGTATAACGTAAGTTACATAATGTTAGCGGAATTGCGTCAAAAGTTGTCTTCAAGACATAATGCGGTACAATTTTTCGGAAACGCTGAACTTTTCAGAAACTTTATAAGAGCTTTTAAAAGAAATCGAAACCCAAATCAAAACAGTTCTATATCAAATAGAATGCTTTTTGTGTGTTTGTGTTGTTGTGAAAATTATTTCCGTTAAAAAAAATAGTTACGTATTTTTTAAAATCAAGTAAGCATTTTACCTACATAATTAATAATGTTTAAATTAATAAAATAATGTTTTAAATATTACCTACATATGTGCATATATGTATATCGATTATATTGATACTAATTATAAAAAAATATTTTGTTATGAAAACAAAGTGAAAAAATCACTATCTTAACAAAAATATTATTGTTATTCGTTCAGTGCGCGATAATCTTCTCAAAATAATTCAATACTCCAACTACGAACTGTCATAACATTCGCGGAACAAAGACAAACACACTCCACTACATCCTAATGCAGTACATATATCCGTCTCTGTTCCACCTATTTTTTGACAGTATGTAGTTTAAATATTGACCGTTATAATAAAATAGAAAGCTATCGAATTTTTTGTCATCATTCAAAACAAACACGCAATAACAAAGTGATCTTATTCGCAACTCCCACAACTGTGCGATCTGAAATTTCAGATTTTTTCCCAATTTTCAGAATTTTTCGAATATTCGAAAATTGTCGAATTTTAACAAAATTTCTGATTTTTTTTTTAATTTTCCGAATTTTCCGATAGGTCGGAAAAGCTCCGGGCCACTTTTCCTCGTCGCCCACGCGACGAGAGGTCGCGTTCGTTGTATCCGCCGATCGATCGTCGTTCTGCGGATAGAGCCTCCCCCCCCTGCCGACCGAACCCTCCCCCTGCCGCGGCTCCGCCCCCCCTCCTCACCTCCCCCGGCCCTCGTGAAGTTTCCCCGCCTCACCGCCCCTGGCCGTGGTCGGCCATGTTGTCGAGTGCGCCGTCGCCGTGGGCGCACAGCTCGATCCGGCCGAGAGGCGTTCGGTCCTCGCGTCATGCGGCAGCTCTTCGTCGGAGTCAGCTAAGTCCGATCCGTGAGCAGCCATGCCGAAGAAGCCGGTCGAGGAGCCCCTGATCCCGCCGCAGGATGGCAGGATCTGCGGAACCATCTGCGTGTGCCAGATGACCTGCGTGCTCAGCTGCGTCGCTCTCGTCTACCTCACCGTGGCCATCTACATGCCGTCCTCGAGAGCCTTCGCCTCTGGGATCAGCGAGACGCCCATAATGTGCACGACGACCAGAGCCGTCAATAAAGACGGTTGCGAGTGGGGATCTTGCGGGGAGTGGTGCTTGAGCAAGACTTCTGGTGCCTGCATTCAGATCTTCGTCAACTTGCGCCGCAATGGATCCACGTTGCTCTTCGCCAACTGTACCAATGTGGCCAATAAGACTTGTTACGGCATAGATCAGGAGAACGCTAAAAAGTACAGGTGTATTGCTGACGATTGTAAAAATCTGACAGGGACGTTTAACTGTACCGCTGGTATGTGTATAAATATTACCGATGCGTTCGAGTGCGTTTTCACTGATACGGATGCCCCGCTTAAGTGTTCCGGTAGAAGAGGTAAGATTACGTGTATCGATATAGACGGTTTGTTCAGTTGTGTCAAAGGGACGTGTGAAAAAATCAGATCTCCGTACAATTGTGATAGACGATGTGTAGACATCCCGACCAGGAATAAAAACATGATCCTCTTGAGTGGCGACAAAGTGTATCTATCCCAGTGCGAGCGCGCGCTCGAAAAAGAGACCGGCAGGGAAGTGTGGAACGAGGATCAGGACAACGTGCTAATGACTTCATGCTACAGCATAAGCAATACGTCCGAAGGTGTTTTGGCGATAGACTGCATCAACGGATCCGTGTTGGATCGCAACATACTGACCGACTTGTCCAACTTCACGTACCTCAGCTACCTGCACACGTTCGGAGCTCATCCTGTGAGATCCATCGCTCCTTTCGAAACCGAGCTGATCGTGGCCAACGAGAGTCGTCTGATGATCAATCTGGAAGGCTGCGTCAACACCCTGCAGGACGAATGCAAGGACTTTTTAAAGGACTACGGCAAAGATGGGACGGACCACAATGCGAGAGCTCGATTTCCTTGTTTCTACGCAGATGGAAGCAACATGGTCGTGGCTCGGTTCGATCTCGAAACCACTTACAGGCAATTCCTCATAGCGGCCGTGTTGCCTTCGATCCTCTTTGTCGTCTCCTGTCTGACGCTGCTGCTGTGCCAGAAGGCGGTCGTCGTCGGAGACGATGCCAAGATGAGGTTCAAAGGATGCACCGGTGGTAATATACCCAACGAAGGTGCTCCGACTGCTGGAAATGCTGATTCGGTGATGGCGCTCTGAGATCCGTCACGTGAGATTTTGAAATCGTTGTTTTTAGTTGTACAGTAAACCCCCTTATAATGTTGAGATAGATGTCAAAGGTAAAGACGTTAAAGGAGGGATTTTTTTCGAATTTATTTTTCGATTTGAAAGATGTTGTGAATTCAAATGTTTTGATTTTAATTATTTTTTTTGCGGATTGAGAAAATCAACGCGACATTTCATTAAACAATACTATATTAGAATATTCTATCATGAATTAAAAAAATAATGTTATTGGGGTTCGGACGCAATAGAGAAAGCCGCCACATACGTTATAGAGGAGTTTACTGTATATTCGTTCGCGTTATTTTCTCATATTGACGCATTTGTTTTTTCGTTACATTTAACCTTTAATCTCGTTCTAATGATAAAGCTGCTTATATTAAACGATAGAATTATCATACTGTGATTTTTCGAGAAATGAATTTGGCTTGAAATTGTAACTTTCTTTCATAAATGTATTAGCCAA
Source organism: Cheumatopsyche charites (assembly GCA_024721215.1). Lineage (NCBI taxonomy): Eukaryota > Metazoa > Arthropoda > Insecta > Trichoptera > Hydropsychidae > Cheumatopsyche > Cheumatopsyche charites. The sequence goes on from CM045587.1 coordinate 5,352,511, forward strand.
AAAAAAAAATGCTCAAAGTTTAAGCAATATATTTTGTAGGTGTAAGCAATTAAGCACATCGCCATGAATAGTTTTGAAATCTAACGTTGAATATTCATAGATGTCGGTCTATTATTAGTCGTTTCAGAATTGAATGAAACGAGTTATTGATTTTTCAGTATGTACTATGTTGACACACATATCAGAACTCGCACAGTAGGAAAAATACGCTATTTTCAACATTCGCATATCATCTATATGTCAATATGATGGTGCTATTTTAAATGAAATTATTTTTTTCAGGATATTTTATAATATTGATAGTTTATTAATTATATAAGTTAGAATTTACTTATAACTGAAAATTATATTTTTGCTGTATGATATTATAATGTGATTAGCTAAATAATATGCAATGAAATAAAATTCTTGATTTTTGGCAACTGTTCATAAGATTTAAATGTTTTTCTATAATACTTTCTACCATACAACGCTTTGCAAACGAAATCTTAATCGAATATTTGAATGTGATACAATACAGTTTTTCCGAGCTATTACAACTTAAAAAAAAAATAAATGAGTATCAACAATTGTTTTGAATAAAAACATGTGATATTATTGAACATAAACGAAAAACTTTGTATTCAAATACATATTTAACAATACCTATGGAAAATTCCTTAAAAATGAAAAAAAAATCGGCACACATCCAAAATATTAGGCAAAACTTCATTTTCTCTCAATTTTTTTCAAGCATAAAATAAATAGATGTCGATATTTTTTACTAAACCTAGACACAATGCACGAACGATAACAAAAATAACACAATTTGCACTTTAGGGCAATAGTATAAGGTCCCTAGTCTGTTCCGTCCCGCTCGCCAGTGAAAGTGTCTATTGTCCACTATCTACTTGATTTACTACTGTCAGTGCAAACAGACCTATAGAACAAATCTGACGGAAGCCAATCTCTCCAAACAGCTCACATCCATCAGTTTCCGAGCATGCGACAGTAGGCAACGCGTCAGGCGTCACTTTCCACAGCACAAATCAACGCACGCTTGAAATTTCGAGCGTCAGCGCGTTCATATAAAGAGGCTGCCGATAGGCGTCACGCCGAATCTTCGGCATCCGCAATCCTGAAACGTTCCACGATATTTTCCGATGCAATCAAAAGTGATGATGACATTTTTTGTATATATTTGCAGGCGTTCCCCTCCTGCACGAGAGCCCGGTGCACGGTGGCCTGGGCGGCTTCTAGCGCGCTCGTCGACGAAAGCCTCGTCGGCAGCCCGCAGCAGTCACTCTCCCTGCGAGCCTTCTTCGCACCACGACAACCACAACCACCACTTCTTCAACTTCTACTTCTACTCGTCGTTCCACTTTTTACTCTGCATACGAAGTGCCGGTCGGATTCGGCCGCGTGCTGCTCTCTTGAATTTTTCGAAGCTTCCGTTTCGACGACCGCCAGATGTCACAGTTCCACGCGTACACATACTAGAAGTGATTTTTTTCTATATATGTAATAATAAATTTATTAAAAAAAAAAAGAGGTTACGATGGTAATAAAGGGAGTCGACGCTTTGCATTTTCATAACATACTTGCATAATTGAAACAACCGGGCGAGCGATTTTAACATTACACTAACATAAAGGAGGGGAGGGCGTGTTTTAAAAATATATTAATATATTTAAAAAAAAAGTGACTATTATACATATTTATTATTGTTCAAAACAATCGACGGTTTCTCTTTTTTATCGATAAGTGTGTGATATATTAAGCTCAACGGACGATTCGTTGTTACGTTTTTTTCCCCCGCATCAATCAAATTGATTTTGGGTAGTTTATTATATTATATCATATCTGATTATACGCAATAAGTATGGACGGAGTGCGTGCTTGCTTTCGCAAATAAACCAGATGAACATGGAGTCCGCGATTATCCGGAGGTCCGAGTGTTGATACGTCCACGTGTTTTCTTTTACGTTTGAGGATCTTAAGACGACGATGCCGATCGCTGAAGGAGCCACCTGAGATCCAGGCTTCGAGCTCGCTATCCTTGAGGTTCATCCCGACATCCGAAGATGGATTCGGACGAGTCCACCATCATAATGGGCGCCGAGGGTGTCTGCGACGGAGACGGCGAAGAGGAGGACGAGGATGAGGATTGCCGACCGCACCAGCCCGCTCCTCCGACTCCCGCCGAGCAGCTGGCCGCTTTGCTCGAAAAGGCTAAATTCTACACTTCCTTGTGTCTGGGCACTTCGGCGATACTGTCCGTGTTCGCCTTCCTGTTCCTGATACCGTTCGTCGTCGAGCCGGCCATCGCTACCATTTTGGCCGATTTCGAATCAGAGCCGGTCACTTGTGCGGTGACTGAGCACATTTACACCGAAGGGCTGCGAAATTGCTCGTGGGCTTCTTGTCGCGAAGGCTGCACGACGGCACACACCAGGTGTTATCAGGTGAGAACAATACGGAAAGATTTTCGACTCAAAACAACCTAACCGAACCAATCGAATATCCATCTAATGACCTAACCCAAATACAATTCACACATTGCTAAGACAATCTAGAATATGAATCCCTACAAAAACTTTCAAATCTACGACCCGTCGACTTCTGATTCCAGATCCTGGTGAACTACTCTCGCATGCCCTTCTCCGAATACGAACACTCAGGCCTAGATCCGTCGACGATGGAATGGAACGTGACGGAGACCAGATACCTGGTGAACACGGAGGGCTGCGGATACCCTCCGAGGGTGAACTGCACATCGTTCGCCCACCAGTACAGGGTGCTGTTCGACGCCAACACGGCCTTCCCCTGCCACTACAGCAAGGCGAAGCCCCTGAAGGTGGTGGCCAGGTATTCTTGGCCAGCCACCCTTCAGCATCTGACCATCGCTTTGGCCGCACCTCCTATCGTGTTCGCGTTCACCGTCGGAGTCTTGGCCTATTGGCATTGCAACTGTTGCTCTTCTACGGCCAGACATGATGAGTAAGTTTGTTTGTTCGAAATTTGAATTTGTTTCTATCGATGGTTCATATGGTAGTAATCAAGTTGAAATAGAGATAGATCTATATGCGCTAGTTAGATGGTTGTTGTTTAGCTGTCTCATGTGCGTATATGTGTTTGTATTATATCTATTTTGGGTTTGTTACTGCTATGATGACCACTATAATTATTATCTAACATATTAGTTACATTTTTCGATAGCAAAATCAACCAAAACCACACATTTCTTTGACTATATTTAAATACCGTGTGCAACATTACAAAAATTGATGCATTGAGATATGGTGAAATTCAAACTGTTTAATTTCATTAATATTACGATGACCTCTAATTTACATATCAATATCTATTTATACTCGAAATCAAAATATTTATCGTCTATACTAATCAATAATAAACTTAAAAATATATCAGCTTATTTTAATACATATAACTGAAACATATAATAATATGCAAGCTACGCTTACATTTGCCAAAATATTGTGTTAAATCAACATATCTAATTTTGTGCTAAATGAATAAATAAATTTACACTACACAATCGTTTTTCAATTCAACAAAACAAAACACACACGAAGATATTATTTACCGAAAAATGCCTTAAATAAGAACAGTATCACGAAGAAACATAAAACGTTCAAAAAAAGTTTAAAGCCATCTAATATAAAATTTAAGTACAATCTTCCCATGACCAAAATATTGCTCCGAAACGATCAATTTTCTCTACATACATTAGAAGGCTTTAAACTTTTTTTGAAAGTTTTGTGTTCCCTCATGATACCGTTCTCATTTACAACATTTTTCGGTATGATTCTAGCAAGAATATGTATTTGAAACTAATTTCTCCGATTTAATTTCCACAGCAAACTCCTATGCGACGAACTGAACTTAGACGAACCAGAAGATGGACTGTATTGTAGGGGAAGATCGGGAAGCAGGGATACGGACGCCTTATGGAAGGGATAGTCAAGATATTTAGCAATTTATCAACTTATGACCATTCTTCGACGAAGGGGAAACGCCATTCCATTGGAAGCTTGCCTTATAGACACCAAAAACTGAACTAATTTTAATGAAATTAAAAAAAAAATGAAACCTCGGTTAGAGCTCGAATCCGAATACCAATCAAAATTTTAACACTATATTATATAGAGTGTAATAATATGAAATTTTTTGAAACAAAATTGTAATCATAATCATTTTTAAAACGAGCAGTCTCACAATTATTATAGTTAGGTCAGGCCGATTTGCTACGTTCAAATCTCGAGATGCCTTATTTGACGCTTTTCGTATATTGTTACATTAATTGTATTATTATTAATTATGAATTTGTCATTCTATCATTGTAATGTATATGTATCATTGAATCATGTAACTAGTGAAATTACCTACTGCATCATCGAATTGGTTGATGGATGAAAATCTATAAATATCATATAATGTTTCATCGCCGAATTTTTTTTCAATTTCATTTAAACATTGTATAATTATGTATGAAAAATGTTTAATTTATAAATGTAATTATTAATTTCCTATGAAATATTGGAAAATTTATTGTTTTGTGTTAGTATTGATCTACTTCTGATAATATTTTTTTAAAATAAAAAGTAAACAGTTACTTAGGAAAATTTCCAGTTTAGAATTAAAAATGGTCGACTAAAATAGTACAAATATAGTAAAATTGATTTTATTTATAGTTCTTCATTCATCAAACCAATTAGTATAATATTATTAATAAATTTCAATTCATCCTTTATAATACTGAAAAAAAAATTGGATCGTATTTTCGAAAATTGTGAAAAACGAAGGACTGCTGTGTGAAAAGATTTTAAAATTTTTATTAAAATAGTCGAATTTCTTTTTTGTTTGAAGCAATATTTATAAAAAAAAGAAATTGTAAAAAAATATCGCTATTGCGCTAATACGAAAGGCTAGTAAAATATCGACTTATCTGATATTCTAAAATCAGTATTGCAAATTGTGAAATTTATAAATTTAGGTATAGTGCTGAAAAACCTGACCTAACTTAATGAAGAAAAATCATGCTTAATTAAATTAAAAATAATTATCATTTCGAAAATCAACTTATGATTATCATCGATATACCAATCGGCTAACAACTCCTTCAGATTCTAAAGAAAAAAATAAAGATTCGATCAGCATCGGTCGCATTTAAACGTACAAATCATTTAGCCGATAATTATTGAATTATAATATAAATATATTGATTACTATTGTTATTATTAAAATAAAGGTGCTTTTTTTGAGAATCTTCGCAAGCTGTGTATAAAAAAATGAATATTTTAAAGGGTAGACGACTATTTACATACATATTATGTTTAATATGATAAGTATAAAAACGTTTAAAATATATCATATTTTTAGCAAGACTCGATTTAACCTCTTGGAGGATCACGTGGCTTATATTTCTAACTTTTAACGTAAAATTAATTGAAAATGAAACAATACTGATTTGACAACTTTTTACGTATGCGCAATGTACGGAATCTTAATGTAAGTTTTCGCAAATTTGAAAAATCAGTATGGCGTTCGATTTATAATACTCAAAAAAAAAAATCAATAAATAAATAAATAATTAAAAGGATAAAATGCGTATGAGGTAATTTGTCTCTAGCGAAATTGTACATACTGACAATAAATTGTAATTTATCCAAAATCTAACGAATGTTGAAAAACACAAAGGAGACCTTCTCGTTTTTCAATTTGAGCAATCCAATAAAAATTACATCAACATTATAAATTTTCTATGCACATAATACAAATATTTTAGTTAATTTATTATTGTGATGTATTTTTTCCTGATTAACATGCAAAATAAACACGAATAAAAGTTTTTGTCTCTTTCATTTGACCTATTGAATATTTTCTTATTTTGAACATTTTAAAAAATAGAAAAAATGTCTTATATTCGCATTAAAACATTTTTTTTATTTCACAACTAATTAAAATTAAGAAAGCATTGTGATTAATAGAACCTAATTTTATGAATTTCACAAAATTCTATCGAACAAATTCAAAATATATAAACAAAACATTAAATATAAATGCATGGAATATTGAAATAATACAAATTTCGTTTAAAACTCATTAGAAAATGCGTACACGTGTCGATTATTTTTAAACTAATCTTATTTCTTGAGAAAATACAATTTGTTTCAAGCGTATCTTATAAAACCGTTTCAGATTAAAACCGACCAAATCAGAAAATTAATTATATTCTTAATTAAATTCGACCCTGTCTAAGCGAGGGCGTGTAAATGTTGTGCCGGGTCTACACCACTTTTTCCTTAAACCACACAACACATACAAGATTGTATGTGCCCTTTATGACAACAATGGTGTAAGTCTTTCTTTTTTCGTTTCAAGATATTTAATGTTTTGTTTTCGGTTTTATTAGATATGAAATTCAAAACTATAAACATAACATTATAATTCATCAAATTTATTTGAAATTTGATACAAATTATAATAATATATAATAATTCGAGACAAAATAACCTTTTTTTTTTCAATATTTTGACTTACACCATTGTCATAATAAAGGACACGTATATAAATATAAGAAGATCAAAACTAAGGTGATTAACTCCACTTTTTGAAGAAATAGAAGAGATTTAAATGACAAAGCACTTAATATAGACATAACTTTCTACCTGTGAAATATTTTTCTTGAACCATTAAATGAAAAAACTCTTTTGACCAACAGATGATGATTCGTTTATATATAGAAGATTTTTTTAAAAATTAATTCTGTACTCTTATGGATATGAATCGACCATTATTGATTGGTCATAATAGTGCACTTAAAAACCACAATTTCTTGTAATTTAAGAAAAATTGAAAAATGAAAAGATTACAAGATTCTCGAAAACTGCATCAAATTCTCAATCATCTTTCTCTACTTCTTGCTTTATAGAGTTAGTCACGTTCAGCTCTAAACGAAACATATACATATACAAACATGTATAACAATTCAATATGTCCGATGTGGGTATAGAACTTTATTCAGTGTAGGGTCGACCACAGAAATTGACGGACGTGTTCTACACCATTTATCCGTCGAATTGAAATATAAAAAAATACACTTCGTTATATTTTTACGGTATTATTTTTTTATATGCCAAAGTGCGTTTAGTTTCAATGCTCGCGAGTGCAATTATTAGGCGAGTTCCATTAAGGTAATTGCATTCGTTAACGAACTAGAAAAGGGTGTACGAGTTTCATTTTTTTAATAATTTTTCGATTCAGTTTTAATTTCCGATGAAAAGTGCATAATTCGGTTTTGAAATGCGTTGAAAAGTTTAATGCATTTCTATTGAATTATAATTTTATTATGAAAAATATACACCAGTGTTTAGAAGATATTAAAGATTTTCATAATTGTATAGAGCTTTTTAGTGAAGAATCACTTGAAATATTGAAATTAGTCGAATTTTAAAATTTGATTGCATTTTCTTTTATTATCCGTACGTTGAGTAATGTAATGCATGTTATACACGAACTGTGTTTAAAAAAAAAGTGTATGCTGATTTTGTGATAAATACGCAATTTCGCAACACATAAAAATATTTAAATTTTCAATTACTATCGTTTAATAATAAAATTCATTCCTTATTTGAAAAAAACACATTAAATAAATACGACTTCGAATCGAATAAGCTAACAAAAAGATGACTCAACAAAGAAAATCTCCAAACAATGAGATAAAACCCATCAATTTTCAGACGCAATATGACGAACTGAATCACCGGTTTTTCACCGAGACTCCGGAAATTTCCGGAAAACCGGAGCTCCGAGTGGAGCAAGAGCAAGATGGGCAAAAAGGGCAAGCCTAGGGTTATTCCGGAGCAAGATGGGAGAATAATCGGAGCAATTTGCATGTGCCAATTGACTATGGTGTTGAGTGGAGTGGCTTTGGTATATTTGTCTGTCGCTGTGTATGCTCCGAGCCATAGAGCTTTTCATTCTGGGATAGATCCTGTTCCTGTTATGTGTGAGGTTTGTCTAATTGTCTAATTGTGTATCATTCCTATGCAACCTTTCAATATTATATACATACGAGCCATTCAGAGCTAAACGTGATTAGTTCCACTAAACTAAAAGTCGTGATAAATGCTCAAATGTCTTTGATGCTTTTTTAAATTCCTTTCAATATTAAATTTTTCAGAAATTATAAACATATAAATTTTGTTTATAATAAGCTACATATGTGTTTAATTCACATTAGAGTGCAATATTAATTAAAATGACTTCTGAAATAAACGATTTATTTAGGGAAGATGTTTCATACATAGAAAGTTATGACTATACTTAAATGCTTTGACATTTCAATCTCATTTTATCAAAAAGTGGAGTTAATCATGATTAGCTCTGAATGGCTTATACAATAGAAATTATTTGAGTTTCTGTTTGCGATAATAATGTATGAGTATTTCAAAATAATGAAGAAAATTTAATTACAAATATTTCGGTTCTGAATAGTTTTTACGGTTGATATTAATTAAAATTAAGGTTTAAATGTATTTGATGTATTTAATGGTGATTTTATGAACCTATAGTCGATAAAATGCCTATAATTAATCAGAAATAATAACGGTATTCACTTAAGTTTTTTAATCATAATTATATTAGTAATCTATCACTATTATCGAAAACGCAATTAGTTTCGCCGAAAAATATATGACTTTAGTTGATGTACGTTTACTGTTGAATCAACACGTGTCAAAATGGCGACAAGTGTACGAATACTTGTAGCACCTCGTTGTAGAAAAAATGTATTAAAACGCTATCGACCTTGAGTTTTATATTATTACTGAATTATTTTGATAGAGTATTTAATGAAAATTATTTATTTACGCGTTAAATGCGTGTAACGCATACTAATAAAGAAAACGAAGACGATAAAGCCTTGAAATTAGCGATTTTGTATATTCTCGGAATATGTGGCTGAAAAAACCCACAATGAATCGAAGCTCTTACATGTTTATGATTCAATGTTAAGTGTAGGTCATACACACAAAATTGTGTTTCCTCAACTTCCCGAATATAATTTTCAAATATAAGATATGATGTAATTGAAAAAAAGTTCGAATTGAAACAAAAAAAATCGACGATGTTCTCGAATTTTGATTTGAATTTTCCAAACTCGACATCGATTTTCGAATTTCAACAAAATCATCAAATGTTACGTAAAAAACGGCGATTTTCAATGCATAATAAACATACGATATAATTAATCAATCTAGGGATTAAAAAAACATAGTAAAGAAACCGTTAAAAAATAGAAGTCCAGATCCAATTTGGACTGTATTGTCAGGAAAAAATTTGATCAATCGAAAATTCATGTCGAAACGACGAAAAACTCTTCAATTTGTCCGAATTTGCTTGGAATTTTCCGGAATCAACATCGATTTTTCCGACTTTCGACTGGAATTTTCCGACTTTTTTCTTTTGGAAAAGCTCTCTGGTGACACAGAGGTCATCTAAGAGTGCACTGTAGACGAGGGACATTTGGGAACCGCGATAAAAGAGCGGATCACCAGCAGCGTCGCGACGCGTCGGCGTCTCGATGTCGGGCGTCCCGACACCATCGCATCTCCGCTTTTCCGACAAGATTGAGAGCAATCAATACGAAATTCACGTCACCGAAGTCGTGATCGATCATGGATAACGTCAGCTGCTTAAAGGATAAAGTGATTAGCTCTATCATTTGAAAAAAATATAGATTTTGATGTCGAAGGGTATGGTATTGTCGAATTACACAGTGCTTTTCGAAAGTCACTAAATATATTGTTTCGACTTCGTTTTTCATCTCGACGAATGAGAAACAGATGGCTAATATATGGCATATAACATTTCGAAGTTTAGGAGTCAGGTGGTGTTATGAGGGTCAAAAGTTTGAAAGTGCACGACTCTACAAAGCGTTGTCAAACAATGCTCCCAGTACTAATATAATAGCTCAAGAGGGTGCAACAAAACGATAATTCTGACTGATTTTTTCGTAAAATTATTCGAAATATTGGTGTAAAGACCAATATTATGAACCACAATTTATAATACACCACAACCACAATCATATAATTTTGTTAAATTTTGTGAAAATTAAACAAAAAAAAAAAAAGAATATTTATCATAGTGATAGGTATCCATAATTTTACTAGTGTATGCGGATATTATGAACGGCCACGTTATTGAACATTGAATTTACTTATGGACTTTGTTCGTAGACTATGTGGACGGGAAACTCTCCAAACTGCACCAAAGCTTCTTGTGGAGAATGGTGTTTGACAAAGACTTCCGGATTTTGTCCGGAAATCAGATCGATTGTCAGAAGGAACGGATCTTTGCTGAAGCTCGAAGGATGCACTCAGACTAAGCTCGTCAGCTGTGTTTTTGTAAGATTTTTTTTGATGTTTTAATGATTGAAAGTTTGGGTTCAATTGTTAATCAATTTGGATGAAAATGGAAATGGCGTTGATTCATTTTTGATTTTTTTTCAGGGTGATACTTTAGACAAAAGGATGCATGTTGGTGCTCTATTGACTCCGGGATATAAAAAGGTAATTTGTTGAAAAATATCAACGATTATTCAATGAAAGAAAATTCTATCTATCGATTATGCTAAACTATTTTATCATCTTTAAATACTTTATTCATACAATCGTTAATACTTACTTAATTTACGTTGATTTCTAGAATACTGAATTGTATCAAAATATAAGCATATTCAATAAATATCAATTTATACCTCAAATCTTTCGCAGGAATTCTTCATCATACGCAATTAAATAAAATTCATAAAGATATATGCAGCAATTAAAGTCAGAAAAAAATGCAAAATCAATATTCATTTCTTTTTTTCCTATTATAAAAATATTTTTATGAAAAATAAACATGAATATGATATATTTGAGTTATATGATGGAGGGGCTAATATGTTAAGACGCATGTGTTGACACCATAAGCGATGGCGTCGCTTTAACCGCGATCGATCGATCGTTCTGATAATAAATAGCAGGACAACATGCACTCTATTTATTCTTAATTATACCAATTACTTGCTTTTAACTTCTATTCAGTCATAGATAAACATAATCGCATCAAACATTGAATATGAAAGGTTTGATTTACAGTACAGAAATATTTTATCATATCGTGAATTGAGTCGTTCAGAGCTAAACACGATTAACTCCACTTTGATTTGATTGTGTAAAATATATTTTCTGAATTCAAATTTTCAGCTAAACGTAGAGCCGTTGACCAAATGGAATTGCAACAAAGACGAGTGTATCAAAATGAGCGGATTGTACAATTGCACTATAGGACAATGCACTAACTATTCAGACGTTTGGAGTTGCAATCCGAAAACAAGCGGCCCACATATTTATGTCAAAAAAGACAGTGGAAAGCTGACAGGATTATATGAATGTCACCATGGCTATGATAAGAGTAAATAATACAGTAGAACCTCGCTATTCATCAGCTACCCTATTCGTACAATTTGTGTCGATCTTTTCATTAACTATAACTTAGCTTTGCTTTTTTTTCTATTGATTTAAATAGCTTTCATGACGATTGTGTACGAATAGCGGGATTCCACCGTATAATAATATAATCGTGTATAATTCAATGCATTATAAATGAATTTTCCATGTGTTTTCAAGAATACAAATCAGACAGCCGATGCACCCAAGTGAAGCTTAAGAAGGATTTAGGATGTGAACGAGTGTGTCCTCGAATATTGACGACAGGAATGAACGTGTATATTCAAAAGGGTGAAAGCGTTTTTATCGCATACTGTTCGAAGGCTTCAGCTTCAGATCCATCAGCTCCTGGACCGGAACCTGCTCCGTTCTGGACGAGCCAGGATCCCGATGGAACTTTGCTGGCTTCGTGTTTTAGCTACGTCTATGATAAAGCCACAGAGACGGTTGTGTAAGATAACAGGAGACTTGTGTGTTATTTAATTGGTAAAATACTCGATGGTTGAATTAGGTTGGGTTAAGCTACGTTTCCGATACTGCGACAAGTAGCAGCAGCGATGGGATGAGACATCAAGAAATACACAGGTTACATTGTTCACATTGTGACAAAAATGCCTCACCATGTCCTTGCTGATACCTGACGCGGTATTGGAAACGTAGCTTTACATTTTTAGTTAAATTAAGTTAAGTCGAGTGTTTTGCCAACTACATTGAAAACGCACAAGTACCGATAGTCTTTTTTTTATAACTGTCACATCTTTTCTGTGAATCGCACTTATCCCAACTAATCCTGTATGTGATTTAGAGCTACAGATTGTGTCAATGGAACGTTGATATCTTCCATTCATTTTCCAAAACCGACAATGAATTTTACTCGCTTAAGACAAATATGGTCTGATGCTATGGATCTCAATATATTCGATAAACCGAGGTTATTATAAATACTTTCATAATCAGTAATTTATAATACGAATGACATATTTTTTAATATAGAAATTTGTAGGTCTAACAATATTCAAAGAGGAGACAAACTTTTGCCACAATCGAACACATTAGTATTCTTCAACAAAACGAGCCTTCTTCAGATCAATACCAAAGGCTGCGTCAACACCCTCAGAGGAGAATGTCTTCAATTTTTAGAAGATTACGGAATGGACGGAAGAAACTTTTCAGCACGAAGTCGTTACCCGTGTTACTACAACAAGGTAAATTTCACTTCATTTAATTTCCAGATCGAACTTTTTATTTACAATAGAATGCATGCGAATGCTATTTATGATGGGACCTTGAAGTGAATTCTTCACGAAGGAACAATCAACATGCATATTTCAAGCAGAGCGAAGTTCGCGTGACCATTCACTCGAGTCCTTAACGACTTTCGTCTACCATTTTTTCCCTATTAATTACCATATTTTACATTTAATTGCACAAATGGAACGATACACGTGTCCTCAGACTAACATTTAATTATACGCCGGAGCGAATACAAACCGAAAAAAATCAAACACAGTGCGTTCGGAAATTATTTTCTTGCGACACATCGATTGAAACGGAATTTTCTTATCAAACAAAGAAAATCGAGCAAAACTAGGCTCGCCCTGTATAATTGATGACCACACACACGTATGTAGACCGTCATGCACCTCTCTGTTTGCTCTCCATCCGTTTCATTACGCTTAATAAGGTTTGCTGAAGGCAAACGTCCCTCCTGTCGACGGATGTGAAAGCGTTTCTTGTTTGCCAAGCGAATGCGATACTTTAAACGAAATAATTTAATAATGGCGCTCGTTTTTCCGACTGGGAAAACCGACGTCGAAAAAGAAAAACCTGTCGAATGAGTCGTACGAAAGTACTTGTGGAGTCTAGACTAGAGTTTCCTTAATAATAGGTCGGAAAATGCAGAAAAGTTCCTTCTTCGTCTTCATAAGATCAATGAAAATTATAATTTTTAGAAATTGTGAAAAAAATTTTCGTCTGCGGCGCTATTTTCTTTGAAATTTGAATAGATACGTTTCGTTACAGAAAAAGTTTAGTCGACCTAACCTTACTTTTCTTAAAATGCTACTCTATCTATTGTGATCTGAAAAATTAATTAAATTTATCCTAACCTATCGAGCTAATACTTTGCTCTACAAATATGCACATGAAGACCTCGTATGATTCGAAATGTAGCGTTTCATTAAGACATGCAAGTTTGCAGAAAACAATTAATTTTAGAAATGCTGAGAAAACCTTCGTTTATTTAATAATTGTTGAATATAATGTTTTAATTGTGGACAATTATGGTTGGAGTTTCATTTGGGAGTGGTTCGATACCCCTGATAGAAAATGAGTGATAACGTTTATATTAAATATGTACACGAAAATTGAGTGAAACTTGGACATGAAAATAAAGTGAAAGTTGCGTGCACACCATTGTTCCAACGTTAGATGCATAATTGATGAAATTTGCATGAAAATGAAACATTTTTTAAATTAAGTTATATTCAAATGTAGGATCATAATCTAAAACTTGGATGTATGCATGCGCTTTTTATTATGTTATTTTTGTAATAAACCTGAATGCGATACAATGACAATTTATAATAATTTGTGTACAAGAATGGATGAAATTGAATATTTTCAAAAAATAACGAATTGTCTACATTTTCAGAATGACCCTTCGGTGGTTGTAGCTCGTTTCAATTTAGACGAAACCTGGCGTGAGCTGATGATAGCAGCTTTCGTACCTGCCATACTCTTTGTCATATCATTGACGACGCTTTGCATCATCACAAGATCTGTTAAAGTATGTATACTTGACAATGACTAAATTAACTTATTTAAACCGTTAATTTATCAGTCGTTTAATATTCGAAACTATCAAACGCATCAAATACGCTCGATAGTTTTTCTCGACTTCTTGCTAGTTAGTGGAATTTGTCACGATTAGCTCTGAAATACTCATATATTATGAATCACTAAATGTATTTAACAAAAAATATTTTAAAAATCAGGTTGGAGACGATGCCAAATTAAGATGTCTGTCCTGTCGCAGTCGTCCTCGTGAAGAGGAAAATCTCTGTACTGCTACATAGCACTATTATGGCAGGTAAGTTTTATGAAACTATTATTTATAACAAAAAGCTTTATATGTTTTTTAATATGTAAATAAACACCCTATTAACGTTTTAATTAATTTTACGTTTAAAATATATCGAACGATATTTATGAGGAATCTGTTAAATTAAATAGGCAACCTATGACCCGCGGATTTAAAAGGCCACTTAATATTCGATGTGTGGATATTGTTATAGAAAACGATTGAAAACTTATTCATTATGTTAATATTCATATTTGAAAAAAAAATCATGTGCCCGAATATGTATTTGAGTAAAATTTTAATAATTTTGACCTCAGCCTATAAAAATTGTCGAGTTTTGGTATAGATTACGAACGAACGATGCTTTTCAAACATTATGTGCACAGAGAAAGTGGTTTCAGTCTGAAATGTTGACTTTTGTGTGCGAAACGAGTATAAAATTTCCCTTTTGGTCATCATGCTATAAATGTTTCTGCGTAAAAATCGATGTTTTTCGTAAAAGTAGATGATATTTTTTTCTATTACACTTTTCAGACTTCCTACAGATGAACCACAAAACGAAGTGGAAATCGAAGCATGAGGAGTCTGTTAATTCATACATATACAAAAAAAAGAAGAAAAATGCATATTTAAATGTTTTAAATGTAATAGTGATCATTTTTTGTCTATCTTGAAAACTTGGCTTTGCATTATTATATTGAGAACTTTGTGGAGAAAAAAAAATTGCTATCATGATTTTATGTATTCAGATATGATATTTTGGAAAGAAATGCATAATATAATGTATGTATGTATATGTGGGCATATATTTTTAATATTATATTGAAGATGACACCAGAAAAGATTAAAATGTTGTGGGGCCAAAGTTGCTTAATCTTCAAACGGGTAAAAATATAATATATATTTTGAATTTTCATCTGACAAGATAGAGAGTGACTGGCTAGATATAGTATTGTAACCTACATATACAAATATAATATTCATATGTATTATATTAAATATTATATACCTTCGTTTTGTATTATGAGAATAAAAGAAATTTGTTGTGCCTTCAATGTGCATTCACATATTATAACAATTTACTTTACAATTTAATGATGCAAATAAATATGCTAATGTGAATTCATATGTGAAAAAATGTTATTTGATGTTAGCTACAATACTATGAAATTGTTAAAATTTATAATAATTGAATCAAAAGTTTTTTAAATATGATATTTACACATGAAACTGTTGAAAGAAGATAAGTAGGTAGGTATTGTTATGTGAAACGATAGGGTCAAAAAACTTTGAAATTGAATACCTATGTAATTTATATAAAAATTCAAAACTAAAGCTTATTTTATATCATACCGTTATGATGTTATTAATATGTGTGAATTTTACATTTCAATATCAGAATATAAAAAAATCAAATTGTTTAATATTATATATGGCTTTTGAAAAGAAATGGGATCAATGTGAACTATTTTCAATCTATTTCTAAATTAAATGATATTAAAGAAAAGCTCGGATAGACGCAATGATATTTAAAAACAAAATGTTTCATATGGATGTGTATTCAATGTGAAAAATTTTTTCTATATATGTACGTACATACATAATATCAAGTATGTTAACTGGTCACCAAATAAAAAATATTGAAACTTAATCTGCTTTTAATTGTAACATGAAATAATTGGGTCACTAACATAACCAGAAAAAGATATTTATAATAAAGTCAATTGAAAGTTTTTATCCAATCGAAATACAAAATCTTTTTGAAAATATAAATACTCCACTTACCTTTAGTTCTTCTTGACGTCGATAGGCATGCAACATCATTTGTTTCCTGTCATCTTCAGACATTATTGGTTCCCTTCCTGGTGCTCCTTCTCCACGACGACACAGTTTTACTATCACCTAATAGAATTAGCAGACTTTTTTTAGCACCGTAATGGCTTGTGTTACATTCAACTTAATAACTGGAATTAGGTTGATTATTGGATTAAAAGATTAGAATGTGTGAATTCTATTACCTTGCATTTATCGTTTTTGCCCAAGTGCTGGCTTAGTTTCCCTCCAGGTAACATTTGCTTTCCCGAAAACCATATAACAGTCGTTGCCGGATCCAATACTTCCAATGATGCCTATGAAATTTTATGTGTAAAATATTTGAGATTGTTCGTAGGTTTATTTTAAATAAAGAACATAATTTAATTATTTCACACATGACATGTGTATAAATCTGTATTGAAACAGTTGTCCACAAGTTCAATATTTTTTCATTTCAAATTCAAGATGTAAGCATTTCAAAAAAGGAATCATTGTTTCAGAATAAATTGTAGGATAATATGTGTAAAATATTTTGATAAATTTTCTAAATATTGAAAATGAAATCTAAAATATCAAAATATAAAACTTGTACATATTTTGAATCAACGCCATTTAACAAGTGTGTTTTAAATTCTGAAATCAGTCATTATTGATTCAAGATCTATTTTTAGAGTTTATATTCATATATCGTACTGATGTCCAAGCATTGAAATATCATCTTTGAAAAAAAATCTCAAAAGCATACTTGGGTCCCTGCTAAATCCTCCCTATTCTCCAATTCTTGACGAATGGGATCATGAGGTGGTAAGCCCATCGGGTATACTATAGTTACAGCACCTTTCAACTCATTTAAAGCACGTAAGACATCAGAATGAGTCAAAATTACTCCATCCAAACACAAATTCTACAATATGTAATTCAAATAATGTCAAACTTAATCCTATTGAAAGATAATATGTAGGTAGGTAGGTACACAATGTTACTTTAGAAATCATTTGTCTGGCATTTTCAATAGCCAAATTGAGCACATTTTGCATATTTTGAGGAGGTTGTCGACCACACCTTCTTCCAATGGGATCTTTATTTTGAATATAGCCATGTGGTGCACAACGTTCAGACCAAATATCTTTTAGTCCTAGCTCTTCGGCTTGCTCTGGAAGCAATTCGACTATTTCTGGGGGCATCATTGTGCCATATTTTATGAGCTCCTCCATTTCTAAGATAAAATCATTTGCTTTAATCAATTTGATGTGTTTAATTTCTAAGTCAAACACAGTCAACCCTCTTATAATAGACTTAGGTTGCCTGTGAATCATATGTAGACATGTTACTGAGTGTTTAAATCAGATATTTTTTGAACTTCTTTTTAAATAAAAACGTAAATTCAGTGCACGTCTGCATAAAGAAGAATATTGATTTTTGAGATAAAAACTTTACCATAACAAATTCGGGTAACTTTCAGTCGTCCATTGTATATTTCAGCACATTCTTTAGCAACTTGATCGATGGAGGTATCAATGCTTGATTGATGAATGAACTGATGTTCATCACCTTTTTTAACAACCAACAGCACCATATTTGTTTTAAATCAAGTCAGAATTGAGTAGAAAATTATCAATAAGAATTAACAAATCTGGTTAGTTGCTTTGACTACGGTTGCTATGGTATTCTTAAACGTTTCGGTTCAATTGTTTTACATTTGAAACAATTAGAATTTTAAAATGTGATAGGTATAATTTACTGCAACTTATTGGTATTTTATAACTTCGATTCGGTGGTGTTGAACAATTTTATAATGTATGAAGTATTTTACGAGATCTGAATTTTCATATTACTAGCTTCTATGATATGAGATTTGCATATGATTGAACTTTCAGAGATTGTGAACTGTGTTGTATTTAAAATAAAATATTGAATAAAGAAATGCAAAATATCTGTGAAGCCATGTTTATGTTGTGTGTGGATCGCTTAGAACGCATTTGCTTGGCTTACTGCATGAAAGCTGCTCTGTTAAATATTTCAAAATACTGTCGATTATGAAATGTGATGTTGTAGAAAACTTGTCATATGTTTTCAGTAATGTATGAATTTGAAATTAGAAGGAATAATAAAAAATAAAGAAATTATATAATATATTGGTTTATTTTCTATTAAGTAAAATAAGACAATTGTATTTATCAATTTTTCTTAATATTTAAAATCTTCAAATCCACCATGAATATTAAGTATGATGCTTGATCTGATGATTTCACACAATCCACCGTACTACTGAATCTGAAAAAATAAAATATAAATTCATAATTTGTCAACAGGAAGCTGAAAATATAACAATATTGGGCTATCAGCAATTTATACAGCCATTAGTTACAATCATTAATAATCATACGGTAATTATTATCATCATAAATATATTGATTTGAAGATATACCTAAACGAGTATAACAAAGAAAACTCACCAAAAGAAATGATACTGATAATAGTAGTTGTAGTCACTTGCGAAAGCAGTAGGTGAATCGTACTTAAAACATTCCTATAAAATCAAAAAGAACAAAGTTAAAGATAAATTGTTACATTTTATAGAAAAAAAAAGAGATAAAATTTGAATCAGAGCAAAAATTTTGCAGCCATATTAATTATATCATTTTGATCAAACGGTAATTATTATCATCATATTGGCAAGATAGTAAAATGAGTAAATAATTGTTAAATTACGTTTGCTCCAATGAATCAGCATAGATACACCTAAAACGCTCCTTTCTTGATAAGCTGCAATATTCCTGTAATCAAAAAAAAGAAAGAAATTAATTATAAATGAATGTGAAGGATGAGTTTCAATTGCGATAATAAATTTCAGAGCGCTGTGGGTGAAGGCTGTCTTCAGCACTAAGTCGGTACAAAACATTTCATTTTTATCATCATATACATATAATAACTGAGGAGAAAACAAATATTAAAAAAAAAAAAAACTAACCTGATATGTCAAATCCAGTTATGAGCACACAACCACGTGAAAGAGTTTATGTCAACATTGTTAATTGACTTTAGTTAAATACCAATGACAATCTGTAAAACAAAAATGACAATTAGAAAAAAAAAAGTAACATTAGAAGAGTAACACTGAAAAGTATAAAACATCAGAATTCTAGCATCAGCATTATAATATCTGACGGGAAAAGAAGACATTAAAATATGGATATTATCATCATTATTTTGTCATTCTTTAAGTGTTAAAAAGAAAATAAATTTACCTTTTTTGTCAGCAGTTTCATTCAGCAAGCAATACGAATCTGTAAAACAACAGAAAAAATATAGTAATTCAGTTTATAAGAACTTAAACTTTAATTTTCCATTTCAATTTATTTGCAAACCAATCAAATTAATTTAAGGATTGGTTCCAACATGATATGAGCAATCGTCAATATTTCAAGACAAAACAATCATGTGTAATGAATTTTAATTTAATAAAAGCAATATGGACACTATTTTATGGAAACGACATCACTGAATAAAACGAAAAACAGATTTTTTTACTGAAAATCAATACGTTCTGTTTAGCGGCTGTGATTAAGTTCAGTATCGTAACTTTCAGGTTAAATCTTACAAAGCATATAAGTTTTTTATAACAGCTATATGCTTTGGGTAAATAAGCCATCACTTTCAGTCTTCAAATGTTCAGTATCACAAATATAGAGCAAGTCTGACTTCAGTGATTGATTCATTACGAAGGTTTTCATGTAAGTCAAAAAAATTTGAACTATCTAATTTTTTGATAAAATGTATTAGTTTAATACGAGACATAATGTAGCTCCATATATAACTAATTTAAAAAGTTATTATGTATTCAAACATATTAATAGTCATCCATATAAATAATTTAGAAGGCAGAGAGATATAAGGCATGTAAGATATTTGCCGATGATATTTCTCCCTTTCTTTCATTTGTATAATCATTATTTGGGTTAACAAATTCTTCAGAACTTCTGTTGAGGATTTTCTGTAAAATTGAATGTATGTGCGTACAGACATACACACAACAAATATTAGAAATCACAAATTTCCATTTACAATTAAGTCTATTTTTTTTAAGTTTCCATTCAGATATTTTCTAATTGAAAACAATGTTTTAAGACCTCTTTATTGAGAAAGAATAAATCTTCCTCATCAAAAATGATTTTAGTTTCAATAAGAACAAATATACAAACTCTATTTAAACACTTTTGATTAGCCATAATATAAAGATCAAAATGATGTCAAGGTAGTAAAATTACTCTAATATTTCAATACATGAAATTAATTTTTGTTTAATGTTATATTAGTAAGTTCTAGATATTCTTTTTCTTCATGTTTATCGAAATATGCAAGTCGTTTTCAATAACTATTTAATATAATCAATGAAGACTACACATTTCCAAAAAGTATTCAGTTACAGATATATCAGTGCATCAGAGCTAAGGTTAGTCTTATTACGTTGATTGCAAGTCGAAGCAGAAGACCAGTTCATAAACAGATTAAGCACTGTAATAAAAAGATTGATAAACCACACCTAGACATAATCGTAGCTTAAATTATAAACTTGGCTAGCTCCAATCTAACAACTTAAATTATAAATTATTTTCGTACATCAATACAGTCTCATTTACCACGTAGGTATATTCTGAATTCTCCAAATATATCGATCCTAAACGTTTAACACTGCTTACTTCAATAAAAAAAAAAGCTCATTCGACAACTAACTTCTAAGTGGCAGCAAAAATAGTATACTGCTAACGAAAACGTATTCTTAAATTGAAGTCACTATTCATCCGGAAAATTTTCTGACCTTTAGAATCAAAGTGGTTGAGATCGTTTTTACCGGATAAAAAATACATTAATTATACCATATAAATATTACACTCACCTATATTTGGCGCAGATAATTTGGATGTCAAAATCCAACCGGCTTCTAATTTCAGCAGTAATAAGACATAATTACATTGTCTTCATGCGATCGACGTGACAGATCAAATCGTTAAGAAATTTCGCATTGTAAAAATGCTTCGACGATATAATTGTTTATTAAATTTAAGAACTCAGAAGAACAATCGGAATATCTAAATAGAAAATTTTGAATAGGATCAGAGATTGAGGAATATAAAAACAAAATTAAAGATTTGAATATAAGGTAAAATTTGAAATTGGATTATCAAATCAATATCAAAATTAGGAATTTAATCTGGTTTAGGATGGCCAAAGGAATATGGTCAAGATCTGTCAATATTGAAGTTGACATCCATTAGTATACACGACCTATATTGATTGGAAAAAAAAACTTCACATATAGTAAATAAACTGAAATGAAGAGGCTGCTTCTTTTAAAATCTTTTCCGTATTTTTTTAAAATACATAAAAAATGAGTATTTGTTCGAAACATACTTCAGTAGACACTGAATAATTTCCATCGGATATAAATTTACTTTTATGTATGTTGACCAAAATTATATTCTGACAAATTTGTGATTTTTCAGATCATTAGATAGATTTATCAGTGGAATTTGAGCATTATGACTGCAGCATTTGAACACCGCATTTTTGCTCTGTATGCAACTGCATTCAATGAAAAAGTACAGCAGTTATTTACCACGGTCAGTTGCAGTGCTTTTTAAATCCTACTTTACGAATGATCAGCATATGTTATTATGCGAACCATATTGGTAACGAAGAAACAAAATTATACTACACAATATTTCATCGGTTTATGAAAAAATATTTTGGAAACTAGTACATTGTGACTCTGCGAAACGTAGTGCTACTGCAGAACTATGTATCGCGAGGTCATAGTGTATTAAATATTATCGTACAAGTTCAAAAACTGCATTGTAAATTTCGAAAAAATTAAGGAACATTTAGAAAATAAACACGTATTAATTTTTTTTAATTGATATAAAGCAATATTTATAAATAAGATTATATTTAAATTTATGGAAAAATTTGTACTTTTCATAAGGTATACATTAACTAACACTGCATTGATTATTTGGGAATAATTAAATAAAAGATATAATAAAATATTTTATAAAGACATCAATTTTAATTCTAAATTTAAATAAGACAGTAGTTGCACATACAATTGTATCTTTTAAATTATACCATGTCTATTATCACTAAAATTGGTTTGAAGACAAACGCTTATCATTTGAGAAAATTTAAAGTTTATTGGGAAGGACACGATCATTGAATTTCTTTTCGTGAGAATCCAAGATTTAATTTTCTAAAAAAGTGCACTCATTACATTAAAAAAAATATCCTTATTTTAAGATTGAAAAATAATCTTTGAACCTAAATTAAAATTATCAAAACATACAACTAGTTGATATAACGTGACTTTAGATAAAATTCTCTTTTTATATGTTCAGGGACGATTTGAAAAGAACAATGGAATATGAAAAATAAGGCAATGAAAAAAAATTTGGGGAGAATATGAAACGTGGGTACCACATTGAAAGACTAAAAAACCACCAAAACTTATGTCTACCAAGTCACATTAAGTAAAAACGATTTTGTTTTTCCTTATTTATTACTAATGCAAAGAAAGAACTTTTGTTCTTTTCAAAATTGTACAAAAAGAGAACGGGTGTATTAATAATATGTATAATGCAGGTAAATCGTCAAAATTTACTTGCAAAATATGAGATACCTAGACCCGAGACATGGGTATTATTCTAAAATATTTAATTCTACATAAAAATAGGAGTTATCATTTAAAATCAAATATAATTTGTCAATACTTTCAAATTCAATGTTGTTAAATCAACATTTTTACATCTCAAGGGGTAAACTAGTATGTTCGAAAAGGTTGCTTTGAACTAAAGCAGTGAAATTTAATTCGCATAAATATTAATGATTCAAATATTTAATGTTTTTTTTTTGAGAGTCAGAGGTTATATTTTTAAATTAATAGCGGCGACGCTTGTTGGAGTAGTCTTCTTGGCGGCTGTCCCACCGGCCCATTCCATCATCATATCCCATGTGTCCGCACATCTGGTCATAATGGTCCATGAACGACATATCCTATATATGTGGTTCACACAATCTTAATGAACAATTTGCTTCCGAAGGTATTATTACATGATTATTCAAAGAAACTACGAATCAACGTGATAAATAACACAACATTAAAGATTTATATTAAGCAATGTTTATGATCAAAAAGATTCTATGGCTAGCGGATTGAGATGTATAAATCGTGTTTTTTCCAAATGTAAAGGGTAGAAATTTTTATGTTTTTATAAGTATTAATATAGTAATGTCATATAATTATGAATGCTCAAGATTTCATGTATGCGAATCCAGATCAAGAAAATGTTTATACAAGGTAACAATAGTCAAAATATGCATTTAAAATTTTGAATGCAGAAAAACAGTACATTTCTGAAAATCTATGAAACTAAAATGTGATAATGGTAATAAATTCAAATTACAAGTTGACGAATATACAAATTTAAATAATGCATTCTTAAAAAATCATGTTTCCAAAAATCTATTTCATAATTATAAGTTTTCTAAAATATCTCACAAGACGTGCGTGTAGTACACAAACAGAAGAATGATTTCACTTTATTTTTCAATGCAAAACCAAACGCAGATTTTTTTTTAATATGCAGAGGCTTAGAATCTTGAATATTGTTTGTTTTACCGTAAATCATATCAGATTGAAATTTTCAAAATCTATGTTCGAGACAAACCGGAAGTTTTTTTTATCATAGCACTCAGTATAGAAACATTTTGATGTCAGACTTTAAAGATGAAATTGCTAAAATAGATAAACGCAAGTCTGACAATCAATAATAAAAGGAGAGTGCTAATGATAACTATTCAAAACAGTAAATCATTGCATTATATAAATCACACATTGTGAAATCGATCAAGTCCTTTCAGATACGTTATATGAATATCAAATTTTCATCCATCCTTCGATTTATGCATACTTCTTATATACTGTCAATATTTTTTTTCATAAAATAAACGCGAAACAAATAAACTTATCAAAATAAAATATGTATGAAACATATTAAAATTTGTATTAAAAATATAGTTAACGATAAATTAGAAAGATGTAATTTCATATGTAAAAAATAAAAATGTTCTGAGTAAATCAAAAACATGTCTTTACTCGTGTAGTTTGATTCAAAACATTGATAAAATAGTAAAATGAGCACACCATAAATCGAAAGTTAGATGCATCACCAGTTATGGTACATCGCATACAAACATTGAATTGAGAAAAAAAAAATAGAAACCATTTTTTTACTTTGATTATTCATAGATAAGGTGATGTTAGAATGAAGATGATGTTTGTTAAAACAGCCATTGCTGTTCAGGTCTGCCTCTACGATTTTGATGAAAATGACGCGGGCCACTTGCATTCTGCGTCCATTTCTGGTCAAAAATACAGACCGAATATTCAAATCAACCCATTCAAAAACAATTAATCGTTCGCATATATTTGTCACGAAAATCACTTGCACAATATAGAAACTGTGTTTCGATCAAAATATATGATAGTTATGAAAACAGACATTTTGTGCTACTAGATAAATTCAGTTAAATATCAGCATACTTCAGAAAAAAGAATATCAATTTAAAAAAATGGTTTCACTTTGCTTTTATTTCAATTTGTTAACTGAAATTTTCTATAGGCTTTCAAAAAGATAACGAAAAATGTACGCGGTGTTTTTGTTCAGTTGACAAAGAAATCATCACATCAATTGATACGACGGAACCAATTGAATTCATTTCCGTTGGTACTAGACGAATATTAAAATAGCCATAAATTAGAAATTGCAAATAATACTTAATATAACTATACACAATTTATATACAGTAAACCACCCAACAATGTGAAAATGGGTATTACTTTATAGGGGGGAGAAGTCGAATTTATTTTTCAATTTGTAGCAAAACATTAAAACGAATAGGTGTTTTTATTTTCCCTTATTTTTTCTGTCATTTTACTGCGATTTTCAGTGCAAATTATTGGACTCTCGCTTGATATTGCCAATCTCAAGTAATATTCTACGTATTTTGTTTGGAGCAACACTTTCATGAATTACAAATAGGGGAGATCAATGCGACTTGATTAAACAATTTTACATGAGATTCTATGAAAATAAAAAAAAAGATGGAAAGATTGGACATACAGGATTAAACCTTGTTGCTAGTATTAAAGGAGGGTTTACTGTACTCGTAAAATGTATATGTATGTATGAATCATAAAATGAAAAAGATATTCCAATAATTTCATATATGTATACGCTTATTATCCATGTAAAATATTACATCAAGTGATAAATGCAATTTCTTGTATAACAGTGATTATGTGAATTTAGAGAAAAAACATAAAAGTTTACATACCATAGACATCTGTCCTCCCATGTTGGACATTGCACCCATATTTGACATGGATCCGTCGAATCCTCGTTTATCTTGCGGACTCTCGTAACCTCGTCCACCGCCAATGCTCTGCTCCTGTACATCCAAAATTCGGTTTAACTGTTGTGCCTGAAAAACACATGAAAAATCATAACATTCATTTCAGGCAATATGAATGATGATATTTTCAAGTGAATTTACAAGTTCAAAAAAAAAAAAAATGTACATCTACTGTCGACACACTATAAACATAAGAACTCGTAGTGTTTCCTATGAGATGGTTTTATTTATCCCTATAGTTAGTTCAAACACTTTTTGAAAAGTATTCAAATGAGACTAAGGGAAGTACTAAAAAAGAAAGTAAAATAACATTTACCTGCATGAAGAGAGTATTTTCTTGTTGTCGCCTTCGAAGTTCATCTTCTTGCAGTCGCATGCGTTGAGCCATATCTTCTTGTTGTCTTATTAATGTTTCTCTATCTTTTTCTCTTTGTTCATCGACTTGTCTTTCAGTCATTTCCCATGTGCGTTTTTGACGTTCTCGATCTTGCTCACGTTGACGTAATTCTGAAGAATATTTTGTATTTGTCTAAATGTTTTTAAATCAATTAATACAAAGATATGTAAGATCAAAAATAATTACGTTCTCTTAATAATTCAGTTTCATGTTCATATTTGGCATATTCCATTTGTGCTTCAAGTTTTTCTTCCTCCATATTCATTTCTCGGCGTAGAGCTTCTTCTTTTTGTTTGTACAATTCATAAAGTTGCTTCCATCGTGTCCCATACTCATGCTCGAAGCTGCCAGATTCAGCAAACCTCGGTCCGAGCTAAATTGAAAATTTATTGTAAAAAAAAGAAGATATTTATGATTAACTATTGCCAATAATTAAATTAACCTCTCTTGCTCTAATGTAATCCTGGTTCTTTCTAGGTAATGTTTTTTCAGTGTAACCATCCACCTCATCAACTTCATCAAAACTTTCAACCACAACAGGTTTTAAGGATCTGTAATAAAATAGAAATAAGTGAAAATATAATCAAGAGTAATAAACTATAAAATTTGTCAACTTTTTTGTTTCATAACTATGTGAATTCATAATAATGACTTTGAATGAAGTTAATCGATATATCCTCACTTTCAAACAGTTTACTTTTTGAGTAAAGCAACTTTTAACACAAAAGTGAGGAAAACATGAAAGTCATACTTACGCTGTGAGGAAATAGCATTTTTCTGTGCAGTGTCTTATTGCTGCCATAGCTCCAGCTTTTCTAGCAAATTCAACTATGCCTTCACCGAGTGACTTTCCACGTTCATCAACTTTGACAATAGCTCGCTCAATCTAATTAAAGAAGTGCATTAATAAATAATAAGAGATTTCATAATAAAAAATGTCAATATATTGAAACAAACTTTTCCGAAAATTTCAAATGCTTTGTATAGAAGTTCATTTGATACGAAAGGAGTTAGGTTTTTCACTTTAATTGCAGCATTGTGAGGTGCAAATCTCACTCGTAATGGACGTCCTCGCCGCATTCGACCATCAACTTCACGTTTAGCTTTATCTGCATTACCTTTATAATCCTAGAATAATAAAAAAGAACAATTATCAAAACAGAATTCGATGAATTTCGATTTTAAATGTTCCTTATCATTGGGCACTTTAAATATCAATATATAAATAATAAAGTTTCCTAAGACAGGTGATTCTATTTACCCCTAGTTCTGGCACTTACTAATCCTATTAATCAGGAATTGAAAGCGTGGCATAAAAAGGGGTATTTGCATTAAAACTTGAAAGAATGCTTACAATTCTGATGAATGCAAAGTTTTTATCTTTGTTCAAAAAGAGTTCAGCAGTTTCTCCATAAGAATTGAAAATATCTAAGATTTCCTGTTCAGTCACATCGTTGGTCAAATTTCCAATATAAAGTCTGTTTCTTCCAGAAAACTTTTGCTCTGTCTGTTCCAGGGGTGAAAGATCAATTGTGGAGCCACTAATTTCTTTCAGTTTTGAGGCTATGAAGTGTTCCTAAAACAAAAAAATGTTTTCTAATAAAATATTTCTTCAGTTTGAAAGGTGAAATAATAATATCAACTCACTTCTCGACCTCCTTGCTGTCCACCTTTATCTTGACCTTGGAAACGTCGAGCATTTCCTCGATTACCAGATCCCATTTGGTTAGATGTATTTTGATTTTGTTGAGATTTGTTTGAATTCAAATTTTGATGACTTCCCATATTGTTCAAGCTGGCATTAGAATTACTCATATTTTTTGATATATTTTTAATCTAGAAAATAAAAATTACGTGAAATCATATTTGATAATATATTTTATATCAAAAGTGAAAATTCTTACATCGTCATTCTTTTGTTGATTGCCAGATTGATTTGATTGAACATTATTCTGCATATTTTGAGGTTTATTGTTAACAGGTTCAGTTTTTGGTTTTATACCAAAAATTTGTTGCTGCTGTTGGGGTGGTTTTTGTTGCTGTTGTTGTTGTGGTTGCTGCTGCTGCTGTTGAGGCTTTTGTTGCTGTTGCTGAGGCTTTTGTTGCTGTTGGGGTGGTTTTTGTGGTTGTTGTTGCTGCTGCTGCCGCTGTTGTTGTGGTTGTTGCTGCTGCTGCTGCTGTGGTTTTGGTGGTTGTTGTTGAGGTGGCTTCGGTGATGGCTGTGGAGGTTTCTGTTGCTGCTGCGGAGGTGCGGAAGCTGGTTTTTGTTCTTGAACATTATTCTGTTTTGCAGGTACATTAGGCGTAGGTTCAGTTTTAATCTGCAATTGATAGAAATACAAGATTATAATGTGGACAGAAAAGAAAAAACAATGAAAAACAAACTTCAAAATGAAGTGTATCTCATCTTCGTGCGCTTATTTATTATGAAATAAAAAAGCTTCCTATGACAGACTTTAATTTACCCCACATTTTGGCACCTATATATTCTTTTAATCAATAGAATACTAAGTGTGGCGTTAAACGGGGGATACATTTGGAGAAAACCTATTTGATTGTTAGTAAAACTATCGTTTTTGGTTAGTGTTTTCACTCGTCGGTAACATGTTAGTCAAATTGTTTTAATTTTCAATAATATTTACCTATAGTATGAAATTACTTTTCACAAGGTATTTTGATGTGCGTGTGGTATTTTTTAGGAAAAACTTTTGACTCTTCAGTTGCATTATGGTTAGTGATAAAATTGGTCCCTAACATTGTTTACCTAGTGATCAACCCGTTGAATATATCAATGCAGTTTTAGTGTTACACGGACATGCGCACATAAAATAGCACTATTATACAGCTAAAATTATATAACTTTTATACTGTTACTAAGTTTCATTCAGATATTTCTGCCACCTGTGCAGAAGCAATCGAATTGTAGTTGAAAACTAATGAAACTGATAGTCAATTTAACAGCGCTATTTATTATGCGTCTGTCTGGTGTAATGCTTCAAAACAGCGTTGTTCGCTAGTAAAAATCAATAAATTTGAAGCAAAAATCATGGTAATTGGACTTAAAATTGAAAACCATGGCGAAACACCTAACCTAATCTAACCTGTTGAGCATCATATCTGCAGTATACTTTCGGGTGAAAATGTATTAATTAGTTTTAGATTCCTATACTTTTTGAAATCTCACTCAAGATTAAAAGAGTTGAACGTTATTTCTGTTATCGGTAGTGAGTCAAGAACGAGGCGTCACGCGTCCGCCATTTTGTTCGACGACCACCGCGTTGCGAACGTTTTCGAACACGTGGCGCGCGATCTTCACACGCGGTGATTAAAATTATTAATTAGAAATTAAAATAAATCGAATCGAAATGAAAAAGTTCGGAAACCTCTTTGTTCAAGCGGGCCTGGTTGTTGAAGCGTCCCCCTCCGCCCATCGGCATCCCCATTCCGCCCATTCCACCGCGGAACCTGTTGTTGCGTCTGTTGTTCTGACGCTGGGGCTGCGGGTGGTGGTTCCTGTTCATGCCTCCGCCCCCGCGTCCGTACCCCATCATGCCGCCCTGCATTTCCGGTCGTCTTATGTGGAAACGAACGAGCGAACGACGCGACCTCAGAGCGCCAAAGACCGACGCCGAATGGTGAGCGCGGTGCGTGGACGCGCGGCGGCGCCACCGTCGCGCGCCGGAAGTGACCGCGAGTCCAAGCAGTGAATTTGTCGGCTCGTTTTGAATTTTTTTCTTTCAAATTTTGATTTTTTTCTGCATAAAAATGGGGAGACTCGATTCGCCCGGTAGTCATTTTTTCAATTGTGTTACACAGCGTGAATTGGATCTAGTCTTCGCTTTTTAGTGGTTTTTAATTATGAGCTAATTTTTTAGTAAAGGACAATCAACTTCTAGACCGGTATTATCAATCGATGTACCGTTAACTTATCGCAGGTGCATCGCGAAAAATTAGGTAAATTCGTTTTTTTTTTTTGAATCGCGAAAATTGAAAAAGTCGTAATAAAAAAATAATTTAATTTTAGTTCATCGAAAAATTCATTTGTAAAATCCATAAAAAAACAAATACGGTGGAATGAGCGCATGACTCGATAAAAACATGACGTACGGTCACTTTGCGATTGTACCGAGATCGTTGATATTTTAGAGCTGGTCATTTCACCGCTCCAATTAACTAACCTGAGTTATCACCCGACCAAGTCTCGAGCGTTTCGATAAAGAACTCGATACACGTTATGGGCGATCGGTGACTGCCAAACTGTTGAAGACCAAGACTGAAAACTGAAGGTCGGTCGCCAACGGCGTTTCCAAAGTTCCTGAAAACACTTAAGATGTGGAGAGGACCTTCCACTGTAAACGACAAAAATCCGCTGAATAGAAATGGATTTTTGGCAGTTTCTAGTGAAAAGACAGACTCTTAGTTTCGGTAAGTGAAAAAACCGCCCATTTTTTTTTTACAGAAATTGAAGTTAATCACTTAATGCACTGAACGGTTCATAATGTACATACAATTTTGCTCGAACAGGAACACCCCCCCCCCCCTCTCCTGAGAAGCGCCTTTCATTCAGTTTTTCAGGCGAAACGCGGGTCCCGTCATAGAGCGAACGGGGGCGAAGCGTTGGGGCGGAGGGGCGGTCGTGGTGCGCGTGCGCATGCGCGGTCCTCCTCGTGCGGGGGCACACGCCCTCGAGAGGGGGGCGGCGCCCCGACAGCCCGACGAAGGCTTCGACGCTCAGTGTTAGCACGCGGGCCCGACGGCCTCCACGTTCAACTGTCGTGAAAAGGCGCGACGCGATTTTTGAACGAGGGACGACGACACCACCCACCCCGCCCCCCACGCCGGTAATTTTTTAAAAATTAAATTAATTTCATTTTATTTCGAGGGTCGCAAATTTAAAATTCATTTATTTGATCGGATTGAGTTTGAGATTTTTTTTTTATTCGATTTTTTTCGAGTCTAGTCGGAACAATGGCGCGTTTAAAATGATTTTTTTTTTCAATTTGTAATCTTAATTTTTTTTTATCGTGGCGGTATTTTTGATAATTTAGCTTTTTTTAGACCCCCCCTTTTATTTTTGTGAGTGATCGTTTTTGATTTACTTTGTTCTCACGATGGCCCCCCATTTTGTGTTTTTATCCATACAAGTATGATTCATTTATTTTGAATTTGTAACTGTTCAATTTGAATTTTATCAATTTTTTTATGAGCGTAAATTTTTTTCATTAGCTTGTTTTTACGATGTTCGCTACGTAATATGCATTGTGTTTATTCACACCATAATACATTTCAATCTATAGCAGTAGATAACATTTTTTTTGATTATCAGAAAAAAATATTTCATTTATTTCTAATCGATTTAATTCTAATTTTTATGCCAATGAAAATTTCTAACAAACTCTGCGAATGCTATTTCGATAGATATTATTTTCATATCTATGTTTTCATAAAGTTTTTCATAATAATACTTTAATTTATTATTTTCGATTGATTTTGACGATGCCAAAAACAGCTCAGTTCTGAAGGAACTATATTTTTTTGTTAGCGAACAAATATATCACGAAAATAACGTATTCTAGATTTCAATTGCAAAAGTTTCAATTGCTTCATTTCGATATGTTTTTTTAAAAAATCCATTAATGATGATGATGATTTGCAATATTAATGAAATAAAAACACACATTTTTTTATCACATCAGATATTCCTATCATACATATGTTAAGTTACTCATCATCAACATACATATTTTTTTCTATAAAATTAACATTTGTTATTGCTAACAATTCGATCGATATATAAAATCAATTTGTTCGTTTTAGTTTGTCGCCGAACTTATCGAAAATCGAATAATATGAGTGATTCATATAATAAAATTCTAATGTAAACTATTGTAATTTAGAAAAGACTCATAATCTGTGAAACTTTTTGACTCAATAAAATATGAAATTTTTACTCCCAAACGAAAAAAGAACAATGCAGCCATAGCGATTCGAGACAATCAGTATTTCACAACCAAATTTTCTCACAGACCTTTAGAAATATCACAATATGGAAGCCGAACGGAGACCCGTTGCATAATTCGCAAGGGCTTCGCGGAAATTCGACTTTTCTCGGGAAGCGGAATTTCCCGAACGAGGAAAAGTTGAATTTCCACGTCGAGAGTCTCGGGGGTGCGATTCTCGTTATCGAATACACTCAATACATGTAATATGTCCGGGAATCCCGGGATTTAATAATTCCTTCGGCTCGAAAACTCGGACTGCTCACATACGTTTGTGTGAGAAAAGTGGCAAATATTGACTTATAAATCAGAAGGGCGTTCGAAAATATGTCTTGAGAATCAAAGGGTTTTAATTGGTTTGAAAAATTATTGAAGATTTCAATTTTATGGTGTGTGTGAATTAGAGATTTCGTACAAATCGAGAGATGAGTGTGTACAATTATGTTTCGTGTGCTTTTATGAGGTTTGAGCGTGAGCGCGTTAAATTCTCGGGACCGGTTCAAATTTTATAACCCGTAAAAGGTTTTATATTAGGGGTGTGTCGTTTTATATATTAATATATTTTTGTTTCGGGATTTCGTCCGAGTAAGCGAATTGGATTGAAATCAATTCGAATGTTTTGTAAAATACAAGTATATCTGCATATGTAGTTAAGTATTTGCTGACTGTAAGTAATTTTTCTAATATTATATTTTGAAGAAGTAGTTTTTGATAAAGTGTTTAATTATACGACAATTTTAATATTATAGTCGAATCTAATCGATTTAATTGCAGGAAATATAAAACGCAGTGCATATTAAAGATAACACTTTGTCGATAGCAGATAATTTTAAAAGGTATCCATCTAACTTGAAATCTAATTATCTAATTCTATTATCTAATTGAAATTCAAATGTTGCATGAATTGACTCTGATGTCAGAAGCAAATCTATACGAACGAAATTAACTTCATTCCAAATGAAAATATTACATTTTTTTCTTATGAAATTGCGTTGATTTCAACAGTAGACAAAACATAAAAACGCGAGTTCCATCCACGAATTGTTAATAAATAATCAGAAAAGACAGAAAACATTTCATATAACTAAAATTTTCAGCAACGTCACGTAAAATTCTAGACTCGCAACATTACGATGATTAACTTTCGTAACGAAACGTACGGCGGATCGAATTAATATTAGGAATGCGGTCATCGCATTAGCGAAAGAGCGGACATGTTTTTAACATCCAATTTTGAAATGTAAACACACAAACGGACACGGAATATTGTTTTTGAAATTTTGCCGCCATGGCAACGTCCGCATAGTGTCAGAAATCGGACTGGAGAAAATCATTTCAAAGCTTTTCCGATCGATACCGCCGCTCAAAGGCAATTTTCAAATTCAATTCGTATCGCGATAATTTCACGTTCGAATCGGTCTATTTTTTTATTATTATTGGAAAAACTACTCACACTAATGTTTTTCTGTGTATTTTACTATGTGCCGACTGAATTTCACGAAGGGCACAAGTGATCTTTTTTATCGATATTGAGTTAAGTACTGAAAATGGTTCTATGTATGATACAGAACCATTTTTTGTACTTGATAAAAAAAGTCACTTGTGCCCTTTGTGAAATTCAGTCGTCATATATTTTATTTATTTCACCTATATAATTTTATCTCGTTGCTTATTTATGTTCGCTTTTGATAAACGTAGAAAAATGTATACTGTATTTATACATTAGTGGAATTAATTCTTGACAATTTCATAAATTCGATAATTTTTCATTCAATTTTTCCTTAAATTAGATTACATACAACATATTTTCATTTATATACATATAAAAAAATAAACAAGTAAAAGTCTTAATTATTTCACTTTTTACTAACATTCGGAATGATTTCTAAGAAAATATGCAAAATCTATCGAGTTTTCAAATATCATAAAGTATAGCTTGTGCTCCAACTATGAACTGTCGAAAATTCGCGGAATAGAGACGGATGTATATACTGTAACATGTCTGTATTTGTCTCACGAATGTTTTGACAGTTCTTAGTTGGAGTACTGACTATCCACAGTTCATTCTGTGTATGTTTATTATTTTCAAAATATCAATTGATTTTACAAAAAATTCTTAAAAAACATAGTTACGCAATAATATTTAAATAATTAAATATATTAAAATATAATTAATAATAATCTCACAGCCAATATTGTGAATTTTCCACACAAATCAATCACGCAAAACGACAATTATTACGGTATACGTATAATATATTGCATCAATCACGATTTGAAAATCGAATAAAACATAATTTTCCAATGCTCAAGTCTAGAATTAATCAATACTCACGGAAAATTTTCATTCGACGCTAAGTTTCCCTCAACATCTGCTGAATTTTCTTCATTCTTCGTGGAAAAACTAGACGAATTCAATTAGTTCTATATCAGATTCGTTTCGTTGGGTCAATAAGCTGCACGTACGGCGTCCGTTTCAGGTTTTATTGTTTCCCGGTGGCGGTTTTATAACCGACAAAAAGAGCAATGTATCGTACAAGTCCGCAATATGGGTCAGATTTTCCTCGAACAATCATCGTTTATTGATCAGAAAAGTGATCGAATGTTTGCCGAAAGAGTCGTGTAATTGAAAAATATCGCCGCGGCAGTTTTCTGTTCTGACTGGTTTATGTGCGCATAAGTTATAACCTTGTTTGGTTTACATAACTGTTCAGGTGTTTTTCAAAAGTATGTTCTACCACCTAGTTTCGGGACGGTCCAATACGAATTGGGTCAAATGGTCTGTCTGCCTTTTTTATGACCTTCTATTCACATTGTGGATTTTTTTTCACTGTAGAGAATTCATAGTTTTATTGTTATATTTACATGTGAGTCATTTAAGCTAAATGAGATTAACTCCATTGAGCTAGAAGTCGAGTAAAACGCATTTAAAAATTCTTTTAATTCCCTTCGTTATTCCATTTTAAGAAATTATAAATAACATTTTTTATATACATAATTCTATGGATGTGGTTCATTAACAATTGAATACAATACCCCTTAGCGTTTTCAGTCGTCATATATAATAATGAAAATAATATACATATGCATTTTCTTTACTCAATCAAAACAGAATATCGATGAATATTATAATTTTCGCATATTAAATACTCAAATTTAATAAATTATGATTATTTATATCATTTTATGAAAAATATACATGCACAATATAATAAAAAAACGAAGTTAACATCTTAAACAAGTCTCATGTAAAAGCGCTTTTCTCGGAACGCGACCGAAATTGAAAACGATCACACAAATCTCGAGGGTGTCATATTAGCGAATTTTTTCCTTGCCCTTCTCTCACTTCACTTATGCACAGTTTTATTTCGGAAAAGCGAAAAGAAAACGGGGGTATGTGAGTGTCGAAAAAAATTTGCACACCTCGCACAAAACGGAAAGTAAGACAAAGAATGCGACTGCCGGTATTACTATGGAAAGAATTTGCATTATCCTTTGGGAATCCGGTAGTTTGTTCGCTGTGAAAATGTGCCACTACCCGTTTACTCGTGTACTATAATATACCTTAGTACTTATATGTCGGTTAATGCGTATTATATATGTATATATTCTAGAGAACAATTTTCTATGAGAGCTTTGCTTCGGTTGAATTTCCATTTTTTTATAATATTGTGTGATGATCTAAGAAAAATTCTGGGTTTTTATTCGTTCAGAGTATAGTGTGGATACTGAATTTTGTCCATTTGGAATATAGTAGAATCTCAATTATTTAGATTTATCTTTAGTTAGAATGTTGTTTAGCAGTCGATTTATGTATAGGTACTTATCGAATGGGTATTTGTTATGTTAAATTCGTGTTATCATTTTATATTTTCCAACTTAACCCATTTTCAGTTTTTGAATTTGTCAGTGGTTCGTTAATGTATGATTATGGGCGTGGTATCACTATGTTTATTATTATTTATTTGTGCGCAGAAAATTTACTCTTTTTAATAGTTAAAGTTTATAAATTACACCCAAAACTTTTCGCAGTAAATGAAAATTATTAAAAAACGAATAAATAAGCTGAAATCTTATTGCGTAGTATAAAATCTTTTCAAATAATCACGGAAATCAATGGGAGTTTAGCAAAAACGAATATTTTGCTATATCGAAATATAGATTGAAGCTTTGTTGATAATTATTTTGTGCTAATTACATGTTCGGTATTTAGAAAGGGGAAATTTGGTTCACTTTACGGGTTTTGAACACTTGATTCTAAAGTCCGCTCCAGACGCGTATAGATTTGTAGCCTTAACGGCGTGTCCAGACTAGGGCCGGCGCGGCGGCTTCCAGCGGCAAAATACAAAATATGCCATATATTTTATATCTTCATACATTATCACTTCATTTTCATTTAATTCAAGTAAAATAAGATTTCAATTGGAATAGATTGAGATAAAATATAAAATGAACGAAGATAAAAAATATATGGCATGTTTTGTATTTTGCCGCTGGAAGCCGCCGCGCCGGCCCTAGTCTGGACACGCCGTAAGATTGTGTAGCGGTAAAATTATGTAGCGTCTGTGAATAAGCTTGCATCATCACGTCACAGTGCAAAAGCATTGTGATACATCTGCACGTTTCTATCTGTATCCTAATGTCAATAAAAGTATTTTTACGATCGGCAGGTGTGCGGTGTAGTCGTCCAGATGTCGTGCGCAGTTTCATTCGGTGCAGAGGTGGTCGGCGTGTCTCGTACGTCGTCGGTGACAGTGTGTATGGCGCGCTGCACCCCCTCAGAGTGGTGAGTGTCGAGCGATGCGCAGCGGCAGTTCCGAGCTGCTGGTGCGGGGCGGCGCCCCCGCGCCCCCGACGAGGGCGGCGCGCTTCAAGCACCAGCTGGTCCGCT
The DNA here is from genome assembly GCA_024721215.1 of Cheumatopsyche charites. Taxonomy (NCBI): domain Eukaryota; kingdom Metazoa; phylum Arthropoda; class Insecta; order Trichoptera; family Hydropsychidae; genus Cheumatopsyche; species Cheumatopsyche charites. The sequence continues at coordinate 5,389,664 of CM045587.1, forward strand.
GCAGCACCGCCGTGCTCGCGGCCCTCACCGCCGCCGGGGGCGGAGCGCTGCTGTTCCTGGTGCCCCTGTACGTGGACCCGGCGCTGTCGGCCCTCGCCGCCGACTTCCCCTCCGCCCCCGTCACCTGCACCACGATCAACCACGAGGTGCGCCACGGCCTCATGGAGTGCACGGTGGCCTCGTGCCGCGAGGGCTGCACCGCCGACCTCTACAACTGCACCAAGCTGCACGTGCACTACGCGGCCGAGGGCAGGAACCGCTCCGCCCTGCTGCTGATCAACATCAAGGGCTGCGGCTACCCGCCCACCGTCGACTGCAGGAACTTCACCAGCATCTACGGCGTCGTCGGCTACCGCTTCCCCTGCTACTGGTCGAGGACCGAGCAGAGCGTCGTGCTGCCGCACTTCGACAGGTCCGAGCAGGTGGCCGTCGTCGCCAGGTATCTGGCCGCTCCGTTGGCCCTCACGCTGGTCACCTCGGCCGCCCTCTGCGTGCTGCACTGCGACTGTAGAAACTCGGCGAAACACAGGAGACCCAGACCGAGGACTTCGACTAGGCGAAGAACGAGAGGACCGCCCAGAGAAGACTTGAGGTGAGTCTCTTCGCTTTACATTTTTTTATTGTCTTCGTCTCTTTTTCGGTGACAAACTTCATAGAATCGAGTTAGTGACTCCCCTTCGGCAGGATTTCGATACTAACGGATTCAACATGAATTAGATATGCCATTTTTTCCTAGTCTAACTGGGACACATTTTCGAATTGGTTCAAGAAATTGAAATGAGAAATTATCTGAAATCTAAATTTTTGTCTGTCCTTTTGAAATGCTCTAAAATTCGGTTTGTCTTGATTAGATGGGATGCCTGAATGCGACCAGCGAATTCATTTAACTTGAACCCCTCAGTGTGAAAAAGAAGTCAATAGCTCGAGTCGGCGACTTTTTCATTTACATCGTGTGGACTAAACATTAGATTAGAATTTTCCCTTGTTTCTAGATAGGTCGGATTGAATTACTTTTTATATTAGTCCAGAAGGTCTGTCTATTCCATAGGTACTCCGATTCATTGAAGCTCGTTTACATGCTGCTATTGCAACTCGTACTATTGTAGCCTCTCTTTCTAAAGCAACATTGCGAGTTAAAGTGGCAGAATGTAATTTAAACTTTACAGAAAACTATCATTATTACACATGTATTTTCATTAGCTCATATTTATAGTGAGATAAATTCTCGATCGAAACTACGTGTATGTAGGATATTTGGTTATATTTGATCCGAAAAGTTCCTTAATGATATTTAATATTTTACGGGTTACCACGCTAACTACGTATAGTGTTTTTGAGTTGTAATGAAAGGAAACTAGAAACAACAAGGATCTAAGTAAGCTAGTTTTCGTAACAATACTGAAACTACGATTATATAATCCCATATAACTTCTTCTCGTAATAGACATGCTACAAATAAGGTTTAAATTACACATCACTATGTTTGAAAATTTTCGAATATTTCTTTCACTATCCATATGTTATATCACTTTCCAGTCATGTAACCAAACATATTAGCATTTTCCATTTAGAAAATATTATAAAATAGGAGCTCCATAATCCGATCGAGTATTTTTGTTTCATGTTCCATCGAAGGAATACGAAATACACACATACAAAAGGAAAACGGTCTTTTCAACCACGTTTTCAATTTGCCCAAGTGTCCGTTGAGATTACGTAAACTTCCAAGGAAAAGGTTCCTTAGACCCTTTTCAAAAATTCTATCTTTTCGCGGTGCATCGAATCGATTCGAGACGTCATTTTGACTTCCTTCCGCTCTTCTATCACATCTCGTATTAATTCAAAGTTCGTAAAGCCGTTTTCTGAAGAAATCACGTTTATCCGCCTTAATTTAGACGGAAGGCAATAGTGAATTAAGTAACAAGTCGACGAAAACTCGTTGCAAGCTGCAATATCTCGCTGCAATATAAATGAAGTACTCGTCTCGGAGCAGTGGTGCAGTGATGAATTTGCAATTAAAACAAATTAGTAATTTTCTGGGATGGAATATATTAAGAAACTTTCATACTAAAGTAGAATACTGAAAAGTATTTGTACACAATTCATTCTAGGAGTACTTATAGTGAATCATTTTTTTTAATAAAAAAAATGTACATTGGAATGACCCATTCCATAACCATTAATGATTGTTTACTTGAATCTATGAAAAACAGAAATTACGTAGTATTGTACATGAAGATATCATGATGTCTTATTGAGTTGCCAGATCAGAAGCACGAGTTCTACTTAAAAATTTTGCAAACATAACAATATCATTAAATAAGAAAGTTTGTTGATTACCGGATAGTAAATCTATTATTATATATATCAGAAGCAATTTTAATTAATTATGTACTCCAATGTGAATTGACCAAATCAACAACTCATTTCTAAAAAATAGAATAGTGAAGAGAATTAAGGCAATTTAAAAACAAATTCGATCGATTTTCTCGCCGTTTTGCTTAGCAGAACTTACTCACATTTAGCTCTGAATGGCTAAAAAAAGCGTCAAAACTACACCACTGCCTCGGAGCCTCTCTCAAACTCGGTCGGTTTGACAAATTCGAAACGGGCTCGCTTGTATCAATTTATTTTCCAATTAAACTGGAAGGTTTCCCGCCAAATGAGCCAATTCAGCGGCGACCCATTTTCGAGTGTCGTCGCGGAAAATGGCGCCCTCGCGATTATTCGACGGAAGCTTTCGGTGAACGCTGCAAATGTGCATTCGTGTGCTCGCAAATTGGATCTATCGTTAAAATCTCGTTACTGGATTTTCGTATGAATGTATTTATGTGCCCATTGTGGTGATAGTGGTGTAAGTCCTCTTTCCATTTTTCCCCGAATAATGAGAACTTTTGCGATTTTCAAGAATGGTTTTGAAATGTGACTCTTTTTTGTTCGGAAAAATATTCCTTGAAAATAAGACCTGCTGATATTTTCGAGTGTAAAATTTATATGTGACTGGGTCTTATTTTGGACTGGGTCAATTTGTGGACTTACACCACTGTTGATATAAAGGGTATATATGATTGAGGTGTTTTATGATAGTATTTGCTTATTATGGCCTGAAGAACACTTGAAATTGAATGATTTGAAAGTTGAAAATTTTAATCTATTTTGAATATTTCAATCGATATTTTATTTATTAATCTTTCACTAGATTAGAAAAAAATGAATTTAACTTTTTGTTAAACCTTTCAGACTGACTTTAGCTTGAGTTTATTTTTCATTTCATTATATTTTCAACAATGCGAAAATTCAAATTGCAATATTCACCAATTTTGAATTTATTATTTCGTTTTATAGCTGACGGATAGCTATATTCGAGAATAGCAATATTTTGCGAGCTAAATTATGAGTGTAATATTACAAAGAGCTGAAAGTGGCACTGAAAATTTAGTACGAGGAAAGTTTACAATTGAACGTTTCGCACTCCGAACTCAACAATTCATATTTTAAAATCATTTTTTTCTTGAACAACTTTCTTCAATTTCAAATAACAAAAGCTTATAGCGATGAAATTTCATTTAATTGGTGTCCAATCGCAAGTTATGAATTCACTAATAATATCGATTTTACTGCAACATATCAGCCGATCAAAGCCAAACGCGATATTTATCCTTATTATTCAGGAAAAATCTTTCACACATAGAAACTTATGAGTGTACATTGAAATCTCATTTTTGTCAAAAAGTACAATTAATAACATTTAGCTCTGAACGGCTCATATTAGCTGCAATTCTATTCACATATCATCACCGTTCAGAACGAAAGAGAGAAATATCGAAATTTCTCACCCAAGAGCAAACCCACTTCGTCAAAAGGGTTAGTTTGGTGAACCCACCCTTAGAAGTAGGTTATGTAAGGACAAACGCCGAAATTCCTCGGTCTATATGTTCAACATAAATTATATCGTTAATGTATGCAAAATGTACGCCTCGAATATGTTCGCGTCAGCCACGAGACGTTTCGAATTATTATAAACGAGTTACGATGTTGCGGATGCTGTGTTCCTTCGTTTCTCAAAGCAACGTTTTGCGTTTTTGAATTTGATAACAATTTATTTTTTTTATGTGAATTGAGGCTATTTGGTGTTTTTTTTTTCTATGAATGTAGGTAATATGCAATTGCATCAAATGTGAATAGTTTTGGAATACGTCGTGTTTCAGTCAAATTAATGAAATAATATTTCCCATTAACATTTTTCACTTTTTTCTATTTTAAAAAACTATTTTATTAAAATATTTGCCATTCAGAGCTGAATAGGATCAACTTCACTTTTGGAAAAAAAAAGATATTTAAATATCGAAGCGCTCGGTACTGTCATACCTTTTTTATGTGTTGAATATCTTCTCTTAATAATAACGATAAATACCTTTAAATGACAAAGTTCGCTTGGCCAGCGAATGATAAATTATTTATTTTAGAATCTATTTTAATTAATTCTGTATTCAAATGTGAATCGAACACATTCGAAACTTTTTAAAAACAAAATTTGTAGTTTTATAATTTTGTAAATACAGTATAATAAAGAGAATTAAGGACATTCCGAAAAACACATTAGATAAAATTTCTCGACTCTTGCTTACGATTAGTCATGTTTAGTTCTGAATACCTCATATAAAAATATAAGAGTGCTATTCTGTGTATCTGTATCATGTAACGCTCCAAAACTGCGTCGATATATTCAACGAGTTGATCGCTAGTATAATATAATATTAAAAAAAATTAACAATATCATCAAAAAATAACCGATAGATATAATAAATCAAAAATAACATCCGTCTTCACCTCCGCCTCATAACGATCATCGATATCGAAACGACTCGGCAAAATCGAAAGCGAAAATCGAGTCTCGCAAAACGCTAAAGTGCCAAAAATCTGTTTAATACCCTCGAAGAGCCAAGGGGGGTGAAAAAAAAAAACTCCCAACGAGAAATACAATATTAATCACGGTCGCTTTATCAGCGAGTTTTCCCAGAGCTCGGAAGCGGAAGGACGGGGGCGGGAAAATCTTCCCTGGGGGCGGGAAAATCTTCCCTGGGGCGGGAAAATCGCGACCGTGTGACCGAAAATGGACGTAGGGGATGCTGGGGATAGGGATAGGGGACGTCGGGGATAGGGGGAAAAGGGTGCTCTGAAAAAAGTCCCCCGTCCCGTTCGGGAAAACCCTTTCAGCGGGCAACTTTCGTGAAATATTTAATAAAACTTCCCCGCAGAGTTGTTGCGCGATGGATATATTGAGATAAACGCTTTATAACGGGGAGCTCTCGAAACTTTTTTTTTTCTTCGTTTTTTCCATTTTTCCATTTTTTTTTTTTTTGGGAGGGTGAATTTTTGGATTCGATTTATTTATTCGTGAAGGGTTGGGTTTTTCAATTTTTATTCGAGGTTTTGTTAATTTAATATTTATTTTTAGCTATACATTAAATTTGTTTTTATTTACGTTAATACACGACTCACTATTTGAGATTCGTTGATGTTGGGGAAGCAGGGGTGTGATTTTAAGTAAAATGGCAAAACGCTAAATTTTAACGCACGCATCTTATTTTTTAAATGTAGATATAGAAAATATGTTTCATATTAATTTATATTAGATAAAATATAATATTATATGTGTCCTTTTTGATAATAGAGGTGACTTCTGTTTACTTTCGTTCCTACATATTTAATGTTTCTCGTTCGACTTTATTTGGCGTGCGGTAGAAAATAATAAATATCACTGAAATTACATTTTCAATTTGTAAAACTTTTAAAATTTTATTATAATATGAATTGAAAAACAATTATTTTTTATTTGTGGACTTTCTACACTGCCACAATAAAGGCCATATACATAAATATGCATAATGTAAAAAACACTGCAATGAACAGTTACATATAACTAAAAAATATCTTGATTAAAAAAAAAACTAACAATGAACTTAATTTCTACCAATATTATTTTCAACATTATTCCATTTTTTAATATTTTTACTATGACAATAAAATATAAATTTCCCAATCTGAAAAATCCCACAAGTTTGTCCTCAAAACGAAAAAAAAATCATTATTACCAACGGAAACGGTCGATCATTTTCAACTTAGCACACATTCGAGCGTTGAATAATTAAACTTTTCGTCACCGGCGACACATTTTTTTCCCCGATTCGACGATTTTTCATATGAAATTATTTAGGTTTTGGGTCGGGAAAAGCCTCGCGGGAAAACTGACACCGCGCGAGTTTTCCCGACTCGAATATTGTTTTTCGCGTTGTTTACACGAACATTAAACGAGTGGCGTGCCAAAGGTTACAACATCGAGATGTGTACAAATATTTTCTCAAATTTTTCACGTACATATATGTTTATGTATGTTTGTTTGTTGTTCAGTGGCTGGAAACGCAGCGAAATATGAGCCGTTCAGTGCATAAATTGATAAATTATAGAAACATTTTAGATTTCAATGCCTAAGTTCTTGATATAGTTATGACTTTCTATGTGTGAAATATCTTTATTGAATAATTTTTTCAACTAATTAACACTAATTTGGAACGTGTTTTCAGTCGTCATTATGTACTCCACACGTTATTATAAAGAAAATTTGCATGTTTAAAATCATTAAATGTGTAAAAAAGTCAGCTTTTTCAAAATTTAATGCTAAACGCATAATTAAAACGTGTAAACGTACACCGTCACGATTAATTCGAGGTTTTCGGTTTTCGCGAACAAAAAGGAAGTACAACTCGTCAAAACCACACATTTAATAAGCAGGATTAGAGTTTTAAGCCCCCCAAGCTTTGAGTTCGAAAACGAAAATCTCGCCTTTTGCTCGCTGCTGGCAAACACGATATAAAAGTTTGTTCTGCCGTCCGCGAAGTATAACATTTAATTGAAACAATACACTAATACGAAAAAAGGCATTCAACAAGTGAAATTGAAATAAGAAAGGCTCGATATTGGAACTAGACCAGAAAACCTCCATATGGTCAAAGAAAAACACTCGTGGAAAGCACCCAATTTCCGGACAATGTTCGCGAAACATTCTAACAATTTTCCAGTGGTAAACTGTTGATTCTATTTTCATATGATGATAAACAGTAACTGTTAAATGATTTTTCCCCATTAGTTATCAATTTCAATAACAAATATTTTTTTTCAGAAGTCATTTTAATTAATTCTTTACACTAATATGAACTGACCACCTTCATAGCTTATTATAAACAAAATTTGTACATTTACCAATCCCAAAAAACAGAATATTAAAGGAAATTAAAAGAGTTATGAAAAACATATCGTCAATTTTCTCGACTTCTCGTCAATCTCATTTAGCTCTGAACTGCTCAAATCATGTGTATTTACTATGCAGTCATATTGTTTACTCATTTACAAACACCTTTATCCTGAAACTCTATACGCACTTCTATACAAAGCGCATATTGAAATTTTCTTAACTCTTGCTCGAAATTAGAACGGCTTTTGTATTTTGTGCGTCCATTTGAATTATCTTGAACATATCTCAGCAGCTCGCTTGTTTTTGAACGAAAGGATACCCTCGTCAGTTTCAGAACCTTCAGCTCCTGAACATTGAACACAGCTTAATGCCGAAGACGAGGATATTTCGGCTATGTGACAATGAAATGAAATTTCAACGCCGAGCATAGTCCTTCGAGAATTCCTTGTGTAGGTATTATACGTGTCAAATTTGGATCTGAAAATTCGAGAGCACGTATAACATCCGAATGCTAATTTCCTAATAATACTTGTTGTGTTCTATTGATCCTCCATAAATATTCTACGTTATCTGAATTTGATAAATCCGAATTGGAATTTGTATAAATTTTTATGTATTTTAATAGAATTTTTATGTTAAGGGGATCGAAGGGAGTTGCGACGATTTTCACATTTCTTGATTTGTCTTTTCGTTAAAAGTACTATGTCGAACATTTTTTAATTTTTGATAGTTAGTACTTTTCTTAACATAAATTTGATGAAACTAAAACAAATTCAGATAACCTGAGTATGAGATTAGTTGACACATTAGGCTGACAATGAAATAAGTATACATATAAAGAAATGTGAAAATTGTTGCAACTCAACTTAATCTCCCCTAAAAATGAAAATTTCATGAAAAAAAATACCATCTGCTTCTGATTTTTCCGTATTTTCGGAATTCAAAATTTTTGTTAGAGCACAGCGTTGAACTTTTCAACAGCACACATTTTCTTCCCAGAGGAAAATGCGCTTTTCTTGCGGAAAAACCAACGAACGACCGGCGTGTTTCAAATGTCACGCGCGCATTCAAATATGCCAAGTCGGAATGTCAATGGTCCTTTTGGCAAATACATGTACTATATCGTGACCCGACCCTGGAATCGAGGAGCTTCGGCTCCATGTACACGATTCAGCATCGGAAATTCTGCAACCGTTTCTATGCGTTAGACTCATTTTGTTTGTACAAGTTTGCTTTTGATGTACCTATTTGTGGAATAGTTTGAAATGAAATTTTGTGGTTCATTTGGTTTTGAGGTTTTGGGATGTCGTTATTTGTCTAGGACTGCATATTGGCTTTAAATTCGAAAGGACAAGTGTGAATGATGCTTAACACGAGCTCGTCTTTCTCTAGGGAGCAGGTGGATTTCTATTACATGCGTCGCAGAATTGCAAGTCTCCCGAGAGCCGTTGACGTGTTTAATTACGGTATGTCGGATTGCTGAATGGAATCCTCGATTCGCACTCAGCTTAATTGCTAATCGGTAGATGCATTTTGATTGAAGCCATATGATGAGAAATATAAGTTGTGTTTTACGAATCAAAAATATTCTCGGATACGAATATAATATTTTTGAAAAGCTTCATAGTGAAGGCATACGTCGTTGAGGAGTTTATAAAGTACAAATATAAAGATACATATTCATTATTATTTAAGGGTTTTTATGAACATACATATGATATGATCTGATATAGTATTATAATATTGATATTTCATCTGTCTATCTGACTGTCTGCATGTCTGTTTGGTGTAATGTTTTGATAATGTGACAAAACAAATGTCAAAATACAAAAATGTAGTAATATCGAAGTTTGTCGCTCTAAACAATTTACAGCTTTGGCCGAAAAAGTGATTTTTTCTTGCACCCATGTATCTGCAAATTAATTTATGAAAAATACGATTTAAATGCTTTTTATTGTATTTAAAGTGAAAAAGGCGGGATTATTTGAATATAATCGATTAAAAAGCGCAAATATAACTTAAATATGTCATCTTTTTGATTTATCATTTTCCTCTTTCAATGGCGCATGATTGACCTTTTTTCGCACAAAATGGTTTGATATGAAACGAATCAACTATCACAAAGCACACACTGACACTCAACAAATTATTTAATTTAATTTAACAACAATGAAAACTCTCCAAAAAACATCTTTTCAAAACCTTACCAACAACACATCGACAACTAAAAACCATCCTATCAGATATACATTCAGTCAAATACATATCTCCCACGAAAAAACCGCAATCCGGATCTCGAACCGCACGTTCAACACAATATCGCGTCGAGGAAATCCATCGGATGCAGATTGCAGATTTTCCGCATCTGACGACCCTCATTCCATCCATGGGCGGCGTCTTTCGCCCATCTCATGGGGAAAACCATGGAAAAGGCCATAGCGAAAAGCTGACGCAGTTACGTAGAGCCACTTTATGGCCGAGCGCAGCTGAACAGAACGGGCGTCTCTCTTTCGCTGTTTATACGCGGGGCGATCGTATTTAATGCTAAATAGGGCTTTGGATATACTTTTTTTGGCAATTTTAATTAATCTATAAGAAGCGGTAGGGGAGATCGAGGTAAGTTGAAACAAGCCGATGTCTCAGAAATTATAACTGCTAATAAGCTATCTTATCTAGTATGCGTCGCTGGTGTGTAAGAAACAGTTTTTGAGATATCGGATTTGTTTCAACTTAACTTTGTTTCAACTTGCTTTGGTATCCCCTATTTAATTTTTGACAGTTCGTGATCGGGATTCGAGATTTTGAGTATTTTTTGGCCTTTCTCCTGGATTGAGATTTGAGTTTTTGTGTTTTGTTTACTGTAAAACTCAGTACTATTTCATGGAGAAAAAATTAACATATTTATTTGGAATTGAATTAATTTTGTTTGTATAGATCTGCTTTTGACTTCAGAATCAATTTATTTAATATTTGAATTTCATTTCTAAGATTTTAATGAGTATGAAAAAAAATCTCAAAAAATCGTCCAATTCAGGTGGTTGACTGTTGAAATTATTTGACGGTTAACAAGCTTTTCAATGTTGTTAAAATATTTTTTATTTAGTAAAATGTATATGATTTCAAATTGATTCCCAGTATATCAGTACAATTTCAAAGAAACATTTTTTATTTATTTTCTCTGCCAAAGTGGATATCTGAAAATATCGTCGTAAAATTTCATGTGTATGAAAATATTTGTTCTTTAACGAAATAAGATCTGCAGGCAGAAAAAAATTATCATTATTTCTGAAAATCTAAAAAAATTTTAAAATAAAAGAGAATTTTTTCGGTTTGTTTTTTTTTTAATTTCAAATGGAATCGCCCTTATCTTATCTTATCTTACGATTTTGTTTCAGTGATAAATTGTAAGGACTGCGATAAACGAAATTTAGTTAAAAAGTCATTTAAAAATTAAAATCGTGTCACGATTGCATTAACAATGATTATACGTATACACAATTCGAAAACGTCACGAATGGTTACTAAAAATGAAAAATGATACACAACATGACGCAATTTTAATCAGCCGAAAGCACGTAAAAGATTCGCGTTTTCAAGCTCTAGCAAGATTTCAACCCAAATGGATGAAATTTTATTTTATTCTACACAATAGTATTTTTGTACGATTCGCAAAGGATGGCTAGATTAATTTTCGTTCAGTACATTCCCGAAAAAATACCCTTTTTAACGTAATGAAAATTAAATTACGGAATTTTCGGCTACGTGACGTAAAATCATATGTTTCAAAACTAATGTGCGGGTGGAGTGAAAACAACGTTCACCTGAGAACGGCTAATTAGTATAGTAGTTCATGTACACGTTATTTAAGTAGAGTACTCAAAAAATGTACATAAGTGAAATAATTTTATTTATTCGTAGTTTCTGCACGATTAATTTAGCTGTAACTGTATTAGCAAAATGCACGTTTATATAGCGTGATAATTAAATTTTGTGTGTAATTAATTTGGTGCGTGTGCATATTTTCAATTGTTTCTTAACTACAGTTTGAATTTATTTTGAAAATTTCACGCTACAACGTATTTTCAATTGAAACAGCAATCTAGATTCAACTGATAAATTATATTTATTTATTAAACGAACGATGTTGTTTTCATTGTTTTGAAAGTTCATCATTTTTTTCAAGTATCGATCAGTAAAATATATGTTGTTTATTGATTTTTCATTCAATGATGAATACATATATTTTAGAAATATTATAATTTAAAATATTTAACAATATGACACCCAAGTTATTTAACGTGAATGTTATATAACAATCGTATTTTATTGTGGTTAAATCGATATTAAGAACCGAAATACGTTTCGCTCAAAATACAATTCGAATTAGTTAATTAACTCGGCATAAGTCGGTTAGGCTGGAATATAAGTTAATTAGAAATTGTTCATTATCATAGTCGAGGCAAGGTCTTTCATGGCTCACGTGACGCAATTCCATTTTATACACACCACAAAAAATTCGCTTAATTCTAAAAATAATATAAACATTGAGAGAAAACATTGAAATCGATATTAAATGGCACTTGTATCTCGACTAAGCTGCAAAAGTGGCAACATAAATCAACGTCACTATGTAATAATAGCAATCAACCCTGAATATATCAACGCAGTTTTTAAGCGTTACACTGGACACACACACACAAAATAGCGTTATTATATAGTTAGATTGTAATTAATTTATCGGGAATCGGGAGAGTTGTTCCGATTTTTGAAAACATTTTGAGCTATGTACAGGAATCGTTTCTACGTACGCTCATTTAGTCGGTGGCAAAAGGAAATAAACGAATTTAGAACGTATGTCTAAATATATCATCAAATCACTCGACCTCCTCTCAATACACGTAGACACATGCTCATTTTTAGACTCGATTTTCTCGAAATCAGCGTAAAGTCACACATATCCCTTGGCCTTTTCAGTCGTCGATTGCTCCAATATTGCAGCTCGTCGCAGATCTTAACACCAAACTCTAAAACAGCTCCAGCAATCGATCATCCAAAATGCACTTACCGAAACTTCACAAACCGAACCATCCCCAAAAACCGAACCATCCCCGAAACCGAACCACCCCCGAAAGCGAACCGTCGACAACTCGCCGACACAATCCGATCGAAACGGTTGAGGAGGGTCGTATCGTATCGCAGAAAACGTAAAATTCACTCGGTCGAAATTGCGTATGCCATTCGCATCGATTTTCGAGGTGAAGGCTCCACGGGTTGGATATTGATCAGTTCAGCGGAGGCGCCGACCGTCTACCAAGGGGGGAGAGTCGGGTTCGGGTTCGGGTTTGGGTTTCGGTTCGGGTTTCGGTTCTGGTTTCGGTTTGGGCTACGACTGAGCCACTCCACGCGATAATTCAATCAGTCGGTCGGCCTTCTTTTGGACGATGGGGACGCTCCTTGTTGACAAATTGTTTGAAAACTAGGCAGAGTTCAGAGCGGGGTTTTCGAGTCGGCGAAAACAGAAATTGAAAATCGATTTTCGAATCGATTTTCCATGAAAACCCTACATTGTTGTCGTCGTGATAAAAAAATATAAGGCTACTTATCAATAGACAATGAGATATATTCGAATTCTTTCTAGTAAAAGTGTCCAGTATTACTCATCATCCTTTTACGAAATGAATTTTGAATTGCAGATATTGCAAAAATTCATATAGTGACGAATACATTTTTCATTATTTATATAAAAAAAAAATAGTAAATACAAATTTCTAAGCCATTTCTAAATTCATTTTTGCGAAATTTCCATACATTTGTATAAACCTACATTTTTTTTGCAAATATACCTATGTGTGTATTTTGAACCTTTATCGTGCACCGATAATAGCATACTTAGGAGAGGTCATCAAGAATCCTCGGGGAATCGTTACACAGCGGACGAAGTTTTTAACGAAACGCTCCTTTTTCGCGATTTATTATTTAGTGAATTTTTTTAGAGTTTGCAATTTAAGGTTTTCATTATTCACGAACGTTTGCCGCGTCTCCGCCATTAAGTAATATTTATCATTCCGTTTGAGAAATTTTAATCTTCGCAAGTGTTTACGCGTTTCGATTTTTTCAAATTTTCACTAAACGATTGAAAATTTAAAACTAATATCGATTCAACTGAAATTTATTTACTAAACACACACGGCTTTCCATTGTACAAAATTATGTTTTTAAATATAATACAGTCTACACAAAAGTTATGTCATAGTGCTCGCACCACGCCACACGATAACGTCCACCTTTTACGACCTTTTCCCATTGTACGACCTAATTTATAATAGCTTACTCTGAATAAGCCCAGGAATCCAACGGATGAATATCTTTTGCAACACCGTTTCTAAATATTATACCACACGACATAATCCGTGCACGCAAAAAGGGGTGATAGTCTCTCTCAATTCAGTTATTTACAGTAAACCCTCATATAACGCCAAGAAAGACGTTAAAGGGAGGTTTTTTTTTCAATTTGAAGGAAATCGTGAATTCAAATATTTTCATTTTTGTTCTTTTAAACATTTTTACGAGATATTAGCGCAAATGAATGGACTTTTGCTTCGAACAATATTCTTCGTATTATATTTGTAGCATTTTTTGCATGAATTGCCGACTGGGAAAGTCAACACGAGTAATAAAAAACATCATAGGATATTTGGTCATTGCAAGAGAAAAAAGATGCAAACGTTATAGAAGAGAATTTCATAGGAAGGGACGTTATAGGGGGAAACTTATTAGGTAGTGATATTATAGAGTAGTGTATTTATTTCTGTTATGATTCAATATCCTTATTTCTGATTAACCTTAAACATGTTCAATCGTATTCGAGGTATGTGAACCAGCAAAGAGCTAAAAAAATGGAAAAAAAGAAAAAGGTCTCCATAGGTCTTTCGGTATTTCGCTGGCCTTTTGTGCTAGCGAATTGTTCGAGTTTTCTTCCGTTTTTCTTGGACGCTTTTCTTTCGTTTCTCATACGTGCGGAATTTTTAAAATTTCATCGAAACGTTTGTTCACTTATCAAAAGGTACTATCGTTGTTTTTCACACTCATTTCAAAGGTTTTTGCTGAACTTTATTTTTTTAGTTGCATTTTTCAAGTTAATAAGTTCCTCACATTTTATAGTACCAATGTACACATTGAAAATATAAAATAATAGATATATTATAAAATTTTGTGTAGAAAATATTCGTTGAGGAACGTAATACGGTTAACTTGAAATATTAAATGTGATCACTTCACGTCAGACTCACTTATCAAATAGTATGAAACATTTATTTCTCATGAATTTCTCAAAAAGTGGAAAATCGTTTAAACAATTAAAGAGAGATCAAATTCACTAATTGTGCACATTTATAATATGAAGCGAATTTTCCATTATTTATCGACGATATTCGATGAAAAGCCTTTTTCACAATCGAAAAAATGTGTAAAACATTAATTCGATATCGATGTATCAATCAACAGCACGTAAAAAAGGTTTAACGACCCTAGTTTAAGCACGTCATGCATATTAATCCGAACGATTTAGCCTGGGATCAAAGCGCGATCGTTTTTTTCATACTTTTTCCATACAACTTCTAAAGCTTTCTTTTGTGATAGCTTTATTAAATCATTTAAATACAGTGCAAATTAGGTGCGTTTCCTGTTAATAAAAGATGCTTGCGGTTCCGCCTAATGTTGCTGGTACTCAACTAGGTCAACCTAATAAGCTGACATAGTATTATATTTGAAGCTTATTATAAACAAACTAGCGATCGATCCGCTGAATATATCAACGTTGTATCAATCATATATCAGTTTTGGAGCGTTACATGGACACACAGCCACACACAGATTAGCGATTTTATATAGTTAGATGATTTACAAACAAACATGTGTGTTTACAATTTCGGAAAAATGAAGAGAATTAAAGAAATTTTGACAAACTCTTTGAAATCGAACAATCCTTTTTCTCAAATTAATACTTATGATTTGAGGAGCTAATCTCGATTAGCTCCGAACAGCTCATATAACCAGTGGTGTAGTGGTAAATTTTGAGGTGGGGGAGCGCTTGATTTTCACCCCTCCCCCCATATACATTTTTTCTACGAATTTTTTTTTGCAAATTTTCATTATAGTTTCACAACATACATGCATTTTTACATAACTGATTTCGACTCAATTTAATGACCAAACCATTAATGAAGACGTGATAATCGATTTTTTTTCTTGCATATCCTTATGAAGATCATATTTACAATACTTATGAAAAAAATAGTCGGCACGAATTGCTTATTTTACCCAAATTCAGCGAACAGTAATTTTTTTGTAGCCAGTCCTAGAAATTCTACCTGCTACCGTATCGAATTGGGTTCGATTTTTGCGTAAACTCACATGGCTCTCGAATTCACCAAACAATAACATGCAATAAATTTTGTCAACCGGAAATGAGAGAATGAAGAGATGACTATTCAAAAGACGTTGTTACAAAATTCGTTATGTGTAGCAAATGTTTAGGATTTTATGTGCTTTCATTGCCTTTGTCTAGATTTTTAGAATTCAACATGTTTGAAACTTTGATGCTATTTTGATATTTGAAATTTTCAAGGGGGAGCGCGCTCCTCTGCCCGAAAGAGGTAAGGGAGCGCGCTCCCGTGCGCTCCCCCTCGACTTCAACACTGCTTATAACCCATATATCAACTAGACACCGAAAATAAAACTCAACCTACACCACGCGCGAAAACGACACCCCATCGGCTGCATTTTCGCCCCAAGATCACGTGCCGCGTAATGCAGGCTCCGGCTCCCATATACGTACAAACCGTACGTGACCAGCTCTCGTCCTGATGCTGGAGCCGGAGACGATGTCGATTCCGGTCTCGTCGCGAACCGGCCGAGATTTACGAGTGCACGGACACATAATAGAAGACGGATAGCGGTCGCCTATGATCCACTTAGGCTCCATACGTCGGACCGTTATGGGGTTAGGTTATGATGTTCGAGGTGCAGTGTGCTAGGATTTAAGAGGTTTCGTTTTGAGCGGTTTTCTGGGTTTTTGCGATTTTTTCGCGATTGGATGCCTTTTCGATTGAATTTTAGTATGAGGTATGTTTGTAAATTGAGTTCCGTTATAAAATATAATTTACTTTTAGTCCGGGTTCATTGACAATGTGATGGTTTCAGTTGACAGAAAGCATAAGATTTGGCATTATATAATTTTTTACCGTGCAATTTGATCTAGAAAGGGAAATACGTTGGAGGGTTTTTACTCCTTTTCCCATCCCTAAATGTGTCAAATTGAGTTTTTTTCAGATTTGTATAAAAACTATCATAGATACAATTAAATTATCTAAGACTATAATATTCTGCATTAAATTTTCTTTAATATATTTCTAAAATTAATTTTAATAGGACTTATGGTTTGAGTATAGTAACAAGAATAATAGTTGGGAATTTTAAACCCTCGTTAGCTAGTCACGCCCCCTTTTTGAGGCTAAGAATCTGAACTATTTCATATAAAAACATTTCTAAAACTATTTTTTCACACTTTTTGAAATATTGTTTTGATATTATTCGTAGTATGAAATCAACTTTTCTTCATCCTCCTTCATTAACTCATTTCACAGAAATTATAAACATACATATTTTATTTAGTAACTGTGGTCAATTCACATTAAAATGGCTTTTGGAATAAATGATTCATTTTCCGATGGCTAAAAAAATTTTGTGATTAAATCGTTATTATTTTTTTTTATTCAGAAAATGTATCTATCTTATAAATGAAATTTATGACCATACACGTACTTTTCCATTTAAATCATATTTTCGTCGAAATGCGGAACTAGTTACGACTAGCTTTGAAAAGCTCATACGAAACTGCGCCGTTCGAGCCTCGATTGTACAATAATTCTGAAATTTCACGAAATCCTCGTTTCCCACAACACGATTTCGACAAAACAAAGACACAACTGTAAACTACATTCACGTTCGACATCACAGAGAAGCTGTTTTCGCTCGTGACCGTATTTCTCTTCTGAAGCGTGGGCAGGGGTGGACGTGCCTTCGACCCCGAACACACCCACAGACAGACGTATATACGCCGATTGTATGTACATGGGGTGAGAATGCAATTTGGCCTTTTACTTGTTTCTTATTTTCGTCCGTTTCTGCTACGGGAAGTCGTGACTTTGCTACGTGGCGAAAATGGAGCGACAGTTGTTAAATCTAATACGGACGAGATCCTTGCCCTGTACAGTGCAAAAGCCGCTGATGAATTCGTAATTCATGTGTTTTTGAATTTTTGAGTTTCCAGTGTGTGTACATATGATTTTATTTAACGATAAGGCCAAGGAGTACAAGTGATTTCGAGAAAAGTGCGCTCAAAGTCGCCTACATGTAATAGGAGGAGGTTGAGTGATTTGATGATATATCGCGTTGCACGTTCAAGTTCGTTTATATCCTTTTGCCACCAAATATATGAGTGTTCATAGAAGCGATTCATGCACATAACTCAATTTCGGCAAAAATGCCACTTGTATTCCTTGACCTTTTCAGTCGTCATTTATTACTAGCTTCTATGACCCGGTGTTGTTCGAGGCTCTTTGAACTTTGAGCAGATTGAAAACTGTTTTACTCATATTAAGAATATTGTTATCGAATGAAATAATATATCTGATATGTCACACTCCCAAAAATGATCAAATACACTTGAGTATAATATTCAAAAGCCAACGCCCTTAATATTCATTTAAACCAATTACTTGAATAAAATACAATAAATGTATCTATAATGTAATACACAACACATATTCAGACCGCAATATCAATTTCATCTATCGATTTAAAATTTAATATCGAAAATCGCCTCATCAACGTAATTACACCACTAACCTAAAAACGATGCATCTCAACATACATATTTCACCACATTTCACAATTTTGCATTTGATATACGACACTTCAGGGGTGGCACACCGTTTCGCAGGATTGCCCCAAAATGTTCACCGACAAATGGATACACTTGTTTTGATTTACGACTCGCGATTTAAGGCAGCGCCTTCGCTAAGAAATTTTCATACATTACGACACACAGGGGTGTAGCCTTGCGCAGTACTGTACGCCTTTGTTGAGCCCAGATATTCCTCCAACAGCGAACTTTTAGAAAATCGCATTTATGTGTTGTATTTTTTATCGATTCACTTTGAATGAAATTAGTATTACATCAAAAATTTTAAGCGATTTTTCTATAAGAAGTTAGTGGTGAAAAACAAGAATAGGGATCAATTCTTCCCGACGTTTTCCGGCATACGATATACGATTTCCACGATAACTAAACATAAACACCAAAATTATGAGCGAAGCGTGAATTTTTCAAAGACCATGTATGACCTCGTTTCGATCTTGTTAATCCATGACACGTTACAACCTCACGTATAACCCGTGAATAATTGACCATCGAATAGGTACGATTAAATGCGGTGGGCGTGTTTCACATATACGAATACCTCCAAAACCAAGGGGTATAAGTCTAAATTTTGATAAAGGTTTTGTCTTTGAATATTCTGTACATTCAAACTATTCTTAAGCGATTTGATTACATGTGAGCCGTTCAAAACTAAACGCAAAGAAAGAAAAGCGATCGGATGTGTTTGATGAGTTTCCCAAATTTTCCTTAATTCCTTTCATTATTCTATTTATAAAAAAATATGAACATACAAATTTTGTTTATAATAAGATATGGATATGATCAATCGATATAAGAGTACATGATTAATTGAAATTGTTTCTTAAAGGAATTAATTTTCATCCGGTGGCAGTGGGTGTATTTGGGGATGAGGAATGCCTTCAAACATTTCCAATCTTTGTTCAGTTACACCCCTGGGCTTCTAGAATTTTCATGTGTATGACCTCGCAACAAACTGTAAATACTAGGTGAAATATTGACGATATAGCAGGGACACGAAACGCCCCCGCACTTATGGGGTTAATTAATTCTTCACGATTCGTGACCGGGCCCAAAGTGGGCCGCGGCCCCAGCTCTCAGGGGATGCGCCCGATGTTAAGGGAAAGTTTTTGGAAATTGATAAGAGTTTTGTATTTAAATTGAAATGTTTTGTGTCGTCGTCAGATTCGGATCTAGATCTATGCGATTTCAAAATGCGCGCATATGTAGGTATTTGAACAGAATATTTCTTTAGATTATTCATGTCATGAAACAAGCATGAATAAAATCTTCAGTGGGAACTAATGTGAGTTCGTGAATACAGTATTCAAATTCATTACAAAAAATGCTATATAGTTTAGTTAAGTTAGTCGAAAAACCGATCTTAATAATATTTCCACACTACAGAGTTTCACAAAAAAAAGAGAAGAATTTTCGATTCACTCTAATATAAGTACTTCCATTTATCGTTTCGATTTTGTCAGCATAATTTTATGAAAAAAAATCATCAATAATACTGCCCAATATCATTTTTTTTTGTAACGAAATTGAGTGCCTTAATAAAAAATGCTTAGTCAGAGCTTCCGTCAGAATCGTAACGCTTAACGGTCGAGTTAAATTATGCTTTAGACTTTTTTCCATTCGCGGCCAGTTAATGGACGGATATTGCTAAAATTGGATTAACTCGTCTCTATTAAAAAAAAGGACTACTCGCATTCGATCAATCTTACGTTCATTTGTAAAATATCAAAAAAGATTTTCCAAGCGCATTTTCATTTCGTATGATTAATTATCAATCACAAATCTGAACTTTATTATACGATTTGTAACACGATAAATTTTGCATTTTTTTTTTTCGTAAAATTTTCACTTATTGAGTTTATAGTTTCTTTTATAATGAAATGAATAATCAAGTGCAGTTCTTAATAATGCATTTGTCGCCAATTTTTGAAATACTTTTCATGAAAATATTCAATAATAATCTCTTCCAAATAATGTTTTCGTTTAACCTAATTTTTCAATAAAAATCATTCCAAATGTGATAATAAGAATCTCACTTGATCTTTCATCAAATTATAACAAAGACTATAAACGCATTTAATGAAAATTATACATAAAAATGCCACATTCTTAGATTTTTTTTTCTTAAGTGTCCAAACATATGCACAATTGTGTGAATGCATAAATCAGAGTTACATTCATTGAAACGGCTTGCATTTTTGTATTCACGTCATAAATTCGCTAATTAAACGCTAAGTAGTGTAGGTGCTAGTTCCGGTTTCCGCTCAACAGGTGGTAGTGCTGTCTCGTGACTGATGCTACCGGAAGTCGACAATGCCGCCAACTTGGCAAACTTTCTCCGATTTGTTACTACAATAAATTTCTTACACTGGCTGATTCTGAATATGAAAAAAAGGATATATTGTTAGCTTAATAATCTAATTTAATCTATTCTTTTTTATCTTTATAATGAACGTGATCATATTAATTTAACGACTTTTATCAAAAATTTATTCCGAATTAATCGATCCATAAACCCTACTATGTATGGAAATTTGGCTGTATTATTGCCTATTATTATCTAAATCCTATTCAGTCAATTTAATGATCAATATTGACATGAGCTAAAATCTAGCATAAGATCTGAACTCTGGCTAGACAATAGGCACTAGTTAAACAATAGACTGAGTGTAATCCTATCAAACAGGATTTTAGTTTAAATTCTCGAATAGAAGATTAAATCGAATTTATTTCAACAATTTTCAGATTATAATCAACTCCAAATAATTTTCGTTGAAAAAGAAAATTGCTGTATTCAACAATACGAAAGCTTTTGACATTCTCTAACTTTGACAGGCATGTCGATCGATTGTGAGGATCGCCGATTTAAAAAGCTAAGAAAATAAAATGACACATGTCATTTAACGGCAGCTTCTCATCTTCGTTGTCAGATTGTGCCATTTTTTCTCAGGAAAATAAAATCGTTTTCGATTCTGTTTTATTTTTTGCGGTTGAATTTGCATAACTCAATAAATTCGTCCGATGAACGCAACGATGACAGGTAAGCCTGTGAATTGATATTTTTTTTTTTCAAATCTTACCGGTAAAACTTTCAATTTTTTTAGTTATTTGAAAAAACTGATATTACATGAATTTGATTTTTTACAATTGCAATATTAGTATTTGAGAGAGACTTAAATCAAACCATCTGCCATTTTATTACCTTTATAATCTATAACAATGTAATGACTTTAATGTTTTATTTCAATTTGAAGTGATTCAAGTCTCCCAAATGATCCAGGCGTTCTCAGTCTTACTATTATTGAATAAAATTAAATATTTTTGACATGAATTCATAATACCGGTGTGTTTATTTATGGCATAATATAATATAGTACAGTTTACATTGTTTTTTTTTTCCATGAAGGAAAAATAGAAAATTCCATACGTATCGCCGTAGTGGCAATAGTGCGGCCATCGTCCGTTGTCGGATTATGGCCGACTTATATTAGATTACGTTTTTTCGCGAATAAAAGAAGCCATAAGCTCGCTTTATACGGCCATGCGATATTGCCTCGCACACATACATTTTATTATGTCCGCTATCATTTTTATTTTCATTCTGATCTACGTTTTACTCTTTAATCAATATTCTAATGTAATAAATTTATTATATTATGGTTTTTGTTATTATTTTGAATATTAACTATAATTTAAGATATACTATCTTTTCGTTGAATATTTTCATATAACGCATATGAATATTGAATGTACTATAATATTTCAGATTATTGATATTTGAAAACACATAGACATATTTCCAAAGGATCGGTTTTAATAAACTATTTTGAGCAGTGCTCAGAAAGTAATATACTATGTTTCGTTCGCAATTGTTAGAGCAAGTTTCAATAAATAATGCGGGTAAAATTGAAAACTCGCTTTTCCGATATTGAAAAGTACGAAAGTCGTACAAAAATATGAAACTGTTTCTATTGAACATCACTTGAATTCCCAATCTTTTGTTTCTATTTTTAATATTATATATGCATTCAACTTCATATTATGTAAAGCTATTTATTAAGCTTTTCTTGGATATACAGAGCGCTTTCTGAGTTTTTGGTAAATTTATTTGAAAATATATTTTTTTTCATGTGCCATGTATAGAAATATTATATTTTTATATGAAATGAAAATAAATGACCGATTTGAAACATCGAGTTTTATACTTTTTCACTAATTGATTGATAATCTCTTCACGCAACGAAAAATTTCGACATAAAACATTATTTAAATGTAATCCTGTCGATTCATATCAGTAACATACAGAAATGTAAAATATGTAAATAGTATTTCAATTTCATTATACAGTATACATATATACATATAAATGCAAATTCAAACTATCTATTTGCTAGACTAAATCAGATTTAATATCGGCAATATAATCCAACACCTTTATATGGATTCGGAATGATTACACTAAATACACAATATACAAGTACAATATGAATAAATTCACTTACATATTGATATATTTTGTTTGAAACATCATATTAATTAATCATACAATAAGTAAAATTTCAAAAAAAAACATATTTTAAAATCGTCTGTACAAAATCTAACAAATCACACAGATTCGATTCATGGTAAAATCCGAAAGAAAAACAAAATGGCGCTTAAGCACCATAATAAAACGTTGGCAAAAAAAAATGAAAGCCTCCAGCGGACAATTTCATTCATTCGCCCATTTTTGTCACCCGAATAAAGGTGAAATATTTTCTTTCGTTTTGTGCGTCGCTGCCTTATCACAGTGGTTCTCAACCAGCACTTAATTCAATTCATTTTAGTAAGAAAAAAATACATTTATTACTGTTTGATTTTTAAATAGTATACTCGTATTTATTTCATACAAATGCGGAATTTTAAATTGAAAAAAAAATAGTTTTTATTCATTTTATTATTAAAGATATTTTTAGAAAGCACATATTATATTAATTTGAACTTTTTCACTGTAATAAAAGTTCACTTTGCTGATGAAAATATTGAGAATCGCTGTATTTTTCGCATCCAGTAAGTCGTTGGCAAGATGGCCGCGCTCTGCAAAGGTCGCCATATCAATTGCGCACCAAAATCCCAAGGTAGAAAATGGCACCCATTTGTCATAAATGGAAAAAGGAACGAAAAAAGGGCACGAAAGTCTTAATTGAGACGAGTCCGTATTTTCTTTCTCGAGCATATAATTTTCGGACGCCATTTTTTCGAGTCAGAATATGATTTGAATGAATGATCTTGTTAATTATTGCGTATTTCACATCTCAAAATCTCTCAAGTTTTATTTATTTTAACAATTACATACGTGTATTTTTTGTGAAATTTTCTAATATTTTTCTGAATTGAACCTGGACCTTCGCTTTTTAGTGGTTTCGTAACCATGAGCTGTTTTTATTAGAGGTGATTATTCCTAATCGTTAGACCATAGATTTTTATTCATTGACTAACAAATATGCTTCATTTAGTTGAATCAAATATTAGAAAATTGTAAATTGATTAAATATATATTATGTTAATTCCGAATTATTGAAATATGACACGTTAAACCTCTTCATCGACGGTTAATAAATTAAAGAAATGTAGATATAACATTGTAAAAATGCGTAAATGAACATAATTGGAGGAACGCCAGTAATTGTCTTTGCGACAATTAAGCGAATTTAGTGCCAGTCGTTATTTTTATTATGTGCGTGAAAACGCACTTCGTTAATTTTGCTTTGTTGTTTTTCATTTCAATTAACTGCCAGTCGGTGAATTTTCGCGGAAATTTCTACATCATTTCCAAATATATTCTACTATATCTATACACTTTAAAAAGTACTGGATAATTTTTCAATTTAATCGTTTTTCAGTTGCGAACATTTGAATTCATGTTTTCAAATAAATAAATGAATTTCCCCTATAACTCAGAACTTATCTTGACGTTATAAGGGAGTTGATTGTAAATTGTAAATATGAACCATTATAATCACGAAATACAATTGAATTTTGCGTGATTTACACGTTTTTAGATTTATGCACATACATTTGAACGTTGCATGTCGAGATAAACGCATTACCAGTATTCTGCCGACGTTACTGGGAGAAAAATTCAATTTTCACGAATCGAATTCGAAACGAAATTCAATAGTGCTTCGGTGAATTTTTCACTTTTTTCACAACGCTTTTGGAAAATATAAATTAAATTGCGGTGGTGAATCGCTTTATGTATAACGAGCGTCTCGCTGGTTGGTAAATGGGCACAATAAATACGCTTACGGCCAATGACGGAAAGAAAACTATGGCCGTATTAAAGGCTGTCTGTAGGCCACCTGGCGCCACACAAAATAATGCTGGGAACACACTCTAGCTATATCATGATTTATTACCAAAAAAAATACTCAAATGTATTAACCATACAAGCAATTAAACCAGAGTTTTATGTTTTTCTCTTAATTCTAATGCCTTATTGTTATATTAGCATGCTACTAAATAGAACAAAAGTATACCACTAGTTAGCAATTGTTATCTAATATGAAACATGTCTAGAAAATTGGCATTATTGAACACAACTAGGGTTATTTTTTTTATATTGATTCAATACATAAATAAAAAGTATGCTTATTTATATATACTTCAAATTTGAATTATTTCGTTTTAAATATAAATATTTTCTTTTCATGAAATTGAAATTTTCCATCCCAGCATTTCGCAAAATATTAAAATTATTAAAAACCACTGACGGATTTTATACAAAGTTGCAAAAAAAAAGTGCAGAATCGAAGCACAAATTTTTCGATGCTGTCAAAAACATTTCCGCATCACAGAATGCATCAGATTTATTTCGATAACTGCGCATTCGTTATAAAAAGTTCGATGCAAATACAAATATGAAAATGCATCGCATGTATAATAAATTATTTGTTACGTGCATATATTTAATATATCATCATTTTCAACACAAACGTGAAACCATTCATTAATGAAATGCGAAAATATTTCGTATTATGAAAATCGCGGGAAATTTTAAAATGATTCAGACAAAATAGCGATATGGTATTGAACGTGAATATGAAACGGTCAGTGAACGATGATGTTCGACATTAAAGCAAAATTTATGGGGTCAGCTATTCGGAAAAGACCCCTAAGGGGTCGGTCAGAGCACGAAGATCGATAAGTGTTGCTATTTGTATGTCGGAAGAAAATTTGGCGAAGGAAAAACTCGTGAAAACTCTTAGGCACCGTGTCAGATTAGAAAAACGTTTCACTTCAATATAAAGTTTATTTATATAAATATTTTTGGATTTTTTTTCGATTCAAAATCAAAAAATGCGAAAATTAGTACCGATCACAAAATTTTATAAAAATATTTTGAAGCCATCTAATATGTGTATTTTCTAAAAAAATTAAAGTAAAATCATCTCATTACCAAAATATTAGGATTAATTTCACTATACATACATTTGTTAGATAGTTTCTAACTTTTTTTTAATGTTTTGTGATTCATTATGATACAGTTCTCATTTGTGGCATTTCATGGTATATTATAGTAGATAGTTTATTGTTAGATTTGTATCGATAATGTAGGATGAATTACATTGTGGTTTGCTTTTAAATATTGAATTTACGCTTATGAAAATTATCAGTTGATTACATAAATTCGAAAAATTTTGAAATCATTGAATATATTCAAAAATTGTTTGTCTTTAAAGTTGTCACTGTATTTGGTTTGAGGTTCAACGATAACAAGCATGGTTATAGTCGTTAATAAAAAAATGACATTGTGTTTTCATTATGAATACTATAGTTAAATATAACGTTTTTCTTCTTAAAATTCGATAATTTGCTTTATTTTGAAGAGTTATTACAGAAAATATGTTAGGTGCTCCTCAAAAGAATGTAATGTCATATAATTTTATTGAACTTGAAAATACATTTTTATTCCGATCCGTAAAGTAAATAAAGTCGTAAATGGAAAAAAATACATTTTCATATTAAAATATTCATATATAATACGTATTGATATACTTACACAGATTATAAATACCTAGGAGTCACGCAACCGAATTTTATGACAATTTTGACGTGATATTTTTCACATAAAATAAAGTTTTCTATATGTTTTCAAAATCTATCCTTTCGAATCGAAAAATCAAAATTATTAAACAATATCAATATTCCAATGTATTGAATTTCTCTAGAATGATATTTTACAAATCATACCGGAGTTAATCGAGTACACTTTTGAAATATTAGTGTCTCTTAAAACCAATTCGGTATCAAATAAAATAGCAGAATTTGAATCCAAATTCAAAAAATATTTTATATTCGTTATATTATGTGTGCTTAAAAAATGCTCGACAAATATTTTTCGTATTTTTTCGTGTACGAACAAATATGCGTTAGTTCTACGGAAGGAGAAATAAAGGAAGCGTTTCCGCGATGGATGATTTGTATATTTCCTCCTGCAAGAAACGAATCTGGAAAAAGGATCTTTCGGAATCGTTTCATACTATTTCGCCGTGTATTATTTATTGTACGTATTTTATTTCGTGTTTTGTATGTTGAACAGTGTTATGTGCATATATAACTTGAGTCTTTTTTCGGTGGAAATAAACGTAATTCCAGCACAGTAATGAAAACTTACTACCCTTACGATAGTAAATGTTATCGTAAATTAGAAGTATTCGTTGTAAATGTGATATAAACTATTTATTTTGATTGAGTTTCTTTCTAAATATATCAAGATCAATAAATTAATAGTACAATTATATATGAAAATAATAATAAATACACATTGTATCTAACGCATTTATTCATTTTTCATCATGATTTTCTTTGATCGTTATGCGATTTCTTTAAGAAAAACTTTCAAAATCATAAAAATACACTGTAAATGTCGCTGAAATTGAATTTAAATGTTGAAGTAGATCTATACGAACGAAACTAATTTCATTCCGAATGAATTTGTTCCTTTTTGTCATAAAATAGCAATGAATTAGACAGTAAATATTACGCATAAACGCGGATCCCGGTCATAATTTGTTGAAAATAGGAAAAAAAAACTCTTAATTCTGAAAACATAAAGCAGCCATTTAACAAAATGAACTTTTCTATTGTACTACACACATACAAAATCCTATATATTACGAATATTATGACTCACGCGTTATAATATGATATATTCTGCGAAGAACACACCCTTAAACGCCAGAATATAAATTTTATCCCAGCGAAAAAAAAAATCGCACACGTCAGATTTAACATCCGAACGGCTCAATTCGCTTCGGCAAAATAAAAATTTTCATCTCAGCCGCGAAAAAATTTATGCATCGCGCCGACGAGAAAAGGCGTTATTCTTCAAATCGAGAGTTCAATATTCCTTATTTTACGACGTTTTTCTCGACGACAATAAAAGATCGCGGCGGTCGTAAAGTGGCACACGACGCTTTCAATACGTACAACCCCCTCGACGATGTTTTATAGCTTCGATAGTTGCGCGAATCGAGGGATCACTGTACTCGCGATATATTGTTGTGACTGTGCTACACACCTGAGGTGATAATTCAACGGATTTGTGTAGGTGTGAAGCGTGAGCGTTTTCTGAAAGTCGATATTTTTTTGTACATGTAATTTTTTACCCATTTATACACGATATTATCAGTTAATATCATTCATTTTTTAATGTGAAGAAGTAATCTCTAAAGCAAAGACTTGTCAATAATGTCGAAAAAAATGTCAATAATATAATGTAGCATTACACAAATGCATCGATGGTATATTCTTAATATATTTGACGATCGAAAAGGCCAAGGGGTACAAATGACATTTTTGTCGAAATTGAGTTATTCACAGGCATCGCTTCTATGCGCGTTCATTTATTTGGTGGCAAAAGGATATAAACGTGTGCCTCAATATATCATCAAATCACTCGACCTCCTCCTAATACATATAGGTACATGGTCAACTTTAAATGCACTTTTCTCGAAATTACCGCAAAGTCATTTGTACCCCTTGACCTTTTCAGTCGTCAACTTAGTATATGTATGATGCGGGGCTTACATTTTACACAAACATTTCAGCTGTACATAGAATATGCAAACATTTGTCAATTCAGTAATATAACACGTGTCATATTTGCTCATCAAACTACTGAATTGAGTTTGAATATTAAATAATTACGTTGCTGCATTGACAAATTCACTTGAAACTGCAACATTCATAAATAATGTAAATCCCACATAATAATAATGATGATTTTAATCATTTAACTCAAATTATCAAAAAAAATATATCTAATAAGACGTTCAATTATTTAAGAGATATTTATATCGGAGTTTTTAAAGCAAGATATTCCCACTTTTAATACTAGTTTATTTATTATAATATGTAATTTTAGAAACGAATTGCGATAGATACAATATGACTTTTTTTTCCAACGAGAATAAATCTAAGTTGAGATTTCGCCTGGGGGTTCGTTTAGATTTCGGCTTTTAAAAGATGTCACTTTCGATTTGTTAGGTGGAAAAGCGGAGCCGCTTTCATCCATCATTTCCTCGAAGTTTTAATCTTTCGAAAACCTTCCGAACACTGAAGATTACTTTTCGTCGAAAAAAGTTGAAAGTCAACTGTATTGAAGTGGGTAAATTTTTTTCTGACATTTTTTTTCATATAACGTAACTATTAACACAAATATCTTTCGATACAAATGGAAATTCTTTCGAGTTGTATTGAAAATTTTATGAATCGACTTAAAATAATTACGCGTTTTCAATGTGGAATGTATTATATTTATACAGGTGAACTATCAAAATATCTTACAAAATCATTAATCAAATACTTCCATAGAGTAATTAACCGCACGGTCTGTTTGATTTGATTCGTTTGTTTTCATTTCAATTAAAACATGCACCAATCGAATACTCGATCTAGATGGAAAATAAGCGAGTGGCGATTTCAAATGACCCCATTTCGATGGTTATGTCGGAAATTTCAAAATAAAAGGCAATGGGCAAATATTTATGGTACAGAACCGAAGTACCCACTCTAATAACCATAATTTATATTTATATCTTTTTGATGTAAAAAAATATCTGCTATGGAACCAGTCCCAATTCACGTTTTAATTTTTACATACTATTTACACTACTCATAATTTCTTTACATAGGAAATGTCAGTATCTATAGATGTCAATAAATCTCGAAAAGCAATGAGATCTGAAATTTATAATATTCCAATAATCGAATTTATTAAAACCGTTTACATATTTGCTTATTGTCCTTTCGAAATAAATTTTCACATTCGAATTAGCTGCGGTTTCATCGATAATTTCATACACCGCACGAGTGATGGTCACCTTTGGTATTATAGTTGTTTGCTATTGAATTTGCGCGGTTTTCGCGTTGTTCTATGAAAATTGTGTTTTCCCAGCGATGTGTAAAATACTGTCAATGCGGTTTTCATCGTGGTATAGCTATATTGACGCGTTAACAATGTCACTTTTGATAACTGCTGTCAAATACGCGGATTTTGCATTGATTCATTTGATTTTTTCAGTATTTATTCATTTATACACAGGTATCGCTTTACGATTCATAACAAATAGTCAGATACTATGTAGATATTTAAAAATGAAAAAATATTGTTAATATTATTTAACATTTTTAATTGGTCTTATTTGACTACTAGGATCCGCGATATTAAAAAAATCGTTTTTTTTTTCACAAAATATTGGTTAGTTTTATTTATTAACATATAGCGAAACCCAGAAATTATGATGATTATGGTAGATTTTGCCATGTTACACTAATTTTGAGTTGCAAGGTTTGTTAAACTAGTTTCATTCCAAAGCTTCCAATCGAGTACTTTTTTAATAAATAAATTCAACAGTTCTCATCACATTACTTTTAGGCTAATTTAATCATTTAAGACCCTTAACCGCATTGATTTTGATATAAATAACAAAAAAATAGCACAAACTTCCACAGATTTCGACTAAAAATCGTGATTTCACTGTAAATAGAGTTCGATAGACTTGCGCAAAAAGAAATTCACAAACAATCAAACGAACATTTTACGTATAATAACACTCATAATAATTAACAAAGTTCAATCGATCAATAGAATCGAACACATTAATCAAAAACACCAACTACTAAACAAAACGAACGAACGAAAAAAAAAAACGCTTCGCGCGAATAAACATACTTAATTAAGTCGCTACGCTTTTTCGCACAGCTTATTACAACACACATATATTTTAATACACTCGTATATCACTATACGTAACGTCGATCGATATATTATACATTTTTTCTATACATCTTTCGTTTTCTGTCCGACGTTTTCCTTTCTTTGAACGTCGACCTTCCTTTTGCCTTTCGCGAGGGTCGTTCTGCCCCTTAACAATGAAACTTTTTGTGCTTCGCTTATTTCACTCTCGTCCCGTTTCCCCTTTTTGTTTGGGTTCGAGTCCTGGAAAAAATAATACGATACGTCGTTCTATCTTCGGATCACTGGAAAGTTTTTGAGAATTTTCATTGTGTACGTTCATTACGTGAGACGTTCAGAGCTGAATGTGATTAACTTTGCTTTTTGGTGAAAAAAAATGCGATTTAAATGTCGAAGTACTTGATGTACACAGTAATAACTTTCTGTTTATGAATGTGATAAACTGAATTTTTTTAGAAAAAATGAGATTGAAATGTCAAATTGTTTGATATGGTCGTAACTTCATATGTGTGAAATATCTTTTCTTAATAATAAAGATTTACTTACAGTTGAATGAAAAAATTTGTTTGGCTACTCGATAATAAACCATCAATTTCAGACGTTATTTTAATTGAATTCATATTCTAATATGAACTGACCATATCAATATCTTATAACGAACAAAATTTCTATGTTTATAATTTCTAAAAAGTGGTATAAAGATCGATTCTGAAATGCATCAAACAAGTTCGAGCGTTTATCTTAAATTCTTGCTTAGTAGATTTAGTCACTTTTAGTTCTGAACGGCTCTTATATGAATATATAATAGATATACATATTATGAAACATGTCATTACGAGACAATATGTCGTGAGACTTGATATCAAAATAAAATTTTCATTAAAATTTGATATCAGATATCGCAAACGTATGCAGTATTACGATTGTTTTAAATGTCAAACATTTGAACTTTTCACAAGAATTTCATATAATGATTTTCATCAGCAGCATACGCATTTCGAAACATAAATCGCAATAAAACATCAGAATTTCTAATAAACGAACATGAAAATCAATACGATCACACGAAAAAATATACCGAACCACTGCCGAAATTAATACGTATAAGCGCATACACTCATCCCCCGATTTATGCAGAAGATATGTTACATTTCGCATAAATGAAAACTAGGATTCTATACAAATTCTCGGGATTGGTTCCATTATATTATATTATATACCCAAACTAAGTCTGAACAGAAAATTGACAGAAAAATGTCACAGCATCGTCTTTGTTTCGAAGGGATTTCTTCACAAAATGGCATAATTCACTTTTATAGTGTTACTA
Organism: Cheumatopsyche charites; assembly: GCA_024721215.1. Taxonomy (NCBI): domain Eukaryota; kingdom Metazoa; phylum Arthropoda; class Insecta; order Trichoptera; family Hydropsychidae; genus Cheumatopsyche; species Cheumatopsyche charites. The sequence goes on from CM045587.1 coordinate 5,421,465, forward strand.
AGTGAGTTTTGTATACATTCTAAAGATTTTCCTTTAATTTTCTTATAAAAATTCACAAATAGTATTTAAATAATAATAATTTCCTCGACCTCCCAAAAGTAAAACCGCTCGAAAAAACGCCGTTTAAACGGGGGAACGAGTGTACTTTTTTAAAGCTCCGAACAAATATATCAGCGAACCTTTTTCTTCCGTATTAAACCCGTTTCACTTTGATTAATAAAGCGTGAACGCCTGTGTCAACTGCGAAATTATACGAAAGTGTGAACCTCCGACGAGAAGGTGGGCGGGTGCAAAGGCGTAGGGTTGGTGCTACACCCCCGAAGCCTTCGGCCGTATTCAAACTCACGTCTTGCCACCCCCTTGGCCTCCCATTGAAAGCTCACTTCAGGTCTTGAACCCTAAGCTATCAATTTTCTGGAAGAGTACTCCCGGTTGGCATGTTTGTATGCGTCTTATACGAAAATGTATTATTAACTCGGGAAAAATATGAGTTCAGATATTATTTTGTCGATCTTTCAATTTTTTTAACTCTAGAGTTAGTTATCAGTACTGGCTTTCCGAAAAAATGAGATTTTGGAACAGTCTTCAGTTAAATTATGTGAGTTAACTAACAACTGCTCTAGTTAACTTACCATAAATTTGCATTCAGTCATTCAAATAAGAATTTGGGGAACAGAGACGGATTTGGAGTTTGTAGTTGAAAAGACTGACTAACTCTATTGTTAGATAACTAGAGCAACGAAAAGATTGGCACTTAAATGTCAAAGCATTTAGTATAGGCATAACTTTTTATGTATGAAATACTTTTCCTCTAATTAGCGTTAAATGACAGTTTGGACACCTAATAATAAATGCTTTATTTCAAATGCCATTTTTAATAATTCAGTACTCTAATATGAACTGATCAATATGATTAGATTATTATAAATGAATTTTGTATGTTTATAACTTTAGTTAAACAGACTAATAAAGTTATTTTTTTAAGAACGCATCAAACACGTTTCATCGTTTTTCTAGATATTTCATTTCATGGAGTTGAATACTTTATACACGGAATATCTCATTTACGAGTATACAAAGCTCTTCTGTATAATTTTCAGTCTGAACGAAATAAAGACTCAAAATTAAAATTTTCCCACTCGAACATTTTGTACGGAAGCGCGAAATCAAATTAACGCGAAACTTAGAGCTTTTCAACTATAACGAAATAATATTTTGCTCTCGCGGGGCACTTATCGACTTTTCGACCCGAAGCGCGATTTATTCGGCCATTGTCGGTCGGCTGCGACACGACAAATCGAATTTGCCGCGCTTTCGAGACATGGACGCCGCTTAATCTCTTTAGACCTGCCAAATTCGAAACGCGAATAACGGCGGTGTTGTTCCAAAAGCGAACGTGAGATTCGATTTTCTATAAAACCGTACTAGTTGAGTTGTAAACGGCGATCCCCCGCAGAACGCGGAGATGCGTTTCGCGTTCTGCGAAATCGCGTAGTGTGAGGGCGACAAGTTGCACTTATTACAGTGGGACAATATTATGTTTATTTAACAACCGTTTATCGGAATAGTTGTAATCGATTATTTTCTTATTTTATTAATCAATCGTAGTATATTTAATGTTTTTTCTACGAAATTTTTTTATATTTTTTAAATTTTATGTAATCGTTCGTCGAACGAAAAATACTTATAAAGATTTGCAATTTTTATTCATTCGAGACTCACGTTTTTACTTCGCAATGAAAAAACATCATCGCGAAATAAAATTTAAACGTTAATATTTCTGATTGCTAAATTAATGGCGTGAGAAACACTCAAGTCAGATCGTTACTTTACTTTTCTCACTCCCTTTAGTACCATACCGAACGATAAACCTCATTTTACGACATTACATCTCTCATAATGCTCTCATACAATAATTTTATACAGATTTTACGTATCATAAGAATCGGAAAATATATTTTTGCAATAATAATTCGTTTATACAAATATTTGATTATAAAAAAAATGTCTTAAATGCACATCCTCTATTCTTATTATCATTTTTTTTAATGAAAACAAATTAATGTGGTTTAAACATGAGCTGGCAACATTCTCGATTGTTTCCAGCTGGCGTGAGTTGGCAGCTTTCAACTATTAATGTACCTACCTAATACAATATTACACGTACAAGTGCTTGTATAGCGAATGGAAGAAAAACCAAATTCGTTTTACGTACGAACTTTGGAACAATTGTATACGCGTTTTCGATTATGATATAATAATTTGTTTACGAATTGCGGTTTCATATTGTATCGAGTTGACCTTATATCGATTTCATATGGAACTTTCGTGTTTTATATTCAGTTTTCACATATAAACGCTGAAAAACTTATAACGTGCAAATCGATCGATATTTTCACTTAACTGTAACTTAATAAGCATTTTTTCTCTGTAGTCTTGAAATCTGTAAAACTCAATAGAAAAAAAATCTAGATAAGTAATAGTTTATTTAAAGGTTAGTGAAAAGATCGGCCATTAATGTTTTCATTATTGAAGATACAGATGTACAATACAATAAATAGTCGGTAAATAGTATTGCTTTTCCTATTTTATGAAAACGGTTATTTAATCGCCTTATAGCCTAGCTTTCCAGTTCGCGGAAAATTCAGAAAAGAGAACGAAACGAAATTTTCCCTCAGAGCGTAAGGACATTTCTTTGAGTAGAGAAAAGTAGCGATTTTCCCCCGAGGACAATAAAACGTTCATCGATTTTGAACCATGCCACGTTTCGCTTGAGCAAGATTTATAGTTTTCACGTTTGAAGAATACATATTTTTTCAAGCGAACATATTTTATAATGTAGTAAATTTATCGCTCGCAACGGAACATTGACTATTATTCAACAATAAATCTTAAGTCTAAGTCTAAATTTTGATTTCTTTTTACTTGGTATTCGATAGGAACACATCTACCATATATGTATGTAAATTGAGGGATGAGTATATTTCAATGAAAAAATAACTTCAAAATACGTTAAAATCACTAGAATAGCATTTTTTTCCATACACACACTCAGAGACGAGTTTTCATCATGCGGTTCGGTTTTTCTCATTTTCTTTTCGGTCCAAAGCGGTATTTCAACCGCAGACAGTAATTCTGGTAAACTGACTGGCGGCTCACTAACAGATGGTACATATTCCAGACGAAGTATTATAGAATAGGTAGATGGAACAATTCCTCCCGAAGGTAGTTCGTATCGATTCTTCTCGGTATTATTCGCTTGATAACTCGGCGGAATGAAAATGAGATATGTCCGCTTTTCTTTGTTGCGGAAGCGGATTTATTTTATTTTTTTTAAGATTAAATTTTATATTTATCAATGAGAAATGTTAGCTTAAGATGCATTGTTAAATTTATCAATTTGTATTTATACAAAATTAATTGATATATGACGACTGAAAAGGCCATGGGGTGCAAGTAACTTCGCGATGATTTCGAGTAAAGCGCGTTCAAAGCTGACCATGTACCTACATGTTTCAGGAAGAGGTCGAGTGATTTGATGATATATCTCAACACACGTTCCGAATTCATTTATATCCTTTTGCTACCAAATAAATGAGCGTGCATAGAAGCGGTTACCCTTTGGCTTTTTCGATCGTCATATCTTAAGATTGGTTCACACGTAAGACGGTATATAGTCAAATTCACTAACTTAACATCAAATGAAGATATAGAAAAATCAATCTTACCAGAACAATATTTCATTATGAGAATATTAAACCCTGAATTTTATAAAGAAAACACATATTAGACGGCTTTAAGCCCTTTTCAAAAGTTTTAAGCTTCGTTGTAATTTGCGTCATTTCACTTTAAGAAACTCTAACAATAAAATTCGACATAGAAATACATTTCGTTATAACATCGATACCATAATTGGCAGCTGATGAATATCGTTTTTCATTTTAACAACACAAAACCGGATCTGTCATTAAGACAACATTAATAATAAAACGGAAAGACAGCTCGGTGTTAAGTAAGGCGACTGCTCCATGACGAAATTCGGTCCGAGGCGAACTTTTGCCTCAACCCGGAAAATTCTTCACCATCCTCCCGAATCCCTGGTCTGCAAAGTGAAGGAAATTTATTCGGTTTGCGGTGAAGCCGCGATAAAACTTCCAAATTTATGGAAATCCTCACCTGGAAATACTGCTGCCATGCTCTCCGGCAAATTGTGAGGTGTTCTACATTCTGCCCAATTTTTATATATTTTTTTTTATATTGTCTTTGTCGTGTTTTTTCAGATCTTTTTACATAATTAATGTCTATTCACCCTTTTTGTAAATACTTTTAATAGAAATTTTCATGTAGAAAAGGATGAGACACTTGATCTCTTATTTTGTTTTTTCTTCTTCGTAACTCCCATTTGAAAAATTGTATTATAAAATGCAATCGAAATTAAATTGAGTTCACATTTTGCTGATAATTGAAAATGATCACTTTTGGCATTAAAAAGGGTATAAAGGAAAATGTATGGTGGCTTTTCTCACCACTGGACATAGGTGATATGATAAAATATGATTTTCTATGAAAATCTCATATTTACGCCCTAACTGCCTATAACTCTCAATTGAGGTGCATTTGAAATGGTAAATGATGTATTTCATTATTTGATGAGGATACTTTTATACATTCTTCTTTTTAATATAAGTAGGAAGAGGGGAACCAAACAACTCCATCCTTATTTAAGTCTCATAAACCTATATTAATATAATTCAAAAATAAATTGAAAAACGATATTATTTTATAAAACATTCGCAGTTTGAAAAATCCTAGGAGTTTGCATTAAAGCACGTCACGTGCTCGAATAAATTAACGTGCGGAAAAACCTAACGAAAACCAAAAAGAAAAACTCCGTTCAGACTTTCCTTTTGTTTTTTCCAAAACATAAAAACACACACACCCACGCATTTTATACAAACTGGTATATATGTAGAGGACTGGTACTCGTTCGAAAATGGAAAATAGAAAACGGTTGAAAATGGAAAATGGAAAAGTCGTGCCGCGAACAACCGGTTCGCTCCGAGTCAAACACAAAGCGATAGTCTCTTTAGGGGCTACATCACAGTTTTCCACTAGTTCTGGGTAATTCTGAACCGATTTTCCGACGGTTTGAATTTCTCCATAGAGGGTACGATTTTGTGAAGTTTTCCCGCGCTAATTGCGCGCCCTTTGTGCCCTCGCTTTGAATACTCACCTGTCTTTCGGTGCGCTCGAATTGCAAAGGGCGGTTTCGTACAGATAGCATTTCGACGAGTCTCAAATTAGTGTTATTATTTTTTTGTGCGTTTTATAAATGACTATAAGATATACGAAGGGGATTGAATGACATGGTGGTGATTTTCAGAAAAAAAAAACCCTCAAAATATATGTATTGGGAAAAGAATGAGTGATTTGATTGTTCTGTTGGTTTTGCAATTATGCACTATCAAAATAGGAGTGGAATTTGAAACATACATACTACAATGGATGTATCCGTCTCTTCCCTTCAGAATTTCGGCAGTTCGTAATCGGAGGACTAATTGTATATCTCAGCACAGGTTAGGAAATCGTTCCTATCCTTTTGCCACCAAACACATGAACATATAAGTGTTGAAACTATTTCTATACTGAATTCAATTTCGAAAAAATTGTCACTTGATTTATTTTGTCGAACAAACTTCCCTATAACGTAGAGATAAATTGCTCCTTATATTACGTTTTGTTGTAAAGGGTAATTTAAAAAAAATATATATACGAAAAGTTTGAACAAATGAAATTAAAATATGTACATACGAGTATTTGAACAAAATATTTTTATGAAAACCCTGTTGAGAGTAAAAAAATACATTATAAAAGTTCCCTTATATGAGGCTACGATTTTTTTCTATTTAGTTTAACAGCTATTAAAGCCTGTTTGCAAACTCACAGCGCCAAATTCTATCTATATAAAAAAAATACACTCGCTTAGTTATAGCTTAGTTGAGGTTGATAAAAAAAATCAGCCTTTAATACACGAAACGCCTTTTTGACGAATCATATAACGAAAACATACAATTTTAATGAATCGAGATCACACGAGCAGAATCCAGAAATTGTTTTCTCAATTTACATATCTACATACACGAGAATACGTTCAGTCGCCATCATTATCGCCATTACGCCATTTCGGTAATTGAATTGGCGCTCGTGTACGTTTCAATCGAATTTTGGCGCGAAGCCATGACCGTTGGCACCCATGGGACAGGTCGACCCTTCGAAGCCACTGGCCGCCGGCCAACGCTTTTCGACCGGTGTAACTTTCATTGTTTAAAAATTCATAGTTCCCGCCCTAAATTGTGTTATTGAGGTGACTTCGCATAGATTGATTCTGTCGAATTTTCAGTGAATGTTTTATGCGGATGGTTTTTGTTATTTCGATTGGATGTAAAATATGTATTTCGGATCGAAGATTAGAATTGTATGAAAAGCGCACGCAACGCCGACCCACCTTGACAACGATCATTCAACATCCGATGGGACGCGTCGTCATCGGTGCGGTCACGTTCTAAGCGCCGGGCGGAGAGCGATCGCTCAGAGCGTCGCTTAGAACGGTGGCCACTGAGGAAAACCTTGCGCGTTGATCTGGAAATTCAGCTGCGGCCACTCGGCGCTTACCGATTGTGCGATTTCCGTGAATAATTAACTGTAATCGAAATACTGAAATAAATTTCAGATCGAAATGCCGATTTACGTGTTTCAGTTAATGCGTTGAGATGTGAAAATGTTTGTATATTTTGTCTAGTTAAATTATACAATTTGGTACTGTGACTCGATTTCTCATTACATATTTTTCATTTTTCACTTCATTTCTTGTCAATATTATCAAAACAACTAATCAAGATCACTAAATAGCTTGAAAGTAATGAATACAAACCAAAAAATGTGACATATTATGTTCGCTTTTCGGAAAACAATACTTCGTTTCGATAACTTGTTGTATGAATAGTGTGAATTGGAACTAACTCCATTTTAAACGTTTTCCTACATCCTAAGACTTTCTTAATAATAAATTAATTATAAATATTTGCACGGGAACTATGATTCGTACATTTTCTTTTAATGAATAGATTACTAAAAACATAATTGTATATTTATAATTGCATTAGAAACGTTCGATAGTTTTTCTCGACTACTTTCTTTATGAAATCAGTTACGTTTAACATTGAACTCCTCATATATTCGATTACATATTTGACGATTGAATTTCACAAAGGGCACAAGTGATCTTTTTTTAATCTAAATTAAGTCAAGTACAGAAAATGTTTATGTATCATACATAGAACCATTTTCTGTACTTAACTCAACATCGATAAAAAAGTTCACTAGTGCCCTTTGTGATATTCGGTCATCATTTTTAATCCATTTAAATTGAGAAAACGAACAAAAAAGAGATAAATATTCAACAAAATTAACAATTTCAAAAACAAGCCGATACGCATTTATGAACGAAAATATTCCAAATTGAATAAAATCGCAACGTTTCCCGAGCATTTCGAACCGAGAGCCTCGGAAGATCGGGCCCCCAGATAGGGCCCCAAATAAAACAATAAATCACCCTAAGGGGAAACGATAAAAGGGATTAAGACGCTATCGCCAGGGTCTGAAAGGACCTGGCCAGAAAACGATTGTTCTCAAACGTTTTATGTTCGCTCTTGCTCTCGAGATTGGTAAACAAACGGCACCAATTGTACTCGGCCTTTTCTTTATATCGATGTGTGTTGAAATAATTACTTTTTTTCATATAAAAAGGTTTGAGGAGATTTGGATCGATTGATTAGAAATTAAATTGTTTGATTGGTTTTCGAATCTGAAAAAATTAGATGTCATTGTTGCTGTAAAAGTCGAGAGTGTTATTGGTTGGTAGCAATCGACCCATTGAATATATTGAATGATATAAAAATTGATTATTAAATAGATAACTTAAACGTTTTTTTTTAATACTGTTCGAATCATTATTGGAAATGATTATGAATTTGAACTGAAACAAATTTTCATATTATTTTATTGACAAATAGTTTCAGTTGCAATTAACGTATCATTTGTGCGGTTATCGTTAAATCATGTATTATGTTCCTCCCAATGGAGTTCAATAATCTAAAGTTCGCGTGCTTAGAAACATTCACCTACAATGTTTTTTTTTTCATATATCTTTTCGCTCTCATTTTTTCTATACTATCACCTTTTATAACGTTAAATTTTCATAATGCTCATTTTCAAGTATTCTAGGTCATTCGAACCTAATTATTCGTCTGATATTAAATTTTCATTCGAAAAATAGTCCGAAAGCTACCGAATACATACGTAGCGACCATATATTATATTGAATATATTTGCAATTGAAATATATAAAATTTTCATGGATATTTTAGCATATTTTACAATTTTCGAAGGTTGAAACGAAATGAAATAGAAAAGGGATCGCTTTAATTGAAAACGAGCTCGGTTCGACGAGTTGCACTGAATCGAAAATAGATTAATTAAATCGGGTCGGCGTGAAAATGGTTCAACTTCTTTTTGAAATATCCTCCTTTGCGATTTGCAACTAAAAAGGCGATCTCGATCTGCTTCTGACGATTTTATAATTCGACGAAGAACTTCTCACAAAAGGATTATGTAATATAATATCGCTGATGAAACCTTTTTTCTTTTGGGAAAATTTCAAATCGTTTGAACAATCGATCTGTAATGAGTTTTCCACATTGAAAATTTTATCAATCGCTTGTAATAATACAATTAATGTGCAATGTTTAATATGATAAAACTGAAATTTTTTAATATAATTTCATCATCACTCGTATTTATACGAGTTATCATCCCGTTGAAAATATCAACACATGCCTAGTTTGAATAAAATTGTAAAATGTATGCTCTATATTATGTGTCATACAATCCGAATATCAAATAAATACATAGAAAAATTAACATTATTATTATATTAAGACTAGCGATCAACCCGTTGAATATATCAACGCAGTTTTGGAGCGTTATATGGATACTCAGATACACAGAAGGACAGACACATACACAGACAGAATAGCACTATTATAATATTTAGATAATAAATTAGATAAATTAATCATCAGTTATCACAAATTGTGTACATCATAATCAAACGAAAAAGCTTCTCAACCATTTCCTATGAATGTTGAGAATTTTAGAATATTATATAAATTTTTATATATTTCCTATATTTCGTATGAAGCTTCTCAAACTTTTTATATACTAGTTGTAGGTTCTCAAACTTTTGCATTAGCGAGCGTAATCCCGCAGTTCGACTCTTACTAAGGGAAAATCCCGCCACAAACCGAATTTATTGTTCAAAACTAAGTTACACCCCTTTTGTTCCGCTTGTATGTATGTATTAATGTTCGAGTATGTGTGAGTTTATAGAAAAATTATATTTGTATTCTATATTTTTCATTTTCGTTTTAGAAGCAATTTTCTTTCAAAATAATTAAACTGATATAAATTTGAAAAGAAATCTACTAATATATGAATTACTAATTGTATGAAAATATATATGTAATTGGTATTTATTTTATTCAGGAAAAATTTTGAATACTTCCTTCAAAAATATTTTCACTGAACGAAACATGCATACGATTTAATATCGTATAAATCAATAAGATGAATATTTACTACGTTTCAGAGAAAAACAACACTCGACCAAATCTTTCAAATGAAAAGCTATTCAGGAATCGTTTGAAGATTATTAATTTTCATCCTTCGGTTTCTATGGTGAAGGCACTTCCACATTACTGCCGAAAGAAAAACAATATAATTTTAACAACGTCCCTAATGATAATACCCTTTCGACCTCGAGCAATTTACGTTGTATGTAGACGTGATATTTATAATAAGAAAAAATGTATGTTCAGAGTGAAAAATATAATATAATATTTTGAATTCCTATTAAATTCTTCACAAATTTTTGATAAAATATTTTCAAAAATTCGTCAATTAGACTGTTGAAAATGTGCTTATCTTCATAGATTCCTTTTTGAGAAGTTTCATAAGCTTAAATTGTTTTCATAATTTGTCGTTGTTTATCGAAAAAATTGGATAAATAGGTTTTCTTTAAATGATTTTTATGAGTCATTTAGAGCTAAACCCAATTAACTGCAATGGGCAATAAGCTGAGAAAAACGCATTTAGTGCGATTTTCAAAATTATGTAAATTCCATTTTTCAGAAATATATTTTACACGTAGAATGTTATTACTATACGAAGTGATTTGACATTTAAATCATCAAGTGGAATTAGTCAAAATTAGCTATGAAAATATCTTTAATACATTAAATTCATATATAACAAGTATCGTGATAAACAAACAAATATATTTCACTATCAAATCACATCTTACATTTGAAATGTATAATATATGTTAGGAAAATCCCTTTCGAGAGGTTTATCGACGTAATAAACGTTGTCCAGAGCTACTTCTCCTTTTGGTGAGGCCTCGAGGGCCTTTCGAGGCTTTTATTTTATTTTTTCCTCCTTTTAGCCCTTTAGTTCATGTCTGAGTTTTTCTTGCGGCTATATATGTTTCTCGTAATAAAATTGTAGGGAAGTTTCCACAGAAAAACGTGATAATGTATTCAAAAATAAAATGTTAAAATTATTCGGAAATTTGTTTCTAAACGAAAAAAAACATTTTTTTTTTTCAATAAATTCAATCGATTTAATTTTCCTTCGTTACTCAGTCATGCAAAATTTAATACTGAGGCAAATTAACCTTTAGAAATGTAATTAAATCCACTTTATGAAAAATTATATTTGAATGTCAAAGCACTAGATATAATCATAAATTTATATACACATACATATTTCCTGAATAATAAAAATAAATACCATCAAATGATAAAAATTGTTAAGCCACCAAACAATAAATACTTTATTTTAGAAGCCATTCCAATCAATACTCTAATTATTTAATTGTCTACTCAATTAGTAATTTAATATGAATAAACCACATTCATAGCTTTTTTTTGTTTATATTTCTAAATAGAATCAAGGAAATATCACAAAAATGCATCAAACGATTTTCACGTTTTTTTCTCGACTTCTTAATATGGACTTAATCACGTTTATCTCTGAACGGTTCATATGACCTAATCATGCAGAAATGCAAGATATCGAATACATATGTATTCGTATAGGTTCTGTTAATTCCGGTTCCGGTTTCGCAAATATTATACGTGACAATTATGTCAGGACACGTTCAAGTGTTTGGCGTTTAATTAACATAGGTCATTATTGTCCTTAGTGAATATGTGTAAGAATTGCTGAGGATATTTATTTTAATACTAAATGACCTGGAATTCTTGAGACTATAAGCTTTAAGCCGATAGTGTTTATAATTAATACAAAACATACAAAATTAATATTTGTTGAAATTGTTTATTAAATTATATTGTGTGTATAAGGCCTTCATATTTGCTACGACTGAAAGCACCTCGTGTGAAACGTAAAAGTTAGAAATCTTGCTTTCGATATTTTTTTTCACGAGTAAAAACATTCGTCGGCAACTGAATTTTCCTAAAAAGATTTTTTTCGCATTCAAATAAGTGTCGAAGTCAAATGGTGAATGAAAATTCACATTTGTGAATTCGTATACACAAAAATCTGAACACATTCATTATATTATAGTAACGCCGATGTATATCTGATATAACCTAAAGACGTGATTAATAGATTTTTTTTCGTAAAATATACATAGATAAATGTAAACAGATCAAATAGTAAATTTTCCATCGTTAATCAGATTTTTTAATATTTCTCTTTGTCAATAAGACGTTTCGAAATTCAAAATACTGGTATGTAATATATGAAAATACGTGGAGATATGTGCAATATTTCACTTTTTTTTGTCGTATGAAATGTAAATATGTAGTGAATGTTTTAAATGCAACATTTAGCAGTTTTTCAGCACTTAAAAGTGCTCTCAAATGTGAGAATGAAGAGTTTTCAGCTCTTCATACAAAAACACTCAGTAGCCTAGAAAGCTTTCCCTTCATACAATAGAAACGCATGGAGCTTTTTCAATTCGTTGCATTGAAAAAGAAAAATTTTAATGTTAGAAATAGATAATCTAGCGTGTAAATTATATTGATTTGCCCTATTTCCGAAATAATAAACATACAATTTTTGTTTATAATAAGCCACAAATGTGGTTAATTTACATAAGAGTACATAATTAATTGAAATAAATGATTTATTATTCGGTGGCCAAACTTTGTCATTTTATTGTATCTTTGTTATTGAAGAAAAACATTTCACACACAGAAAGTTATAACTGTAAAAAGTACTTTGGAATTCAAATCTATTTTTTTTTTCTAAAACCAGAGTTAGTTACATTTAGCTCTGAACGGCTCATATGACGACTTAAAAGGCCAAAGGGTGCAAGTGACTTCGCGGTGATTTCGAGAAAAGCGTGTTCAAAGTTGACCATGTACCCACATGTATTAGGAGGAGGTCAAGTGATTTCATGATATATCTCGGCACACGTTCCGAATTCGTTTATATCCTTTAGCCACCAAATAAATGAGCGTACATACAAGCGATTCCTGTGCATAACTCAATTTCGACAAAATTGTCACTTGTACCCCTTGACCTTTTCATTCTTCATATGTAACTGACGATAAGCTTTAATTTTCTATTCCTTCCACATACACATACACTTCAACACACGCGTCAACTTTCGGGTCGAAATTTGTTCGAGAGCACAAAGCGCCAACTTTTAATTTGACAAGTTGAAGCCATTACACACACTTATTACAAACATACAGATATATGTATACACGTATAAAGTTTTGCAATAATGCGCCTATTACACGAAGCCCAGTCATACATTATACATGGCCAGAGCTGCCACGGGAATATCCTGTATGGGGATTTGTGGTTTCGTCGGGTGGGCATTCAGCGTTCATACAGGATAATTCTGAACGGTCGTAAATTATGAAGGGCCTTTGATATATTAATTTCTGATACGTCACGTAGCTGCCATTTGTCCGCTTTTTCGTCCGTTTACGTATCTCATGGGACGACTGAAATGGCCAAGGGGTACACGTGATATTTTTGCCGAAATTGAGTTATGTACGGGAATCGCTTCTACGCTGTAAAAAGAAAATCTTAATACCAGCCCGAATTTGGTTTCTTTTTCAGACAGTTCAAAATTCAAATTACCCATGGGCATTTTCAGTATTATATGAATTCAGCTCAGATAGGGTTGCTCACGATAACAGCGATAGTGAGGGGCCAATTTCCTATAACTAGCAACTAAATTCAATTTCAGACAAACAGAAATTCCAGTATGCAACATTTTTAAGATTTACTTTTTACATTGTATGTACACTCACATATTTGGTAGCAAAAAGATATAAGCGAGTTTGAATCGTGTGCTGAGATATATCATCAAATCACTCGACCTCTTCCTAATACATGTAGATACATGTTTAACTTTGAACTTGCTTTTCTTGAAATCACCGCAAAGTCACTTGTACCCCTTGGCCTTTTCAGTCGTCATGAGAAATGGGGGTGTTCATGGTGTGTGTGTGGAATAATCGCGTTACATATTGACGGAATTCGAATCGAATTAACGCTGAAAAATACGGAAGTTCGAGTACAATATGTTTTTTTCGATGAAAATTGTTAATTCGTTTTGATTCTGAAGCACTCTGTTGAATAAAGTCTAATGGATTCATCCGAATGCATTATTTTAATTGGATTTTTTTAGTAGTGCAGACAGATTGCAAGTAGTGCTTGAAGGATTTTTGAAATAAGAGAGACTAGAGACAGTTAGTTCATAAGCTTAAATCGCTCAAATTGCAGAGTTATTAAAAGCGTTGCATTTTTTTTAATTGGAAGCATTGTTAGTCTGTTATGTCTGATAGCTTTTAACAGTCAAGATTTTTTTTATGATGAAATTTTGATTTTTTCTTTTCGATATACATTGTAATTATTTCTTAAAGTTTTTAAATTTTCGGGATATTATTAGAAGCATTTTTTTTACGTAAATTCTTTGGTCATTTAATGTAATTCAAACCCAATTAAGTTCAGAGTGTTTTGAAACCATTTTCAACAACATACAATTTTCCAAAAAAATATAGTAGCTAAATACAAAAATTATAAACAACCGCTCCCAATATTTTGCTTCAATCATCTTCACTTCGATCAAACGAGAACGATTCAAATATTAATTTTCCATTAAATCAATTCAAGTAAAATCAACTTAAAAAATACTAACAGTCTATCCGACTTTATATTATGCATCGATCGTCTGAAAGTATCCATGGTGTGCTTTCATTCTAATTCTCTAGCGGTGTTCCTATTTAAACGTTATCTTTCTGGTTAGGTTGGTAATGTTCGATCGCAGCATCTCTATTGAACATAACTGTAAGTATATTTAGAACGACATAATGGAGTTGAATCAGAATGGAAACCGAGATAAGACGACCGGAATCCTTCCATCGAATGCATCATCACGTTCGCATTTCCCAGAGAATGGCCATGTTACTTCAATCTTTTTTTCCGATAAATATTTCCGCATAAATTTTGTCTAAGTGAAATTTTATAAAAACATTTTATGCTTGTTCGAATAGAAAATATAATACTTTGGTTTTTACTTTCGAACTGTCAAAATATTTACTGGAGAAAGTCAGACGTACAATCGCCTCTATTTCGAAGATTTATGACAGTTCATAGTTGAAAGACTATATGTACTTCTAGCTTCTGTGACCTGGCATAACTCAAGACTCTATGGACTTAAAGTCGATTATCAAAAAACTAATAAATCGAAATTTATAATATATTATTAGTTGAATAATGTGTACAACATAAGGATTAAAATGTTATTATGAAGGATCGTCAATTTCATATTTAGATAATGTTGATTAATGGTCTCATTATAGGTAATTCTAATGAACGATTAGTTCTATATTTTAAACATAAAATTATAGATGCTGATTATACTAGATGTGACTACTAAATCAATATCGATATCGATTGAAAATATGAATTGGATTTTAACGTTTCATATTATATCAACATGAACGTTTAATATGCAGCTACTTAAATATTAACTATATCTTATTTATGAGGAAAAAATATTGAAGTTTTCTTTGAAATCACTAATGAGTTTAAAGCGGAATTCAAACTCGAGGTGATTCTTCGTATTTTTTATTTGTAATTAAATTGCGGAAAAGCTTCTGGGAAATTTTTATTTCAAAAATGGCACTAAAAAGATTTTTTTCCATTCAAGTGTGCTCTTTTTCCTAATTTTAATTTTCAAACTTTCATACAATTTACGTGGATTCATTTTAAAAAAATACGACAGTTCATTCATTAGTGGTGGATAGTTTGCATAATAAAATCCTATGAAAATTATTATATTTTCATGAATATTTTATATACCTACGTATAACATTATAATACTTTGAAAGAGGATTTTCTGCTATGCTATGTCCAATAGACCTTCATATGAATTTATATTGCGGAAAATGCAGAGAGAGGATTCAAAAGATTGAACGAACTAAATGAAAATTCAGATGAATTCAATTTTCAATAAGTATAAAAAATATTTTGCTTTGAAATATTCTCGATGTTTCGTTTCTGTGAACTCTTTTTTATTTTTTTCTTTAATATACTCTACTCAATCATACTTACAATATACTTTCTTTTACTAGGAGTTAAAAATATAAATGCAATTTTGGAAAATCGTCTGATTTCATTAATTATTACATTTTCCTTGAATTATAAACATACAAATTTTGTTTTTAATTCACATTAGAATACAGAATCAATCAAAATTACTTCTGAAATAAATGATTAATTATCCAATGACCGATCAAATTTTGTCATTTAATGCTGTTAATTGTTCAAGAAAGATAGGTCACACATAGAAATCTACGATATACTAAGTAATTTGACAATTAAATCTAATTTTAGTCAAAAAATTGAGTTAGTCACGATTCCTCTGAACGGCTCACATCAGCAATTTAAATAAATCGAATGCTCGTTTATAAATTTGATGAAACAAAATCGAATGATGGCGAAAATGGGACACGTTCAAATCTCGCTAAATTGCCAGTTGCCGTTAACGAATAATAACGAGCCGCTAATGGGATGGAAAAATTGCGTTGTCCCGACGCTGATACCCGCTCATTAATGTGCCATGTAATGAAGAAAAATGCAAAATATGTTCGAAATAAATCTGCTGAAAAAGAGAGCTGATGAGCTTAAACTTTCCCATTTGACGACTGAAAAGGCCAAGGGGTGCAAGTGACTTCGCGATGATTTCGAGTAAAGCGCGCTCAAAATTGTGCATATATTTGATGATTTGATGATATATCGAGGTACACATTCCAAGTTCGTTTATATCCTTTTGCCACCAAATAAACAAGAGTGCATAGACGCGATTCTTGTACATGACTCAATTTCGGCAAAAATGTCACTTGTGCCCCTTGGTCTTTTCAGTCGTCAATTTGAAATCGATCAGCTTGCACGTAAAGAACGCATATGTGATTTCGATCTATAAGGATGTTTCAGGGAAAAATACTGTAGTTGTGTTATTTTTTCAGCAAGAGTTTCTAATTTTTTCTCTACCAATGCTTTATATGATGAAATCCTATTAAACATCAAAACGAAGGATGCAAATAAATATGCTTTTGAAAATATTTTCTCGTTATTAATATTATGTCGATATTTAAATAAATTATATTGATAAGCACTAGTGTAAGATTCGATATAATTTTCTCAATATTCTAATATATTCTTAATTATCAATTTCCTTAATCGAAGATGCTAGAAGGAAAAGCAATTTATGCAGGTCATACGATTTCAATAAAGCGGCTTAGCTGCAAGTGACTTTCATTAATAGGCCATCGATGTCAATATTAAATGAATGTTTACATGTTTGTAACATTTCTAGTTCACGAAACTATAAATTTTTAATAGTGGAAGTTCGATTTTCTATTCACACTGTAAAATATATAATACCTACTATGCTTATAAATTTATTTTAATTTTTATAATGTCATTTTAGTCCCCCGAATGCCTCGTAAAAACTTAATGGCTAAAGGGGGTTGTTTCTGGACCTCTAGCACCTTAACCCTACATTAATTAGCTTTTCAACATTAAGCAGAGGATTGGCGACCCCTGCATACTTTATACACAATTATGGCAACTTACCCGTGGATATTTAATAAACGTTAATCCAGCGATTCCCCATCGACACTGCCCAATGCGAATTGATAATGATTCATTTTTCTTGCAGAATAGATTATGTTTAAGATTTTTAAATTTGCCGTATCTCATGAAAATGTTATACAACCATTTTTTCCTATTTTACATATTTTAAAAGTTTTTGATTATACCATTTTGTGCATTACCATTTTTATTCTTCAGCGCTCATTGAAACAGAATTTTTCAAATATTCAAAAAAATATTTATATTTTACAGTAATTCATTATAACTTCAATACATGAAACGAATATTTATGTACTTATAACTAATTTGATTATATAATGATATTCTTGTATAGTAAAATGCCGCAAATGAGAACGGTATCATGATAAAACACAAATCTTTCAATAATTGAGATATAAACAACTTGAATTAATGTATAATTGTGTTATAAATCTTTGTGTGATATCGATAACGATTCCAACCAACATTTTCAAAAAAAATATGAAAATTTATAAAACAGAGAAACAATCTATTCAAGCTCATTACCGTTAAGTGTGCCGTAAAAAATACTGAGTGCCAAATGTTGAAAGCAGTGAACTCGAAACGGACCGTTCTTTTTTTATTTTCGAATCAATGTTTTTAGGCGAATTTTTATTTGTCTTTCGACATGATAAAAAAATGAAATTATGCTCCATGGGAGGGAAAAAAACGGCAAATATTTCAACCGCAGGCGTCGGACGGGCGAAACGGTAATAATTCAGACGTAATTGCCTATTTGGGGATCGCTGGTTTTCTAGGGGGTTGAAACTTTGCCACCCTCACGACGTTTGAGGAGCGCTGCATCGAAAAGTTTTCCGGACTGAAATAAAATTTGCCATTCTGATAATTTTCTTCGTATTCGCGCTTCTGCTACGACAAGTATGCGAATTCGATATTAAATCTTGAAAAGTGATATTTTATAATTATTCAAAAACTTTATGTTTTCAAAAAATTGACATATCATTATAATTGCTTGTATTATATAATATTTAACAACTGACAATGAGCGTGGCTATTTTTCTATATGAAAAAATATTTTCTTCAGGACCGGGAATCAAATTAACGTATGTATATGTTTTGATTAAAATCGATCTATATGGGAATGGACTTTTCACCTCTGGTTTGAGAATAAAACGATTATAAACTACATACCGTTCTCTAACTATCAAAATCTTGGAGAAAGAGACGAGTGTGTAATTTAAAATCGTTTTATTCTCAAACCAAAGGTGAAAAGACCGTCCCTTAGTGACACTTATGTGCTCTATAACTTAAAGCGGAAACACACCGTCTGAGACGTAATAAAAGAAAGATATGAACAACCGTTTAATTCTTTGTATGCGAATGAGACAGCATTACGTGCCCCCCTCTATATGATTTTCTCACTAGCACACAAAAAATTTAATGTGTTGTTTCTCTTTCTTTTTTTTATTACGTCTCAGAAGTTGTGTTTTGCCCTTTGCTCTCCAGACTCTTCTTCACATCTTACTTTTTCACTTTTAAAATGAATATTTGACTGTATAAAAGCATTAATTTGTGTGTGTGATTGTCTGTCTGTCTGTCTGTTTGTTTATGTGTGTGTCCGTGTAACGCTACAAAACTGCGTTTATATATGATGACTGAAAAGGCCAAGGAGTACAAGTGACTTCGAGAAGAGCGCGTTCAAAGTTGACCATTTACGTACGTGTATTAGGATGAGGTCGAGTGATTTGATGATATATTTTGGCACACGTTCCGAATTCGTTCATATCCTTTTGCCACCAAATAAATGAACGTGCATAGAAGCGATTCCTCTACATAACTCAATTTCGGCAAAAACGTCACTTGCACCCCTTGGCCTTTTCGATCGTCATATTGAACGGATTGATTGCTATCTTCTTCTATATATATAAAAGCGAATGTATGTATGTATGTTTACCTATAGACTCTGAAATGGCTGATCCGTTCGCCGCGAAAATTTCTGGGATTATTCTCTGAATGTAGGAGAAGGTTTAGAGATCATAAAATTTTGATTTTGAGAAAAAAAAAATTTCGCAAATTTTGACATTGCAAGGGGGGACCCTTAGATATAACAGTCAACATAGGCAACGGGATTAACTTGAACTCCCAAACGACCGATCCGTTTGCTGTGAAACTTTCAGGAATTATTGTACGTACAACTAGAAAGGATTCTGCGTCATTACATTTTGAATTTAAAAAAACATTTTTTTTTTTCGTAAATTTTGTCATTTCAAGGGGGAAAGCTTTGACATAGCCAAAGTAATGCAAAGCCTTCGTACGCAACGGGATCGACATATTTTTAGATCTCAAAATGACTGATTCTTTCACCGAAACTGTAGCGACGACAGATATTGAATCGGGAACGGGAACGCGAAATAACATACTACAATTCGCAATCGGCTTAAAGTCTTAACAGTCTCGAGCAACGCCGGGTGACAGAAGCTAGTGATTGATAAAACGGGTAGAAATAATTTGCGTATAAAAAAAAATCTAATATATTTTCACGTTTTGTCAACAGTGACGGTTCGATAAGCACCCGCGTGGACAACATGGCGTGTCCAGGGGTCGGGCGTCTCTGACACGAGGACACGGCCGAGACGCACCTGATGATGATCGCGTCCCCCTCGGCCGACCTCTGACCCCCGGCCCATCCCATCCACCACTAGACGTGGAACAGCCACGAGCACATCTTCTGAGGACTGCTGCGCCGCGCCGACACCCCTACCTCCGTCGACACCCACCACGCATGCCAAGTGCACACGTCGCAACTGTAGACCATCGCTGCTGCTACTCACGCCGCTGCAATAGCTTCGCAACTCTCCCGGTGCGCTTCGTTCAGGTACTATTCCGTCGATCGATCGATCGATTTTCTCTTATATGGGTCGTTCGGTGCATAGTGATCACTGTGAAAAGTGAATCTTGAAAACGCCGCATACTGGAATTTGTGTTTGTCTGAAATTGAATTTGGTTGCTAGTTAAAAGAAATCGGCCCCGATTGAAATCACGAGCGACCCAATCCGAGCTGAATTCGCATAACGCTGAAAATGCCCATGGGCGGTTTGAATTTTGAACTGTCTGAAAAACAAACCGGATTCGGTCTGATGTTAAGATTTTCTTTTTACAGGTTTCCGAAGCAGCGACGATGGACGCAATGCGAACAATTGGGGCCTGAATAATCAGGTGCCGTTGTTTACGTTGTGCCTCGCGTGGAGTTTTTCATTATATGCACTGAACTGATCGTATGTTGTATGGATATATGTGAAATGTGAACGTGAACGTTGTCAGGCGAAAGTCGATTCTATGCACAATGTGTATCTATTGAATCAATAGGTACACAGAATCGATTCTCATTTGATAAAATTCGCGTTTGTGGGTGTGCAATATTTCACATTTTCACATAGGTATCAACGTGTGAACGTTCTTTTATATGGCGTGTTCACACTACGTGCAACCAAACCGAAACCAAAACATATAGATGCAAACCTATATAAGCAAGTAATATATATTTTAAGTTATTCAACGTTTAATTTATGATATTCTTGATATATGTATCTCAAAAATATATTACATAAACGATAAAACGATAAAATTTGGAAAATTTGCTGATATGAGATGTGTTATTATTTTTGAACATCCTGAAAGTATTCATAACTCAAATCAGATTCTATTAAACAAAAATACTAAAATACGTCATTCAAATAAAAATAATGTATTTTTAATACATTTCAAATACTTATGTGACTTTTATGTATTGATTATACCGAAATGAAGCGCACCTGAAGATTTGTCGATCGCATCCGAACACGCTTTCTTTTTTAAGGTGTATTCACGTACTTTACGAACGCACATGCAAAATTTTATAATTGTTTTTATTTTAGATAGAATTATCTCCTTGAAATTATGGAGATAAATTAGTCTAAAAATAGTTATTTTTGAAATATTCGTGTCTTCGCACGGCACGTGAACGCACCTTTATACGTTCAGACACGTATGTTTGTCGATTATTGTTGATATTTTGTATGTTTAGAAATGGAAATTAAGTCAAATGAAATGAAAAATCTTATTATTCAAAGCCAATGATTCACGTTCTCATTACGAAAAAAAGATTATCGAGATATTAAAAATTTTGTTTGAATTTTAAAATTTCGAATGACATTGGTTTTTGAAATCATTTTAAGCTATTTCCATTTAAACTTTCTCTAAATATTTCTTGGAAAACAAACGAGCTTTGAATGAGAATTATTCAACTTGAAGTTAAAAACTTATATTTTATACCTAATACTTTAATGTATATACTGAAATCCATCACATCTGATTGTTGGCTTTGTGATAAAAAGATTCATTCATTTGTTATTCATTTATTTATTTTTTAATATTTGAATATTTCTTAAAATATGGAATGTGCATTTAAAAAACAACGTTTTTTTCCTCTAAATTTACGATTCAAAGATATATTATATAATATTTATATATGTATGTATAATATATATATTTTTTCATAAGTATAAAAAATAATTATTATATCGATTCACGCTCATTTTTATATATTATTTTTTACTTTTGCAAAATGAAAAAGTGCTTTGAATACGAATAATAAAATCAAACTACGTGTGATTGAATTGAAAAAATATAAAACGATAAAACAATTGTGCATAAGTGTGTTGATAGACTTTAAGGGGACGACGTGGTGTGAAGTGAAATTAAAATTCATACGATAAAATATATTTAAATTTGTACGTGTATTTTAAAACAAATCTACGATAATAATATATCTTCGGTCCTCGTTGAGCTTATTTTTTAGTGTTCGTGGCTGCAAATATCTCCCGTCTTGTGTCGAAAAAATGCATTGAATTGCTATGAACTTTTAAAAATGAACTAGAAATTTATGTGGTTTTTTTATTTCGTTCAAAGAAATAGAGTGCTTCAATGCTTAGTGCACGATTATATACACGAAAAAAAAATGGAACTTAAATGATAATTAAACGAAAAATAAAACACATCAACACGTAACATTAAAAAAATATCAAATAAAATTATATACATACATTTAAAAATTTGTATAAAATATAATGGATATATTCAAGTATCCACTAAGTGGAATGAAAAGTGTGTCAATATCAATTTTGTATTGATTAATATTATTTTCATAATCAAAATATGTAAAAAGATATATATTATTATCGATACTGCGTAGTTTTGTGATTCGATTTTAAACCAAAAAACGAAGTTCCTCGTTATTAAAGGGACACGATAAATAAAATTAAAATTAAAAAACGATAAATTGTTTCGTTTCGCGAATAAAATTCATCAAATAAATGGTTAGGAATATTTTAAGGGCTTGAATTGCAAAGGCTGTAAAATACACCATCACCAAATGTCGTAATTAAACAAAAAAAACGACATTTTACATTATTAAGTCGGTTTATAGATCGTTTTATAGAATTTGTGGTGTGCTGAAAACCCTAGACTGCGAAAGTCGCACACCAGTATTGAAAATTTGAAAATATTTTTTTTCCTATTGGAAATAAATATTATACAAGATTTTTTTCAAATATTTTCTAAATGTAAACATCGATTGAGAATATTAAGCGTTGTTGACACAATACTGGTGTGCGTCTGATTTAATAAATGAAGTTGGCGAGAGCTTGTTTAGTAATCGATGTGTTAACATAGTTAGTTGATTGTTACTGTGATCGTTAAATAAATTTAATAAAAATATGATTACGTGTGAATTTTTAACATTTTGTTAATTATCTTGTTCAATAGTTGGCTTTCTAATGCATTTTTGTTCAAATAATATTTTTTTTAATTAATTTTAGATTAAATTTGAAAACGTGTCTTTTCGCTTTTTTAATGAACGATTTATGATATTCAATAAAAAATTACACATAGTGCCTAGTTCATTTACACGTGCAATAAATCTAAGCGAAAAGATGCGAGTTCAAATTGAATTACGAGTTCAGTTAATAATTAAATTATGATGTTATTTTCAAAATTAATCATAATTTTTTGTAATTTTAAAACTTGTTCATTGAGAAGACATCTTTATCACAGTGGGATTTGAATAAAAATGCATAATACTATATAATTCAATCTGATTAAAATGAAAAATATAAATTCAATATTTATATCGAATACAATTAACTGTTATAATGATCAGATAAATAATTAACTATTTCGCAAAAAAAAAATGTATTGCACATTATTTTAATATTGTTTTTGATGCAAAATTTCATTCTGCTTAAACCAATAAATATTTATTGATTAATAAATAATGGTTTAAAATAGTTATTCAGTAAAAATTATATTTATAGCAAGCGAGAGGATTTGATAAATTATTATATGTATATGCTATTAATACGATGTATAAAAACTTAAAGTGTTTGACAAGCATTTAAGTATAAAATAGAATGGAAAATTGATATATTTGTGAAATTATATTACATGTATATGTTTGTTAGAAATTATTATAATATTATAATACATATTAATATGTATATTGAAGTGTATCCCCTCCCCATACAAAATGACTGTTATTAGAATGCTCGTTAACATATTTGTGTTACTTAAATGTTATATATGTATAATATATTGAAATGTAACCCCTCCCCATACAAAATGACTGTTTAGCATGCTCGTTTAATACATTTATGTGTAATTTTTGTTATTTCAATGTTAAAATATAATAAAAGCGTCAAGCCGAACTACTTAAGGTACGTTTTGGTGAAAAAATTCAAAATGTCACCTTAAGTGGTTCGAATCTTTACATAGAGCTAATCCATATTGAAAATATAAATATATAAATACAAAACTAATAGCAGTCGAAGCGCACAAATGAAATTTTATAATTACATTCGGTTTTAATTGCCGGATATCACATTTTTATTGTAGATACATATAAAATTTCTTATCACGTTAACTTCTGTAGAATGGACCATTATATCAAATTTATTTCACTGTACATATCGGTTTTGATTTATACAATTTTTTTTTTCAAAAATATATTTATTGATGGAAATTACTTATTGGCTTCTAAAATGAAATCACACAACACTCACATGTACGAGCAACATTTGAAATTTTCTTAACTGGATTTTAAAAAAGTTTTCGTAATGTTTTTTTTATCAAAAATTATATATTTTATGAAAATTCACGAAATTTTAAAAATACGTAGTAATTAGTGAAACTGTACTGAACATTTCTACATATATATTATATTGTATATAATTTACCCAAATATATTTTGGTAGATGCAACATTTGACAGTTTTACATTTGTCATCTATATACAGCTTGTTTTTTTTTCTCAAATGTTATATTATATTATATTTCAAAGATAATACATACAGTTATGAGAAGTGAATAATTAATTCAATATACAGGTATTAAATGTATTTAAGTGTAAAATAAAATACGTGGTAGATATGTTTGAACGTTTCTTCTAATAAGGAGTATAAGATTTTAATATAAATGTTGTTATAAAATCGTAATGATCGTCGATGTATAATATTGTAATTAGTCTGATAAGGTATTTTACTTGAAATAAAAATGTAGTGCACATGACAATATTACAATGTAAAATTAATCACCTACATAATTATATTAAACGTATAAAATTATTTTCAGTTTTTTTTTCGTTAATCGATTTAAATTCGATAAAATGATTTCATTTAACTAAAAAATATTTTTTCCTGTATTTTAAATTGTACAGAATGCTTAGAAAGTGAAAGATAACAGAAAATGGTCAATAAAAATTGAACAACTTTGATATTTTAAATGAAACAACACAAAAGTATGTACCTGAAGAAATAATTATTTGATTATTAAAGCAAATGATAATTGGATGATGAAATTATATGCTGGATTTTTCAATTTTTTTCTTGAAATTTTAAAATGTGCACAGTTTGAATCAAATACATTTTCAGCTTCATTCTTTCAGAATAAGTAGTACTCGACATTTTATAAACTAAATTCGATAAAACTATATTATTTGGCCGCCAATATTGTTAATTATATTTTCATATAGTCATTTTCAATCAATTTTCTGTTAGAAAAAAAAACTCAATACCTTTCCACCAACACGAGCTTAATACGTATTATATAAATCATTATATTTAACTAAAATAATACACGTAATAAATTAATCTTCATGTAATAAGTTCAACATTCATTCAAAGAAATAAAACAAAATTTAAACAATTATTTTGCATTGTACTACCATTTTTTTTTTATAATATATTATTTCCAATACATACTTTTAAGTCAAAATATGAAGCAAGTATACATACAATTTAAAATAAAAATAATATTAAAAAATTGTATGTTAGATATGTGGTTAAAATATAGATGTGTATTTGATATTTGTGATAATCGAGTCGATTTTCCATCTTATCACTATACTGATTGTATATGTATTTTCTGGAAAAGTTCAGAAAAACCATAATCTGATACGATCAACATAGTGAAATAGCCATAAATATAGAAAAAAATTGCGACTCAAATATAAATATATAAGTAATAATATGTGAAAAATGCGTATTTCTGCGATAGAAATGCGACATTTAATTTTTCCCATAGTGAGATTAGTGGTTATCATTGCAAAAATTTGCTTTAAATATATATATTATATATCGTTACGTTAAAATTAAAAATGTTTAAATGCGGTGTTGATTAGCAAATAAATAAAACAAATGATTATTATTATATAATTGTGAAATTTGTTGATATTTATATGATATTTTATAAATTAGCAAATTAATGATAATTTTTACCAATTATTGATTTTTATTCACGAAAAATCGACACAATTTAATTCTATATTTTTATTACTTCTAATTCTGCGTCAGCTCACATCGCTTTTATTCAACATTTTATTCTTTGTGAAATTATTTTTTTCTTACTTATAATACGATTTCTTAGATGTAACCAAACTAATTTATTATTGTGGTGTTACTGTAACGTTACTATCTAGAATAAATACTGTAAATAAATTATTTGAAATGTACGATTATTGTTTCAATATTCATATTAAAAAATCTCTATAAGATTTAATCACCCTTAAAAAAATTATGGCGCTCATTTCTAACACGCTATTTATTTCTATGAAAGGAAATTACATTTCGATTTAATTTCCCTTTTCGGTGTAAAAAAATCTACATTGTGATCGCATATTTTGTTATCGAAGGACCTATACACGTATTCACTGCTTAAAAATTCAATTCAATCAATGACACAAAGAAAGCTATATTATGTACATTTTATAATTTTTCCGAACATTTTTTGGGATATGTAAAAACACTCCCTCCCTGAAACGATAGAATTAAAATTTGATTATTAACTTGAATCAAACTAGACTACATCACACTCTAATTTGATTTTGTACCGAAACATTTCCCAGCAGGCAATTTATTGGACAAACCACTGTCAGAAACTGAAGGCTGGTCAGTACCATCCAGTGGTGTTACTAACATTATTTAAAAATATAAAAAGAGTTTTTTACATTTATTTTCTGGCCAGAAATAAATTTCATCACATAATATGTAAATAATGTATGTATATGTTTTTATAATAGTTAATTTAGTGTTTTTAACAATCTACTCACAGGGATCTGACACTGAAATATTTGATTCTTAATGATGTCTAATGAAAACACATACAATCCTGATAATTTTTCTGATTAAGAAATTTTGATATATCAACGTTAGGGTTCTTATAATGTTCAGACCATTAGCAACAACACTCCATCTCATGATTTTTTTAAATTTGCATTATTATAAATTAAAAAAAAACATCAGTATACTCAATATTCCTGAAAAAAAAAACTTTTTAAGCATTATATTTTTATTTGAGTGGGACAAACGACCTTCTGACTGGGACACCGGGATACCGGGATCACCGGGACACCGGGACACCGGTATACCAGGACATCGGGACACCGGGACATCGGGACATCGGGAAATAGGGCTTAAAACCGAGACACGTCCCATTGCACCGGGACAATATGGCGACCTCAAGCTACGTCCACGTGAACTATATTTTTTTGAGCATACTGGTGAATCAAAAATGAACACTACACCACTGCCGATAGTCAGAATTAAATTACAGCACACGTGTCGCTTTCGTTGTAGCCAACCGACAGCAGTCGGTTGCGCAACACCGGTCCAGGGCCGGCTGCGAATTTGCACGGGCCCCCTCGGGGGCTCGTCATGCGGCCCGAGCGCCCGGGGGCGTGTCCCCGGCACGTGTCGGACCCGAATTCCTCGGGTTTAACACCCCTGGCCTTACGGCACGCCGCCACCAGACGACTCTCTTCGCGTTCCAAGAAGAGAAATCAATAAAAGTGTCCAACATACATACATATGTATTTATGTATGAATGTATTTATGTGTATGTGTGTGTGTGTGTGTGTGTATAGGTGTTCCTCGACTTACGACCGAAATACGTTCTTGAACTTCGGTCGTAAGTCGAAACTTGAAAAATATTTTTTTCTAATATTTTCTATTGGTATGTATGAATGTATGTATGTGTGTATTTTCGTGTACTTATGTATGTGTGGATGTATTTTGTTTGAAAAAATACATTTATATACATATTAAGTTGGTTGGTGTGGGTCTGAAAAGTTAAGTAACTTTTCCAATATCGAAGTTATCTAACTATTTAATAGTACTATTCTGTGTGTGTGTGTCCATGTAACGCTCCAAAACTGCTCGTAAATATATTCAACGGATTGAAACTGCGTTGATATATTCAACGGGCTGATCGCTAGTAATAATATATGAAGAAATTGCTTTCAATCGATTTAAATATATAGATTTTTCTTTTAAACTTGTATTTAAAAAAATCTTTTAAAAATGAAAAACATGGTTTTCTTATTCACCTCTCAAAGTAGGATGAAAAGGAAAAAGCTTCGAATGAGTAGAAAGTTTCTTTGCGAGTGATTTTCCAATAGTATTGAATAGCAACCGAAGTTATTTCCGCTTTAACAAATTTAAAAAATATTTTTTTTTATAATCCATTAACAACTTTGATGATCTGAAACGGTCGAAACTTTCACGACTTGCCACAACCGCCTGCAATGTTGGCGCCACTGCACGCGCGGACATCGAACGTCAGATCCAAACCCGTCACATGTCGACCGTGTGAAAATGAAAATGGATGAAAAAAAGTGTGACACTTGGCGGACCGCGGCGCGGCGAGGCAGCCTTGAATAAATTGATCGGTCGCGCCCCCTGCGCCCCCGGCGACTCCGCCCCCGCGGGAGACACGCGCCCGCCGCGTGTCGCGCTCTTATCAGCTGACCGGACCGACGTACGCGCTGTCGTGGCCAAAATCGCGCCGTCGGGTTGGCACCGCTCTTCGGACGTACGGCTTCGGCGGGAAACTCGCCCTATTATCTATTCATACGTCGTGGAAATTGGGGTGCAATGGAACGGCCCATTTTCTCGCTTGGAATACAGTTACTTTCACAAAGTGAATTTGCATTTTAATATGTGTGTAGACGTGTTAGTTTTTTTAATAGTAAGTTTCGATCCGTTTGATTAATGCCATGTGAGTGAATTTGAATTTCAATATGAGAAGCGATAACATTTGAGTTTAAAAAAAAAAGAATTTGCTGAAAATTTTCAAGTGAATTTCATGTTTTCGAACTGACAGCTCAGTATAGCTTGACGAAATTTTCATGTGTAGTGTTATGTATTTATATAAATTTAAATCAGTAATCATACTTACATGGGTATGAAACATATGTAAAAATGATTTGTCATTCGTACAACTTGCTATTCGTACTGTATGCTGGAATAGATTGTATAAAAATAACATGATTCCATTACATCTAAAGGTAAAAAAATTAGGTTAGAATTTTTTATTATTTTGAGACTTATTTTCAGTTGGTACGGGAAATTGAACTGAGTAGAAATATACGAAAACATAAACATAATTATCAACAGATAATTCTTATTTCATTAAAAGTTCAAAATATGAATATTCAACCGACAAAATTACCGACTATCGTCGATTTTCCTTTCTCAGAGCGAAGCGTCACGAGACAATTCCGACAACGCGAAAAAGCTAATTCGACACACAGAATCGCAAAAATGAAAGAAAAAAAGAAAACGACATTCAACCCCGTTTATTATATTACCGTTTAATCTATGCGATTCGCAAAAGGGCCGAACACGAAACCGTAACGAAAGGTCGATTCGTGAAAATCGCGAAATACACGAAAACGGCTGAAAGGCGAAGCGTGTTCGCGTGTTCGTGTCCGACAACGCTAAACGGCGATCGGTTTCGAATTAGGTAAACGACCCGATACAAATTTCCAACTTACCTATTTGTTTTGAATTTTTAGATCTTTTTTTATGCGGTAATGATCCCGTGGGATACATGATTCCCACCTATTATGACTTTTGATCGGGTTATAGAAATGGTTTGTATATTATTTATCGCAAAAGTTTTGTGGGTAACATATGTACTTCCCACCTATTATAGTGAAATGATCTGTATATTATTATCTATCGTAATAATAGCGCTGTTCTGCTGTGTACATATGTACCTAGGTTTATGTATGTGTTTGTCTCTAGAGTAACGCTCTCATACTGTGACAAAATAGTTTTCGAATCAGGCGAATGATCCGATACATATTTTCACATTTCCTATTCATTTTGAATTTTGAGATATTTTTTGTGTGCCAATGATCCCGTGGGATACATGATTCCCACCTATTATGACTTTTGATCGGGTTATAGAAATGGTTTGTATATTATTTATCGCAAAAGTTTTGTGGGTAACATATGTACTTCCCACCTATTATAGTGAAATGATCTGTATATTATTATCTATCGTAATAATAGCGCTGTTCTGCTGTGTACATATGTACCTAGGTTTATGTATGTGTTTGTCTCTAGTGTAACGCTCTCATACTGTGACAAAATAGTTTTCGAATCAGGCGAATGATCCGATACATATTTTCACATTTCCTATTCATTTTGAATTTTGAGATATTTTTTGTGTGCCAATGATCCCGTGGGATACATGATTCCCACCTATTATGACTTTTGATCGGGTTATAGAAATGGTTTGTATATTATTTATCGCAAAAGTTTTGTGGGAAACATATGTACTTCCCACCTATTATAGTGAAATGATCTGTATATTATTATCTATCGTAATAATAGCGCTGTTCTGCTGTGTACATATGTACCTAGGTTTATGTATGTGTTTGTCTCTAGTGTAACGCTCTCATACTGTGACAAAATAGTTTTCGAATCAGGTGAATGATCCGATACATATTTTCACATTTCCTATTCATTTTGAATTTTGAGATATTTTTTATGTGCCAATGATCCAGTGGGATACATGCTTTCCACCTATTATGACTTTTGATCGGGTTATAGAAATGGTCTGTATATTATTTATCGCAATAGTCCCGTGGGAAACATACTTCCCACTTAGAAATTGTCTGTATATTATTATCTTTCTATGTAATCTAATTATATGATAGCGCTATTCTGTGTGTGTGTGTGTGTGTGTGTCCGATGTGACGCTCTGATATTATGACGAATTTCAATTTTATTTCAATTTTTATGATTCTTTTGAATTCACTGTGAATTTCTAATTGACTGATAGCTTTCATTGATTGTTCGAAGACTGTTTGTTGTATTTTCTTTTTTTTTGTATTAATTTTTAAGTAAAATCATATTTGACTCATTATACTTCCATAAAATTTTTGAATATAATATTTTCGCAATTTTAAATTTAGTATTGCATTTTTTTATAAAATATTTCTTGAATATTATTTTAACGTATTCTTCACGCATGAAAATATTCAATATGACTTTTTTTCTATTTTCATATTGTGAGATAGATATATCATTTGTATTGATCAAATTTCATTCAGAAAACTTTCCCGTTCGTGTTTTCGTTATGGAAATATTTTCGTTTCAATGTTTTCTTTCCATTTTGGAAAACAACGACATGTATGAATGAGCACGAGAAACGAAAATACATATGTTACACCAGCTTAATACTGAATATTTTGATAATATGAAGAAATTAGTAGGTACATATTTTTTAATATCAGTATATTATGTAAGTATTTGATAATTTATATTCATATGGAAACAAAGCAATACAGGAATCGATTAAAAAAAATCATATAAATATTTTCTTGATCAGTATCATCGAATTTAGATAGCTTCTAATTTTTTTAGAAGTTAGCTTTTAAAATCACATGTATTCAAATAAATTCAAAAATACATATTTCACATATCTATAGCTTTTATCATATTTGTAACACTTCTGATTTTCTTTACGATGAAATATCATTTCCTGAAGAGGATTTCCTGTAAATGCAATTGGAAATCACTTCAAAAGGAAATGTATTACAGTCGTCTTCATCGACAAGAAATACGAAAAGAATTTTATTTACAGCACAGTGAGAGACAAGAAAATAAAAACATTGAAAAATTTCAAAGAAGTCACTTGACTTACAACTAGTGAACATTTCAGTTTCTTTCAATATCTGAGAAATACTCGAAACGAATGCACTTAGAAAATTGAGTCATTCAGAGCTAAACGTGACTAACTCCACTGAGCAAGAAGTTGAGAAAAACAATCGAACGTGTTTGATGCGTTTCTCCAAATTTCCCCATTTTCCCTATTACATTTTTCCGAAATTATAAAAATACATTTTTTTAATAAGCTACAGAAATGTTCAATTCACATTGGAATTGATTAAAATGGATTTTGAAATAAATTATTTCTTACCAGATTCTGAAAAAGTAATCTTTGTTATTCGGGAAATAATATTCACACATAAGTGCTTTGACATTCAAATCTCATTTTTGTCAAAAATTGGAGTTAACCACTGAACGACTCAATTGATACTATATTACTAATTACTTAACCCAATTTTTCCATACATTTTTAATCGGAATTTCGGTATTGAAAGGCCCTATTCACCAACCCTTCCGACCGCACGTCACGTCAGTCCAATTCGACCAAAAGCATCGCACACCTGAAATCATTTAACACCAGATCAACCCTCGGAGGTCAAATTTCGACCTCGGGGGCGAAGGGGTGCGCCCCCATCGACAATCGATATCGGCGCGATCGAGAGGGTGCGTGCTGCGCCCCCACGGGGGCCGAGGGGGCGCAGTCCCATCTGTGAGGAAGACCCGCATGCATGTCCGTCTCGAAGTTTCTATGGGAAAAACCGCCATCCGGAAAATCTTGGGAAACTTTCGCAACGAATAGCAGCTAGAGGGTGCTTCAGTAGGATTCTATTAAAAATAAAAAAAAAATAGTATTCAACTCGTTAAATATATCAACGAAGTTTTGGAGCGTTACGCTGACACACTGAAACACAGATACATAGATGCACACATACACAGATACACAGATAAACGGATACACGGATACACAGATACAGAGATATACAAATACATATATAAATATATACACAGATACACATATACATAGATACACATATACACAAATACACTGATACACTGGCACACAGAATAGCGCTATTATATAGTTAGATATTTTGTATCTTATCACTAGTCGAAGTTGCATTTTGAAACCTTTTAGAATTATTTTTTGGTGATTTAACTTATAAATGATTAGATGCAAGTTTTGATTAATAAATTTAAATATATTTGATGCATATTATGAAATATTTATCAGAATAATATAATGGATATAAATTACAAAACGCAAAATAACTGTCAAAAATGCTATATCCGAGAATACGTAATAAAATATTTTGATTTGATTGATGGTTTTCCTTAAATTCATTATGTTTTGAACCTGTTTTGATCCCATTTGAAAATACGTGAAAAATATGATCGTTGAAAAATACCTGAAATCGCACAAACCTATATTATTATGTATATATATTAATAAAGAAAATATCTTACCAATAAACTATTTTTCATACATTAGAAATTGAATAACTTTATTCAACACACCACATGAATACACTCACGTTTTCGAAACATATTCAAAAACTTTTCCCAGAATCTAAATCTGCATCAGATGCAACACATGCATCATTTCCATTTAGAGAGCTTCCGGAAAATTCGAGAATTATCAGGAAGTCCTGCGGTTTTCTGAAAGTTCGCAGTCGGAGGACCTAGTGTATAATGAGAGCACGATTTCAATTCGGTGAATTATAGCGACAGGTCGCTTTGAATTAATAATTTTTCGGTGTGCTAACGGATTAATTATTCGGTGAAAATCGTATTTATCATTCAGGTCGGGCATAATTTGATGAGATGTAATACAAACGTGCGGTTTTCGGCTGTTCGAATTTAACGAGCGCTTTCGATTAATTTATGTCGAATTTTACAATTGCGTTAATGTCGTTGAAATAATCGATTGTTATTTATTTCAGCTTTGTAACCAAATTTTATACAATAGCTCAAAATTATGGGATTATGAACAATTGGTTCTCAGTGTTATTGGTTTTCCTAATCGAAAATTGCCACCAGTGAAGATAACTTAAGGGAGAATCAAGGAAAATGTGTAGAAATGTAATGTAATTGTAGATATGAAATAGTCGTGAGGAACGAAAAGCGCATTTCAATAGCTACTTTAGTTAACGAAGATCAATAAAATGTAAAAAAAAATATGTAAAACGTCATTTTTTAGTATTGCTAACAAATATACCAAACTTTGACTTACAATAACTAAAAAAAAACCGCATTTTCGTTCTTCACAGCTATTTAATATCTATGTTTCTACAAATTTTCATTAAAATCGTTAAGGACTCTCCTAACTAATCGAACACTTTTTTCACTTTAACTCATTCTTGAAAATTTTCACACAAAGCATTCCCATCGGAAACTGTACATTATCACTAATTCACTAATTTTCACATAATCTTTGAATGATTAAATTTGTGATACGACTAATATCCAAACAATTTTCCCAACTACTTAAAAAATCAATTAAAAACAACTCTTACATACAAAATTTGAAAAATGACTTATAAACAACAAATTTTATACACTTTTCTTGATAAAAAAACATGCCTCTTAGAAATAGACACGATATTCGAGGCTCGAGTGTGTTGATGGTGCACTCAATAAGGTTCATGCTTTCATCTCGAGAACACAAATTGTGTATGTTGATCAATTTAGATAGAAGCATCTTGCAAGACATCCTCATGAACATGCTCATGTCGCATCGAGAATATCGAGCATTTCCATTAAACAAGCACTTTCGGTGTGTTGACATGAAATAAATTTATTTGTCGTACACATGTTTCGCTGTTTTCAAAATAAACATATTATGGGCACAAAGCGACGTTTCTTCCCTTCAGCATGATCTATTATTGAAGATGGACTTGTGTGTACAAGTGGTTTTTTTTTATATTATAGTGAACGTATCGAATGTTTTTCAGGTTATTTTTGTAGATCTTTCAATGGATTTGTTTATTGATTTCAATATTGAGCATTTTTAATATTGATATCGATATTATTAAGTTGATCTTGTACAAATA
Organism: Cheumatopsyche charites; assembly: GCA_024721215.1. Classification (NCBI taxonomy): domain Eukaryota; kingdom Metazoa; phylum Arthropoda; class Insecta; order Trichoptera; family Hydropsychidae; genus Cheumatopsyche; species Cheumatopsyche charites. Next base: position 5,456,244 of record CM045587.1, read on the forward strand.
ATAGCTTTGCTTATATTTTTTAATACGAGAAGCCTACATTTTCATCTATACACATGTTTTTATCAAGCGTTTTCATTTTCTCTTTGATCCATGCAAACTCTCGAGCTGCTCGTTCTCTTTTAACCTCGTAATTTTCAAAACACTTCAAAACCCGTCTTCACATGCATATTTGAATTCATAAAATCGCCATCACTTATGTACGCACTTTATGTTTTAAATCGTTTCAAAAGAAATCGTTTGAATAAATAATAATCATCGATTATACTATACATTTAAATAAAATGATAATGTCGACTTTAAAATTTATGAACAATTGAGGGACATAGAAGAGGATCGTAATTAAACCTATGATAACTTGTGTGTAAGGTTTTTTTCATGTTACATTATAAGTTCAGTAAGATGAAGTATCCGTTAGAATTTAATGGAGAATATTTTCAGTAACAGTTTTCGTACAAATCTAAAAAAACCCGATGAGAGTCACTTAGAAAAGGGGAATAGAAGAAAAATTCATCTCTCAGCGTATTCCTCTTTCTAGAAAGAAACAAGCGTATGTTTCATGTTTTCTGTCAGCTGAAGCCATAAATTCGGTTAAAAAACTGGACTATGAGCCAATCTATTCACTTTGAAAATCTCAAGTCAGTTAACTTCACTGACTCATTGAGATACAAAACGCACCGAGTTTGTTTCGCTCCTCGTATATCTCAAGGAGTCAGCGAAGTTAACTAACTCGATGGTTAAAAAAGAATGAAATCGCAGCTGAAAATTTTTCATGGAGAACGAAAAAAGGTCGATTGCGATTTTCGAAAAGAAAAAGAAGATCCGATGCCCCGCGCCCCCGAAAAAGCAAAAGCGAGGTCGGCGGGGGGCACCGGCGCCTCCGCCCCCTCGCCAAACGAAAACAAATCAATAGCGAGAGCGGGTGTCGCAAGGGAATCCGCCCCCCGACCCCTATTGCGCCCCCCGTCCGCGTTATTATGTTTTTCCACTATTCTTTAAGCGATGATGCACCTCGGTTCCGAGAAAGGCGCTTCGAACGTTGGTACGGTCGAAGTATGTGGGGGGAAATGGTACAGTCGATTCTGGTGAACTGTCAAAAGTCCACGAGAGTACGAGTAGCGGATCTTTTTTCACATGAGATAATTAGATTCATCCGTTTTATAACGAGTTTAAATGTTTATTTGAATTTTTGATAAAAACGATAAATACATAGGACTCAATGTGAATATTTTGTCATGCAATGCTAAGTCGTTAGGTTGAAAACACGAGTTCCACTTTCAAACTTTACGAGTTATTTTTTAAGTTGAATTATTATGCAATATCAACTTTCGATTCTATGTTTCCACTTTTTTTGTGAAAATAATAATTATATTCTTATTTTGTCTAATTTGAATAAACGAAACCTAATTTTTTTCTAATACACGGAAACAACAGTAGGGTCTGTATATGAGTTCAATATTCAAGTTTTTCATTCTAAGTTACATAATTTCAATTCAAATATAATAAAAAAAACACTCAAACTTGAAACGTAAAATATTCAACATCAAATGGAAAACCAGTTTACTTATTTAAGAAGCATATTTAGACATTTTTATCGGTTTTCAATTCGACACCTTAGGCTATTTCGCTCTTCGAGATACAATTTTGAATTAACCCGTTAAGCACCGTTGCGCGATACCTACTAGTAAAAGTCGTAAATCTGACTGAATTTCCCTCAGGATTTTCCGCCTAGTTCGTTGTGTGACAACCCATTGTGATTTTAATTGGAAAACGTCGTGTGCTTTGTGCTCCTCTTGATTTGCATTGTCGCTATTTTTTCATGGTTAATACAGTTTTCGTTCAGATATTCAGTTGCAGAAATATTAGATTCCTCATTTTTTCAATTGGAAAATCAGTTAAATCTCCGATAAGTCAGAAAAAATCCATTGTTTCATAATAGATTTATCGGCTCTTGAAAATTACGGGATTCTCGTTTGTTCTTCAAACATACAACTGTTCCAATTATTCTCGCACTTGACTCAAATTGGATGAAAATAGGTTGAGTTGAGTACTCACCTTTCAAAGGGTTAATATAATATATGTATGTGTATAGTTTGAATTAGTTTAATAAACTTTTCAATATTATAATTAAATGATGCATTTAACCAAAAACGTTTCAATAAAAAAACTAGTATCGATTGTTTTATTATACATTTTCTTGCAACTATGAAACTCAATAATTTCGACACTTTCCATTCTAAATTTGAGTCAAGTTCGACATTTCAAACATAGGTATTTTGTCGAAAGATACCTGATTACATTAAACGTATTTAAACAATTAAAATTCATATTTTAATAAAAAAAACTTCATTTTCACGTGTGTTATTTACACTGATTAATTCTAGAACAATACATATACATGTTACATCGAGCGTTTCAAGCTGATCTTTTTGTTTCCTGTGACCTTTCGAAGGTCCAGGATGGGTCGTCTCCGAAGCTGATCCTCGCTCAACGTTTGCATACAAATTAACCAGTGCCACTAATTAGGTCTCCGGAAACCGACACTAAGCAAAAGCCTTAGAGAGTGTGTTCAAAATGTATATTTTATGGAAAGGGTTCTAAATTGTGAAAATGATAGATGCTTTTATATACCATCTCGATTTTTCAGATAGCAGTGTATGAAGGATTTGATCGATTCTGTCCGAAACTATTAAACGATGTTATTTTCTGATAAATTGCACTCTAAAATATTGAATCCAGCTGCAACGAGAGAAAACTCTTTGACATTTCTAATACTGAAGGTAATTTAATTTTAGTTCTATAATAAAATAACTAGGAATTTAAAGCTAGTATAATTATAATTATAATATATAAAATATATTATAATATATAATATATAAAATAATTATTTTCATCTAGTAGAATCAAATACACTTACAGTCAGTTTATCAGTTATACAAATATAATTTTAGAATTTGTTTATTTCAAAAGTAATACTCGTATTACGTAATTACATAATGTGAATACACTAGGTCCAACTACGAGCTATCAAAAATCTACGTGAGAAACAAAAAACAGTCGCACGTATATACGTCCGTCTCTGCATTTTGTCACTCACGTTGATTTTTTGTCAGTTTGTAGTTGGAAGACTGTCTGTAGTTTGTACTTTCCTTCTTTAAGCGATTCGAAATGCATTAACATGAAAATAAATCCATTATGTATTCATTATTATCGAAATACAAAAATATGTATATTCCCATTTTATACTCACCACTATCCTAACTTGAACTTACTTCCGTTTGAAAAATCCTAGAGATACAAATACGAGCATTTATCTTAAGTTCCTTATTTTAATATCAGCAAAAAGAGTAGCACCCACTTTACTCGAACAGATAATGACGCACAATGCAAATTGCGAACTGGAGGTTTTTTTCATGAAAGCAAACATCGTTTGTTCAGTTGCGGTGTCGTCTGAAAAAAGCGCTCGTCTCCCTTGTTAAGGGCACTTAGTAATCCGACTGGAACAAAATGAGCTCATCCATCTCATTCAGCTGAAAACTTTTGTTGCCATTCGGTGTACAATACTTTTCAAAAAGTGTTTGAATTGGGAATACATTCATACCTTCATTAACGAACTGTCAAACGTTCATGCAAGTGCTGAAATACAAATATGTACATACACGAATCTGTCTTTATCTTCAATCGTCTTGGTATTTAACAATTCATAAATGAAGGTATGTTAATATGCAAAAAAGGAGACATCTGCCTCAATAGTATTTGAGCACATATCAAAAGAAAACAATTTTATTGTCAGGAAATAAGCCTTTTATGGGATCTCAAGAAAATAGACAAAGTATTTTTTAAAATCAGTTTATTGATCAGGTGAAATCAAGACGCATAATTTGGATTACATGAAATCTGTCATGTTACATATCAAAGGTAGTCTACTTCAATGAAAAATCAATGACTAGAAATTAATTATAGCATTTTTTCACCCAATTTATGTAAACAACTCAAAGAATTGAATAGATGTAAAAGTAAATGAGAGTACATAAATACATACATACATTATAGATGTTTTTTTCATATATGTAATTAATTTATCACAAATTGATTAGAAATGTGTTGACACTTAATTTCAGATTTCAGTGATTTACACATAATTCATCATTTGTAATTTACAAATTTATGCTTCATTATAAAAAGTAATTATTAAAAACGCTAAATTCAACAATAGGTAACATTTTCAATTGATACTATTTACATATAAATTAATAAGCGTACATGCGACAATCATCACAAGTTTAATAAAAACTATGTAAACAATATTATCATTTGCCAAAGAATATTGAATTTGTAAGCGTATTACAAAATAGCAAATAGATTCCATCATTTTTACAACTATCAGTCAATACCGTTATTGAATTTTCCATATAAAATTTCTATTCAAGTCTAATATTTATTTTTTCTGGCACTTATGTAAGTATCACATATAAGTGATACCATTATTTATCATACATTTTATGAATATACATTATTCTTCGATCAACATAACAACATTATGCATATTAAATAAATTCTATCAGTTCAAGTAATTATACTCAATCACTTTACTGTGTGATACCCAAATATGTGATTTCATAACATTCAGAAAATGAACTAATGTTCATTTATATTGTTGCAACAATTCAAAAGATATAAGATCAAAACCAAATCATAAAAATGTAATTCAACTATTTCGAAGTTTTCATATGAAAATGATATCACATCAAAATTAACATTTCATAAATCAAAACAATAACGGTCACAAAAAACAGGAATGATTCCTATAATATCAATGGTATAATAAAATAACATACAAATTTGCCAATAAGTACTCCACAAAATATTGCGTGAAAACAGAAGTTCAACCAAAACAAATTGAGAAAAAGATGTGTGAAAAAAGATACTTAAAAATTCGGTTATGTACCAAGTTAAATGTAATATTAGAATAATTTATAGAAGTGAATATTTATATTTTCCAAATATTTTGTTAAACATCAGAAATAAAAAGCAGTTTTACCTAAATAACATAATAAATAATAAATATAAAATTAATTTGTGGCAACATGTTGAAAGACATTCTTTCTGTCGTTGAATTCAAGTCGTGGTGCAACCACACAATTTACATGTTGAAATAATTTTATTCGAATTAACAACAATCACTAAGCTATGCATACACCAAAACAAATATAGGCCGAATTGAATTCATACAATATCAGTTTTGGTGTAAGGGTAGTCTTAGAATTAAAAATAATTTTCACGATAAAATATATCATTGACCTGTTTTGAAACGTTTACTAGAACCGCTTTCGGGAGAATTTTTTGCAGAGCCATAACCTAGATCTTCATCATCTTCAGAAGTATTAGAACTACATCTTCTCTTGAATTGAGTGATGCGACTTTCCCACATCCTACAAATAGGAAAAATTAAACATATGACACAAAATCCAATAAAATAAATAATTATATACACACCTCCTCAACCTAGTAGAAATGGATTCGATTTGAGAAATTGAATAAGATGTAAGGTATTCTAAATAAGGCGGCCAGGATTCAATACCCATGCTGGTACGTGAAGCTAATAAACACGCTGCTGCTAACATAGAAGGAGCGATCTGAGTGAATTGAACATCTGCAAATATCAACCAATAATTATATATGTGTAAAATTAATTACAATGTTGAGACATTAGTAAAATTAACATACCTAACAATGTAATAGATAAGAATGTATCTAATTTTTTATTGATAAGTGGAACTAAATGATAGTTTTTCATAAATGGTAAGTAAAAAGCATTATTTTTCAACTTTGCCCAATCTTGTTTATCCTCATATGATACAGAATACTGGCCAAAAAACTCTACAAACGAAGAAACATTCGGAGAGCACAAATTCCATTCTACATTTTTAAGAATGGACATTTCGAAATTTAACAGAAGCTTGTTAGGTATGGGCTCTAAATTGGCTATTTCACATATCTGACTAAATTGTGGCAGTTTGCTTCCTTCATACTCAAATTTTGCTGAAATTAAAAATATCAAGTTATCATTGGACAATCAAAATCATTGTATGGAAGTTAAATCAAAATATTTACTGGCAATAAATAAGCAAGAAAATGCAACAGGAAGAAGGCGATCAGGAACAATATCGTGAGTATCCATAAAGCGATCCAGCAATCGAATGGCAGAGTGTAAAACTTGAGCTCCCAACTCCATTTTATCCGAAACTTTGATCAGTTGTTGAATTAAATAACCACGATACTTCAACTGCAACAAAATATATTCTCAAACCACAATATATCATTTAGCATGTTTTTGTTATCTTTTATCAGTGGGATGTGTGAATGTATATTTATAAAAAAAAAACAATGACAATATATATGCACATACATATTCTATGTATTGAAACATAGCTGTTGTTGATATGATGCAATACATATGATATACTTTCAGAATATAAAAACAGGTTTCAATGGTTAAATTATGATTTATATAAATCAAGAACTACATAAATATGCAAAATCAGCATTATCACACGGTAAGTAGTAGGTGAGTAAAAATTGTTTATCAGCACATAAATATGTGGAAATGAAATTTCGTTGAATCAAAAAACCTAACAGTTTGATTTTTAATATTATTTAACAAATACCTATTTTTTTCATTATTATGCTACTTTATTTTACTCATGTCATTTTGACTTGTTTCAATGCTTATCCCAATTCAATATACATAATTTGTAACCTAATAAAAGATGTCTCGTTTTAAATTTTTAAATATAGAATCGATGAAACAAAAAATATCCATATTCAACATAGAAAATAATGTTAAACACAATTAAACAATAAAGCATGATTTATTCAACCATTGTATTTCGAACTTTATTCAACATTTTAAGTGATTTTAAGGAAAGCTAAGAATGCGAAGGAATAAAGTTTTCAATTACATAACAAAATTCAAATGCTTTTCTGGTTGAAATAACGTTTCTAACGTATTTTCAAACGCGCAAAAAAAATCAACAGATAAAACATTCTGGGCTGCATACAACGCAATATGGTGTAACAATTTCACCATACTTTTGATAAACTTTTAGATCCGATTGTTTATCAATGCCGCATTCTTATATCGCCAAATTTGCGATTTATAAGGTAAAAAATATTGAATTTAACATACCTGAGGCGAAATTAATTTGATGGGAGGCTTGGAAGCTTCCTTCTTTCTCATCAGTTCCAGGTAACATCTTTCGTATTCGTCCAACAGACGATCGTATTTGTAATTGCGCCTCTGAAAAACGAACAGATTTAGAATTGAATTCTTTAAAATAATTAAATATCATTAGAGCTATCGGGTATCAAATTAGAACGTCTTAAGTTTCGTATCCCGGAAAGATTTCTCGAGACGCGCGAAGCTCGCCATTTTCAAATGTGCATACTTTTTATGCATTTTCATCGACTGTTTTAAATCGCTAAATATTATTTTCACCTGAGGCACTATTTATAAAACAGCTGCTGAAATTATCAGACTATAACACGTAAGCTTATTGAAATTAATCAGACAAAAAAAAAATGTATACATATCCCGATTCGTTACAAAAGAAATCTGATAGCTCTAATTATAATAACGCAGATCGTTCACACGTTGCAATTTCAACGGTGGCGGGAGTAGCAACGGCAGCGTGTAAACGAACGCGATCAATTAAAAAATCGAAGAAATATTACAGGTTCTTTGGGATGAGTTCCGGTGGAGTCGCTTCTTTGATCTTCGCAAACTTCCATCGCGTAACGTTTTCGCCTACGGACCGAAAGTGAAGTGCGGATGCGGATCGCGGAGTCGTTCTCGAACGAAAAACGATTCGTCAGCTCGGGAAGAAATCCACCATAGCCTCGATTGGGTGGGTTTGGCGAGCCGCCGCCCTTAGAGGGGCCGCCGCGCTGAACACGTGCTCGCGCCTAGCACACATGCACACGTACTCATACACTAGCGCCTGACGTGCGAACGCCGCGAAGGACGAACGTCGACTGACGCGTCACTCGCCGGACCACGTGGATCGCGCCGCCGCGAGACGACTCCGCACTCAAACCGGTCGCAAAGCGCTGACCGTTTTTCCATTCAGTTTGTACGATTTTCGGTCAGCACTTTCGAACCGTATTCGCGCCGCGGTCGTTCGACGGCTGAAATTTTTGCCGAACGAATTGTTTTCGGCCAAAATCGTGATCGTCCAAAGTAACTGACATTGTATGGGTGTATAAATGATTAAAAAATATGATTTATCAATGAAAAAATGTCAAAGAAACTCATAAGTAGTTTCATTTTTCATGAAAAGAAAATACAAGAGGTTTTTATTTTGACATTCCATGAACACAAAATTCTCTACTGTTTGGTTTTCCCAAAAATAAATCAATTTTTATAATCTTTGCAGCACCTATCTGAAGAAATGTGAGTTTGAAGAAGAAATGAAGCCATAAATTTACATATGTGTGTGCATACATACACTTATTTGAATAAAATTGTATGCAATCATAACTCTTATTGAATATTTATTTAGATCCTAAAATCATATGAAATATTTGAAACGGTAAATTGATAAATATTTAATTTTATAACTTAATAATAATTGACATAAGAACGATAATGGCGTAGCAAAATGAGATCGTTTGTAACGTCAAACGATCAGACTGTGGGCGAGCGTAGTCGAACTCGCGAGTCAGTCGAAGTGGTTCTGTATCGTGAGCTGACGGTGACGATTCTCTTCGAATATGGCTTACAGCAACAGTGAGTGATATTATAATCACACCGGAACTCGATAACCTAAAATCTGAGCGATCGCACTTCCCCGATTTCCGTTTCCGGATCCCGTGTCTGCGACGCCGGCTCTGCCCATATATAGTCATAGTTTTGCATTACTCACCGTATCCGTGTCAAAATACGAGGAAACTAATCTCTTTTTAGCACCGAATCGTCGAAAGTTCGAAAACTTTTTCCCGCGACATTTCAGTTTCCGGTCGATTTAATTTCGATCGCGTCCGGTTTTTGCCGGTCCAATAACCTCTTACCCAATCTCGATCGTTTTGCATTTTTTATCGCCTTATATGGAAATGTCCGATCGATGTGCATAAATTGTGAATATAAACATCTTTTTGCAAATATTTATTTTCTAAAAAAGTTTTCCGTTTCAAGTTCACCATTTCAAATATTGTATCAAACTGTTTTAAATTAATTTGGGTACTGACATGAATGAATTGATTTTTTTAAATATTTAAATTGAAATGGAAATTATTTAACTTGAAGTGGCAAACTTGTATGATTCTTATTAGAATCTCATATATGTAGATATGCATTAAAAACATTTTTGCACAATTCCTTGAATTCCCAGTACATTTCAATTTGTAATACTTATCAATGATACATAAAATAGAATTATAATGTTAAATTACAATTTTAAAGGTCAATTTTTCAATCGTTCATTTTAATATAAGTTAACTTTTCCTATAGAATTTAACGGTGATGACTGGCCTATTGAAAGGTCAGACCTAAATGTGAAATAATCATGTAAAAACATAAAATAATTCGCTGCTTAATCAATATGTATTTCTTTCAGAAAACATTTTTGCTGCTCTTCCTCGCACTCAGCGTGGCACTCCTCTGGTGCTCGGAGGCGACCCTAAAGGGAAAAACTTCCTGTACACCAATGGAAACTCGGTGATCATCCGCAACATAGACGAGCCGGCCATTGCCGACGTCTACACGGAGCATTCATGTGCTGTCAACGTCGCCAAATATTCACCTAGTGGATTCTACATCTCGTCCGGAGGTGTTTATTTTTTTTTTCATCGCCACTTTGCAAGCAAATCGTGCTGAATAATGAACGAAAGCTCTAGTTTTAAAATAAATGTGAAGCTAGATAGGTATACTGATGTTTCCTTAATATAATTCTTTGGTTGGCCTTCAGCCAATCGGTCCAGTTTGGCGGCATGTTCCGTGTTTACTGGACACCGATTTCATTATGGCATTATAAATATGAGATTATATATTTACCGATGAGATTGCATCAGTTGGCTCACACTTTATGTTTTATCATATTTTTATTTAGTGAACTATCTGTAAATGATGAGATTCTTAACTGCATTTATTGTAAAGTTCAGTTGAAGTGTAGCAATTAAATTGCTAAATGTGCTTGGATTGAACTTTTATTTTTTAGTGTTTAAATTTGGCAGGTTCGTCAATCAAAGGCTCATTTTTCTTTTTTTTTATTTTAATTGAGAAAAAAAGTCATAGGTCTTTTCATGGTTTTAGTAAATTATTATGATATTAAATTTACCTTTTAATTTACAACATATGATAAATTGATAAAAAAACTAGTCTAAAGAGTTTCTATCAGGAATATTAATTTTGAAATGAATAATTTTCAGATGTATCCGGAAAAGTAAGGATTTGGGATACCGTCAATAAAGAACATATTTTGAAGAATGAATTCCAGCCCCTCGGTGGTCCTATCAAAGATATTGCTTGGAGTGCCGATAGCCAACGTATGTGTGTTGTTGGTGATGGTAGAGAAAGGTAAATTAAAATAACTATTATAGAATATTCAATGTTATTTATCGAATTTATTTATTGTATGATGTATGGTATTATTTTAGATTTGGACATGTATTCATGGCTGAAACTGGAACATCTGTGGGTGAAATTAGCGGCCAATCTAAGCCGATGAATTCTGTAGATTTCCGTCCTGCTAGACCTTTTAGAATAATTACAGCATCGGAAGATAACACTGTCGCTGTTTTTGAAGGTCCTCCTTTCAAGTTTAAATGCACAAAACAGGTAGAGATTCCATTTGTATTGATTCTAATCTTATCACTATTGATATGGCTATAAGTACATACACAGTGACTTCAAATGAATTATTTAGACTACGAACAGATGTGTTAGTTTCGTTTTCAATAACTGGTATAGAATTTTCAGTAAAAATAAAACATAATGTAGGTTTCAAGTGGAAAATTAATGTGAGACCTAGTTTTGTTTTGAAGTAATATTATATCTCATTTGCAAATAAACAATTAATATACTTGAAAAATTCAAGTAGAAAAAAAATTTCATTTTTGATAAACTTTACAGGAACATACTAGATTCGCACAAGCAGTACGTTATTCTCCTGACGGCAGTCTTTTTGCATCTGCAGGATTCGATGGAAAAATTTATCTTTACGATGGAACCAGTTCAGAACTTAAAGGAGAGGTTTGTGTAATTTTCTTTTATTATTTTATCTAAAATACATATATATTACTGTTAAAACGCGTTATAGGTTGGAAGTCCTGCACATAAAGGTGGTGTTTACGGTGTTGCTTGGTCACCTGATGGTAAGCAACTCCTCAGTTGCTCTGGAGACAAAACTTGTCGCTTATGGGACATTGAAACCTCTCAAGTTGTATCTGAATTCGTTATGGGAGCAGCGGTTGATGATCAACAGGTATCGTATAATTTAGATATTTTCTTCAGCAAATAATGATAAGTTATTTATGTTATCAACTTATTGCAGGTTTCATGCTTGTGGCAAGGTCCCCATTTGCTGACTGTTTCATTAAGTGGTTTTATAAATTACTTAGACGTTAATAATCCTTCTAAGCCACTTCGTATACTTAAAGGACATAATAAACCAATTACGAAGTTGGCTCTTAGTGAAGATAGAGCTAACATTTACACTGCCAGTCATGATGGTTTCGTTACTAAATGGGACTCCAAAACAGGTGCATATTTTTTACTTCGTATGTATTATTATTTTACATTTATCATTCATATTCTGAAGAAAAAAATGTCTGTTCTAGGTGTTAATGATCGAATCAACGGCAATGGTCATGGAAATCAAATAAATGGCTTAATCTGCACAGCAGATAGTGTATATTCGTGTGGTATAGATGATACTTTGAGAAAAGCTACTCACAGTTCTGGTCCAGAAGCCGGTGCATATGAAAATCTAACTTTAGCATTAGGATCTCAACCTCGTGCTATGGATATTTACAAAGAAAAATCCTTAATTGTTGTTGCAACAATAAAAGAAGTATTATTTCTTGACTAGTTTACTTGTATAATTATATTTTTCATTGTTTCGTAAAAAAAATATTTATGCATTTTAGCTCATAGTTGTATCTGGTGATAAAAAAGTTTCATCATTATCTGTTAGTTATGAACCTAGTTCTGTTGCTATAAATCAACATACTGGTCACGTTGCTATTGGAGGATCTGAAGACAATAAAGTAAAATTATATTCTTAAATTCAAATTAGTATCCAAAATTTCTTTTTGATTTTATTATTTTTTCTATTTTCAGGTGCACATATACACACTAGATGGTACTTCTTTGGTTGCAGGCCCTGAACTGGATCATTTAGGTCCTATTACAGATTGTAAATTCAGTCCTGATGGAAAATATTTAGTCGCATGTGATGCTAATCGTAAAGTTATCCTGTATACAACTGAAGAATATAAAGTAAGTTAAGAACATGAACTTATTTATGATTTTTTTCACTCTAATGTTTTATCTTAAAATTAACCCGCTTTCATTATTTTTTGGATATCAGACGGTAAAATAATATACATAAATAAATCCATATTCATCACAAGTTTTAAATTAATACAAAACATTCCTTATTTCAGCTGGCACATAATAAAGAATGGGGTTTCCACACCGCAAGAGTAAACTGCGTTGGCTTTTCGGCTGATTCCCAAAGAGTCGCTAGTGGTTCCCTAGATACTTGCCTCATCATTTGGTCCATTGCTCAGCCGGCAAAACATCTCATCATCAAAAGTATACATAATTTATGTCTATTTCATTTTCAAATCTGCGTTTTAATTACATTTCTTCTTTATTTCAGATGCCCATCCTCAAAGTCAAATTACATCATTGGATTGGATAGACAATGAAACTATCGTGTCTACCGGTCAAGACTGTAACACAAAGCTGTGGAATGTGCCTCTGGCATAAAAGTAGCATTTAAATCAAACTGAAATTTGTAAGGTAATATTTATACTTTTGTACCCTTAAGTACTATAACTTATTTTTACATGTAAAAGTTTTTGTAAACAAATTTAGTGACGAAATTGATTAAATTTTTTATTACTATATTCAATGATTCAGTATTAAGATCATTATGATGTAATTTTGATATGCAATTGTATTTTTCCTTATGTATATTTTATTTTATATCAATTACATAAATGTAGCTTTATTTGATTATTAAACTTGAAAATATGACAGATTATTTAAATCAAAATATTTATATGCATTGTAAAAAAACATTCATTGTCTTACTAGAATTAATCTGATTTGAATTCATAAAACAAAAACTGTTCTCCTAGATTGAGATTTTGTATAGAACTGCTCTTGCCAATATTTACTGTCAATTAAATTAATCAAACTAAGAAAAACACCAAAGAGCTCTCATTTCAAATATTCAAGATTATGTATTGTATATTTTTCATGAAATTAATAATTTACAGTGTTAAATGAAACGTATTAACTATTTCAGCGATATTTGGTTGAAAAATAATTTTGTACACAATTATTTTTTAACATGATCTCTTGACAGTTTTAATCTGTCTGTAGGTATTTCAATTACCGATTTTGCTTGAAAGAATTTAATGTTTGTATCACAAAGAATAATTTATTGATTTCGTTTGAACAAACATAACTGCCAAATAATGTTTGTGTATTACAATTACATCCGTAGATTATTTAAAATTATTTTAAGTTATATTTTTGTGTCATACAAATTTATAAAGCTGGAACATTCCTCTTTAATTTGTCTTTAGAAAAAAGTCAATTTTAATAGAAACATTTCAGTAAAATAAAAAAAAGAAAAAAACGTCTCGAATTACTGTACTGCGACGTTGAGTCCCAAGTTAGTAATTTTCGAATATTTTAATGTAATTGATCTTTTATGATTATTTTTTTTTTTTTTTCGGATTTTTATGAAATTTTAAATAGGATTTCATAAATAAAACAACAAAAATATATTTTTTTATATTTTTTAATATTTAGTGAAATTACCTTTGTTCTTAATAACTTCATTAATTCTTTTTGGTATGCTTTGATACAAATTATTTATTAAATTTTGATCAATATTATTCCAAACATCTTCAATTTCCTTTTTCAACTGTTTTAAGTTCCTTGCCTCCTTGTGTTGCAACCTTCTTTTCATTATTGCCCAGATGTGTTCAATAATATTTAAGTCCGGACTGTTTCCGGGCCAGCTTAACGAAGAAATTCCTAAATAGTTTTTATAATTATTGATCTGTAATGATAATACAATGTCAGAAGTTGTTTTATAAAAGAAAAAAAACAGAAAAAAAAAATCGGAAATCTTACAATTTTAGCTCGGTGACACGGCGCCGAATCGTCCTGGAATATCGGATTGGGTACATATTCAGTTAGTTGTTCAATCGTCGGAATAACGTGATTTTTAATTATAGATTTGTACTTTTTCGAATCAACTATACCATCAAGAAACAATATGGGCCCCAATCCGTAAGAAGTCATGCATCCCCATACCATAACTGATGGAGAGAACTTAATGGTTGGACTGACGCAATCAACGTGAAGTCTTTCGCCTTCCTTTCGGCGGACATTTCTAGACCCGTCGCTGTTCAATAAATTAAACTTGCTTTCATCTGAAAAAATTACACTCTTCCAATCATTTTCAGTCCAATTCTCATGTTGTTTCGCCCATTCTAATCTTTTTTTCTTCATTTTTAATGAGAGAAATGGTTTTTTTGCGGAGCGTCGCGAGACGAAACCCTCTTCTAAGAGTCTTCTTCTCACTGTAGATGAAGAAATTTGCACGTTGTATGACGCAGAAAGCTCATTTTTAATTTCTTCTGATGTTTTGAAGCGATCTGTTTGTATTATTTTCAAGATATATCGGTCTTCTCGAGCTGATGTCAAACGGATGGGTCCTGTTTTTTTCGGCCACTGTATTGAACCTGTTTCACGATATTTTTTCAAAAAAATTGAAACAGCCTGATGAGAGAACCCTACTTTTCTTGAAATTTCCCTCAAAGAATTTTTTTCGTCCGCCAACGCTAAGATTTTCACTTTATCCTCGGTGGACATTCGTTTGCCGCGCGCCATATTTAAAGACGTTTACACCTTTGCGGGCAGTAAACCACTGACCTGAATACCGAAGGGACCCGATCTTCGACATGAGTAATCAGGATAAAAATAGCTTGCAACTGAAACAATGAGCAATAAAATCGGCGCATGCATTCTGGAGAAAAACCGGTTTGAGTGCGGCAGTTGCATATTTTTATACATTTTAGGTTCTAAAATATTGCAGTCCGTCTATAAATTAGATATGCTTTAAAAGATATTTTTTTTACAATAAAACTATATTTTCGAAATGAATAAAATCGTAATAGCAATACGCATATTTTATTTAGATTTGTCCGCAGTCTATATTGAAATAATTTTAATATTATACAGTAAACCTTGTATGTATTCTGCATGAAACGATGAAAAAATGTTTTTATATGTGTACACAAATAAAAAAAAATTGATGAAAATCATATTTTCCTTTTATTTTGCACAATATGATAATAAAATTGAGAAACAACTTCAATTTATCACAGAGAAACTGATTAAACAAGCCTAAAACTAGTTAACAAATTAAATGAGTATAATAAAAATATTTCGATTGGTCGTTGCACCAACATTGACTAGATATCTCACCCTGTTTTTGGTTTCATATAAATAAAAAAATCTTTATATTTAACTTAAAATTATAAGTAAAGTAACAGTCCCATTTGTTTTTATACTCTACCTTAAAGTTAGAAGAAAATCCTTAGAATTGTACTTAAAATGTCTTTTACAAATATAATGTTCACAAAATATTGAATTATGTGTATTTTCCACATATAAAAGTCTAATTTTACAAAATAGCTTGTACGCTTTAAAACCCAAATAACAAATTATCAAAAAAATAGATCATTTATAAAAACGAATACACGTATTTTCTGAGCACATGAAATTTTTGATGTACCTACCTACACAATATAGTTGTATAACAAATAGAAAGGATATTGGACTATACCTATAAGCAAATAAGTAATTATTGTAGAGGAACAAAATAAATAATTTCATCATGTATGAATTAAACGATTACATAAAATTTTCTCTAATTACGAGAAAAATGAGCATCAAATACTTTGATCAGCACCACTCTTTGTTGTTTCCTCGTTTTTGATAACTGTAGTCGAACCTCCAGCACCACTCTGTGAACTGTTGGATTGATCTGAATTACCATATAAACCACTTTTACTACTATTCTTTGAAATATTTGAATTTGAGCATAACGTTTCATTAATGTTACCTATATTAGGAAAATTGAATATGTTTTGTGTCTGTGCTATGTTGGGACTTGTGTTGACTGTTTGGCTGTTTTGATTTGACTTGCAAGGCCTACCGACTCCGTGTGACGTATTCAATTGAGGATGTCTGTAAGAAACATGCTTCCTGAGTGCATCGCGACTTCTTGATACATGATTACACGCTACACATGCATGCCGTGCATTCTGGTGTGTTTCTAAATGCACACGCAAATTGTATTGGTTGCTCAGTCGTTTGTGGCAAACGTAACAAGTTGCATAGAGTTTTGTGTTTGTCGGCGTAATGGATTGAACACCTGGCGATAGAGGAACATATTTCGTATCTGAAAGTATTTCAGGACTAGAGTCGGATTCTGTTTTTACAGCCGCGTGAAGCATTTCTGAAGCAGGTTCACAACAAACACTGTCTGTTTCAGTCTCCATAAATATATTATTACTGGCGAAAATATCTGCCACTTTGCTACTGGACGGAATTGCAATATTGGAAACTAAATTTTTTCTAACATTTTCTAATTTTTCAGCAATGTTTTGTTTTGTAGCAAAATAATCATGGCTATCTGAAATTGAATAAGCAATATTATCATCACACTCCTAACATATTCAACTATTACTTCAAAAATTTTACCTATTATTTGAGATATATCTGAATTTTGTACTGAACCTATTTCTTGAGTTCTCATTTGGTTACATTTGAGATTTTCGACAATTTTATCTATTTTCCTATTCTTAGGTTCTATTTCATTTAGTACAGGATTCATGTACTTATTAGATTTATTAATTTTTGTACTTTTTCTTCCTCGCGTATACACTCTCGGAGAAGAATTGTATAAAACATTTCCATCTCCATCTGTAAACGATTCTTCTTTGGGATTTACATTTTTCTCACTGTTAGAGAAAGTTTTAGTTAATTGTCTGAGTAACTGCAATTCTTGCAAACTATTATCCTGCAAGATGTTAGATACATTTTGTTCGTGAGATGTAGACATTTCACTTTTTTTCGGCAGCGGAAAATTTTCAGAAGTCTTCGAAAAGGGGTAACTATTTTCAGTGTAACTAGTAGCACTGTCGCTATTTTGTCGAGAAAGTTTCATTTCTTCGAATGTCGAAAAAGTCGATTCAAATTTCGTATTGAACGAATCATCATATTCTGGCTCTACGGGAACATCGGGTATGTTCTAAAACATCAAATCAATTAACTTTCTATAAATTTGTGAATTTATAAGAACAGAAATCATACACACTCCATTAAGATCAGTCAGCCCGGTGATTCGTAAGGCTCTCGCCAGTCTCAAAAGTCCAGGAAGCAGCGATCGCGGCAAGGTAACTTCACCTGCATACATAAAAGCAACTAAACAGCACAGTTCAGCCCATCCTCCTCCGAGTATAACGACTACCGGTTGTTGAGTTGCAGGAAGATCCTGAAAAATATCTCATAATGTACCTAAAATGTAGAAATTGATTGTATCAATGTGTTTGATGAAAACCTTAAATATGTCCATGAAGTACGAACTGCACGTGGATAAGACTATGCGATGAGCTCTCAAGGAACGACCGCCCGCACATAGAGTCACATCGGTCAATCTTCCCGAGTCCAGCAATGCAGGTAGACCGCCGAGTACGCTGCTCTGTTGAACGAAGAATGATTATTGTTGAAAATTATTAATGTTTTTATTTCATCGGACGGCGTTCGATTACCTGATGGTTGTGCCATCTCAAGCAGAACTGTTGAGATGATTCTGAATCCATCTGAAAAAATTACGTTTCATTACTTTCTTCTCGTACGATAGACAAGATGATGTTTATTTTTGGCGATATTCTCATGCTCAATAATACACACAGGTGAATCATTTGTTCTTTAGAAGAAAGTTTCTCAATACGTTTTGGCTGTGAATCGTGTCAATTTATGTATAAATAGATTAAATATAAAATAGTTTTTTTTTTTTATACATTTACAAATTGTAAATAGATATTATGCATTTTTTTAATGGTAAGAGTATTGAATTGTGTACAAATGTTAAAAAAATTAATTTGGACAGCTTTGAAATTTGAAAATTTGATATCTTTCAAGTGTTATTTTTTATACAAATATCATAAAATATGAATATCAGAATAGCATTCAATAAGAAAATACCTACTCCAAAACGAATAAAAACAAGATGTTTTGTGGTACAGTGAAAAAGAAAATAAAATCCATCTAAAAAAAATTTGAAATGAAATATTTTCGAATGCTATCGGTGGATTTATATCCGATTTGATTCTAGGTAGATCCCTATAAATAAATTTCAGGGCGAGAGTTGCAAAGCATATCACCACTCCGATTTAAAAATAAACCCAATTCAATTGTTTTCATCTACACACTCTGAAAGATTACCAAAAAAAAACTTTCTTTAAATAAACAAAACACATTTTTATAAATCAATAAAAATAAAACCGATTTCATCCGAAACTGAAACACATGATAGTGACGTACGACGTACAGAAAAAATCGCGGCACATCAACACCGCAGGCGACGAACCGAAGGCGCGTATGTTTGGCGCGAAATTCAAAAATTGAAAAAGAAACGCGCGTACGGTTCCCGCCGCGAAGCGTCGAAGCCTCCGGAGGCGGAAACGCGACGGAATACTGACGATGAGCGCGGAGAAGTCGGAGACGGCGGAGGCGAGGAGTCGTCACGCCGAAGTGACATAATGGCGCGGTCCAGCCGGGCTATTTTTACCGACGGCCCGGCTGGAGAACCTATTTCTGGCCTGGAGACCCACCTCCGGTTCTGGCCGGACGCAAATAGCTCCCCTGCTCTCTAATAGGGCCCCGCGCCTCCCTTTGCGCTTTCCACTTTGCCACTTTCCCACTTTCCGCTTTCCGTCCCGGGCGCTCCGCCCCTCTCTCGTTCTATTTCTGGATTTTTAACGTTCTATCTCGCTCTTTCACCAGCTGCACAGACACATCGGAAAGGGACGGGAATACGTTTCACGCGCGGGTGGCAACACCGTTCGATCCCGCCAATTTTTTGAACAGGATCTTATTGAACATTTTGACGATTTAGTTCAGTGTTTCTCAAAGTGGGCTCTAGCGCCCCCCCAGGGAGCGTTTTTTTAGACTTCGAGGGGGGCGTCGAGGCGCCCAGAGAAAAATGGTGGGCGTTGATAATCACTGATTTAGTTGAATAATAATTGAAGTAATCGAATGAATAATAGTAAAATTAAATTAAAGCTTCTGAAAAAAATAATAAGTACCAATGACTGTTTTGCTTTGTTTGAA